>OX638093.1:1205000-1846165 GCA_951804965.1 Horisme vitalbata
CTACTGGAATTTTACTATACTGTGCTTGTCATGCTACAGTTAAGATAAATTGTACCTACAATATTAAGTTTTTTGTCTCCAATTTTAGGTTAATGTCCCCAAAGTATTGCAAGGCGTTTACGTAAATAAACTTACTAAAGAAAATATATTTTAGGGATCCGTACCTTCTTGGAGATCGGTAAGCTTTAATCTCGGACTACATGCCGGAATCACGCAAAAGATTTATGTAACTAAAAGTTTTCTGCGCGGATTCTTTAAGTCTCCATAGCTAAACAGTAGCAGCTGTACTACCAATTTTGATGAAAGGTATTTAATTTAAATCAGTACCTACTAACCGACTATTGGAAAATATATTGAATATTATTATTATATTATATATAGCTCGATTACCACTCACTCACTCACTCACTGACTCATTGACATGATTGTTCTCCCAGATGCCACCTCGTAGGGTTGAAATTTTTGGTGGATTCGTATAGAGGGAGTGGGGGCGACCTCAGGAAAAATCTGACATTTCCCCTTTTCACCCCCTTTCACCCCCACCCCCCATGCATCTCGGAAACTATAGGTCGTAGAGGGTTCGCGCTCAAACTAATGTTGCTCAGGGTTTATTTTTATGTAAGGATTCGAAAAAAAAAATTAGGGTTCCATACAAAAAAAAAATTGTCCCATACAAAATTTACACCCCCTCATACAAAACTTTTTTTTCTTTACTTTAATGACATGTGTCGATGTTTGGTGGAATTGTTTAGGTAGGACAGGTGTTGGGTAGTTGTAGGGTAGGTGTAGGGTAGGTGTAGGGTAGGTGTAGGGTAGTTGTAGGGTAGTTGTAGGGTAGGTGTAGGGTAGGTGTAGGGTAGTTGTAGGGTAGTTGTAGGGTAGGTGTAGGGTAGGTGTAGGGTAGGTGTAGGGTAGTTGTAGGGTAGTTGTAGGGTAGGTGTAGGGTAGGTGTAGGGTAGTTGTAGGGTAGTTGTAGGGTAGGTGTAGGGTAGGTGTAGGGTAGGTGTTGGGTAGGTTTTGGGTAGGTGTTGAGTAGGTGTAGTGTAGTAGTGGGGTAGTGGTGGGGTAGTAGTGGGGTAGTGGTGGGGTAATGGTGGGGTAGTGGTGGGGTAGTGGTGGGGTAGTGGTGGGGTAGTGGTAGGGTAGTGGTAGGGTAGTGATAGGGTAGTGGTGGGGTAGTGGTGGCGTAGTGGTGGGGTAGTGGTGGGGTAGTGGTGGGGTAGTGGTGGGGTAGTGGTGGGGTAGTGGTGGGGTAGTGGTGGGGTAGTGGTGGGGTAGTGGTGGGGTAGTGGTAGGGTAGTGGTGGGGTAGTGGTGGGGTAGTGGTAGGGTAGTGGTAGTCGATTTCGGTTTCGATTTCGTATTCGATTTCGATTTCGATTTCGATTTCGATTTCGATTTCGATTTCGATTTCGATTTCGATTTCGATTTCGATTTCGATTTCGATTTCGATTTCGATTTCGATTTCGATTTCGATTTCGATTTCGATTTCGATTTCGATTTCGATTTCGATTTCGATTTCGATTTCGATTTCGATTTCGATTTCGATTTCGATTTCGATTTCGATTTCGATTTCGATTTCGATTTCGATTTCGATTTCGATTTCGATTTCGATTTCGATTTCGATTTCGATTTCGATTTCGATTTCGATTTCGATTTCGATTTCGATTTCGATTTCGATTTCGATTTCGATTTCGATTTCGATTTCGATTTCGATTTCGATTTCGATTTCGATTTCGATTTCGATTTCGATTTCGATTTCGATTTCTTCTCTAAGATTGCTTCTTTCACTTCTAAATCCTCATCGATTGCTTCTTCTACTTGGATATCTTTTTAAATTGCTTCTTACACTTCAAAATCCTCTTTGATAGCTCTACAATGCAACACCAAAACCGCGAGCTGCGTGCAGCTCGCGCACCACCCAACCTCTAGTTATACTATATATAGCTCGATTACCACTCACTCACTCACTGACTGATTGACATGATTGTTCTCCCAGATGCCACCTCGTAGGGTTGAAAGTTTTGGTGGATTCGTATAGAGGGAGTGGGGGTGACCTCAGGAAAAATCTGACATTTCCCCTTTTCATCCCCTTTCACCCCCACCCCCCATGTATCTCGGAAACTATAGGTCGTAGAGGGTTCGCGCTCAAACTAATGTTGTTAAGGGTGCATTTTAATAAAAGGATCCGACAAAAAAAATTGGGGTCCCATACAAAAAAAAAATTATCCCATACAAAATTTTCACCCCTTCATACAAAACTTTTTTTTCTTTACTTTAATGACATGTGTCGATGTTTGGTGGAATCGTATAGATATTTAGTGTAGGTTTGGTGAAGGTGTAGGTGTAGGGTAGTTGTAGGGTAGTTGTAGGGTAGTTGTAGTGTAGGTGTAGGGTAGGTGTAGGGTAGGTGTAGGGTAGTTGTATGGTAGTTGTAGGGTAGGTGTAGGGTAGGTGTAGGGATGTTGTAGGGTAGTTGTAGGGTAGTTTTAGGGTAGGTGTAGGGTAGGTGTAGGGTAGTTGTAGGGTAGTTGTAGGGTAGGTGTAGGGTAGGTGTAGGGTAGTTGTAGGGTAGTTGTAGGGTAGGTGTAGGGTAGTTGTAGGGTAGGGGTAGGGTAGGTGTAGGGTGGGTGTAGGGTAGTTGTAGGGTAGGTGTAGAGTAGTTGTAGGGTAGTTGTAGGGTAGTTGTTGGTCGATTTCGTTTCCGATTTCGATTTCGATTTCGATTTCGATTTCGATTTCGATTTCGATTTCGATTTCGATTTCGATTTCGATTTCGATTTCGATTTCGATTTCGATTTCGATTTCGATTTCGATTTCGATTTCGATTTCGATTTCGATTTCGATTTCGATTGCGATTGCGATTGCTATCCGCTTTGATGGCATCTTTCTTTTCGATATCATCGTTGATTGCTTCTTCCTCTTCGAAACCCTCTCTGATTGCTTTACAATTGAAAACATAAACCGCGAGCTGCGTGCAGCTCGCGCACCACCCAACCTCTAGTTATTTATATATGATTTAGCAACCACTTGAAAGTTTTGTAAATTAATATTTTTAAACGTAATCTCTGTCATAAAGCTTACTAATATAAATTTCTGATTATTGAGAAAACAAAACAAGCTTGGCATTATATAATAAATTAAATAATAAATAATTTATATAAATAATTATATAAATTTATATAATACTAAATAATTTTATACTAAATGGCGCTCGTTAGGTGAGACATTTGTCCAGCAGTGGACTGCTACAGTCTGATGATGATGATGATGAAGAAAGAAATTTTGCATTTGTATATTTGTTTAATGCAAGTGAAAGCGCGCTCACACAACTACACTATAATTAGTAAATGGAAACCAGTTGTGACGTGATGTCTCGGTCACAAAAGCTTAGACACACTTCCATAACCAGACATTACGTGCGACAGACAGACACGACCAAACACATGATCAACACATGGCCGACACTTCATATGCTAATACTAAATCGCTTGATAACGGCCACCAACGGTAAAAAAAGTAGGTCACAGTACTTTCGCACTCTCACCACACTGGCTCTTTTAGCATCAATCGGAGCTAGGGCCCTGATTCTGAGAAAACTTTAAGAGTGGACTAATGTGTTGGGAGGATTTAGGCCACCCAAAGGCCTCCGACATGGCTTAACGACTGAAAAGTACCGTCCGAAGCATGGAAGCGCTTAGATCCAATTGCCACTAAACAATCACCTATCCAGGCGGAGTGTTGCTTAACTCACGAACAAGATGAACGGTTAGGAACACTGAAGTAAGCCACGCCACGAGCGCTTCATTCTCAGGAATATAAGTTAATGTCACATTAGACATATTTCGCGAGAACTGTTAATCTCTATCTATTCTATCATAAGCTTTTATCTATTCAACACAATGCTGAGTTGAGTCCAAAGACGAGGACTCTGTAAGCACACAAATCTAGATGTAGTAGGTACCTACCACTTTAGGTTGTTGTATTTGTTATTTTATTTTACCTTGTTATTTAGTGTTATCTTCAATTTAGTTTTTTTTTTAGGGTGACGTTACCGTGCCGGTCAAACGAACACTTATGGTGCCGCTTTGTCTGTCCGTCTGTCACACCTGATTATTTTTCAATCAGGTAACAAAACATATAGTCACACACCACCTGTGACTATTAACGGGAATCCTTTTAATGTCACTACAAAGTTTAAATACCTGGGTCATTGGATCACTGAAAATCTTTGTGAAGATCTCGACCTGGAAAGAGAACGTAGGGCATTATGTGTTCGCGTTAACATGCTTGCCGGAAGGTTTGCAATGTGTACTAAACCAGTGAAGGTTACGCTTTTTCAAACGTATTGCCAGTCCTTCTACACATGCAGCCTTTGGACAAACTATACGCAAAAAGCATCTAATGCCTTACGGGTTCAATATAATAACGCTGGGTGCTGATGGGGCTGCTACGCTTTTGTAGAGCTTCTGGCATGAAAGAGTTGACGGTTTTCATGCAATAATACGCAAAAGGTGCGCTTCGTTATGTAAAACGGTGCAAGACAGCCATAATTGCATCCTGGATATGTTGTCCGAAAGGTGGGATTGTCCAATTAACCAACATTGGATGCTGCTTCACATAGAAGTGAGATAGTTCAGTTTTGTTTTGATATTTTAATTTGATTTATTTAAATATTGATTATGGTTTATTTATGTTATAATGTACTAACACTCTTTTTTGTTTTTGAATTTTAATTTTGATCTTTTTGTGTACTAACAAATATTATGGATTATAATCTGAAATAAATGCATCTTTCAGGAACAACATAAGCTATCGACTTGGAATTGGGCACAGATTTAAAATGCACTAACTGAATAAGATTTCCAGTAAAAAAAATAAAAATATTTCGTTTTCTTCCCCAAGGGGTCCAAAATTAAGCATGTAAAAATTTCGAACTGAGGCCAACAGGTCGAGTGGAGTATCATATGAAAGGGCCTAATTTGTACTGCTCGAAACAGGTTTTTATTTATTTATATCATGCACAGTTTTTGATAAATGATAAAAAACGTCAAAAAAGGTGGTCAAGCTGTGCATACTGGAGAGTTACACGGGTAAATAGGATGTTATCTGAAAGGCCTTGATTTGCCTATTCTATAACAGAATATTTTTTTTAAAGGACGTATAGTTAGTATAGTAAACAAAAATACACCGCAATTGAGAACCTCCTTCTTTTTTGTCTGTTAAAAAAACTACTAGATAATTCCTTCACTTACTGTTTCAAATTATGGTGGTCAGCCACGTGGATGCAACTGTCTACAAAAAAGCGAAGTATGAAGAGGGCTACAAAAAGTCCAACCTGTCTTCATACATCGAGTGTGAGGGAGAAAATAATTTTAATAAATTAATAAATGTCTAAGGAATGAGTACGAGGGCTTTTTGAGTTAAATTATTGCGCAGCTATACAAACCAGTTCTTCAATGAAAAACTACAAAATTCGAAAAGTATTTGAACTAATGTTGTCGACCTTTTGGTAATAACATATGAATTTAAACTTATCGTATATTTCTAGCTATCTTTGTCTGTATCTACGTCGACGGCCTACAAACTTTAACACCAATTAAACTCGCTTATAATAATCTATTAATCATATAATCAATGGTTTTGTCATTAGGTATCATTAAAAACGTTCGATAGTTAGTTTGTCCTTGTCAATCAAATGTCAGAATTAAGGCTGTTATTTTTAGGGTATTTTAACTTTATGATGACTAAAAATGGTGGCGCTAAAACCTCATTAAAATCAGCTTTTGTAATTTCATTTTAAATCACTTATAAGTAGTCGGGAAGATATAGCGATATCTACTGCTACTAAATGCATTTAGCGATAAGATATTTTTTTACGTGTATGAATGTATTTTTTATAAAGAATGTATTTTTAAGAAAACTGCCTGAAAACCTTTTATTTTATTTTTCTGTTGTACTATAAAGAATTTATCTAATCTTAAAATTATTTTAATGTAATTAATAAAGGTAATGTGCCTGGGGCCTGATTCTCGGGTAATATCACATTATATTAAATATCACGAGAACTATCAAAATTCAATTGTATGACAGTTATCGCTAGATGTATGTCTACTGTGATCAATTGATCATCTCTATTCTCGAGAATCAAGGGATGCATGCAGATGCGGCCATTAGGTTGTTCAAGAAGAAAGCTATTATTCATGTCTACTGTTATTCTTAGAATTTGACTAAGCACAGATCAAGTTACTGCGCTACTAAAGGTTCCTATGTACCGCTCAGTCTTCTTCACCACGAAGTATCTACAGCTCATAATATACATGACCTTGTGGTCTGCTGGTCGGATAACGCAGTGGATGTGACCAGCTACTGGTCGAAGTATCTTTGATTAAGGGTATTTTTCTATGCTGCGAGGATTTGAATGCTAAGCTACGGAATTATGTGACCGTTTCCACTGATGCTAAGCTATGTATGCTTTCACGATGGCATATCTATTAGTCTACACATAGTTATTATTATTATTGATTGCGAGGCTTTCATATCACTGCGGCCATGAAGACCTATTGTGATCACCACTTTTATTTTAAGTCGCCGAACAACCCACAGAAAAGCTCCTCTGGGCTTAAACAGAATTTCCCCAGAAGAGCGCTATGTTTGTGCATTAGTGGCCCACACAATATCCTAGCAGGTGAAGGGGCGATCCATCCGCCTCTTTGCAGAACTGTACATAGTTACACCACTCGAAACCATCCATAGCACGCACCCTTCCATATAAAAAATCATTTATTTTAATAATTGAACCCGTTTCTACCAGTGAATTATGAGTGAATAATTATATGTATCAGGATATAATTGGTGGATATGAAACGCATCCATAGCAACGTAGCATAGCACATCTTTAATGGAAAACACCCTTAGGATTGTAATAGTAAAATTGACACGAAAGAAGAATAACAAGCTCATTACCATCGATAATTCGTTATATACTGTTACTAACACTCATTACCATGCCAATGTCACATAACACTTGCTTAGTTGCTTACACACGGTCGTCGAAAAAGGAAACTTAACTCGTTAGCTGCTGGCCTCGAAAAGAGGAGGAGGACGTGCAGAATCACATTTGTGTTTTCTGCACTCAAAGCGTTAAGAGCCGACTTTCCTATTTATTTTAGGTTAGATTTCCGTAGGTTAAAAAAAAATATCGTCTGTTTTAATGTATAGCTTTGAGTGCTGAAAACATAACTGTCGATATCGAGCGTCAACCTGTTAAATTCTACACTAGCGCCGCGAAAGCCGAAATGCATAATTAGATGGTTTTGCGGCTTTCTCGCTTCCTCCGCGATCCTTTCTAGTATAAGCTAGAGGCCAACTCTGGAGTCGAGGTTATAGGCCGCTAAAAGAAGCAATATTATATCACTAACGGAAGCTAATAACAGATTTATGTATGTTTGTTATAAAAAAAAACTGCCAAAAAGTTCGAACTATACATTGTAGCTAGAATCAGTAATTCAGGCTTATTCTCTGCTATTACTTAATCTGTCTGATTAATATGAGTTAAATTGATTGTTTTTACCCGTTGAAGATGCATATAATCCTAGCCTCGAGTACATAGTAGCAAGCCGGTAGGTACATACATACATACACTGCACTACAAGGACCTAATATTTACAAATAAGTAAGACACTGTTACTGTTTTAAAAACATGCGACTAACATTAATACCTTTGTTTCTTTGTGTCACGAACCACCTACTTACTCACCTACCAAAAGTATCTACCCGTAGATAAACATTACGATATTTAGCTTAAAATGGCAGACGTTGTAAAAACGATTTCTAGAAACTACGGTGTAGCACAAAATAAAGAAATAAGACTGTAGTCACTAGGTAGTGGGAAGGGTTCCTAAATAAATTGACAACTTCTGTGGTGGGTTCACAATCCCCGCCTCGCGGGACAAATTTTTGCATGATTTTTAGGTATTTGTCTCAGGTTTAGGTGTTTTTTAAGTTTAATATGTATGTATGATGTATTTACAAAAAAAAAACCCATTTGGATCTATACTCAGCCAACCTAATTCTTGTAACAGCCATGTTAATCCGCATAGACGAACTTGCGTGTAAAAGATTGTACGAAATACCTTATGATGATATTGTAATCCAATGTCTTGTAGAAAATTAAAAGAAAAAGAAGAAAAATGTCTTTATATCTCAAGGCAAGAAACTATCTATGACAAGGTTGAAATTTAAAAAACAGACGACTTTGCTCGGTTATGGTCCGACGCGTCTGTTCAGACGAAAACGACAGCGGAAATCCGTTTTGTTCAGAGTCTATGGACCAAGTTTTTGAATATTGAAAACAACAGCAGGAATCCGCTTGTTCCGAGTCTATAGACCAAAGTCTCGAATATGTTAAGAAGTTGGTATTTTTTTTTATAATACTAGAAGATGGAACAAGCACATGGCTCACAAGATGTTAGATAAGTGGCATAAGTATTGCGTCGTAAGTCACGTAGTTTGCAAAGTGCCCTACGATGCAAAAAGCTCTACGTCAATCAATCAACTTGAGATGTGAAGATGTGTGTGACTTTCATTTCACCGGTACCGGTGCTTCACGGCAGAAATATACAGAAATCTTCTTAGGATAACGTCTGTACCTACTATATTACTTAGCGATTGTACGTAAATTCAGATAGCTAAGTACTTTATGATTCAGCTAATACAACGATAAAGGGAATTCCCGTGTCGAGAAAAATGTTTATATGTATTACAGTTGGATTAAGTATAAGTAGGTGTGTAGGTATACAAGACTGTGTACGACTGTTCCATAATACTTATTTACTATTAATCACAACCGTTCAAAAATAGAAGATTCAATCCCTTTTGGGGACGTGTTAATAAGGCACTTATTTTATGTGAAGAACGCCACAAATATTATAATGCGGGAAATCCCCTAAGAGTAACAATAGAACAAAATGTTGTTGGAACACAAGCCTACTTTGATAAAGAACTAAAGTAAGCTTAACACTTCGGGCCTCCAGTATGACGCTACGCGCCATGCCTGAGGTGCAGTAGCAGCCCGGCTAGAGCAACGTGTTTTCAGCTCTCTTAGCATTAATAGCTTATTAGGTGTGCTCAGACGAACTAAACAAAGCGAAACAAACGACACGACAATATTGAATTTAGTTATAGTACTTATAGGAAGCGGATACTGTCATCCGCTCGATCGACACAGAACATTTGTATATCGATAACAATTAACTATTATTTTTATTAGTCGATGAATACAACTTGCAGTGGGATCGATAAACTTGCCGACCCGCTGTTGCAGTTGCATCCACCTCTACCACCAGCCTATATCAGTCCACTGCTGGACAAAGACCTCCTCTAAAAAAGGGGATACGCCCATAATCCCCACGATGGGCATGCGGGTTGCAGATCGCAGCTCGTCGGTGGCCAGGGAATATAGCTGTGTCAGGCTGCGTTATGCCGCAATCAGCCGGACGTCAGCGCCCCGTTTGTTATTTAGCAGGGTGCACCACGTGCCGGTGAGGTTGGCTTGGATTCCGAAGATGGAGGTTGGAACCCCGTACACCATTGCATCGTTTGTGTATACTCTCGTCACCGGGATATTTACCGGACGGGAGAATACCTAAATGCAACTATCAAAATGGAATATACAACTGCGGATAATGTAGCTGTCTATTGAAGAAAGAAAAACAAGGAATAGTTACACAAACCAAAAACAAGACTTGCTAAAACTTTGTTTATAAGTATAAACAAAGTTTTTGTATAAAACTCGAAATGTACAATAATTAGTAATTACACAGCTTTCTCAAAACCAATTTAAGCCAAAACAAAACTTTTTTGTAATCAAATCTATTTTACTATAATAATGAGTTCATGAGGTGTTCATTCTCTGATTTGCATTCGTAGAAATAATTAGATGAAAATAAACTAGATAAGAATTAACATTGTAAAAATTTACTTGCCAATGTTATTATGTATCAAGCGAAATTGTTAAATAAATAAATAAATACTAAATTCTTAAGATATTTTAGGATCAGAAACGTAGTTCCAGAGACCCTGCAAATGAGTCGATCGTCCCAATTGTTTTCCGATACAGCTATGTATTAAATTTACCTTATTATAATTATAAATAGTTTACATTATTAATGTAGGTTAGGCAATGTAGTGTAGGCCTAACAGTAATTAATATCAAAAGGAAGGAAATTTTCAGTGAGCTAGCTGCAAAATACCCAATTCACGTGTATGTGCTAAATTGAACCGTGAAGTATTTCAAAATTCAGTTGTTAGGACTTTTAATATATTAGCACATATGTCAAACGTATATCTATGCTCAAAACACAAAACTGTCAAAGTAAACAGCTTGAGTTGCCGGTGAAATTAGTTCGTTGTTCCAGTCCGCCAGTCCAGGCCTTACGCGAGTTTTTTCTAGTAGTTTTAGTTTAATTTGTCTGCTCAATACTTACATGTGTGTGTATATTTAAATTACCTACCCTTTTCTTTTTTACTTACTAGTTCTTCGAACCATTGGCGTATCGATAGTACTTCACTTCACTTCTTTATTAAATGGCTTCTGGGATTGTTATCCACAATTTCGCCAGTATCAAGTATAATAATTGTTAATAATAATATGAGGCAACGTAGTACGGTTTATAAGTTCAGTCGTCCAGTCTTCAGTCAGGTCCTGTTTTCTGCTATAGCCATGGCGAATATAACAAAAAACGATCGGCGCACAATTTTCTTCATCAGAGAATTCCCGTTCAATCTTCTTTTATTCCATTTCACTAATACTTGTGTCTTTTATCTAACATTTATCGGTTATAATACCATTAATATTAAATGAATAAAACATTAGAAAAACACTAGAAAATAAAATTTAATAAAATTGACAACCGTCGTTCAAGATGAAAAAAATGGTGTCCGTATCGATAGTATGTCCATCGTTTAAATGGATATTTGATAGATGTCAAAATTGAGAACCAGTGATTGCAGCAACTGAGAATTACGATTTTTCAATCGATTAATGACACCACAACTAATAGTAAAGATTTTTCGGTGTCAAATAAAACAAATGATATATTTTATTATTATACTACGGTTAATATAGATATTTTAAATCGATGTTCCCATAACACAAGCTCTGCTTAGTTTGGGGGTTACATGGTGCTGTGTGATAGTCCAGCATTATTTATTTATTTATTTTATGTATGTCTAAAACAGCAAACCCAAACACCATAAGAAAAAAAACTATGTTTATAATTGAGTTAGTTGTATGATTATAGCCGTTGGTGGTTTGCCAAAGCACAAAAGCGCTCCTGATCTAAGTGCATACAAACAAACATTCACTCATTCAAGTAGTAAACAGGTGGAATGATGCTTAGCCAAGATAAAAAAAATGAACTAAGCCTCTACATGAGCGGCGTGATGATGAATTATGATTTCAGACTACATAAACCGAAAAGTATAAACCGATTATTAATTTTATACTGTCAAATCGCCAAACCAAGTATTTAGATAGCTGCAATCACTACTTCCATCAGTGTTTCTGAATGAATACTTTTGGTCCGTTTTCGGACTTCATTTGATTTCAGCGGACTTTTTATCCTCTTAGCTTACTAGCTGCTAACGCATAAGGTGACATTTTTATCCAAAATATTAATGTATTCAGTATTATTTTCCTATTTATTCTGTAGTACTGTTAAAAAGTGTTGTTTGATATGCATATAATACAATTAAATTATTTTTATCATCCATCTGTATGATATCTGTTTACCTATTAGGGCATCATTGGTAAATAAGTAAAGTCATGCATTTAGTACTAAAATAAAACGGATTGCAAAACTAACGTTTTTAGCTTTGGGTTCTTTCTGACTGTTTTTGTTACGACCGTTGGCAGCATTGAGTTTCAAATGTCAAAAAAACAATAACAAAATGGAAATACTGTAGGGTTATTTTCCAGGGGGGGCAAAAAGCTTACTATAACAGATCGGAAGCTTTCTTTTCGTATTACGAAATATAATCTACGGTCAAAACATTCACGGACCAATCCCTCAGGAATAAAATGTATATGGGACCACCTGTGACGTATACTCATTTTAAACAAAATAATGAATTTTGAATATCGGTTTACAATTGACGGAGATATCGGTGAACATACTACATAAAAAAAGTCGAAAAAAAAGGTTCCGACGAATTGAGAACCTTTTTGAAGTCGATTAAAAAAAGTGTTAGTCAGAAATAGCGTTGAAACTTGAAGATAATAATGGACGGTTTCAGCTAGGTAATCTTATCGTAAGATTAGTGAGTGTCTCCAGAACTACTCCAGTTTTTTTTCCGATAAAAATATATTTTCCTGATTTTTTCCTGTTTTAGTTTAATTGGAGTTTGGTACCGATTTATAGGTGTAAATTGAAAATATTGTATTTGCTTGTTACCTAAGGCCGACTTTAAAAGGTGATTAAAATTTACAAGTTGTATAAAATTACAATTAGGTAGGTATTAAAATAAACTGTAACTGTTCTCGGGGAGGGATAGAAAAATAACTTTTAGATAGATTGATATTAACGCGAGCGAAGTCTCCGGCAAAGGAAAAAAAAAGGTTCAGAAGGAGAGTTACCAACAACTGAGCTATGAGGCCAGTCAACAATTGAGCTATGATAATGTCATTCTAGATCTGGTATAATATAAAGGCTACGTTATAAGCCACGCGAACGAAGGTTGTGAGCAAAACAAGAAAAATCAAGGCAAATAAACAAAAAAAAATGTTCATAGCCTTGACAGTGTTAGATTGAAAGCGTGTTGAAAGCACATCAAAAAAATATCAAGTGTTAATCTACATATCTGTACATTAGTGTCCCATTAAACTTTTGGTATAAGTTATTGAATACATAGAGACGATAGTAAAAATAGTAAACATAATATTTGAGCACGACAACGCGGTCACTATTTACAATGGATAGTGTAATAATATTGAATCCAAATTCCAAGTCATAGAAACAAACAGATTACAAATGAAATTATATTTGTTTAGGGTTCCGTGCGCGGAAGGTGCGAAGTGCAAGACAGACAGACAGATGGACCGACAGACAGACACGATTTTTTATTGAAAATACCTGAAGATCGTACTAACACATGGCCCACCTGATTTTACAATCGTAACCACGCATCTTTGACACATGTGCCCCACGCTACGATGTAATGATGTGTCATCAACTATGGTGTCGCAGTTTTTAGGCCGTCTGAAGGCCTCATGGCTTTAAGATTGAAAAAGTCGGAATCTTACCGTACCTTCTGAAGCATAAAAAACAATTATTAAACCTACTAAAACTAAATTTATGATTTTTAGAAATAGAGCAATTAAAATATCGAATCTTGACATTAATCATTTAGGACACAGAATTGATGAAATCGACATGACTAAATTTTTAGGTCTAAATCTTGACTCTACGCTGAACTGGGAATCCCACACTCAGGATCTATGCTCTAGAATCTGCAGTTTTTCCTATGCTCTATACATGTTGTCAAAGTCAGCTAATATGCCTACAGTCCTTACGGCGTATCACGGCTATGTGGCATCCCTTTTGAGATATGGTGTAATTTTTTGGGGAAACTCTTCTGGCAAAGAATCTGTATTTAAGGCACAGAAGAAATGCGTGAGGGCTATGTGTAGGTTGAAGCAAACAGATAGCTGCAGTTTTCACTTCAAAATTTTAAAAATATTAACATTGCCCTGTGTTTATATATTTGAAGTGGTTCAGTTTGTGAGGAATAACCTTCACCTCTATGGTCGTTTTAATAACAAACGCCTCCGTCATAAAGTTTGTTGTCCTCTGAATAGAACTGCATACCTGAATAAAAGTGTGTTCTGTATGGCACCTAGAATCTATAATAAACTGCCAAAATATATACTTGAGACCACTTCTCTTAACATCTTTAAATTTAGAGTAAAGAAGCTTCTAAATGAAAAAGTTTACTATAAAATAGATGATTATTTAAATGACAATTTTGAATCCATTATTATATGACATTATTATTTTAAATTTTATTGTATTATGTAGCCATTAACTTTAGATTTTTTTAAATAACTATGTTCTTAATTTATATAACCTTATTATTGTAATGTATAGTATGACATCATTTATATTTATAAAATTGCATGCTGTAAGGCGGATTATGGAGGAACTTTTTTGTCTGTAACATCAAATTTTTGTACCCATTTTCGCAATAAATGATTCTGATTCTGATTCTGATTCTACCCCTACTTTTAATATAAACGAGATAAAAAGTATCCTATGTCGGTCTCCTGTTTCTAAGCTACCTCCCACCAATTTTCAGCCACATCGGTTTAGCCGTTCTTGAGTTATAAATAGTGTAACTAACACGACTTTTTCTTTTATATATTAGATTCAAGAAATGTTTATTCTGTACGAATGCCGCACACAGTCCGAGCCTTAAGAAAAGGAACGGAACCATAAAAATACTCTAAGATCTAACTAAATAGAATATTCCTTCTCCAATGTAATTTTCGTAAAAGCATTCTGTAATAAGTTACCAGTTGACAATCTGTACTTTATTTAATGTAAGCATGTGGTTATTGTAATTAGAAACATACATTTACAGTTCATTTTTAGATTTTATCACTTCAATAACTCATAATAACGATATTTTTGTGATGATAAATTGTGTTTAGTTTTCAAAATAAATCAAACTGTATTTACTTACTACTTTTTTATGCCAATAAATGTATACCTAGGTAGTTAGGTAGATTCAAAATACAAGATTTTCATAGTAAATTAATTAAGTAACTACAAATAGTGAATGATGTCAATGCTAAACACATGTACTTAACACTAGCCTTTTTAAAACATCGCGAAAAATATAAGTAGTAGGTAGCAGAGATTGATCAGTACTACAACAAAAACTGGCGCTCATTGGGAGAGGCCTATGTCCCGCAGTGGACTGCTTTGGGCTGATTGATGATGATGATGATGATGCCAGTAAAAATTGTTAAATTACAAATGTCAAATGTTTGTTCAGGAATCACGCAAAAACTACGATATTAATGTTTAATTCGAATTTTATAGGTTTATCAGAATATTTTCTTACAAAACATAGGCCTTATTTTATTTTAATTGGGTAAGCAGATCCAGGGATACTGCTCAACATTTCCGATATTCACTCTTCTCAGATTTTTTTGTTAGCTTTAAGCACTTGCCTTTGTTAATTTTTATATCATTTGCGACTCAAGTTCTATATTTTTTTTTTAGTTTCTTTATTTTTTATGTTCTCACAACCATTTAAGTAGTCAACGTCAAAAGACTTAGACGAGGATCAAACCTCGCCAACGTTATCTGCGCACGGGTCGGCTAGTCTAGACAATACAATAGGCAACATAATGTTCTGCATATGCGACGATTAGGTCTCGTTATCAGGAAACACGAGTCGCGTAGTTGCACACATGAAGAACGGGGAATATATTTGCAGACCATCACATTAATCAAACTGTGATTATGTTTTCTATGTTTGATCCCACTCTGTAATGGCTAAACAGATTTGAAAGAAACTTGGAATCCTCCTAAGACCCAGAATGTATTACTTTTTAAAACCCACACCAACCTATATTAGTCTACTGCTGCACATAGGCCTTGGGGGAGGCCAAGGAGGATATGTGAATAATTTCGTAGCTTCTAAAAATATCTAATTTTTGAAAAACTATAATTTGAATCATCAATATTTTAAGCTTGTTTCCTTTAGTTAGTTAGTTAGCTTTAGTTTATGAATCCATAAAATTATCAAGTCAACTGAACATATATTTTTTTAAATAATCTCCTCAAACCCTCGGTCTGTGATACCGTACCCGGGTATCACAAAACTTGACGCGGGTACAGGAAAGTTAAACAGGGATAATAAACGCTGTTTTTTACGGGGAATACCAATAAAGACACTTTATGATGATTTAACAATATCTTGGTGATTACAATAAGTAGTAGGAACTTAAGCTTTGAGTGCTGATAACACTCGCTGGACCAGCTTATCATGTCCGAGGCCTGCATTATCTAGAACACGGGTCACCAAATGGCGGACCGCGGTCCGGATCCGGGCGCGCCGACCTATTTTGTGCGGACGGACCATAAGTAAAGAGTAACTTATATTACTGAGTACGTAACTTAATAAAATGTCTTTTGTTGCCGTCAATTCGACAACGGACGAGCGAAGTAACGTGCGAGAGAGAGACGCTGTTTGCGGGGTAAGAATTCGTCAGTCGTCGTTCTTTTCAGTTCTGGATAAAATTGGTGTATGGTAATAAATACCCAGAATTTAAAAAAAACCAATTAACTTCTTTCTATGTTTGGGTCAACATAACATATTTGTGAAGCAGGATTTTCGAAGATGAACTTCATTCAAAATAAATTTCAATCTAGACTTAATTATCTCAGGAACATCACCAGGATTTAATGACAATAGCTTGCACCAACTTTACTTGAAAACTTCCAAACTTTAGACAAATAGTTCAAGGCAAAATATGTCATTTTTCACATTGATAATATCAAAATTCCAAAACAATTCCTTGGAACTTCTGTACATTACATTTGCTTGTTAAATAAACTCAAGTAGAAACGGACCGCGATGATTATTTTATTTGAAAATCCGGGCCCCTGAAGAAACGATTTGGTATTCCCTGGTCTAGTTTTTAAACAATTTAGCACTACGTGTTACACACATTATCCCAAATTTTTACCCAATATGGGCTTAGGACACCTTCATGGGGGGATTGTCTAAAGCAAGTTCCACGAACAGTACCTACATTTGGTACATGCTCACTTTTTGCAAGCAGTTGCAGTTAGCAGTCCACGGATCACGAGATCCAAATTTGGTTCTTGAAATAAGTGGAACATATTTTTAAAGCAGGATTCAAGTAATTTGTTTCGCAATATCGAAGTCTTTTGGGAAGTCTGCCCCTTAATTCGCCGATTGACCTATGAGCCTATCCAACCCATTAATATTTGATTCTAAATAGGTTTTTAGTTATTTTTGGGCAATTCGGATATGCCTGACACTGTCAACATCTGCGTCTGTCTGTCTGAGTCAACATTATATTTCCGCTAGCTCCGCCCGCCGCGAGGCTTCGCTCGCGTGGAACCTGGATAAAAAGTAGCCTTATGTTGTGCTCATGTGTTAATCCAGGTCATAAGCGCTCGTGGCGTGGCTTAATTCGGTGTTGTTAGCAGATCACCTTGGTTAATAAACACTCAGTTTTTGCGTGAAAGAGTAACAACCATCCATTCAAGTTTTTAACATTACGATTTTTACCTATAGGTACCTACAAATAGAAGTAGGTATTAGGTAGGTACTGTTTATCAACGATAACAGAGAATTCGAAGGTTGTGACTCACATTTGATACGGATTAGGGAACAGATAAAAATATAATATTCGTAGTGAGCCCTTTCATGAATCACCAATGATTAGATTACGAATTTCGACAAAATATACCTAAATCGTCGTCGCCAGTCTAAAAATTACTAAAATTATGTTCCAAAAATTTACGTAGTAACCCTAAAAAGTACTGAAGCCAACCAAGAATTTATGAAGTTGTTTTTGATGCTATGTCAGTTAAGTATTTTTTACCCGAATACGGCAAAACCAAAAGGAAGGGTTACGTTTCACTTTAGTGCCTAATTTTTTACTACCGCCTATTAATAATAAAGCGGCCAAGTGCGAGTTGGGCTCGCTCACAGAGGCTTCCGGTCATGCTTGTTGTAGGAAACCTTTATTTTTGTGATGGAACCACAAATTTACGGTTTACGGTTTTTTGCAGGAACGGCTGTAACTTTTGATTTCATTGACTTAATAGTAGATTGTTTTACAAGGGACTAAACCATCCCATTATATACGAGGTTGTTATACTCCCGAGCGTAGCGAGGGAGGATGACAAGACCGAGTTATAATGGGTGGTTTTGGCCCGAGTAAAACACTCTACTTTTCACTTCGATTGCGAGAAAATAAAACAATTCAAAATTAGTCAATTTTCTGACATTTTATTAAAAATTAATCAACCTTCATAAAACATCATCAAGACGGTTCTATTTTCAAAAAAAAAGATTGACGGAGCACCAAGAAGTCGAGTTTTTATGTAAGAGAACGAATGCTTTGTACGGGCTGATGATTTAAGACAAAAATTAAAAAGAAAAAATACTTTTTAGCCCGAGGTATTAAACTCGAGTTTTAGGCCCGCTAAGCTACACTATTATGATACACTTTTTGAGCAAGAGAAGTGAAAAAGTTTTTTCAGAGCTCCAAGGGATTGCAGACAATAGTTAGTATTTGATATTAATTTCACCTTGATACCTCCACGCGTTATTGGGAAAAAGGTCAATACAAACGGACAAAGAAGTGATCCTTTTCGTATTTATTAAACTAACACGAGTATCAAACACAATTATTATTGTTTAACGTAATCCTTGTCTTTTACCTTATTTATTTATTTTCCCAAAGTTTCTATCGGGTTGCAACGATCGTGATCACGGGATGACATCATTAACAATAATAATTAGGGTCCGTACCTCAAAGGAAAAAAGGGATCTTTGAGGTACGGAACCCAAAACTAAACAAATTTGTCATTTTAGTGTAAGCGACTGCACAATGTACCTATCGTACATGATATAATAATTATGACACTGATAATATTTATAGCAAAGCAGATGCCTATTAAGTAATCATAATCCCAAAAAATTGACAAAGTCGCGGCCGTACGTGGGTTAGACTAGCGCAGGATCGTGGTGGATGGCACACGTTGAGGGAGGCCTATACCCAGCAGTGGGTGAAATCAGGCTGAGGGATGATAATGGATGATACACGAACCAGCCTTATCAATGCAGTATACAGAATTTCAAATCATAACTGTCAAAAATATCAGACCGAAATTCATCGAAATATTAGAACATTTAACAAATCTATAGCAATGGCATTGAAATAGCACAATGAGGACATCTCCCAAGAGTGGGCAGACATTTTATACGATTACATCACTCTGGATATTGCAATTAAGATTACATGTACCAAATTTACCTATTAACAAACTGACATCTCTAATCAAGTAGACATTTTTAGATAATTTTACCAACATCCCAGGCCAGGCTGTCGAGCAAAACTCCTTTTATGAAACCAGAACGGCAAACAGGTTATGGAGGAGCAATGATAAGCCGACTTCGCAAGAAACCAGTGAGTAGGTTACAATTTGCAGCCGAAGCGCGGTGCTGTGTCAAATGCCATAAATTTACTTGGGATCATGTTTAACGTTTTGGGAGTTTCAATTTTGACCGAACAGTTATATATTTTAAACAACCATAAATCAAAATTTAATTTTGTTTATGGTTCGATAAACAGCTTTTCGTTGACACTTAAGGCCCTAACAAGACTAGTCAAATGATCGAGTGCCTAAACCTAAATAAAACAAAGCTGTGCTAAAACACAGTGTAATAAAAAATATTTTTGAACGCGGTGTCAATGGTGTCATACACAAACATTTTTAATGCAACCTTTGGTCAAACACTATCGCCATTAAACATCAATCATCAACCATCTATTCCATTGAGCACAAAATTTTTCGAATACTCAACCATATATTCCGTTAGCCCTACAACAATAACAAGAAAAACGTACCCACTGTAATGTACAGCTTTCAGGAAAGGCCACGTTTTGTCGCAAAATATTGCCAGAGATAGTAAATGTAAGTAGCTGTGAGGATTGACTATCCTCCAGAGGCCAGTCGCGAAGAAAAAGATCCCCGATTTAAACATTGTTTCACGCCTGTGCACATCGTAATCAGTACGGTTCTCCAGTACCTCTTGATAGATATCGATGTATCTATTCCAAGCTAGCGACGATAAAACCATTTGACCGGAGAACAAGCCTATCACTTGCACGATTCTTTGAAACGTGACTTTAGTTTTGTAAGATATGCCTATTTCAGTCGTATGTTCTTTCTCTATATCTTCGCTAGAATTTATCTCTTTCAACTGATGGTAAGGCAGCGTACTAACTGGCGTGCCTTTGTAACCTCGCCTTGGAGGGTTGTTTTTAAGATACCACATTAAGCCTATTACCATGGCAACGACGCCTACCAAATCACTGATTCCGTCAACGAAATAACCGAGGGTCCCGACCTCGGACCTTTCACCTTTAATATGCTTTCTTTCTCTAGCGACGTGCCCGTCAAGGTCATCGAGAAACATTCTAAGTTGGAACAGGACGACTCCTAATCGTCTGATGGCAAGATTCTGATCGGTCAACAACTTAGCGCCGATGAACGCAGTCAAAACATGAGAAAGTGATATCATATTGGGGGTTATTATGAGCCATTTTTCAGATATTCCTAAAGCCCTATCGACCAATGAACATGAAGGCCCGTAAATATAGTGATTTATATGATCTATCATTAAAGCTTTGACTGTCGGATGACAAAGTGGATTGATAGTACACGGTACCCAAGTTACATCTTCATAGTTAGGCTTGATTTTTGACTGATCTGTGGAAGTTTCACTCGCATTACTTACAGTGGTATCCACATCATCAAATATATCAATTCTATATACTCTAATTCTTAAAAATAGGAATGTATCCATACACACACAGTATACAACAATGACTAGTAGTAGAAAAGTCAGTATTTTACTGGCTTGAGATGCAGGCCACATCATTTTGTCGAAGGCGTATCAGCTCCGATGTCCACTATATTACACAAATTGAATTAGACAATACGTGTCTAATAAAGGGTGAATGCAGTCGATAGACAAATAGTAGGCACTGTATACCAGCCTATAACGGTATTTAAAATGGTTACAAAATCTCACGTATCGGTATTCTATAAATACGGAACACGTATCTGGAAATAGCAGCTTACGGAGAAACTAACAAAAACACTTAGCTTTCCAAAGGCACTTCACTTCGCACAAAAACATTTTTCTTCGGCAGGCGACCCGCATTTTTTCTGCAATCTCAGGTTCAAAACACGATGTTTGGAGTTAGCTAATTGTTTGCGGGATCGATGAACGGATGTTGTCAAACACTCGACGCTCATAGCACTGACACACTCCAATGTTATCGGCACTTGTTCCAGTGTTTTTTGATTCATGAATGCAGTGTTTGTTGAATGTAAATAATAACAACGGTCGCAGTGCGAGCCGTGCGTGCGCAGTCGACGAGCGCGCGAGGCGGTCTGACCACGATCGCACAATGACATGGGGCGGAGGCGGAGGATACAGCGCAGGGTACGATGTTTTATCTAATAAGCCCGCTCGCAAATTCGTTTCCCGCCCATCGAAGACCACTGACTTAGATCTCTGTTCGGTATGGTTGTACATACTAACAAGAGGTCTAGTCTTTTGATATCTCAGGCTCACTTTGATACACAATAGGTTACATTAATCTTAAGCTATGACTAGCTTGCGTGCTTTTAAATGTTTTAAAAGGTTTTTAAAGGGTTTAGTTCTTCAAATGTTGGTTTGACTTTTGAAGAGTTGAAGCTGATTATTTCGACTTTTGAAGGGCTTAAGCCATCATCTCTCTCATATATCTCATGGTTTTTGTTTGACCCATCCAGGATGAATAAAGACGTGGTTTAAATTTTAAATCAGCAAATTGGAATTTTGTTCCATCCATAAAATAACATTAAATTCTCTGAATTTTAATCCACATTTACAAATTATCTAAAAGATAAAATATTTATCGCAGTTGCTAAGTATAATGATAAACACTGGGCATGAAATGCCGCATGAGTGCCCAATATGTCAATTTATGAATGACAATTTTAGCGACTAAAATGTAGTCAATAAAATTGTCAGTTTGACTATCGACGTTCGGCAATACGTAATCTCTTCATGTAATAATTGTTATTTTATGATGATGGCAAATGATACCATAGGTGAGCTCCGGAATTTTCGTTACAAAAATAAAAAAAATACAAACTGGAGAAATATTTTTTGGGTTAACACCATTTTCATATGCACACGACGTTACCGTAGCATCTAAGTTGCATCAAAAAAATTTAAGATGTCGGTTATTGTAAGAACAAAAAGTAAGTGAAAATATAAAGTATCTTCAAAATAACCTACACGTATTGCGGATATAATACGTAATACGTACGGCTCGCACGTAGCACTATTCTGGGTAGATTCTCTTGAAGCACAGAGGAGCTACGAGAATAAACCCCCAAAAAGGTCCTATAGTTTCTGTCAGCAGTCGGGCTTGGTGGTGAACTATGAACCACCACAAGAGGCGAAAAAAAATAGAAATGGGTTCACAATATACCAAAGACCTACGACTAAAAAAATATACCTTCATGGCCATATAATCAAATAATAATAAGTGCCCCTCACTGTATGCAAAATGCATGGGGTGTTTAGTTTTTTCAAGTTTCAAGATACGTCATCATCAACATCCTGTAGACGTCCCCTGCTGAACATAGGTCATCCCCGAGGATTTTCACGAAGACTGTCTCGAGCCCTTTCCAAGTTTCCATCCACCTATTTCCCGCAATCTTGACGACCTATGTGGCACAGTAGGCGAAGGCCCATCTGTGGCGCAGAAGGTTACGGATGCAATTCCATCGCAAGACATAAGTTTGCATGGTCTGCAATATTTGTCTCGGTAAAAAAAAATTAAGAAGTATATCAGTTATGTTGTTCCCATAACATAAGCTCTGCTTAGTTGGGCACAGAAACACCCAGTTATTAATTTGTTTATGTGGTCAGTCCATCTGGTGGAGGACTTCCCTACACTTCGTCTTCCAGATCGGTCGCCATTCTAGAACCTTTATTCCCCAACGCTATCGGTGCTACGAGTACGAGCTATATAAAGCCTGCCGATGGTCACTTTGTCTAGGGTACTCGAAAGGTGACCCACGAGATCCTAAGCCTCCGCTGCACGTGCATTTGTCTGTCAGCGGGTTGAATCTTATCTTCTTCTTCGTATGAGCTAGTGGTCAACTCTGGTGTCGGAGTTTTTAGGCCGACCGAAGGCCTCCGATATGACTCAACAACTAAAAAAGCCGGCACCAACATCTTAACGTGCCTTCCGAAGCACAGAAGTGCCCAGATCTAAATGCCTCTAAACGGTCTTATGTGGCTGTATCTCATGAATCGTGAATAGATAGAGTTGAAATTTTCAGTGTATTTCTACTGCTGCTATTAATGAAAAAAATATTAAACAGGACATCGCGTTGTATATTGTACGATGGTATAGTACGCGTCATGTAAAAAGGACGCTGTACGAAGTGGAGGGGGTGTGTTTGCGTACGGGTACAATACCGATAAATCACCTACTGCGCAACTTGACGGCCTCTGTGGCGCAGTGGGCGAAAGTCCGCCTGAGACGCAGAAGGTTGCGGGTTCGATTCCCGCTGCGGGACAAATGTTTGCATGTTCTGTAGATATTTGTCTCGGGTCTGGATGTTTTGTATGTATGATATGTATGTTTTTACAAAAAAAAAATATATGTGTAGTATAACAATCATGTGGTTCCATAATACAAGCTCTGCTTAGTTTGGGGCTATATGATGCTGTGTGATTACGTCCAGCATTATATTATATATATATATATATATACTTACCGCCAGTGTTCTTTTTAGGTGACGCGACCTATACGGAACCCGCTGCGTACGAGTCCGACTAGTACTAAGGCGACGATACAGGTCAAATCTCCCTCTCGCTCGTACTATTCAACATTTTTGAAGATATAAAATCACTGCATGTAGTCAATGTGAACCCAAGCCAACCTCACCTGCACGTGGTGCACCCTGCTAAACAACGAACGGGGTTCTGGCGGTGCCCGATTGCGGCATAGCACAGCCTACATCAGCCCAGCCCAGCTAAATCCCCTGACCACCGACGGGCAGCAGTGTCGGTGGTGCGAGAAGCTGTGCCCTGCGATCCCCAACACGCATGCTCAGCTTGGGGATTAGGAGCAGATCCCCCTATATTAGGTGAGGCTTATGTCCAGCAGTGAACTGATATAGGCTGGTGTGGTGTAGTGGAATGTAGTTATGCAAAATAGCAAATCTTCAAGGCCTAGAAAATAACAATACAAAGGTTCAGCAATAATATCATTTTGAATCTATCACATTTTCTTACCAAAAAACAGTTCTTAGTTTCACCAATGTGATAAATTTTTGGTGCAATTTTTTTTTGGTAGGAAAACATGTTGGGTTCAGCATGATATTATTGCTGAACCTTTGTATTGTTATTTTCTAGGCTGTGAGGTTTACTATTTTGCAAAACTACATTCAGTCAAGTCAAAAGTCAAAAAGTCAAAATTCATTTATTCAGTAGGAACTGTATAGTACACTTTGAAACGTCATTTTTTTAATTTACCACCAATTCGTAACGTGACCAAACAGAGAAGAATTGGCAAGAAACTATGCTTGGCTTATATTTTTTTAACGTCATTGTACTTAATATCTATTACATTGTTTTTGATGGAGTTGGAGGCAGTTTCATCCCAAGCTTTTTTGTCATCTAAATAATCAGATATTTTATTATCATAGATTACGTTTAACAACATTTTTGAATTTATTTACAGATAGATTAATCACATCATTTGGGATTTTGTTAAAAAATCGTACAGACATCCCTTTAAAAGATTGACTAACTTTATGGAGCCTTACAGTGGGAACAGCAAGTTTATCTTTATTTCTAGTGTTAACATTATGATAGTCGCTATTTTTCTTGAACATGTTAATATGTTTTCGGACATACATTAAGTTTTCATATATATATTGGCACGGCACTGTCATAACATTTATTTCTTTAAACTTAGTTCTAAGTGATTCTCTGGGGCCCATATTATAAATTGCACGAACAGCCCTCTTCTGCAACACAAATATGGTATTGATATCTGCAGCATTCCCCCACAACAAAATGCCGTACGACATAATGCTATGGAAGTAGCTGAAATAAACTAGTCTAGCCGTTTCTACGTCAGTAAGTTGACGGATTCTTTTGACTGCGTATGCTGCAGAACTGAGTCTGTTCGACAACCCATCTATGTGAGCGCCCCATTGAAGCTTATTATCTAAAGTTATGCCTAAAAATACAGTACTGTCCACAAGATTTAGATCTTCATCTTTTATTTTAATGTTAGGTTTAACTTGTTTAACATTTGGTAATATAAATCTTATACATTTTGTTTTAGTCTCGTTCAGTAATAAATTATTTACATCGAACCAGTTAACAACTTTCGCTATTGCATTGTTCACGTCGTCAAAATTGGTCTGCCGTCGCTTTAATTTAAATAAAAGTGACGTGTCATCCGCAAACAATACAATTTCGTGGTTGTCTCTCACAAGTTGAGATAGGTCGTTGATGTAAATTAAAAATAAAAATGGTCCAAGTATTGACCCTTGCGGAACACCCATCTTTACTACAGATCCCGGAGAACATTTTCCATTTACGTCTACTTTCTGTATTCTATCAGATAGGTAAGAAGTGAGAAGGGCTAAAGCCATACCCCTGACGCCATAGTGATCTAGTTTCCTGATTAATGTTTCATGGTGTACGCAGTCAAATGCCTTAGACAAATCACAAAAGATGCCTAAAGCATCATGTGAGTCCTCCCAGGCATCGTAGATATGCGATACCAACTCAACACCGGCATCAGTTGTTGATCTGCCCCGCGTAAATCCGAATTGTTTGACATCTAGTAAGTTGTTAAAGTTAAAATGGCTTTGCAGTTGACTGAGAATAAGCTTTTCAAAAATTTTACTAAATGTTGGCAGTACTGATATTGGTCTAAAGTTAGTAGGGTCAGAACTACTACCGGATTTAAATAAAGGTGTTATTTTACTATGTTTCATTAAATCAGGAAACTCACCACAGTCAATACATTCGTTAAATATAAACGCTAGTTCTGGTGCGACAATGTCAATCAACGATGTTACAACGCTAACAGAAATGCCCCAGAGATCCGTAGTTTTTTTGACATTTATCCGTTTGAATGTTTTAATAATATCATTACTGTTTACATATTTAAAATAAAACGGTATTTCACATTTTGGTACATTTTTATTTAGTAATGAATCCGCAATTATAGGAGAAGAGTTTAAGGATCTTGTGGTAGAAACTGCAATGTCTGTAAAAAAGGATTCGAATGCTTTGGCAACATCACCATCTTGTTTGATGATGGTATTACCAATATTTAACTTATACTCCTTAATGTCATGTTTGACTTTTCCAGTCTCACTGTTTATTATTTTCCAAGTGGTTTTAATTTTATTACTACTGCTTCTAATTTTTGAACTAATATAATTAGACTTAGCCGCGCGACATACATTTTTAAAAAATTTTGAGTAATTTTTAACTTTATCTTTAAACTCTTCACTAAAATTATACTGTTTTTCACTGTAAAGCTTATACATACTCACAGAATGTAGGACTGTCAGAGACCATGATCGATTTAGGTTTAAATAGTGAGCTAAATTCTTTGATAAAATTATTAAAAAAAGAATTATATAAATAATTTGGATTATAATTTTGATATGAAAAGGGTGATCTATTTAACAAATTAGATTTAAATTTTTCTAATCGATGCACAGTCACTGGTACAAAAGTTATTTGCCGTTTTACATTTTTCTTTATTTGATTTTCTATTTTAATTAACTGACCAAGGTGGTCTGATTTTATGTTACTAATTACATTTTTACTTAGTATATTAACATTTGAATTTGTAAAAATATTGTCTTTGCATTTGGCTGAAGTGTCAGTAATTCTAGTTGGCTCCATAAAGAGAGGTTTTAGATTATATGATTTTATATCTTCAAAAATGTTGAATAGTGCGAGCGAGAGGGAGGTTTGACCTATATAGTCGCCAATATACCTACCTAAGTACTTATCTTTCATATTAATTTATGAATTTCTTAGGGACCTTGAAAATTCCATTTGTCACACCCTGCCTAATCTGTCTATCTACCTATTAAAATATATCTAATCTAGACTACATTATAAGTAGGTAGATAGGTAACTACTTACTACCTACCTACTTTTCCAATATAGTATGATCAAAGGTCTTTCATTACTTGATAAAATTACATACTTTTAAATATTAAAGAGTAGCTTCCCCCCGCGGCTTTCCTCGCGTGGTTTTCCGATAAAACTGGGAAGTGGGAGTCGGACTCGCGCACGGGTTCCGTACCGCTATGAGTCCCACTCAAATATTTATTTTATTCGGTTTTTAATTCATTGTTATAGCGGCAATAGAAATACATCATCTGTGAAATTTTCAACTATCTAGCTAACACGATTCATGAGATACACCCTGGGCCTGGCGACAGACAGACAGACAGACAGACGCTGCTTAGTAATAGGGTCCCGTTTTCACTTTTTGGGCGCAGAACCCAAAACACGGCATGCTATGAAGTCGGTTGGTAAGGAGCTAAGCTAGGAAAGCTACCTAGAACGGATTCCGTGAATGAACCAATTAATTAACATACAAAACGTACCTACCTAGGTATTACCATTCGTAATAAAGCCTTCACTACGCACGCACAATCGTAGCAACTATAATTCACACTGTGTCATTTACAGGGACATTCTTCCCTGAACTCGCAAGTCGCAAGTAGGTCACACAACTACACAGTGTAAAACGTCGCTTCCAACTGTCTGTCTGTCCGTATGTATGCGTACATCTGTAAAACTACGCAACTGATTTTGATGCAGTTTTTTTTTTTTTTTTAATAGGTATATTGTTTAAATGGGAAGGTTTATAGGTATCATTTGCACCCGTGCGAAGCCGGTACGGGTCGCTAGTTTAGTAATAATACATACATATAGCTCACCTGAGGCACCTGTGTAGACTTCCCGCACCCCGTCTCCCCAACCAGCACGAGCGTCTGATACTTCTCCAGCAGGTACAGGATATGGTTCCGGTATTGGAAGACCGGCAGCTTCTGTCTCTGCGTCTCCATCGGCAGGTGGTGGTACCGGTTGTAGGTGAAGTTACTCCGGGAGTCATTGTCGGTGGTCAGTGACGTGTCGGTGTTCGGGTTGATCAGTGTTTCGACAGCGCCATCTTTGTTCCGTGAAGGGTATAGGGATTCGTCGCCTAGAAGTGTTTGAAATATATTTTTTACTATGCTCATTGTAGTCTACGATACCCTACTGTTGTGTATTGCATATCTATATGTAGGCAGTATGTGAGTTGATAAAGTGATAGTGCAATGACAAACTTGGCTAACTTTTGTGAAGGTACCTGCAGAAGATGCTCCCTACATCTACCCCCAGTAACCAGTCTTGAACAGCCAAGATAGTTCATAACACCTACCATACCTTACGTTCACTTATTGCATAAAATGATGTAGGTAGGACATAGGTATTCTTTCCAACTACTGTACTTAGGACTACAATTTCCTATGTCCTACCTATGGACCACCCTGTACTTGAAGCACTTGTGGCGTGGTTTACTTCGGTATTCTTAGCAGATCACCTTAGTTGAGCAAAACTCCGTCCAGTCATTATGACATTGACATTTAGATTTGAGCGCTTCCGTGCTTTGGAAGGCACATTAAGATGTTGGTCCCGCCTTTTCGGTCTTTAAGCCATGTCGGAGGCCTTCGGCAGCCTAAAAACTCCAACACCAGAGTTAGTCTCTAGCTCATACGAAGAAGAAGACCCTGTACTTCACGTACTACTGTACTTCACCTACTACTGTACTTCACCTAATACTGTACTTCACCTACTACTGTACTTCACCTACTACTGTACTTCACCTACTACTGTACTTTACCTACTACTGTACTTGAAGTACAGGGTTGGCCAAACTAATGGGACTTTTAACATGTTAACTGCAGGCCTTGGACCACTTCCTGCAGCTAAACGGTGGTGTGTT
Source organism: Horisme vitalbata (assembly GCA_951804965.1). NCBI lineage: Eukaryota > Metazoa > Arthropoda > Insecta > Lepidoptera > Geometridae > Horisme > Horisme vitalbata. The sequence continues at coordinate 1,233,894 of OX638093.1, forward strand.
ATTCAGCACCCAAAGTGTTAAGGAAAGTCCCAAAAATATTGATGAATGAGAATTGCACTCAAATTGTTTTTTATGTAAAGAAAACTGTATTCACAGAATTTAAAAAATGAATGTGCCTGACTATCGATGCTTACAATAGTCACATCATAATCTTAGTCCCCTCTGAAGTTGGCTGCAAGTAGCAACATAGTTCTTATGTTTGATCAGCGAGGTGATAGGCTAACTCTGTTGCAAACAGAATAAAAATATTGATACATTTCATCTGATGAACTTCTATGAACATCAACTAACAAACTGTCACAGTTTGTTAAAACAGGATCAGTGTCAATCATTTCTGTTTGCAACAGAGTTAGAGCCGATCACCCTGCAGATTGTACTAAGATTGATTGAATTATTTGCTGAGCCTGTAGAGGGACAAAGATCCCATGTGAATACTGCATTTATTATGTCAAAGTTCATGAACAACTCATTAATATCAAGTCTAATAATATCAGTCCACTGCATAAATTTAGTATATTACCAGTAAATGACCCCTGACGGATCTCAATAATTAAACAACTTTTGGATTGCCAATATAATTTTCACACATTTTAGTTGATAATCAGCGGCCACAGATAGTTTGACAAATTACCATTAAGTTTTCAAATCCAAAGAGTTTATCATAGTCTTCCTCTTATACACTCATGAATGATTCATGTAAAGCCATCCTAGTTTGTATCTATATCTTTAAAAAAGACGGTCCACTGCTGGACATAAACCTCTCCTAAAGAGAAGGGGAATATATGCCAATGATCCCCATCCTGGGCATGCAGACTAGGGATCGCGCGGATACAGATTCTCACACTGCTGACGCTGTTGTTATACCGGAGTTAGGCTGCGCTATGCCGCAGTCAGTCGGCCGCCAGAACCCCGTTTGTTAAACAGCTAGCTAGGTACACCACGGGCCGGGTGACATTAGCCATGGACCACACCACCCAAGCCTAGGTATTGGTGCATACTTAATGCTAGCAGCTTATATAAATTAGTATTTTATAGGTGAAAAGTGAGAATGAATCCCGCGAACTATTGTTTTGTTTGGTAAACACATATATAACCTTAAAATTATTGAATACCGGTACTTACCAGGTTTTATGAACCTAGGCCTTTGGTTCAACATATTACTATTGCATTAACGTATATAATTCACCCAATAGATCACTTTTTGTTTGTTTTTCATTTCAATAAATTGAACCGAATTAAATACCAACACAACACCCAGACCACATCAATCAATCAATCAACAATCATTCAAAGTCAGTGTCGCCACCTTGGTTTTTGAAAAAGGGTATTTTGACTAGCTAGAAAGGGCTAATTTTGTCATGAAAAGGTCTAAAAATCGCAGAATTAATCGGAATCTTCCAAAATCATATATTTTTTTATCTATCTCTCTATCTCCGGTTCTATGAAATAATTTGAAAAATATTTTGGTTGCTTTACTTCTCTCCCTCTTCTTGTTACTGGATATTGTTTTTTGGTTTCTTCTTGATTTACTTTATTTATTTCATTGAACTTTCATTGAAAGATGAAAAAAAAATCAAAATTTAATAATATCAAAAACTGGAATTAATCATGAAAAATAAAATGTCAAATAAGTCAATGCATAAAAATTAACGATTAAATTCAGATATATTTTAATAATATTCAAGTAGATTTTTAATGTCACTGGGTATTTTATTAAAATATATAAAAAAATTATAAATCATCCTGGACGTAATCACACTGCATCATGTAGCCCCGAACTTAGCAGAGCTTGTATTATGGGAACCGCATGATTGATATACTACATAGATACATTTTTTTGCAAATGTATATATACACAGAAAATACCCAGACCCGAAACAAATATCTGCAAAACATGCAAACATTCAAGATATTTAGGAAATCGAACCTGGAACCTTCTGCGTTACAGGCTGGCCTTCTCCCACTACACCACAGAGTTCGTCACAAAATACGACCACACAAAGCAAAACAGCTCTTTAGATAGAGGCTTGTTTTTGGATTTTTTGAAAAAAAATTTTTATCTGGATCAACTTAAACATCTTGTTTAGATATCGCTCGCTTTTGTCAACATTTCCAAGTTTTACTGTGATATAGTTAATTTTGTCTTTAAAAGAGATGATGATAAGTATGACTAACGAAATCTATGCTACGTGGCGCGCATTGTATAATAACTTGTAGGCACGGTGCGAATTTTCGAAGTTTTGTTTCGCAATCCGAAAAGGGATAGATTGTTCATTCCGAGCTATATCATCAAAAACGAGTTCACTTACAGTAAAAAAAACAGAAACTGAACAACTAATAAGTAAAAAATAATTGCTTATTTTTGATTCATACAACTAACTAACAATCAACCTTTTTTTCTATTCAATTTATTCCTTACAAACTATGCGTTTACCACGTAGGTAGATCTAGATACCTACCTGTTATTTTTGGAGTCGGAGTCAACTAAGAAAATACAATATTATAGCAACTATACCCCTACCACCTCGGACATGCCCTCTTCGCGCCATGCCACCCATTCAATAGTTACCTACCTTAGCGTGCCTTGGCTGACACCGACTTCAAAAATAACAGGTAGGTATCTAGATTACCTACGTGGTAAACGCATAATTCGTACGGGATAAATTGAGTAGAAAAAAGATTGATTGTTAGTTAGTTGTATGAACCAAAAAATTAGCAATTATATTTTACTTTTTAGTTTTAAACTTTTTGTTTTTGAAGTCAGTTTTTTTATTTTAAATTATTGTTTATTTTACGAAATTTTAGTGAACCTGACTTTAAGACAATTCCTAATATATAAAGCCCATGAGATTTTCATTCCCTATTTTCTCACCCTTAGGATTGGTACTAGTGTACCAAATTCTATAGGACTAAACCAAAAATATAAGAATTTTTCATATACTTCATAAATGACTGAGTAATGAGGTAACAAACATAAAAAAATTAATAAAATACGAGCCGATAAAGTTTTCATCTACTGTTTTCTCATCTATAAGGTTGGTATTTTTGTCCAAATTTATATGAAACCAATAAGAAAGTTTATTCATCATCATCATCATCCCCGGCCGTTGGATGTCCATTTTTGAACGTAGGGCTCTCCCATTCCCTTCCATGCACGACGATCAGTCACCTTTGCCATCCAGTGGTAGCCAGCGTATCCTTTTATGTCGTCCACCCATCGTTTCGGTGGACGACCCCTTGGTCTTCAATTTGTCTCGTCCATCGAAAGTATATTATACCAAACAAAAAAATATTTTTCCAAATCAGTTCAGAAATGACGGAGTTAATACAAAAAATTAATAAAATTCGAGCACAAAAAATGTTTATTCTTCTTTTTGCTCACCCTTAGGGTTGGTATTTTTTCTTCAAATTTATATGAGACCCAACGAAAAAAAAAAATTCTGAAACGGTTCATGAATAACAGAGTTATGAGGTAACACACATAAAACCGTAAAACCGTAAAATTACAACCAAATTGAAAAAGCCCTCTTTTTGTTTTTCGAAGTTGGTTAAAAAGTGCAAGATCTAGCCCGAAAAGGGTAGTAAGGTGGCAACGCTGATCAAAGTTCAAACAAATTTGGACTATGACTGAATGACATGACAGACCAAAATACACAAATGTCAGTGACAGAGTGACAGACACGAACTCTAGGAGAATATTTGCTGGCTACCGCCCGCCTGGCCCTGTCTACTCTCGTAGTGACACGGCGGCAATATTCGATAGGAACACCCCTACACTCATCGCAGGCGACTTCAACGCTAAGCATACAGCATGGGGTTCAAGAACCATAAACCCAGCGGGACGTATGTTGTATAACGACGCAGAAGCCAACAACTTCGAGGTACTAGGGCCAGACGCGCCAACACACATACCCACCTGTACTCAACACGCTGCAGATGTTCTCGACGTAATTCTCCAAAAACATCTCCACTGCCCGATCCACATTGAAGTTCTATACGATATGGATACACAACATCTACCAATCCTCATAACACTTGCTTTAACGGCTAACTTCACTCCTCTGCGCCCTCTTAAAGAAAAAGTGGACTGGGTAGCATATGGTAAGAAGCTCGAAGACATCACCATCGGTCGTCTTACCACACCTGAAGAGGTAGAGGCCAATGCTATCTTTCTTATGAAAAGGATGGTCCAAGCGAAATCGGAGGCTTCCAAACCCTCACCTCGGAGATCACCGCGCCAGGACGAACTCCCACAGACGATAAAAGAGCTACTTCGCAAGAAGAGGGCTACCTACCGCCTGTGGGCCTACACCCGGTGCCCAAGAGTAAAGACAGTACTTAACAAACTTGCATCAGAAGTTAACCTAGCCGTGGACACGTGGCGTGGAAAAACCTGGGAAAAAAGAATAGATGAAGCCGCAGAGCGAGACACAAATCTCCATGCCCTCAACCGGCAGCTGACCAACGCTCCGACTCCCACATATCCGCTACTGAACGCACAAGGGCAGCGTAAGTTCGCGCCAGCAGACCGGGCTGAAATACTGGCGGACCATCTGGCGGTGCAATTCTCTCCGCACCCCGTTGCAGCAAACACTCCGGGCAATATCACCTCCCATCACGCTACTGTCGAAGCAACGGTAGAGGAATTTCTGTCGCACCCTATTCCACCACTCAGGGGCAACGAATTTATTTCTCCCGCTGAAGTACGGCGAGCAGTCCTTCGTTTACCTAGGCGTAAAGCCCCAGGCAGTGATGAACTCCCTAACTCAGCGCTTCAAAATCTCCCTCGAAGATGCATGGTTGCCCTTACCATGCTTTTCAACGGAATACTGCGAACGGGGCACTTTCCCGACGTCTGGAAACTAGACAAGGTGATAATGCTTCCAAAACCAGGGAAAGACCGACGCTACCCAGCAAGCTACCGGCCTATTACCCTGCTATCGACAACCGCTAAACTCTTTGAACGTCTCCTACTCCGGAGGCTTGCTCCGTGCATTGAGCCCAGGCCCGAACAGTTCGGTTTTCGTAATCAGCACTCCACAACACTTCAGCTCACAAGGATCCTCCATCATCTAACGCACGAGCTCAACAATGGCCGCTCTACCGTCGGAGTATTCCTAGATGTAGAAAAGGCATTCGACCCTGTTTGGCACGCGGGACTTATCTTAAAACTAATAGCCTCCACCGCACCACCGGCCATCATCCAGATCGTGGCATCCTTTCTGCGTGGTCGAAGTTTCTACATCTCGGTCGACCAAGCTCAATCTCGACCCCGACCCATCACCGCTGGAGTGCCCCAAGGCAGCTGCCTGTCACCTGCACTCTACGCCTTGTACACAGATGATATTCCGACACTAGGAAACCAACTATTGCCCGGAGAGAAGGACATTACCTTAGCACTCTTCGCAGACGATAGTGCCTATTTTGCGTCTTCCGTCTACCCCGACATGGCCGCCCGACAAATGCAACACCTGCTTGACCGATTGCCGGCGTGGCTAGATAGTTGGCGCATTGCCGTGAACGTCGGAAAAACGGCCGCGCTACTCATCACCCGCCGTCGCACATTGCTACCACAACTAAAGTTGCGAGGACAAGCCATAGAATGGCAAAGCTCTGTCCGGTATCTCGGCGTAGATATAGATAGATCCCTAACGATGAATGCCCAGGTAGAGCGTACTCTGCGTCTTACGCGCGCTTCACGAGCTATGCTACGCCCAGTCCTTGCCTCAAGACTACCACTGAGAACAAAGATGGGGGTATACAAAACTTACATCCGCTCACGGCTCACATACGCAGGACCAGCGTGGTACGCGTTATGCTCTACCACAAACCGCAAACGAATCCAAGCTCAACAAAACATAGCTCTCCGTGTGTGCACAGGAGCTGGGCGGTATGTTAGGAATGACGTCATCGCCCGCGACGTACAAATGCCCAGCGTCAAGGACTTTGTGGCATTGCTAGCGCGAAGGATGTATGACCGCGCAGACAACAGTCGCCACGTACACCTTAACGGCATCGCGCGTCTACACGCCCGACCTCCTGATATTAACTTCCCATGGCGACCTCTACCTCGCGAGCTCCTGGAGACACCCAACTCTCCGGACCAGTATCCACTTCCGTAGCCAGAAATTGGACAACGTAACGCCTCTGGGAAGCCAACCCACGAGCTAGGGTGGCACTCAGAGCAAAACCAAAAGACTCGAGAGTAGTTGCTCTCGAAGTTGACGCCAGAGCAAAGAACTAACGTTCGATTCTTACCCGCACTTCCTAACCAAGATGGTAGAGTCGAAGTGTTGACGACCTTGATGATTGATCTAGGAGTATTGTGGCCTCTTGACAGACCAGCTATGTCTAATCCTGTGTTTATTAATTCAATAAAAACTATAATCGGTCAGTGGTCAGTACCTATTCAGTATTCAATGTTTATTACAATCATATTACACAATATATAGGTAAGGTATACATTTAAAATTCAGTCAGATATTAAGACTACGATAATATCAATACAATTATGTACACACAGCGTCACGATCTGATATACCCCTTTCAAGTATAAATTTAAACTGCTGCCGTGGAGGCTACCATATTCAAATGGCCAAAATCTTATACAAAAATATTCATACTTGGCTGGGGAATCGAACCAGCAATTTATTCACACCAGTTTATGAATGAGACGCTCTAACCAACTGAGCTATCGTAGCAGTTGGCAATTAGGACGAAATGTTAAGTTACAGTATACGTTTATTATTTTGTCTAGGTATGAATGGATGCGTCAGCTAGTAACTTTTTCATTTGTTTATCACGGTAGTGCGCAAATACTTAAAATGATTCTGTGCAGCACTGGTATATTGAGGGTAGTTGTGTATTAAATGATAGTTCAGAACAAAAGGTTACTTGTTTCGTCTTGGGTGTGTGTCATTGATTTTGTTTATGAAAAATAATTGTGCCTATATAACAGCCGAAAAATTGAGCTAAAGAGTGCGTTTTGCAAAATAACATTTCGGAACGCTACAACCCATCAAATGTAAGAGGAAATGGCAGAATAACATTAGGTAAGTGGTATGACAATTATAAGTAGGATTATCATAAACATTGTGCTTAGTAAAGCTATTCCATTATATATTATATAAACACAGTCATACGTTTATAATATTGTGTTTTTATTTTCAAGTTATTGGTGATGGATGTCATCAATGGGACCAGGAGAAATTGTTGAAGTGAGTGGACGCATAATTGGCCAGTTTTGCAAGAAATATTGCTGTTAACAGTGCAAGCAGTGGATAAGCGTCCAAAAGGAACAGTGTACCTATTTAGTTCATGATAACTGCGTGGTTCAACGTTCGCGAATTTTGACCTATTGGCTCGCTTCTCAGACGGGCATAATCACCACAGCATTGGTCATCTAAAAGTCCAGATTTAAATATGTGGAGAATGTGTGAGCATATGTAGGGTCAATATGTCCTAATTGGGACACAAGTGAAGTGTTGTCCACCTGCAACAGGAGGTCCTAAGAACCTGGGAACTGATGCGTCGTAGTGGTTTTGGGCGGACTTTGGTTACCCAAATGAAAAGAAGGATTCGACAAATTATTTTAAGTGAAAGACATCCATCCCATTCGGTATTAATAAATATTCAGATATATAATGTTTTCAATAATAGATAAAATACCAGAGTAAGTATTTGCGAGTGATCTAAATTGTTTATTGGATTTTATACGGCAAGTATAACCTGTTCCAATAGTAACATGTTTGTTTACTCGTTAATCTAATATGGGTAAATTAAGTAGTATTCTATCATTTAAAACATTATTAAAAATTCTAAAAAATAAGTGATAACTATCTACGATATGGTAAATGGTGTTTTAATAAATTTGTTATAACTTTTGAAAATTGTTTTATTATTTTACCTTAAATAATTAGGTAACTTACCTACTACATTTAAAACGTAGTCCATTGTGTTAATAACGAAAATAAAACAAACAAAAATACATTTAGGCAATGAGGGATTTGAACCCAGTACTCTTATAACGTATAGATTAATGTCGAGTGTCGTAACCGTCACTCCATCGTCTCATAAAGATGTATGGACGAAATTAAATAAGCCTAAGCAAGGAGGAGAAGGTTTATAAACACACATTTGTGCAAAAAGTTCGAGATCCACGACCGACACCGCGACGGTTTGAACCTACTAACGTTAACTAGGGGGGGTTACCAGACTGTGACGCTGTCTGTACCTAGCCAGTTAAGGTGTTCACAATCACAACAGTGAGTAGGTAGGAGAATGCCGATATTTTAAATACGAGTATTGATTACTGATTGTCATTATTGTTATATGAGTCATTCATAAATTCGTCAAGAGAATAGTATATTTTATTTAGTAACATTTCCTTTAAATTATTTGTTAAAAATTTCAGGTCCAGTGTCCCCACCTAATACCAGGGACTGAATAACCGAAAAATTAAGATACCTTTAATTATCGGTATGACGATAACCTTTATATTCCGGTTACCTAAATATTTCAATAACTAAAAAAATTACGGTACCGAAAAATCAGGTATTGAAATACGAACCGGTATAAAGAGGTAGCGCTACCTAATCCCCAAGGATAAAGGTATTCTTTTATAATTATAACCGCGTCTTCTGTCGTCCTTGGCTAGTATCATTTTACATACGACGACATTTCGTCATTTCACTGGCCGGTGCGGTGGTGTATCGACGACGTTATTACTGCTAGCGAACTTTGGAAAAAAATGAATATTTCTCAAAAAAGTGTTGATAAGAAGACACGTAAGTAACTCAAAATTTCAATACTATGTATTTTCATAGGTACCTACTTGGAAGGTAGTTCCCTTCCATACCTAAGCAAATATGTACCTACCTACTTAGAATACAACTTAACTGTGTATCTTATTTGCATTTACCTTTTTTATTGAATATACCGTCCTCTATGCTTTCAAATTGAAAAAATCAGTAATAAAACTTGATATCCTAACTTTCTAATTATACTATTATACCTAGGTACTTAATTCGAAAGTTAGTTTGTATCATGATTTCGGCTTTAATTATGTACTTAAAACGATCATCATAAAATTTTGCGTACACGTTGACAGTATACATACTGAAAAGTATATAGAATAGCTTTCAGCCTGTAAGGGGGAAGACTTTTATCTAGAAATTTACAGCAATTTTTTAAAATAGCTTAAACATTTTGAGCGTTTGTTTAAGATATTAGTAAGCAATGTTCTCCGGTGATAGATTCATTTTGATTGAGCGAGCGAAGCGAGCGAAGATTAGTTGGAGCGATTAGTAGCATCTTGGGCGAATTTACGTTGTATGTTTCACTTTTTTGCTCTCGCATAGGTATTGAACCGTTAGTCCAATCTTTATGAAACTTGATAAGTCAATAGGTTTTTAAAAATTAAATAGAGGCAACAAAAAAAAACATCTTTTTTTTCAGGTAAAAAAAGACAACTGTCGACAGATGTTTTTTATGACCAGGATGTTGGAACGTCTCAGAGTATTTTACCGACCGTTGCCAAATTGAAAGAAACAGTGAAAAGACATGTGTGTAATTTATTTGATGAAGGATCATCATCAGCCCCATTGTCTCCCGTGTACGAATCCGATTCACATTCAGAAGAGAATTGTAAACAAAAAAAACTTAAAACTGAGTCCAATAATAATGCCGAAGAAGAAAAACCAGAAACTGAATGTGATTCTGAATGTACTGATTGTATCAAAGAAAATGAAATTGATAAAGGAAGCTACCATTTCTGTCAAATGCTGCTAAGTGAGCTACAGTTTGTACGACCATGCATGCGGAATATGGCATACAGGCACATGTTAAAGATTGTAGAATCTTTCAAAGGACAACATAAAATGGACAGTGAAATAAAAGTAATATATCCACCTTGTAAACATTTATAATAGTACATCAGTAATAATAAAAAATCATGCATAGTTTAGTAAATACTTATATTAATTAAACCAAATTTTCAATTAAGTAGGCATCTTATAAATTTAACATACTAGAAAGTTCAATTAACTCAAGCTAGCTTATTACTAATTTTGGTATCTTTCCATAGCTAGAAATTGTCGTAATCACATTTAAGGCGGATCATAATTGAAACATATTTCCATAATAATAAACATTTAATATTAGTTCCCTACTTATGAAATTGGCGTTTTTAAAAGAGAATTTCGAGAAAATGATTTCTCAATACATACATTTTTGTATTCTTATCTGGAACTACAAATCCAATTCCCCTATAATTTTGTGTTTATAATTGGACAAAATTGTGAAAAGTATGCGTAGCCTTATTTAAAAACGAAAACGAATACATAAAAAAATACAACGAATTTAAGCATTGAAGCAACAACACATGAAATGAACTGTTTTTAAGTTTTATTTTTTGGGGATGAACTTCCTCAAAAATAGTATTTATTGAATTTTCAATCTTTGCAATAATGTTACGTTCAGAATATAATATTAATTTTGTATATGACGACAGTTCATTTGAAAAAAATATGATCAAAATAAAATAGAGTGAAAAAACGCAAATTTCATAGGTAATGACCTAATATAATCTGCCTCTGCTGCATCCTTGAGAAGACTGAGGAACTTCCTTCCTACATCTACCAAAGTTACGTTAGCACAGTCCTTACTTCTTTCGATTCTTGATTATGTCGATGCTTGCTATCCTAATCTTATTGAAAAGCAGCTTGATAAACTCGAACGCCTTCAAAATTTGTCCATCAGATTCATTTTCGGTCTGCGTAAGTATGACCATGTCTCAGAGTTTCGAAAGAAGCTCAAGTAGTTGCCCATTCGTGAGCGCAGAAATACTCACATTCTTTCTCTTTTGTACGGTATCCTCTTCAACCCTTCTTCTCCTTCTTATCTCAGAGATCTTTGTATCTTTGGCAATCCAATTCTCGCAAATTACGCTCCTCTGAGACTTTACAGCTTCAAACACCTGTGCACACTTCCACTTTCTATTCCCACTCTTTTACTGTTCAAGCTGTTCGTCTTTGGAACTCTCTCCCTGTCAGCATCAGAACTGCTCAATCTCTGCCTATCTTCAAAAAACTTCTCTTCAACTTTTATTCATCCGCTTCACATGACATTTGAAATGAATCTTTCATCTGTTTTTAGATTACAGTTATTTTATTATGTATATGATTACCTATACATATTTTATTACCTTCATTATATCTATTAGTATATTTCATTTCTGAGTTATCTATAGTAAGTATTAGTATTGTATTTATTATTTGGTATCTACTATTTTACATGTAGATATTTATATTATATTTTTATGTTTAATTATCGTATTTTTTTTTCCTCGTCCGCAATGTATTATGATGATATTTAGTGTGTTTATTGATATTATACACCATCGTCTGCTACAGTATTTTAAATCCAGTCCATCCAAAGGTTGTCTGGAAGAGATCGCTCTAAGCGATAAGACCGCCCATTGTACTTTCATTATTGTTATTGTATATTGTTCTATTTGTTTTTGTTGGTGTGAGTACAATAAAGAGTTACTATCTTCTATCTATCTATAATACCTACCAATATAACTACTTACGGTTCAGTCATAGTTAATTAGTTAGTACGAAGCTTGTCATGATTTTAACACTAAATAATACTTAACATGTATGTACCTACCCATGGATACTTACTCGACTACACTCTGTTAAAAAAAAATATGCCACTATATTAAAATTTTGAAAAAAATAAAAGCATCAAAATTAGTGTCATCTTACATCCAATAATATTACAATATTGTCATGAGTTAAATAGTCAAAAAAGCAAGTAACGCATGTTTATTTTGAGTAGTAGGTGAGGAGTGCGTGCGTGAGCGCGTGCGTAACAGAACGAATACGAAAACCTAAAGAATAACTCCTGTCAGCACAGCATTCGGTGATCGGCGCACCCCCAAGCGAGCCTCCCCCTCCCGTCCCGCCAGCCACCGTCACCACCCCGCTTGCATCCTTACCGGCTCGACTTAATATTTTTTCGGTACCGTAATTCTATACCGGTAAAATAACGGTATAGCCCAACCTCTATCGGATAATGGTATCCTTACGTTTTTACGGTACTGATACCTTTATACCGTAACGTTTTCAGTCTCTGCCTAATACAATCAGACAGAAGTACCGTAAAAACTTTCGGAATAGAACGGGACTCGAACCCACAGTGTACCATGCACAAACCAACCATATTACCCCTTAACTAAGTACTCTACCTACCTACCGAAGTCGGATTAGATGACAATCATATATATAAGTAGAATTGGCATATGAGGGGGGGCCGGGTGGGCCGTGCCCACCCCCGGGATTTTGAGTTACTGATTCCAAGTTCTAGGCTGGACACCTAAGAAACTTCACACAAAAACCATTAAAATAAAATATTTATCTACGGCAAATAATTGGTATGCAATTTATTATACAGTAGGTACATTCTGTGTAGTTACAGCTAGCGGCATGTAACGTTTAGTGCCCAAAAGAAACGTCTGCGCATGGGTCTCTCCTCTCGCTCTCTCTCGCCTCTAGCCTCCCTACGATACCTTTACTTTTGACTTCTGCGCAATAACGTTCAGCGCTAGAGTTTCGTGCCGCTACTTGTACTTTTGAATTCACAACGTAAATAAGCTAGCCTACCTATATAAAGTTTATACCTATGGTTGGATATTAGTAAGACGTATTTCTTACCTACTGGGCTACGATGAGAACGAGAATTAAACGATTTAGGGCCGCCTGGCCTGGTGGTTCACTGAGTGAACGGTGCCATGGTACAGGGCGCAGAAATGACCAGCAGGACCAAATTATGGGTCATATATGCAGGTTAGTATTCATTGATTGGTGAATTGATAATTATAACCTTATAATTGGTTGAAAGTCATGTATAAATCGTAGTTTTCTTTTTCATATTTTGTGTTCACACCTTAGCAAGAAAACTTTCGCGGCTCGCTTCGCTCGTCGCTTTCATTGCATTCATTGCACTAAAATATTGTATAAAAATTATTGTTGTATGTAGGTATACCAATAAGGGTGTAATCGTCGAAACTACCGAAACCCATCCTAAAAAGTTTGCAACAATGACGAATTAGAACACAATAGTACTAGTTAGATTAATAAAAAAAATCGTTATTCGTTTTTCAAGTCGTTTGTTACAGTTACAGCTACGTGTTACAAAATAATTGCCACTGTTTTTTTACGTTGTCTTGTTTCTTTTGTGCAACAAAAATCACCAAAATTCTTGATTTTGTTAACTAGGTAATTTCGTTTCTTTATGGCATTAAAAAGTCAACCTTTAGATATATTTTAAATTGTGTCTGGTATCCAGGCTTAATAACGGTAGTGGTCGCAGGGGTTAGAAAAAGTTTGCAACCCTAGTGAAGTCATGCGCAGATAGAGAAGCTCGCACCGGGCGTATAAAAGGCTATTTACGACACTGGTTGTATGTAAGTACCTACCTATTCCATTTTGACCGCGAATTTTGATTCAAGAGGGCGCCAGGGGACTGATTGCACCCGGGCGCTACACAGGCAGCTGCCCCTGACTACTTCAGGCTGAAGATAATGATGATAATTATCTAGGTAAGTAGGAACATGTAAACTAACAGGACTACAAGAAGGTACGCACCTATATATGGAGAATATATTCTATCTATCTATGGAAAATCTACTGACTTCGTGGATGTCTCTAGACCCCCTACTTCGGAGGTTTTTTATGAGCTTTAGCTTGCACCTACGGATTTCGAAAAAAAAAAATACGTGCTCGAAACGGTGAAGGAATACTTCATGAGGAAAACCGCGGCGAATCCACACGTAATTACCAATAGCTTCCACCAGAGGTTCGCTGTGTAAAAAAAAAAAAATAGATCGTTTTAGCACGTCACTTGGGTCAAAATACGATAGGATAGGTAGTATTTAGTAGTAGTAGAGTTCTTTGTGGAGGGCTAGTCCGGGGAGGTACTGCCACCATGCTTATTTCTGCCGTAAAGCAATCAACAATCAACCTATGTATATTCCAAGTCTCATCGAAATCCGTTCAGCCGTTACGGAGATGAGCACAGTCGAGTGTGAACAAACATATCTACCACTACCAACCTTTATCGGCGTTTGCGCAGCACACATCCAGCGAAGTGACATGCACCGTTCACGTCAACAAAATAAAGGTTAAGGTAAGTTAGGTAGGTAAGTTGACGAGCAGTAGATAAGGTATTATCTACTGCTCGTCAACTTCTTAAATTAATAATTAATAAAAGATATTCAAAGACCAAATATTTAGTACAGTTTCCGCTAATCTTCTATGACGAGTTTCACAAAAAACCCAACGGAAATTCGTCAATTTTGCGCCTTTCCCATAAGGCATCCTCAGGAAATAATCGACTCACTGTCCGCCTTCGGCATTTCGCAGAAGTACCAAAAAGTTCTGTTGGGTGTTTGTGAAACTTGTTAGAAACTTCTGCACAATAACTGTCAGCGCTAGTTTCGTGGCGCTACTTGTATCTTGTAATGGATTTCCACAAAGTCATGCCGTCACTTAACTAAAATTAATCATTTAAACCAAATCATTAAAATCTCACATTATTTAATTTTATTCAAAGTAACTTATTTAGGTAACATAATCAAGTCATCCCAACATCATATTAACTGGTCTCCTAAACGGAGACAGAAAGGGCGTTGTAGAAGTAATTGGAAACCTTTGGATAATTGGTCGTTGGTAAGTGATCGGCACTCCTTGCATCACGTATTTATTTACCTGCTGACCCAGTAGACTTGTACCAGGCCCGAAATTTAAGAATTCCCGCTGACTTGCCTGCTGATTACCTGCAGCCATCCCGTTATAATAATTGCCTAGTTGTGTTAAAGTTTGATGTCCATCCATTCCAGCGTCATAGCTCACCAAACCTTGTTCATCCTCTAAAATTGGTTGCCCCGTCACCCCCGTACCAAAATTGATGCTTCCAAAATATATCTGACTGGTCTCGGAATCACTTTGATCCAAAACATTATTTTTTTGACGTTTCTTATCATTTTCAGTTACAGTCAATTCTTTGAAAGGATTTTTGTCGTTGCTAGTATCTGTGTAATTTCCTGCGTTTAGTAATGTATTAGTAAAGTCCAAGTCTGATGTACTTTGACTATTGAAAGGTATTTTGTTAGTTTCATCACTCTGTTTATTATGATAGTTCAAACTCTGGTTAAGTTGTTCTTTGTTAATTATTTTAGCTTCGGAATACTGTTTTTTAGGGTTCGCATGTTTCCAGAGGCCTTCTAGATTAATAACTCTTGTATTAATTTTATCATCATTAGAATAATCTTGTTTAGTTGCATCAAAATTCATTAATGCATTTAAAAGATTTATTTGTTTTTGCTTTTGGTTGGGAGTTGCATTAGACAGATGAAAGTCCGAGACTGATACTCCGTTTATCGTAGCGCTAGGATTAATGGAATTCAAATGTTCCTCATTATTATTTGTACTAATAAGGGAATTCAAATGTTCCTCATTATTATTCTTCCCGGAGTTTAAAGATGATTTCAGATTATCGTAATTGTCTAAACCAGCTGATTTGTAGGATTTTTGTTTTGTTGGGAAACCACCAGAACTCATTAAGTATGGTTGATTCACATTGCGTAATTTTCCAGCATCCAAAGTAGCGTTGAAAAGCTTATACATTGACTCTCGGTTAATTTGCGAATTTGGTTTACTCATGTGCAATGTATTAGTCAGTAAATCGTATTTTGGAAAAGGTAATCCTACGTATTCACCCCGTAAAATATCACTCCTAAGTTGGCCAGACTTGAAAGTTGGAATTTCGACATTGTTTGTTCGGGTCGCGTATGTTTTTGGATCTGATTCTTTAGAGGCATTTGATTGGTTTGTAATTCTTAGCAGTGTTATTGGAGACGGGTGACTAATACTTTGCTTTGTTTCTTGTTTGTCATCATGGATTTTTATTGTTTTCTTTAAAATGTTTTCATATGAAGCGTTTAATTTATTGTTTATATAATTTTTTCTTTTCGAATTGATGCGTAGCGATTGTAATGCAGGTTCTTTGTTGTGTTCTAAAATATCTTCAGCTGTTAAGTCAGAAGCAATGTCTCTTAGTACATTCAGTTCTTCTACTAATGTTTTGTTTTCTCCAACTAATTTGGAATCAACTAAGGATCCTGATTTAACAGTTAAACGCAATAAATCTTGTTTGTTATAGGTTTTCAAGTCTGGTGAAGTTTCAGCCACTTTAGAAAGAGCCAATAACTCTTCGTATAGTTGTTTGGGATTCGTTCTCAAGTGTGGTTTCTCTCTCAATAGATTCTGCGCCGCAACCACGTAGGATGTGTAAGGCATTGTATACTTTACGTAATAGTATGGGTAATAAACCAATGGTTGCGGTCGTTTTAACAGGTATGTTAATTCAACAACCTTTTCAGATTCCAATTTAGGGCGATTCGTCACGCGAGATAGATCAATGAAATCAATAATTTCTTTATTAATATTTTGCTGTTTAACATAATCGATTAGTTTCGTATACAGATCGAGTACGGTGACATAGTCTAAAACTTCAATATTGTCATTTTCGAAGATTATGTCCTGGATCTTCGCAATATTCGTCAATGTTGGTTGATCAAAATACGCAACGGGAATTCTGTCTTTAATGAAATTGATCGCATCTCTAATAAATACTATTGTCTTAAATTCGGGGGCTTGCAGAATTTTTGGTGGCTCAAAAGGTTGGAATTGATTGAAATCTTGAGGTTGAACCAGTTGAGGGTATGTGTTTGGTTGCCATTTTTGTAGTACTTGATTAGGTATAAACGGATAGATTGGGGACCCATTATGATTTATATAATATCTATAATCAGCATTTTGATTCGTAGGAACATAAGGATAATTGGGTGGAACTTGAGGGTTCAACGGATTAGTTTTTGGTTGAAACTCATTAATCGGATATCGTTGGTTGTATTGGGGAATGTTTGCTTGAATATTAGGACGAATTTCAAAAGGTTTAAAATTGATCTCATCGATCGTTGATACTAAAACATCAGGTTTTACTACATCATTATTTGAATTGATTTCAATATCCAAAGGAAGTACAGTATTTGGATAAATTGGATATGGCATATACGGGCCGTTTGTAATCTCAGGCAAAGTTTGAGGATTTAGTGGCTCAATAATCATTTTTGCAGGTTCCCTACTGTCTGGATTAAATAACGGGTTTTCTATAACCGCATTGCTAGGAAGATATGGAGAAACATTGTTAGGTAAAGGAGTGACCGGTTGATAGGGCAATCCTATGATATCGTTTGCAAAAATATTATCAGGAGATTTATCGACTGTATTAACGTTTTTAGGTGTTTGCCAAACTGGTTGTCTAGTTATTGCATTTGGACTGTAATACTTATTAGGATATAATGGATTCATGATTGATGGATTTACTTCAAAGAGCGTCTTTGGATTAGGTTCTTTGGATTCATTTTGAATGGGAATTTCAAACATAGTTTTATCATTTGAGTCAGTAACGATATAATATGGAACTTTCTTTTCCCACGAATTAGTTAGAGTATTATCTGAAGTAGGAAAAGAAGGGTTTAATGGTTGTAGTTGAATGTAGGGACTGAATAATGGAGTAGCCGGATTATAATCGAAAGGCAATTTATTATAATAAGGCAAGAGATTTTGAGCAAAAGGACTTTGTTGTGACAGATATGGAAGTTGAAATTGATCATCCTGTTTATTTTGGATGGAAAGTTGATTGGGAAACAGATTATTTAAGTTTTGAGGAACAAAGGGAGAAACATCCAGTGGAACTGGCTTATTTTCTTTATCTTTATAAGCATTGGGGAAATATTTATTAACAGGGTTATACTGAAAGGGTTCTTTTACAACCAATGCTTCGGGATTGCGGTTTTGAATATATTCAATATTATTTAAATCTATAGGTTGGTTGGCAGGTAGTGAATGAGGACCAGGAAAAGGGGGTGATAGAGGAAGATATTCATTCCATGCACCAAACTGAGTGTTCAGGGCAGCAGATGGATTAAAGGATGGATTTGTACTTAATATAGTAGGAAGTTCGGGCAGTGCGGGTAAATCGCAAATTGGATTTTTCGCCAGACTTACATACGCTTGATATGTGATCTTCAAAATATTTAGCAGAGCTTCTGTACAGTACGAATTTGATCTGAGATTTGGCTTTGGTTGTACGGAATTTCTTAACATTGGCTTACTTGGGCTGTTAATATTGTTCGAACCAACGCTTAAATGTGTTTCATCACCACTGGTACCAGTTTCATTAAATTTGTCTAAAGTACGCTTAAGGTCATCAATTTTAAACATTACTTCATCGGTGTCTCTCTGTGTGTTTTTCAATAGATCTTTCAGCGTTTCCATGACGTATGTGGTTTTGGTGTTTTTTGGGACATCTTCGCTTAGAATTGATATAATTACTCCTAGAAGTTTATGAATAGAAGCTGCTTTTTCACAAGCTGTATGATTTTGAACTTCTACCGTAGTTTTTCCTTCGTTTCTTGATGTAGATTCATTAAGCTGGAAAGTTTTGATATAAACTTTAATTTGTTTATATAAGGTTTCCATGAGTAATGTATGTAATGTAACCCTACACAATTCTTGAAAAATATGAAATGTTTAAGATGCCTGTGCTTACTCTTTCGAGGCACAGCTAGTAAAAGTCACAGAAATATTATTACGAAGTACAAATTACTACTGTACCTACTACATAATTAAACAGATAAGCAAATTTTCTGATTCATTTTTTGATTAACATTTAAACTTTTTTTTTTTTTTAAATAAATAAATAAATAATCCTGGACGTCATCACACAGCATCATGTAGCCCCAAACTAAGCAGAGCTTGTGTTATGGGAACAACATGATTGATATACTACATAGATACATTTTTTTGTAAATACATACATGTCATATATAGAAAACACCCAGACCCGAGACAAATATCTGCAGATCATGCAAACATTTGTCCCGCAGCGGGAATCGAACCCGCAACCTTCTGCGTCACAGGCGGCCTTCGCCCGCTGCGCCACAGAGGTCGTCAGACTTTATCAAGGTAGGTACCTAATATGAAAACAAACTTTTAATTTAACTCACCGCAGAATCAACAGATTTCGGAATGTTTCCAAAGTATGTATTATCCAGATCATGTCCAAGTGTTAATTGAACCTGTAAGTAGCTGTTATTGACATCAAAAAGGTCATGATAAATAATTCCAAGGAAAATACAAACCACATACCGATAAGCAATACACAAATACATAAAAAGTATATAAAAACATCGTTCCGCCAGCAAAAGCCAGTTCGCAGAGACTGAGAAGTTACTTACGTTTATAAATGAAAATGTTGCAAATTATAAAGTGTGAAATTATCACTACATAATATTATTAAACTGCATGCTCGTTCATTCGTTTTATTGTTTTGTATGTAATTCGCTAACAACTAGGTACTAATAAAGTAGCGACATTGACTAGCTACTAATATACCCAGCTATCATAGATCTAATGAATTACTAAAAAAATTACAACACAATAACTTCAGCCTATTGCTTATTTAGTCAACTGCTGGACATGTGCCTCCTTTATAAGGAGGATATATCATAATCCCTACGTTGAGCATGTGGTTTCGGGATTGCAAGATTCGCCAGGCACGGCTTCTCGCGATGCCAGTGCCCTGTTTGTTATATAGCAGGGTAAAGATGGAGGTCAGAAAACCTCACGCCCCTAGGATTCTTAAATAAAACAAAATTGAATTGAATATATTTTAATGCCACATTATAAATTATAATGTTTTTTGTTGGATGACAGACTTCTTATATACAAATTAGTATTTAATTTGATGGTAAATTTAGAAGCGACTATTTATAAACTGCTTCGCTATCAAGTCAACTCTTTGTGCCAAATCAATATAGTCCTTATTCTGGCAACCTGTTTTATAAGGCTTATTATGACTTATGATCAGAAGCTTCCTAACTTCATTGACAAATTGTAATATCTGATACTCCGGTACTCTGAGTTTTCTTAAATAAACAATATAGTAAAGAATTCTTGGTGAGATATAATTTGCATCTCTGAGATTAATATTATCATTGGCGCTATCTTGCACATACTGTCGTAGGTAAGCGTCGTCTCCTATGTTTTGGTTAGTAGCGTAGTTTGAATAAGGGACTGAATAGGGTTGACGTTGAGGAACAACGTTGCGGTTCAAATTCTTAATTTTTGGTTTATCATCGACTTCGTAATCAACTGTGTGATTATTATTCTCGGCAAATTGGTCGTATTTTTGGATGTTCTGTACTAAAAATCCTATATGTTCGGGACTCAATCTGTAATAAATACCGAGTTTATGTAGATAGGCCAGTAAGACTTGTCTTATGACTTGGGGTCTATCTATATTTTGTCCCGTAGAAGCATACAGTGCGTTTACATCTGCCATTAAATTACTCGTTGATAGTAAGTAATTGAGGATGTTTTGCAAACATTGGCTGTTTTGATTTTGTATAATTTTATCGTTATTTAGGTACGTAGAGTAGCGACCATAAACTTGGTACGGATTGTGCTGAACATCAGTTACAGGATAATTCTGAGTACGAGAAATGTCGCAATATTGTTTTATGCGTAGAGTGTCATCATTTTTCATATAATGTTCATTAGCTACGTTAGTAGTTTTCCAGTTATTTATTCTTGAGATTTGAATTTCTTCTGGATATTGTTGAGATTTTATGTCTTCCGCATTCATGGGGTTATATTTTTCTAATTTGTGTAAATTTGTATCGTAAGACTTGGGTTCTGAATAATTTTCGATTTGCTGTAAATTGCTTGATTTTTTTACAATAAAGTTAGAATTGCCTTTATCTACATTTCCAATATCTTTCGAGTATGTTGTTTTAGTTGGTATTCGAAGTGAGAATGAATGAAGATTTTTATGGTCATCATTTAATTGTTTTGTTTGATTTATTTCCATCTGATAACTTTCACTGTTAGTTTTTTTTAAAGCATTAGTAAATGTGTCAGTATTTATTTTGGGGAGCATTACGATCTTTATCTCATTTTCTTTAAGATAAGGAATATTTGCGTAATTTGTTCTGAGATTTTCCTTTTCATCCGCTTTGAGATTTTCACCTACTGAAACCTTTTTAGTCATAGTATCTCCCTTTTTATCAGCTTTAAGTTTCCGTTCGTGTGTTTCTTTAATGGAATTAATAATTTTCATATGATTTTGTCTGTTTTCTGTTGTCTGTTTTCCATGAGTTTCCATTGTTGGAATGGTTATAACTTGTTCGTGAGAATGGTGTTGATGATGAATAATCTTCTCCATACCGTCAGTTGGTAATATTCTGTGTATATTTTCGTTAGAACGAAGCAAATCTATCGCAGAGAATGTCTGGTCATTTTTTGGCTTATCTAGTTTTACCGTATTCTTAGCTTCATTTGTACTGTTTGCATTTACAGAAGATGCAATGTCTATTCTTTTAGTATGTGAGTTTGTCTCAGTTACATGTGTTAGCGGTATAACCTCATATTCATAATTATTTTCTGTCAAAATTATAGACTTTGAATTTAAGCGTTTATTATCATTGGATGCGAGTTTAGCAACATGGTTTTGTTTAGAGACTAAATTTTCAATGTTATTTTTTGATACAATTTTAGATGATGTTCCAGTTGTCATTGAGTTATCAACTTCGGCTGAAGAAATACTTACGTTTTTAGTACCGTCAAGTTTTGGCTTAATTTTATCTTCACTTGCAGAATAAATGCTAGTTTTATTGAATTTCAGTGCCATATCACTCTTATTTATAATATTTGCAGATGAATGAGGTAAGTATCCTTTTGAAGAATAGTATGAATCAGAATCACTGTTTTTATTTAATATGGAACTGCTGTTTTGGTTAGTAGTTTTCATTTCTTTATTTGTTTGAATTTCAACTATATGATTATTTGAGCTAAGGTTAGGTTCTATATTACTGCCTGGTGGAAGACTATATAAAAGGTTGGAGTTTTCTATTGTTATTTCTTTTGCTTTATTAGTGCCAGTGTTAGTATCTACGTAAGATTTTTTCATGTAAGAGTAACTATCACTATCTGGTTTAGCTACATGGTTTTGATTAGAAAATAAATTTTCAATGCTACTTTTTGACACAATTTGAGACGATGTTCCAGATTTAATTAAGTTATCACTTTTGGCTGAAGATATATTATTTACCATTTTAGTATCTTCAAGTATTGGCTCATTTTTATCTTCACCAGTAGAATAAATGCTATTTTTATTGAATTTTAGCGCCATAGAACCCTTATTTATAATATTTGCAGATGAATGAGGTAAGTATCCTTTCGAAGTAGACTCTGAATCAGAATCACTGTTTTTATTTAATGTGGAACTGCTTTTTTGGTTTGTAGTCCTCATTACTTTATTTGTTTGAATTTCAACTATATGATTATTTGACCTAAGGTTAGGTTTTATATTACTGCCTGATGGGATACTATTTATAAAGTTGGATTTTTCTATTGTTAGTTCTTCTGCTTTATTAGTGTCTGTGTTAGTGTCTACGTAGGATGTATCCAGGTTAGAGTAACTATCACTATCATGGTTGTTAATTATTTTTGAAAATGATCTTAACCTCGTATCAGTATTTCTATTAACCGGAGTTTTACCAACGTAGTTTTTATTCATATAAAAATGCGATCTTGTTTCGATTGTTGGGTTATTAATATTTTGTTTATGAGTTTTAGTAACGGAATAATCAATATCGTCATCGTTTTCTTGCATTATTTTGAATCTTCCTTTCATCCCAGGCACAGTGAAGAGTTTATTTATTCCAATAGACGATATCATTGGGTTAAATCTTGTACTTGTTTCCGGGTTATAAATTGTTTTTGTAATTGTTTTAGTTTGAATTTGATTGAAATATTTATGATCACCTGCAGTTTCTCCCGATAATTTGTCTCTGTCTTTAGTTTCTGCAACAAGAGCCATTAGTTAACCATCATCGTTATTAACCTCCCCAACTCCTTACTTCAGTTATGGAGGTATCCCTTACGTAGATAAAAAAGATTATTGCAAATGGGCTAAAACATTGGGACTAACCAGATTTTTGTGATTTGTCTTGTTCCACTTTTTCCAGGTGGCTCCTTTGTGACTGAAATGATAATTCATGGTTAACTTCATGTGACATCAGCCAAGTTTGTAATTATTACAAGTAGGTACATAACTCACATTTGTATTTCCTATATATGAATCAATAATATCCTGTGCGGCTTGATTCCGATATGCCTCTCCTGCATTCAAGTCACCTGAACCTATAAATGGAAATCCTGCGTATAAATTAGTTTGAAAGATCGGTTTTTGGGGTGAATGGATTTTAAGATGTTTGTTACTCCACGCCACTATTAGAACAGTGTGTTACCTTACTAAAAACCTTCTCAACAAAACTTTTGTACGGAAATGGAATAGTATATTATGGTTCTCTATACTATTTATTTTAATTATAAAGGAGTTTTATCTTTGTGCTTGGAAAAATATAGAATAATTTTTCCAAGCACAAAGATAGAATAGATAGAATAATATAGAATTAAGAAAACATAGGTACGTAAAGTATGAAATAACAGACACAATTTTCTAAACGGATTGAGCAGTAATGCCCAGTTAATGTACATAAGGCGAATACTTTTTATTCGGGTACCACGCTCGGAAGATCTGCGTCAGTTTTATAAGGTATATAACTCAGGAAGAAACATCAATTGAAAATCGTTAGGTAACTTACTGTTCTCTGTTGATTTGTCTTGTTCTTCCTTTTTCATGTGCTTTTTCGTTGTCTGAAAGCAGATTTTTGATGTTGACTCCATAGCTTACCTCAGCCGAAGTTTGATAAACATTTAAATAGGTATCGACCCTACCTATATTATCTTAATTGGTATTTATTATATCATCATCATCATTATCATCGCAGCCCGGAATCACCCACTGTTGGGTATAGGCCTTCCCTAGCTTTTTTGTTAGCATCCTCTGTCCTGCGCCTTTCATCCAGATATGCCCAGCGACTTTGACAATGTCATCGAACCAGCTTAACTTCCATCTACTAAAATAAAAATAAACAGCAATGGAAAGAGCAAATTGGAGAGATTTGCATTACTACAATCAACTACTACAGTTAAGCTAGGCACAGAAATTGAACAATAATAATAATAATCCCTACTTACATTAGTGTGAAGGATATAATACTTTTCTTCAGTGACTTTTTCAGGAAGTCGAAATCCTGCAGACTTCAGATACACTTTTTCAAAACTTTCACCATTTTGTCCAAAGCCATTAACTTTGCCATCTGAAACGTGGTTCGCTTTCATATCATTGCCGGAAGCTATACTTCTACCACTACTTTTGATGATAGTATGAACCGATTTGCCGTTCATATTGTAATTTGTGTCGCTGCTCGCACCATCTAAGTGGTGTCCTGTCATAAAATTATTTTTGGTTTCGGTAGTCGAGAAATTTCTGGCGTTTTCATTCGGTTCGAATTGAATGCCTTTATTATGACGTCCGTATGAATTCTCGGGTGTGTCGTCGGGTACAATAATGTAACGTGATATTTCGTGTGTTGCTCCATCGATGTTCACCGTCTTAGTTTCTTTAGGCACTAACTTAACGTTTCTAGCCTCCTGAAAACATAGGACAAGTACTTTAACAGATGGAAGCCATCAGCCAACAGGTAGCCAAGCACGACCAAGTCTTGTAGACAATAGTCAAAGCATCGTCTATCTTTGGACAGGCTTTAAGCAAGGCCAAAAATCAAAGGATAATGACATAAACTCCAGATTCAAATTCAAAAACTCTTTATTAAATAGGATCCGATCTAATGTAGCTTTCATTATTTTTCTTGAGATACTGTACTTGATTACTAGGATCAGGCAATGCAATTGTCAAAATACTATGATAACTTATTTTAGCATTTTTTTAGTTCATAATTTTGTTTTCGATGTAAGATTATTTTAAGTGGAATTCTTAAGCTGTACTTTCGGATAGCGCGTTCCTTTATACGCGTATTCAGGCTACATTGTCCACGCGTACATTAAATACGCGTAATGTACAAATAATGTGGACCGCCGCGAACCTGAACGCGAGGTCAATCGATCCATAGCGCTACGCGAGCCGAAACCGACTGACAACTGACAACGGATCGCACGACACGCGTCATCTCAAAGTGTACGCGTAGCTGCAAGAGGGCGTTCCCAGACATGCGTAACCGACTACGCGTGCCAATGTACGCGATATGCGTACCCGGCTTGAAACTTCAATATTTTTGGATCTTTCTCTCCAGGTCAAGCTACAAAAATATTGCAGATGCAGTACCTTTGATTTGGACCAGCCTGTATAATGTCGATAATGATAAATTAATATTGAACGAAGTATGAAAATACTTACTTACAAAGTATAAAATAATAATGTACACTAATATTAAAGTTGGTCAGTATGTTGCATGTTTGTTGGATCCTACCTTAGTAACATGAAACTACGATAACGATTCCAGACACAATTGAAAATCTATTATGTCGAGATAGGCCAGGGCTTTGAGACTCGATCACGAAGACTAGCGAAAAGGTATTCTTATCGTGGACGTAAAATTTGGCCAAGGAAAAAGCGTAGATTCGAAATAAAGCTTTGACAATTTTTTGTTACGCTCACGATGCGTCAGGTTGAAATATTCGTGATCGTCGTAGGTACTGGTCTGTGTTAATGAGGTACAAGAAGTTAAACGGAACCGGGTAACTTACAAAACCAACAAGTAGAATAACTCCCACACACAAACCCCGGACAACGTCCATCTTAAACTAAAACAGTATCCCATAATCCACATTCATTTATTCTTTCTGTTGTAATTGTAACATTTAGCGTGAAATAGATCGATGTAAAAGGCATAGAGAATTGATTTATATTTAATATGGCGAGATAATTGGCAGGTGACGCAGTGAATTACAAACAATTAGATTAAAAACATAATATGGCTTAACTTACCGTACCTTCACATAATGGTCCCACAGATACGTTGGAGAACGGAAATCACTTTGAGCATACCTTCAAGCTTTGAAAGTTTAAAAAACTTTTGATAAACCAAATTCTAAAACATTAAAATCTCTACCTTGTATTATGTTATCAATACAAGGTGAAGATTGTGAAAGATAAAGATATAATTTATTTCACCCAAATTATAGTAGTATGTGAGTACCTATGTAACCATATAAGGTTAGGTAGGTGTGCTTACTAAAGGGAAAGACCTGGATGCAAAAATACAAAACCGTTTGGCGCTTGAAGGAGGAGGCTCATTGATGATGATGAGGTATGCTTGAAGTTTAATAACAAAAATCTCAAAATTAGGTATCTAAATATACCTAGGTAATGCGCTTGTACATTGGGTACAACTACAACAGGACTCGGCATTGGCAGCATTAGAAACGAATCTCAAATGCTGCGTTGTAAATGAAAATATCAATTTAAACTTGACCAAAAAGTTATATGGTGAGAAACCCTCATCATCATCATCATTTAGCCCGTTAACACCCACTGTTGGGTATAGCCCTCCTCTATATCACGCCACTTTATTTCAATTCCAATTTCAATATATTTATTGCTCGTAAGAGATTTTTTACAAATTCATAGTTTATGCACATTTTTACAATGTCATAATCCCATGTATCTCTACCACAGATATAGAAGACAACTAGATAAAGTCTTAAATTTCAATATGGCTGATCTCTACTTTCTTATGTCTAATATCATCAGTTAGAAAGGGATGAATACATATATCAATGAGACTTAAAAAAGTTAATCGTACCAGGGCACTCGAACAAATTTATATGCAGGTTCATACAAACGCTCTGGTACGAAGTCGCAGAAATCGCATTGAGATAAAGTATGCATCGCTTTCTAGCAAATGATATATGGACATAAGAAATTAGAGATCAGGCGTATGAGTTGACGTTCAGAGCATAGTGAATTTTAAGGCTTTATCTAGTTGTCTTCTATATCTGTGATCTCTACACACATGTGCCAGGCTCATTTGTCATCAAGATAATCAAGATAATCATAGTTGATAATCATACCTGTAATAATAGTTGTAATGTTTTGAATAAATACAAAATATAATGTAATATATCAATCATGTGGTTCCCATAACACAAGCTCTGCTTAGTTTGGGGCTACATGATGCTGTGTGATAGTCCAGCATTATTTATTTATTTATAAAAACATACCTTGTTTAATAAGATAGTTTGAACAATTTTCTTACTCTTTCCGGTCCCTTTTAAGCCACATCGAGAACCCCAGCTACGTGCACGATGTTGTTCGACAGTAGGACCACCACTATGTGATTGCCCTTGTCCGTCGTCCCTTCTAGCCAAGTGTCCAGGCCATTTGCACTTCAGCCTAGCTATCCAACCCCACGTCCACAACCATCGCGCGATGGCGAATTTCAACAATAAAACAATTGAAATAAAAATAAATACAACTTTTAATAACATTATTTACACAATAAACATGATAACAGTACATTGCACATTCCAAATAAATGATCGAAACAATGTTTCAAATAATATAAATCACAATTTTTGCTTTTCACTTACATTCTTAATATTTACGCATATAAATAGGTTATAATATGACAAATAGTTACGTAAATAGTTCGGTTAGCTTCGGAAATTGAATTCCATTTCATGGAAAAAATTAGTTACGAGTAGATAATATATAGACTTCATGTAAGCCTTTGATAGGGTAACACATATGTTATCGCAAAATATAATTGCACAGAGTTGTATAAGGCTTCTTGAAGGTTAGTTTTATGGTATTTGTTACAAAATAAATGCAGTTGACTTTTGTACCACGACTTTTAACGTTGAAGTATTACAGTTCTTTAATGTGTTCACTCAGGGTATGAAGCTTGGTTCTAAACAATTCATCAATTAAGTGTTCGTAAGGGGGTCCCTGTAAAGATTTCATCCTTTCACCACAGTGGTTCTTTCTACTCTTGAAATCCTTAATATCGGAGTACTCGAACACTTATTGTTTTTAGCATTCTAACTAAAGCACAGAGTGCTGCTAATGACAATATATCTGTATCACTTATGCACTTCGTCACAAACGTTATGCAATTCCGTTAAGTATGATAATAATGAATATGGCTACACTCAAAAATGTGTGTAATGGACACATTTACACACGAGTTAAGAAAAAGAGGTGTTGATAGTAGACAGTAGTGTTCTGTTGTGTATCTGTGTATCTGTTATCCTGTATCCAAAGCGTTCAGTGCTTCTCCGTGCCAAATGCGAGTTTCAGCAAATTTCTTTGGTAAAGTCGACCTATTCGACAGTTTTTAGCCTACTCGATCGCGATAACCTTTACGCACATTCGTATGAGAACAGACGCTTTTCAACGTGTTCCACACATCTATCAGAAATGAGAAAGAAAGAAAAAAAATACAAGAACAAAAATAAGCACACTTAGTATAAAACGAATAAACTAAATCAAAGATAAAACTACATTACATAAAATTTTATAACAAAATAACAAATGCAAACAACCTAACGAAGTAGGTACCTATACCTACTTACATCTGGATTTGTGTGCGTTACAGAGTCCTCGTCAAATTCGGATTCAACTCAGAGTTGTTACACTAGATGGCGCTGTATCAGTTCCACACAAAATTGCATAAACGGGATGAATGGATGGAGTAGGTAAAATACTGCCGACTAGACACTGATCCAGTGTGGTGAAAGGACAGATAGGTACAATAATGTACGTACTTAGACGGTGTTGCTTGTGAAAATTTCGATCCAGTAGCCATCTGGGTCCTGGATGAACGCCAGCCCCTTCATCTTGCCGTCGTTTGGTCGTTTGACAAACTTCACTCCTTGCTGTTCAAACCTGAAATAGAAGAAATCATACTTTTATGGTTTGGTCAAACAGAAAGCGCTATAGCGTCGCGTACCGACGCTGCGTCAAAGTGCCGCGTTATGTTGTACTGCTCGTTAGCGGTCGCCGTACCTACGCGATACTCTGTCAGTGTCGCGCGCTCAGTTTGACGGCTTAGGGACTAATCACACTTATTCAGCTCGATTCAGCTTTTGTCCATAGAAAACCACGATTTTGTATGGATACGTGTACGCATCCATTCAGCTTTCCGCGTCTATTCTCCTTTCGCGGCAAACCAGTATAAATTGAGGATAAATGTGTTTTTATCATGCGAATGCTATAGAGAGCGTTCAGCGCTGTTCCGCCGCGTTCAGCTCTGTTCCGCCGCGTTCAGCTCTGTTCCGCCGCGTTCAGCGCTCACCGCGTTCACCGTCGAACGCGGCGGAACAGCTCAGGGATGTTTCGCGACTCCTTGTCAGTGTTGCCGTTTTAGCATTTTTAATGCTAAATTTAGCATATTTTCGGGACTGTTAGCTTGCAAAATTCACATTCAGCATATTTCATGGTTTACATTTTTTTGAACGTTACCTACTTAATAAGGAATTCAAAAGATTTTATAGAAACCAGAGACACTTTGTTTTTTAACTCGAAGTAGTTTTTTAAAACATGGGGAACTCTCATACAGGCTTTCCCCGAAATTTATGTTTATCTTTTGCTTAGCGATTGTTAATTTGTTACGAACGATCAGTGCAGTGTTTTTAATTTTTACGTCTAATTTGAATCTGATGTAACAAATCATTCACGGCTTCTCATATTTGTGAGAAAATATTGCGCGAACAACGGGAAAAGATGACAGAGTTTAACTTATTGCAAATGTTGTAAGTGTAACATAAAAGCTAAAATTTAGTGAAGCAACATGTGAACAAAAACATGCAAAATGTGAAGGGTCAATGAAAATTAATTAACCTACGATGCAAATTAATCTTAACACCCAAAGAGCAGTCTTCTCTTGCGTTATTTAGATGCGAGTATGCATCTATTTTAACTGTTGACCACTTCAGTTTGCTATTCGGGAATAAAATTTAGATTTTAGCATTTTATTTAGCATTTTTAAAAGTTATTTAGCATTTTTTTGGCAATTTTCTGCAACAAGTTTTAGTATTTTCTCCAAATAAAAAACGGCAACACTGCTCCTTGTCGACAAGTTGCAACCTGTAGGCTCCCCGCAGACGACCGACTTTCTGTAGGACAGAAAATCGGACAATTAGGGATGAGACGTCATACCAACCAGGAAGAAAGAGCGAATACCAACCAGGTTGGATTTACGAAGGAAGTAAGGCCTTAAGAGCTAAAATGGTTGGAATTAGATTGTACGTATTGATATAAGTATTTTATGTGCTATTACTTTTTTTTGTAAAGTTCATAGTTGTGGAGTTTTGGCACTTTGCCATTTATCAATGCGTCTCTCTGTGGCCTTACTTTCTGAATCCAGAAAATGAAATACTCATACATATTTGAAACTGCTATAACTCCTACTTTTAGCTCTTAAGGCCTTACTTCCTCTGTAAATCCAACCTGGTTGAAATACGCTCTGTCCATGATGTCTTATCCCTAACTGTCCTACGAAAAATCGCTTGTAAAGTCGGTCGTCTGCGGGGAGCCTAACCCTCTTCGCAGCATATTCAGCGTCGTACGTAGTAGAAAGAAGCGTTTCAGCGAAGATAGCACGCTATGACGGCTTTTCTCATTCTTACGACTCCGCACGCGGCTGATAGAAGCAGAGCTGTATAAGTGTGACCAAAATCGTTCAGCGAAACGCGAATGGAGCTGAATAAGTGTGAGTAGTCCCTTAACCTCCGCTCGCCACAATAGCGGCACTTATTTGGCTATAACGAGCAAAACAACGAAAATGAGATAGATTATAGGAAGCGAGAGAGGAAGGAGGACCGTGGGCTCGATGTTCCAGCGAACGAAATGTTAGCAGTGTCCCCGCGCGGACCACCCTGAGAGCGGAGTGGTCTCACAGTACAATACAACGCGGCGTTGGCGTAGCGTCAGAACGCGGCGTCGAGGCTCTAACGCATTCACGCCGCACGCGGTACGCTCTCTGTTTGACCAAACCTTTAAGTAAAAGGACAAGTTTTTTTTAAAACACTTTCAATAGTATATTTCATAACGAGTGCGGAAAGCCTGTCATTGCAAAGAGTCCCGACAAATGTCTACCCAAGCCGAGGCGCAGCCGAAGGTGAGGGTTGACAGTCGGAACAAGTTGCAATGACGGTTCCGCACGTGTACTGAACAACTATTTTTAGTACAGTAGCGAAACAATGAAGCAATTTAATAAAGAAAATTTCTGTAAAATGGCGCCAACCGTAAAAGAATATAAGCAGAGATTTTTTTTGTTTTCTTCACCCATTCTGGGTATGCAAAGGGAACTATGCCCATACAGCCAAGTCTTCAGTAGATTTTTTTTATTGATATGAAATGAAAATGAAATTTAATGAGATGAAATGAAATGAAACTCATTGAATCAAATCATTAAATCTGATATTGAAACAAATTAGTAGCTTCTATTTAGAAATATTTGCATGAATCATAAAAACTTCTATGATTTTTTTTTAAAGAAAAACTTCGTGGTTGGTTTTTATTATTTTGACAGTAACGCACGTGTTCGGAAAAGGTAAAAAAAAGCTCGAGTATGTAATAGCCCACATCCCGAACGCTATACGTCCCTGCAATACGCGTATTTTTTTAAACAGTCAAAAATATTTTAACACATTCTCGGCCGGTGACGGCCATTGGCGCACATGAAAATAAATTATAAGTACTACGCCTGTGGTGTATGTTTAAAATTATGTTTTTTAGTTTGGGGCTACAAGATGCTGTGTGATAACGAGTAAAAAAAACTTGGCGCACCTGATGTTTGGTTGTATGGCTGCGCAATAGAACATTCGAGAACTAAATTCGCTTCTGCGCTGACGCTGACAGAAGCCTTACTTCAGATTCTCCAAGATATAGATAAGATAATATATAATTAATGGCACTGCATAAAGGAAGAAGGCGGACATGAATGACAGCTGTGTGACTGCTGGATTGACTAGTTGATTAAGTTTACACTTTTAAAATCAATTCTGTGAAAAAATCTAAATGCAATGCTATCATCATCAGCCTATTGCAGTCGACAGCTGGACATAGGCCTCCCCTAAAAGCTATGGTATTACCTGTCACAAGCCTCGTCCACATTGGGCACCCATATGCCGATGTGTCCGAAGCCGCGAGGGTCGGAGTTTCCGTTGTGGTAGCTGGATTCATCACTTTCAGAGCCCCAGTTACTGTAAATGGAAAAATTGGTAACATAACAAAACAGCTAACAGTTGCTAACTATACACCAGGATTCTCTCCCAATCTGACTTATGACCACTGCTGGACATAGGCCTCCCCAATAAGAAGGGGGATAAGCACTAATCCCCACAAAAAAACATATATAACAGCTGATAGTTGCATACATAGAGTACACACCAGAATTGTCTCTCAATCTAACTTATAACAACAGCTGGATATGTCCAGCTGTTGTTATAAGTCTGATTTCCTATCCGCTTTCTTATAGGGGAGGCCCATAGGCCCATAATCTCCACATTTGGCATGCGTGTTGGGGATCGCAGGGCACAACTTTTCGAACCATCCTAACTGCTACCTGTCAGCGGCCACGGGATGTCCCTGTGCCGATGTTAGGCTGCGCTATGTCGCTATCAGTCGCCCAGCAGAGCCCCGTTTGTTAGATAGCAGGGACCACGGGCAGGTGAGGTCAGCTTGGGTTCTGAAGATGCGATGCGTACTCCTACCCATATCATAATGGCTTTGAAATCATTGCATCTCTCTTCATCTCATGCAAGTAAAGCGTTGTATGAGTGAAATGGACTGCGCTTGCCGGCGTATACGTAAAAAATACGCACACGTTTTCATTTAGCAACACTAATAATTAACTATGAACGTGAGTACCCTCATCTTCGTAACCCAAGCCAACCTCACCTGCACGTGGTGCACCCTGCTAACTAACTGCTGGGGCTCTGGCGGCGGCTGATTGCGGCATAGCACAGCCTACATGGACACAGCTAAATCCCCTGGCCACCGTCAGCTGCCGCACGGGCAGCAGTATCGGTGGCGAGGAGATTATGGGTATATCGCCCTTTATTAGGGCAGGCCTATGTCCAGCAGTGGACTGATATAGGCTGATGTGGTGTGGTGTGAGTACTTAGTCAACCTAATAAGGTTTTATCTAAAAACTGTTGATAAATAAATAATAAATATGTTGAACAACCATCTTTGGAACCCAACCTTGAGATCTTTTACGCCCATCAAAATATTCGCCTTCATAACATTAGGACTTACTATGTCAATTCTAACGTAGCCCTTCTGGTTAGAGCCCAGGTCTTCCTGGCATCTTCGTCAGCGGGGATGTCTGCTGGGTTCTCGTACCTGTAAAGTGACGGATATTTGTTTAAGGCGTGAAGCACTCGCGGCGTGGCTACTTCGATTACTAGGTTATCTGTGCTTCGGTGCTCTTATCAGATTATCTTGGTTAAGCAACACTCTGTCCGCTCACGAAAAAGGATGATCGTTTAGTGGCATTTAGCTTAGCGCTTCCTTACTTCGAAAGGCATCTTATAATATTGATTCCTGCTTTTTCAGTCGTTAAGCCATGTCGGAGACCTTCGACACCAGATTTGGCCCCAAGCTCATATGAAGAAGGAATTTGATTAAATAATTCCTGATCAGCTTTTAACCGGTCACGTGGAATGTTAACTCAATAGTAATACTCAATACTCAACAAAAAGTAGGCATGTATAGAATGTTTGGACATTTCTCTGAAAACTCCCATATATTTTGGTGTGTGCAGGAATTAAATACACATTTCAATTTCGCCTACACCGATTCATCATGGAACCAGTGCCAGAACAGTCACGACACACGGGAATATTTTTACTTACTTCCGCTATTAGTGCGATAGACAAAAGTTAGTCCATGTTAACACATTTTACTAACAGGCATCTTGTTCAAAATGGCCGTCAAACATGCTTACGTTTAATTGCCTTCTTACCTGTTTATTATACTGGGTGGCGCAAAAGTAAAGACCCTATTTGGTTCAGCTATAACATTTTTTCTAAATTAGAAAACTAGATTTAGATTTTTTTAAATGTATATTTGTGCCATTAAATTTCGTACCATTAGGATTTAAAGATGATGTCTTTTAAATGGTGACCTCCAGAGTTGATACACATTTGAGCCCTATTTATGACATTTTGCATAACTTGCCGTAACACTTCCTGCGATATGTTCGTTATTTCTTGACGAATGTTTTCTTTTAGAGCTGCGAGAGTCTGTGGCTTGTTCACATACACCCGAGATTTCAAAAAACCCCAAAGAAAGAAGTCTGGACTGGTCAGATCGGGTGATCTTGCAGGCCAAGGCAAATCGCCAAAACGAGAGATAACTCGGCCTGGAAAAGCGTCCCTCACTAAGTCCATAGTGTCGCGCGCTGTGTGTGCCGTAGCGCCGTCTTGTTGAAACCAGATGTGCTCCAGCCCCAATTCGTCCAAACTGGGTATCAAAAACTCACGTAACATGGTTCTGTAGCGTTCTCCAGTGACAGTTATCGCATTGCCTCCAGCGTCTTCTAAAAAATAGGGACCGATCACTCTGTCAACACAGATGCCACACCATACAGTAACTTTTAGTGGGTGTAGAGGTGTTTCTTGAATAATGCGCGGATTATCAGTGCCCCAGAACCGAGTATTCTGCTTATTGACATGCCCTGAGAGATGGAAATGCGCTTCGTCACTCATAACCAATTTTGAAGGAAAATCATCCTCTTCAAGGTTGAGGTTTATGACGCGCTGGCAGTAATCTAGACGAGCTCGGTGGTCAGCAGGCAGCAGCTGATGAGTCATTTGAGTTTTATACGGGAACATCTTTAAGTCTTTCACCAAAATACGCTGCAGGGTCCGTCTGGAAATGCCCAATTGCGTGGCACGTCGCCTCGTTGATGTTTCTGGACACTCTTCCACATCTTCGCGCACAGCATCGATATTTTCAGCTGAACGGCCTGTTCTTGGTCTCCCAGACTTAGGTCTATCCAATGTTGAGCCAGTTGCTTCAAGGCGTGTGGCAAAGCGTCGAATTGTGCGACCAATCGGTGCCGGACGGTGGGGAAATCGTCGACGAAATTCACGTTGTGTTCTTATCACTGATGAATTATTCCGTAAGAACATTGACACAATTATTCCACGTTCTTGGGGAGTAAAACGGTCCATGTTTATTTTCAGTGTATTTTACATTTGTTCACTACACAATTTTCAACAACAGAATGACAGAAAATGTCATATAAAAAAAAAAAAAGTATTTTCTTTAGTGCCAGTACTTTTGCGCCACCCGTTATTAACTTAAAATAAAACAGAAGTCTGTGACTAAAACCTAAGGAGAGGCTTATTTCCAGCAGCAGACTGAAATAGGCTCAGTTTTTATGAACTTTAAAAACTCAGAACCTGTTATAGTTTTTGGCCGTTTTGATTCCCTCGCGAGTATCAAAATATGCGGCACAAACGGCCGTGTCTTTTGATTGCCTTGACTCAGAAGTTTGATTTTTCACAGCTCTAAGGGATTACAGACCTGTGAATTTTATATTAATTTCAACTTGATACCTCTCCACACGTTACTGAGCAAAAGGTCTTGACAGACAGACATCACTTTGTTGTCCGGTTGTCTGACAACAAAGTGATCCTTTATGGGTTCCTTTTTTCCTTTTGAAGTACCCTTAAAAACACTTATTTACGCTATTTTTACAAACTTCTACGAAGACAGATATTTTAAAATACCTACCCCATAAAGAAAAGCGAGAACTTCATAGCTGGAAAATGCAGCTGTTTGAGCAGAGTCATCCCGAGCACTCCCGTGTAGAAGGGAAGGGACTTCCGAGGGTCCTTGATGCGGTACATCGTCTGCTGGAAGAAGAACTCCTGGAAAAAAATGCATTTCGGTGAGATTCACTCGGGAGCTCCTTTAAAATGAAATTTCAATAGATGGAAAAGCAGAAGGTATAAGAGAAAGAAGCCCTTTTATTCTGAACTGCACAGGTTATACAATTTTTCACTAAAATGCCTCTTGGCATGCAACCCAGTGGGAAATGTTAGAAGGCCACCTACCTATAACATTTTCCACTAGGTCCTTTCTCTCGCTTCCCATCTCATTTGCTGGCGTCCTCTATTGCGTTTTCCGTCTATCTATTAGGTAACTATAAAAACCTTGAGGTTCGCGTAGGCAGGGATGTGTCTGACGATGAGGCGAGCTTTTCTAGACAATTGCCTAGCAGTATAGCCTACTCTCGATTTTACAGCTAAATCCTTGACCGCCGACAGGCAGTAGCGTCGGCGGTGCGAGAAGCTGTACCCTGCCATCCTTGAACAGCATAATAAAGAGGAGGTATGCCCATAATCCAGGGTATGCTGGTCAAGGATGGCAGGGTACAGCTTTTCGCACTGCTTCGGCGGTTAGACTGTTGTTATAGCTGTAAGGAAGTCCTCGCACTGGAGAAAAAGTTTCAGACAGCGGATTCTGATCTTATTTTCGTGATTTTATTCTCCAAGTTCAATACAGATTATTTTAAAAATGTTGTCAGTTTATCAATATGAACCCTTGACATTGGTCTTGGAGGTTGATAAACCTTAGTACATGGCAACACCCAGATCTTACATGGACCAGTGGTATTTTATATTTTACATCCTATTATTGTTATAAGCTACTAATAATATTAGCAGGTGCTGCATGGGCAGGTGGGGTTGGCTTGGGTTTTGAAAGTGGTGGTTGGAACCCCTTACAACCCATAAGGGGTTCCAACCAACCCCACCTGCCCATGTAGCACCTGCTAAACCAACTAACGGGGCTCTGGCCGCCTTTTGAGTAACAATCTATGAATGATATGTATATATTTACAAAAAAAAAAAAAAATTATATGTGTAGTATATCAATCATGTGGTTCCCATAATACAAGCTCTGCTTAGTTTGGGGCTGCACGATGCTGTGTGATTAAGTCCCGCATATTATTATATTATTATTTGAATGTCTCTGGATAATAATAATGCTGGATACTACGGACTACATTTCACCAAAGGGACACCAGGTGAGTAACTCTCTATAGAGCTGTTTACATTTTGTTGGTAGCCGGCGACTGGTTGCGCCGCCATGGTGGCCCGGTGAAATATATGGCTACTACATAGCATCATAACCTAAGCAGAGCTTTACATTTTTATTTAAATAAATACATAGTAAATACCCAGACTCTAAGACAAATATTTGCAGAACATACAAACATTTGTCTGATGTTGGAAATCAAACCTGCAGCCTTGTAAGTCTTAAGCGGATGGATATTACAGTTAAGTAGGTACTTAACGAGTTTTTATCCATAAGATTATGAGAGATAATAAGAATCAATATTTGAAAATCATGTGAAGGAAGCAGAAATTGTGATAACATTATTACAATGACAACTGATTTGTTTGAGTACATTACTTACTTATCATTATTATGAGGTGATGACATAACAGCGAGATAAGATTAGGTAGGTAGTGACAAAATATGAAGATATAATCTGTGCCCAATCAGAATGGGATGGAAATGAAATGGGATTTCGATTTACTTTGACAAGGATGTATCTTGTGCTTAAGGACACATTATTT
Organism: Horisme vitalbata; assembly: GCA_951804965.1. Taxonomy (NCBI): domain Eukaryota; kingdom Metazoa; phylum Arthropoda; class Insecta; order Lepidoptera; family Geometridae; genus Horisme; species Horisme vitalbata. The sequence continues at coordinate 1,271,555 of OX638093.1, forward strand.
TGATGTGAGACATCTTATGCGTCGGACGGAGTGTTGAGATGGCGACGCGTTATGGTGGCGACGCGTCTAGGTGGCGACGCGTCAAGGTGACAACGCCTAAAACTTAAGTTTGAGTTTGAGTTTAACAAAAAGTTAGAGTTCGAGTTTTAGGTACAAGTGACTGTGTACCTTCTGCGCCATAGGTTGTGGTATAGAATTATTTTCAAAACAAAATAGTTACACATCAGCCGGGCATCCCGCTATGGCTGAATTTTCTTTAACAGTATCGATAGGTTAATAATATTACTTATACTTATGGGTCAGGAACTCAGTAGTACACCACCCAGTAGACCAGAAGCAGTATTCATGAACTATGCTTAAGGGCCAATCTAACCCTGAGTAGAAATCTGTGCTCAGATAATTCATTTATTTAAATACAGGCATCTCCAAGACAAAGTTTTTTCCATAATTGTGGGTTTTCCTTCATCCACCACATGTATTTTCCCTTAATATTTATTTTTATAAATTCCTACAATATCCATACTTAAAACATTTAAAATGTTGCTAATTCTACATCGCAAGAAGGGAAGGGAGGCGTTAGCCCTGAAGTGGGACAGCAACAGCTAATCAATACTATTAATAAATAATTGTACATCCAAAATATTTTTCTACCCATTGACAAAAACCTTTTCTACAGTAGTCATGATATTTTAAGCTGTCAGGTGGCTTGCCCAAATACAGAGAAAATTGAACAATTTTATCCAAAGATGCAAAGATGCTGTTTGGGTAGGAAAATATATTGTAAGCAGGGACAGACAACAGTTGATAGTTCTTTAACTAAATACACGTTATTTAATTTGGTGGGAGGTTCAACAGTTCTGTCCAATTTTGTTGACTAGCCCTAATAGAAAGTTGAAAAATTACCTTAGTTCCTGTATGAGGAGCCTGGCATAATGCCTCAACTTCCTGAGGAGAGATGCCTTCACCAGCCATAGCTCTGAAAGAAGTTGAAAATCAAGGTAGGTAGGAATTTTAGATACTTATATTACTTTTTATCTTTTTTTATCAACAACATAACCTGAAATGTACCGACAGACGATAGTCGCCAGTGACAACACTTTTGCAGAAACAAATTGTAAGGGGTATTCTTTTACGCTAATCAATCGTAAATATACTCACTTTAATGTAGAATTAAATCGTAAATTAAAAAGAAAATTACGAACAACACAACAACGGAACTTCATTGACTGACTGACCAGTGTTGCCGATGACAGTCAAACGGAAAAAGATCCGAATTGAAGGTCAAAATAGTCCGAAATATGACAAAATATTCAGTTTTGTAATTTCTATTGAAATGTTTATCCAAAAACAACCTCCAAAAACTCCTAATTTCTCTTTCCTGCCTCATCATCAGACCCTAATCATCATATTTTTAAATAACCTACTAGCTTTTGCCCGCGGCTCGCTCGCATTAAAAGTTATTTTCATATTCCTCGGGAACAGTAGATACATTTTTCTGAGCTTGGTAAAGTTGACTTTTCAGTGCAGTGCATTCCTAACAAAAACTAGCGAGCCACGAAATTTTTGGTTTTCAATAGAAACAAGACAAAGAAAACGATGTAAATTTTTTTAACACCTAGGTAACTGCAACAAGTACAGGAAAAACGAAGTCAGCGAGCGGAGCGAGCCGCGTTTTTTTTATTATATCTAACTAACGCTATTGTATTCTACGTATTAGAATACGTAAAGAACCCTACGTAAAGAACCCTAGTAGTAACTTTTTAGGACGGGTTACGGTAATTTTGGCCATAACAACCTTGTTGGTCAATATTTTACTGCGTAATTATGTGCGAATAAGAAACAAAAGCTGACAACAAAAACGGCGAGCGGCGCGAGCCGCGAAATTTTTATATCAAAAAATGAAAAGCAAACAACAATTTGTATCTAAAATTCAACAAGGTTATAATTATCAAATCACAAATCAATTAATACAACCATGTATGACCCGAAACTCGCAGAAATGACCAAGACTAGAAGTCTTGGTCATTTCTGAAATGACCAAGACTTCTAGTCTCCCCCCCAGAAAATAAAACTACGATGTTTATTAGATATCAACCTTATTATTCCTAAATTACTACTGAATACTATCATGCCTGACCCAAAACTTGGTTATTTCTGCGCCCCCCTAGAGTCTGCGCCCTATGCCTGGGCACCAGAGGCACCGCCCTGTTTACGGCACTGCAGTAAACAAAGATCAAACATCAAATTAAAATTAAATTCTACTTGATAATAAAATAATTTGCTACCACTGACTGATTGATAAGTGTTCGAAACGAAAAAAACGCCTAAAACTGAGCGCCATGCCGTCTCAGGTCATGGCCCTTTTGGCTCTAGGGTAGATACGCCCGTGAGGCCTATGATGATACATTGAAAGTGTGAAAAATATACTCGCTTTCGCATTAATAAAATTAGTAAGAATAGGATCAATTGAAATTATTCCAATGAGCCTCGGTAAAGAAACGAACACACGATATCTCAACTGTAAGTTAGATAATTCTATAGCATCAGGTCACCTGCTTTTGGAATCAGTGATGCCGTTATGCCTCAGGACCTTCTGCACTTATTCAAGAATTTGATTAATTCCTTTATATGTTTATTTATAATAATTTCAACAATTTCAATAAAAATGCTTTTCATTTTAAAAATAATAAACCTCAAATGTTTCTAGGGCAACTCACTGCGATGGTGGAATCGCCCTAAAGTAATAAACCTCTAATGGATCAGCGGCTCGAGTGTGGAATAGTTTGCTTTAACTTTATAAAAATATAAAGTTAAAGCAAACTATTCCACATATCCGTATCGAGATTTCTAAGTTATACAAACTTCCCCTTATGGCAGCTCCTGCAACCTGCATTATACTTCGATAACATTAGATTACAATAGTAGGTATTAAAAATAGGTGAAAGTAGCCGGCCTCGATTTTTTTCTTCTAATAGGTCAAGTTGAATTTCATCTTGTTTAAATAAAAAAAATGTAACTAAGGTAAAAAGTCCGAAAAAGTCTGGTAGACGTCGTGATCCGAAAAAAGTCCGCTAAGGCCCAAAAAAGTCCGAAAACGGACCAGAAAGTCCGCGCCGGCAACGCTGTGTGTGACTGAATGAAGTGAAGTGAACTGTACCTTTGGCATGACAAACACAGGAATGTTTATTCAAGTTGTCACTGTCAGTGTCACTTGTACCATATTTTGTTTGTGGAAGGACTTTCCTTTATGTGTAGTGAGCTTTTGGGGGGTAAGGGGGTGGGAGGGGTGGGGGAGGGGGGGAAGACCCTGCCCCTAAAAGGGTGAAGTGCGGAAACTCATAGTTTCCGAGAAAAATAATAATTTAGTTTTGAGGTTAAGTATGGAAAAAACGTAAACAATATACACCAAAACACACTATCGGGAGAGGGGGGGATGCGGTAGTGTTAGGGAAGGGGAACCTAGGATCTATGAGCACTCTAAAAACCCGTTTCGAATTATAAAAATTGATATTTGACTCCGGTGTGGGCTCTCGCCAGAACTCTCACTCACGCATTTTTTATACACACTCTAGGGGTAGGGACCACAACACTAGGTAGCATCGGGGTGCACTGCGTCGGTTCTGTGTTAGATTTCGAACCTAATCTACTCAAGTCGGGGTGTCCTAGAACCTACTTTTGTGAGAAGGATTTCCGGGTGGTTATAAAAAAAAAAACCTAATAACCTACTGTTTATCTGAGTCATTTTTTACAATTCAATTCAATCAATCAAACAATCAACAAAAACCGGCGGGAAAACAAAAAAGATGTCATTGTCATTGTCAGATTACCAAAAAATTGCCGCAAAAACCACGAGAAATGTCATTGTCATTGTCAGATTACCAAATAATTTGCAATCAATACCAAACAACAACATCAAGTTGGACGAAATTACGTGAAAAATTGGAATTTTCAAAAATTCATATCTCAAAAACTATTCGTTTCCGCACTACGCCATTTCAGATTTAGGCTTCCTAGGTGTAACCCTACCTGTGACAAAAGTTTCAGCCGCCTAGCTCACTACACATAAAGGAAAGCTGAGCCAATTAAAGTTCACTGTAGAGAGGCATAGAATAATATTCAGCAGCAAACAAACAGACCATACAAAATTGATAAATCCAGTCTAATGGTAACTAGGTATTTATATCTATCTTGATTTTTTGTTTAATTTCAGAGATTTTGAATTGCATCCATAGCATTCAAGAATTTAGATAAAGTTTTCACTGGAGAGCAGCGTTATATAGAGGACTTTGGAACTGACTGAAGACAAAACAGCTAACAATGAAATGAAAAAATTCCTACCCTACAAGATGATATAGATGTATTTATGTACACAGAACAATGTAATGATAAGGATGTTAAAACAAATGAAAATTATGAACCCCGCAGCAAAAAGCTACATATTTGCAATATTTGTGATAAAACATTCACACGGAAAACATCTTTAACCATGCATACACAAATCCACACTGGTGAAAAACCATATCAATGCAAATGGTGTCCTAATTCATACTCCCGTAATAATGTATTACGATCACACGTTAAAAGAATCCATAATGATGAAAAATTATTTACATGTAACTTATGCAGTAACAGAAAATTCACAACCAAGAGCGAGCTATCACAACACCAGCGGGTCCACACAGGCGATAAACCATTCTCCTGCGATCAGTGCAGTAAAAAATTCCCAGCAAGTAGCTCATTGATAAGTCACAAGAGAATTCATTCTGGAGTCAAACCTTACCATTGTACGGTGTGCAGTCTTAGTTTTATGCATCCTGCTTTCTTGCAACAACATATGAATACCCACACTGGACAAAAATCTTATGACTGTAGTTTATGTAACAAGGCATTTGCACAGAAAAGCATTTTAAAACGACACATGGTTACACATACTAAGGAAAAAACTTTTTCTTGTGACGAGTGTGACAAATCATTTTCATTAAAACATAATCTAACTATGCACAGGAAGATTCATAGTGGAGTGAAATCTTTTAAATGTGGACATTGTAGTAGAATGTTTACTCAAAAGGGCACATTAAAGAAACACATGCTGAGAAACCATACAAATGTAAAAGAGTTTGTCTGTAATGAGTGTAAAAAAGCATTTGCAACAAAGAGCGAGTTGATACCACATTTAAAAATACACACAGATATGAAGGAAATAGTGATAATATACTTGGATGATTAGTAATTTATTTTTAATATATAATTTAGGTAGCTTTACAAGTTGTATTATTTACAAATTAAAAAATATCTTTAGTTTATTATTATTGGTATCCTGTTACAGATTTAAAGGCACACATACAGGGAGATGGTATCTTATGGTTATAAGTTGAAGTAGAAAACATTCTGACTCAGGGAAAAATATTTGCAGGTCATACAAACATGTCTCATGTCGGAAATCGAACCTGCCACCTTCTCATAATCTTTTATCTGTAGTTGAAGAACTAAGTGACACCAAAATCAGCTGTCACATAGATGGGGTCTGTATCAATAATAAAATCTACGCCAACGACATGGTGTTACTGAGCCCTTCAATCGGAGTCCTACACAAGCTGCTACAAATGTGAGTAAGTTGCACTTTATTGTTGTTGTCTTTACAGAACAAACAGATATACAATATTGTTAAAATCCGTTCTGAACATTCAAGGTCTAGTGCTTAAATTCATGCTAGTGTCTATAGAAAATATATTAGTCATGTAGATGGACCATGCCTATTTCCAGTTCAATCATTAATTGCTCATTAATTCTGCAATATACTGCTCATTACAACAATTGAACATGAAACTTATTAAGTTCTTGAAAACCAATAATCATGTAACAATCATTTCCTAGCTTCCATTTTACCCCACAAATAAAACTTATCGTACAGATAGCTAAGCTCTTCTAACCAAACCACATCTCTATCAATACTTGTAGCTACACAATTATACACAGATATCATCCTTTGGCCTTTACTATCCAGAAATATATCACCGACTACACTCAGGTAGCTCCCTTCTGATATATCCAGTTTCTTCTTCTTTATTTTCTGCATCAGCTTAGAAATGATGTTAATGTTCTCGTCTCCGAACTTAGCTGCAGCAGAAAAATGGTAGTTCAGATTGTGGATCATGTCAGTTTTCGGTGTGAAGTTACTTTTAGTTGAATCGAAATAGCACTGCACTGTACCAGTTGGATCGCTAAGTTCTAAGTTTGTAGATCTGTCTGTTGTGTTGTAGACTGAAGTGACGACGCCGTGTATCATCACGTTCTTGAATTGGAGCCCGAGGAACTCGTAAATGTATTTGTTGTCGGTTTGAATCGCGCGATAGATGTCTTGGATGAATAGTTTTAGCGGGCTCGTTTGGACGCAACTCATGGTAATAAAATAGTTGAATAAATTTTTCAACAATATTATATTAGCAGCAGTATTTTTTAAGGCTGAAAGAAATTGGAAGTTTGTAATGTAATGTAAAGTAAAGAAAGAAAGAAACCAAAACAAAACGAACATTCTGACAGAAGACAGAAGTCAGAACAGAACTGAAAACCAGCGTTGCCAGTATGAATTTTGGATAAGGTACGGTTTTTCCCATCAAGTTCTTCGCTTCAAGGTACGGTTTTCCAAAATTTTATGCCAAATTTTTTTTTGCCTGGTTCTAAGCTTGATTTTACTACAAAATTTAATTTTTTGATAGATTTTATGATAATTTCTTATCATTATGTTTTCTTAACGGTAATAAGTTCTTGATAGATGTTAAACGAACTTTGATACGAAGTAAACGAACGTAAAATCACCTCTACCCAGTGCCGTAAATAGCCTTTTATGCGCCCGGTGCAAGCTCCTTTAACTACGCCCCTAACATTTTCATTTTTCGGGACCCTACCATGCGACCATTACCTCTGTTAAGCCTGGATACCAGACACAATAGAAAATCTACATCACGTTCCAGAATATGACGTAAAAGTTTACTTCTCTGTACCTAGTTCCTTACAAAAATAGTAGTAGCTAACAAAATCGAACATTTTTGGTGCACAAAAGAAACACGACGAAGAAAACGGTGGCAATTTAGTTTAAAACACAGGTTATTGCAACAATAAACGTAGAAAACGAAGTCGGCGAGCGGAGCGAGCCACGATTTTATTTTAATTTTATCCCTTTACCGCATCGCGTGTCAAATATGAACCGACCTATATTTTTATTTTATCCCTTTACCGCATCGCGTGTCAAATATGAACCGACCTACAAAATAGCTTATATCTTTTATTTGTCGTAATAAAATTCATGTATTTTGCATACTGTACCTTAAATAAACCATTCACCATCACGTATAATTTAAAATAACGCCATCTCTGGACTTAGTTTTGAACGAAAACTTGGTGACAAGTTAGACGAGCAAGTTATGACTGGTGAAAGTTAGAACGCATATTTCAAAAATTAAAAAATTAAAGTAAAATTCGCTACTTTGACGCAAAAAAAAATAATTATTAATATCAACGGGATATTTACCATGATTTGTGAGTTCTGTTATTTCCCGATATTTCGACGCAGTTGCATGCGCCATGATCACGGGAGAACTGAAGTCTGTGCGAGTGGGTAGTTACTGACAGACGAATCGATCTACCCTCGTTCTCAGTCTTTTATTACGAACAGGGGTGTCGTAATAATAATGTTCTTAACCATGATAGTTTCAAAAGTTATATAAAAAAAACGATTGAAAGATATTACTCATTTTTATGGAAAAGGTAAAATTTTATTATTATTTTTGTTTAGATTGCATATAGTATTTTTTTTTTCAGTTAGGTCTAAATCTGAGCCAAAATGAGGATATGTACGTTTATGCCATGGTCTATAATTGGTACATCACGCATGTCATAGTATGCAATGTAAAAGAAAAAAATATCCGCTTCGACGCGTGGGTCCAGGGTTCGATTCCCACATTCAGAATTAGTATCTTCATTTATAGCGAGTAATACCTACGTACGTACGTACCTACTATCTGAGTTGTTTTTCCTATATTAGGGATCCGAAAAAGTTTTATGGAGGCATACATACCATCATCGAGGATTTTCCTAATGACAGCACCGATGAAGATCTCTCTGATAATGACCACTTCGTTACATAAGCAAAAAAGACCACCAATAGCAATACCTGAGGCCTCTGGTGAACCAGAACATATTGTTTCGCTGTCGCAAATAGTCAGCGCAAATTCGAGAGCTGCAAGAAATTGCTAAGCCTAGGTGGAGGGATGGTTATTTTGGAGAACATCAATTTATTTATTGAATTTTCTGGCGACACGAGCTTACCTGCACGTATAATGGACTTGAAAACACCGTTACAGTTTTTCAAATACTTGTTTACTGATTCTTATGTTCCATCATATAACTCAAGATACCCTCAGATATGCCATTGAAAAACGTGACTACAAGGTAGCAGTAGCTGAAGCATTGGCCATGGCCAATAACCCCAGTTCAAGTGGAGTGCTTGGGTGGCCCCCAAAAATTAACAAATTCATGACAAGAAAAATCATCTGAGGATGTGCGTCTGAACAACCTGGACTACTTGCCTAGCTGGGCATCTAGGCAGCACTGTAAGGTACCAGATTGCACTGGTCAATCTTCTGTTGAATGCAAAAAATGCATGGTCAACTTGTACCTAAATGATAAGAGAAATATGTTTTCTATTTTTCCATACTAAATAAAAATATGTGGTTCAAACTGGTGACGTAATGCATAATGTCTCTTATATAGACTAAACGATTTTTCTTAATTTTTTCGAATTCCTGAAACACGTGTATTTTCATTTATTATTTTAACCTAATAATTATAACATGGTCCTGGTCTGGTCATATCTGCACCCTGCAGAAAAGAAAACTGTGATTTATATCAGTATATCAACCTAATAATTAAAACTTACAAACCAGGATATTTTGGTCATTTTGCACCCCCCAGAAAAGAAAAGTACGATTTAAAATATCTTAATATCAACCTAATAATTACAGCGGTCTGGTCATGTCTGCGTTTTTTTTACACAAAATAGTCAAGCGTTTGACAACCTTCACACCTGAAACAGGTGAAGATGTGGTCATGATGAAGGTCTTCTAGGCAAGTGCGCCACACACTTGCCTAGAAGACCTTGGTCCTGGAAGGTCCTGGTCTGGTCATTTTTGCGCCTCCCTAGGGCCTGGGCCCTGTGCCTGCGCATAATCATAATCATAATCTTATTCTTTATTGTTTCATGTGGCACATATAGATATTAGTGAGGTCCGCAACATTAGCCCCCCGGTGGCACCGGTGGCACTGCCCTATTTACGGCACTGCCTCTACCGTACCTTATCTGATATGAGTATTTCATTTTGGTTAATTTTAACGGTTAAACCTTTGAATGTAATGGGTCACAATAACATAACGAAAAGGTACGGTCCAGGCCAAGTTACGGAAAAGGCACGGCCGGCTGAAAAAAGGTACGGAAAACCGTACCTTTTAGTACGTTCTGGCAACGCTGCAGAAAACATGCCGCCGGTTATGCGTGACGCTGTGACATTGATATACACACATAGCTTGAGTTTGACAGAATGTTTGTAGTGGTCATGAAACTTACCCATCCATGCATGCAATGAAAATAGGACTGGAACTGGAATTCTCCGATGAAGAAAATTGTTCCCCGATTGTTTTTGATATAGTCGCCTTTGCTATAGTAGAAACCAGAACCTGACTGAAGACTAGACGACTGGACTTATAAACCGTACTACGTTGCCTCATATTAAGAACGCTTTTATACCTACTTGATACTGGTTAATTTGTGGAAAACTATCACAGAAGTTATTAAATAAAAAAGTGAACTAATGAAACTAGGTTGACGACCTCTGTGGCGCAGTGGGCGAAGCGAAAGCCCGCCGGCGACGCAGAAGGTTGCGGGTTCAATTCCCGCCAGAGACAAATGTTTGTAAGTACGTTCTTTAAATACTTGTTTCGGGTCTGGGTGTTTTCTGTGTATAAAAAAAAATATTTATGTAGTTTGTCTGTCATGTGGTTCCTGCTCTGCTTAGTTTGAGGCTACATGATGGTGCTGTGTGATAGTGTCCAGCATTATTTCATTATTGTTGACCAATAAAATGTACATCTACAAGTACTATTAATAATTCCATGGTATCTACCGTGGCGCTAGGTACTGCCAATAACCTACATACATATGTAGGCAGTATTAGCAGGTAGATATAGGTCGGTACTAAACTAGCTTAGGCTGGTACTAAACTAGCTTAAACAAAAGCTGGTCAAATGTAGTTCGACAAGGTAGGTACATAACCAGATCAAAAGCAATTCAAAAGAAGTGACCAATGTGACTAATCGTCTTCAATAGCATCACAGATAGGTCGGCAATTCGTTTGATACCTACCTGCCTACGATTCTCAGAGTAATAATAACAATAGGTACCTAACTAAGTTAAGAAGAGGCCAACCTACCTTTAATTATGTACCACCTACTTATTTTATTTTTAATATAATATTAGAACGGCCAAATAAAACCACTTCTAACTAAAAGAAGTAACTTAATTAAATTAGATTAATTATGATAGTAGAAAATAACATAAAATCGTCATGCATACACAATTCATTAAAACAAAATAAAGTGTCAATGAAAGAAGATAAATATTAAATACAAATTACGTCAAAAACCGAACAAATCAATATTTCCATTATGATATAAGTATACTGATAAAGGAAGGTACGTGATGCTAACACAGACATGTGGGGATGGTGGTGTGGTGGTACCCTTTGAGGGTACCTACCTATCTTATCTTAAGAGCCTGTCTCACTGATCATACTGCAGGGCAAAGGCCTCCCTTCCCTCTTTCCACACTCCCCTGTCTGGGAATCAGCTGAACACGATATCGAAAAAACACGCGGCCGCGCCCCGTGGAACTCACTCCCACTGAGTGGCGATGGTGATCTTAGCCCAGAACTGGTCCGGCATGCGGCAAACATGTCTGACCCTCGGTATGTAACATACTCGGTATGTTACAGCAGTTAGCAGCAGTAGGTACCTAGGGTACGCGATCTGGGGCCTGATTCTGACGATTCGATATATTTGATTCTATTAGATATATATCGCGAGAACTGTCAATTTTCATACAGTTTTGACAGTTTCCGCGATATATAATAATAGAATCAAATATATCGAATCGTCAGAATCAGGTCCCAGATTCTTTTACATGCGTTTGTTTTGAATTCGAATTCGGCCGACGAACCCCGAGCATACTTCGGCCAAGGACGGATAGGCGTAAACGAGCTGTTAGTCCGAACATTACTTTTGTACCATAAATAAATAAATACATATCATATAATAGAAGAAACCCAAAGAAATATCTGTAAAACATGCAAACATTTGTCCGGGAATCGAGCCCGCAATCTTCTGGCCCACTGCGTGGATATCTGTGGAGGTCGTCACCACCGTTTACATTAGTGGTAGTGTACGTGGCATGACTTAATTCGATGTTATTTTGGTTATTAATAGATCAGTTTGCCACTACACCATAGAGGTAGCCACTAGCTTATACGAAGAAGAATATTTCATTTTTTTCATTTCATTTATTTCCGTTAAACAAATAAATTGTGTGTGGAAGTAGTTCCTATACCTAACCAAAGAGGTTGGATTTTTTTTTCTTTTTCAGAACTAAATCCATTGATCTAAATTGTTACAACACTAAATCTATGTACCTAACACGAAATTGCATACAAAGAATACAGAATTGCATACAATACAATTTAATATAGTTTTAGTCATGATATAATTAAATTAGATTGTCAATCATATCATAATCATAATCATATTCTTTATTGTTTCATGTGGTACAGTACAAGGTGTTCTTAAATAAAATTTGGTCTGCAACATGAGCCCCGTTGGGGCACTACAATAGTTAGGTTCTCAACATGCATATCATATAAATGTCAAGTTAAATAGTGTATAAATAAAATTGAATTGATTATTGTCAATATTTGGATTAAGATTGGTCAAATTTAAAGTTCATCTAAGGAGTTAAGGCACTTCTCAAGCAAGAATGTCTTCAGCTGTCTTTTTAAGATAGTGGTTCTTTAAAATATTTATGTTATGAAAATGTATGGCTTGGTATTTCACGGAGTGTTTTATTATGTTTAGCTTTTGTAAAATAGTATTTTTAATATATTTTCTTATAATTAACATTCGTTCGTTCTTTTGATCTTCATTCTCATAGTCTTGTATGTATTTGGCAAGATGACTAAGAACAACGTGAATATATAGACCAGGCACTGTAAGGATCCCTAGTCTTTTATAGTGCTCTTTGCATGAATCAATCTGAGGAATACGTGCTATAGTTCGAAAGCTACGTTTTTGAATTATAAACGCTTTCTCAACATTATAGCTGTAGCTATTACCCCAAAATTGTATACTGTATCTTAGTTTTGATTCTACAAGGGCATAGTACACTGATCTTAAATTAGTCACACTGATCTCGTCAGGAAAGCTACTTAGGGCGTAGCGTATAAGCTATCAGCATCATCATCATCAGCCTGTAGCAGTCCACTGCTGGACATAGGCCTCCCCTAATGAGTGCCATTGCGCCCTGTCCTCAGCTCGACGCATCCAGCTTCTTCCAGCAGCCTTTCGCAGATCGTCACTCCTACGGGAGGGCGTCCTACACTGCGTTTGCCGAGCTGCTGTCTTCAGTTAAACGAGTTCTTGAGTGACGCCAGGTGGAGTGACGATCTCCAAAAGGCTTCTGAGCCGTGGTCTCCAGTCAAGAACTCGTTTTCCCCAAAGGTTATCGCTTCTTCGGCAGATATGGTCAGCACACTGCCACTTCAGCTTGCTAATTCTCTGAGCTTTGTCAAAAACTTTAGTTCTATGTCAGATAAACTCGTTACGGATTTTGTCTTTCAGAGAAACTCCGAGCATACTCGTAGCTCGGTCTATAGCTCGCTTAGCGATTTTAAAATAGTGGACTAGCCGTACTTAACGTACCGTAAAAGAACTAAACTTACTATATGTGGGTACCGTAAGAAGCGTTTATATATCTATGGGATATCTTACACACGGCCGACTGATCCCAAACTAGAGCACATCTACTTCGAGAGTTATTCTCTATTCTTACTCTGAGTCAAAAAACCGGAATCAAACTCGAGCAGACGACTCACGATAGTCACGACGACAGACGACATTGTTATTCTATTAAACACTATTACATTTCTATTATCGTGTCGTCAGATTGTTATGTCATTATTTTGGACTATTTTTTCAGTTTGGGGTTATCATCAGCCTATAGCAGAGCAGTCCACTCCTGGACGGCGGCCTCCCCCAATGAGCGCCATTGCGCCCTGTCCTCAGCTCGACGCATCCATATTCTACCAGCAGCCAGCAGATCGTCACTCGACCTAGCCCTCCGGTACGGCTAGGTGACTTATATAAATAATATGTATGAATAATTATAATGCTGGACGGTATCACTAGGCATCAATTATAGAACCACAATATTTTAGAATACACCCAGACCCGAGACAAATATCTGCAGAACATGCAAACATTTGTCCCGCTGTGGGAATCGAAACCGCAACCCTCTGCGTCTCAGGCTGACCTTCGCTCACTGCGCCACAGAGGACATCAAATATACATACCTACCTACCAGGCAAAAAAACCTGTGCCGTAGGTATAACGAACGAATACTACGAGAAGAGAGAACGAGGTACCTAGCCTACAGTAATCTTACACAACACCTACACCACCGCACCCGAAATTTTGTCTCACGGCGGGAGTCGAACCTGGACCTCGTGCGTCTCAGCTGGCTTTCGCCCGTCAACGAGCTCTTGAATATATAGTACAGTTACCTGTAAGTATGTAGGTACCTTCGACGTACCTAACATGAAATGTATTATCTTATTAAATCCAGTGTTCTACAAGACCCCATTACACGGAGTTCCCAACATGTTAGAACCCTGTCGTTGTAAGTGGACAGCCATTTACCGCTAGTTATTTCGTGTTGTTGCAACACCGTAACACGATAGGGTTCTAAAACTTATAATGAGAATAGTGTACAGAGTGTACATTGTAGGGTAGGAGCTAGTAGCCAGTTTTTTACAGCATTTCGACCAGGAAAGGTAATGGTGTTTTTATACGTGCATAGCTTCATACCATCATTATGAGTTCATACGATGAAGTGCAGAGGGAATTAATAAGTGAGGATATAATGAAGAAGATAACAAGGTTAAAATATTACACTTTTACGTACGTAGAATCAAAGTCTAGACCGTTCACATTATTCTAGTTTTTATTTCGCATCGATCGGTGCAATATTACCGAAGTTATAAGCATGGGAAGTTTACGTAGGTTTTTTAAATCTCGCTAGTGATCGCGAGTAGCGCGTGACGTCATCGCTCGGCGGCGGCGGGCGTCCGTAGTACATTTCGCTGCTAAGTTGTTTGCTCTCGTGCGCTCTGGTTATTTTTATTAATTTAAAAGAATGCTGATTGAGTGAGTGTATCGTGTAAATTATTGTTTTAGAACTAAAATGGAAGAAGGATTTAAAAAAGGCCAATCTAACAACCTTCCCTTAGTTCACGATATGATGGTGGCAGAATATTTTATAAAAATAAAGAAATCATTAACCTTGGAATGGTTCAATAAACTGCGAGTCGACTACCCTACATACCTACTAATATATAAATGCATCGGGGAGCCCCCCTTAATTCATTTTAATTTAATTTAATTATTTATTTTTGAAGTAAATATATAAACAAAATATTCTGTGCATATTTCAAGCGTTTTTTTTGTTTTTTTGTTTTAGCGAAAACAATGTTTTTTCAAAATGACAAAAAGAAGAAGATACAATGATACAATGCAAAAAAGCATGGTGGGCAACAACTCTGCCCACCAGTCGGTGGGGATTATGACATAGTCAAAAATTTATTAGGCTCATAATACCCACCATGACCATAACACCAACAATTGCGCGGTGGGGATTATGAGTAGATTTTTTTCTTCTGTCTCATAATGCCCACCAGTGGGCTAGACCTTGTGGGGACTATGAGAATGACCCCAGGAATATTGTTATGTTAAATTATTATAAATTGTAATCATGCTGATAACTTACATAATGTAGCTATGGCTTCACCAGTCTCCTGTACTGTAAGTAGAAAAGGCAACGATTGTAATAAATAAAGCTGTAACGCCAAGTTACCGCCATTATCCTACAAACCTTTGACTCGCGCTGATTTAAAAAAAACAGCTTTTGTTTTTAATTTCTTATCGTGTCTGTGGTTAGAATATTGGTGATTTGTGCTCTGATGAAATTAATTTTCGTAGGTAAGTTTTTGTTCAAAGGAAATTGAAAATTAATTTCTGATTTTTATGAAAAGATGTCAGCGAGCTTAAATTTTTCTTCTTTTAATTGTACCTAATTTTGTTTGAATGGGTTTAGTCATGTTATAACATAGGTACTTACACCTACAAAATCACATTCAAAATTGGGTACCTGCTGTAAGTTCAATAAATTAATTAACAAATAGGTGTAGGAAAACTTAATACGAATTTTTGAAGTTTCAAAAAGGGTACCTATAAAGCGAAATTGAAAAAACAATTCAACCCAATTAATCCTGACGCTGCTGACTGTAAATCTTGGCTATTCGTTGTAT
This sequence comes from Horisme vitalbata, assembly GCA_951804965.1. Classification (NCBI taxonomy): domain Eukaryota; kingdom Metazoa; phylum Arthropoda; class Insecta; order Lepidoptera; family Geometridae; genus Horisme; species Horisme vitalbata. Next base: position 1,287,235 of record OX638093.1, read on the forward strand.
TGGCCCACTTTGGCCTAGTGGTAGTGGCTTACCTTTGGAATCCAACTTAATAAGGTTGGGTTCGTATCCACTTTTTAGTCGATGCCCTCCCGTGCTTTTTTATGCTGTTATTGGCCTTACATGATAAAAACTGTGTAAGTACCTGCAAAGTTCACATCTGCCAATTCTTAAAGGTATCTACATATTATTATAGGTAGGAACTCAGGTATAGGTACCTAATAGGTACTTACTATGATAAAATAAGGTAGCAGGTATTTCTGTTAGAGGCAGGTACATACACTACATCCTAAACTGCCTTAGTAAAATAATCTTCTATTCCATAATAATTTGTAATTTGGAAGGTGTTACGATAAGAGGTACCTACCTTCTTAAAAGTATCAAAATCCCCTTTTGAAAAGGGGATTAAGATAATAGCCCAGTAAGTGCCAATTAAATGCACATGAATAGCCCTTAGCACACTAAAGTAGTTAAGCTTAAAAAGGTTACATGTAAGTTGGTGTATAACCCTTCTAAGCCTATTTTATCCCAATTAAATTCAACTCTATCCCTAAACTAACAAGTAACAACACGCCAATCCAATCAATAAATCAAAGTTTACGCCAATCAATTTCAGAAACAAAAACTCTTGTTCACATGCGTTTATAACCGTGATTGCTGTATTGTTTGCGTGGGACTGTCACAGATACATAGTGTTGCTAACTGCTTACGAAAAAAACACAAAATTCTTCGAAAAAAATATTAGATCCTATTTAATGTGTTACTTCTCGGTTCTTAAGAGTCTGTCTGGGCAACAGGAGGTAGGGTGTGTGTAGTAGTGAGAGGTGTGGGGATGTAAAGTGAGGTCAGTTATTGCTTGTTAACTGACTTCATGTCAGGACATGAATTGAACTAGGCCTTCTGTCTCCTCATAGTATTTAAAATAGAATAGAATAGAATAGAATAGGTTTTTATTTGCAACAACAGAAAAAGGTCTTAAATCTATAAAAAGGAGGGTAACATTACAAACACTACTGATGTTGCAAAAAGGTCCATAACTCAGCGTAATGCTGTTTTCTTAATTCACTCTAGTAATATAAAATTACATGTTTTTTTGTTCTTGTACAATAATTTTACCTAATAACAGAGACTCTGGTACATTTGGCATCCCTAACCGTGTGATTCTCAGATACGGGCGGCCATATTGCCGTTGTCATAGCAACGCTTTGTTTTCCATGCGTGCGAAAACTCGCCAATTTGCATTTACCGGCTTTTGTTATGATAAGGAGGAGGATCTACCTACCTAATTAGACAATAAGTACCTAGTTAGGTGTCAAAAAAACGTTTATTATCTGTTCTTTAACTACGATACCTACCTATAAATTTATCTAACTAGGTTACTAAGTGAAGGAGTATTTAAATATTTTTAATGAGATTAGTGTCCCCAACGATCCCCAACCCGCCATCCCCAGCCCCCAACGATGCCCAGCGTGGGGATTACGGGCATACCCCCCTTTATTAGGGGAATTTCTTGCTTTGTAATTCAATCTTAAAATTACTTAAAACTACAACTTTTTAACGCACTTATCATAGATAAACCTTATATAAAATTACATACACAGCTTTTTACATTCCATATGCCTGCTCCTATCTACATAAATAAAATTTCACAACGCCCTAATTATTTTATTCGAGATAATCTGATGGTTCTTTGAATGAGTGTCGCAACGTATATAAAAATACAAAGTAAGTAGGTATGTGTGTATTGTGCAGGGTTCAATACTGTGAGAACAGAATAATAAGGTTACGGCTATGGTGTAAGATGTGTGAGAAGGTGCTTCTCACTAGTGACAGGTAGGTAGTAAAAATCAAAAGGAAGGTTCATAATCATTATTTTTTCACTTCTCTTCCTCAAAAAGTGTATCATAATAGTGTAGCTTAGCGGGCCTAAAACTCGAGTTTAATACCTCGGGCTAAAAAGTATTTTTTCTTTTTAATTTTTGTCTAAAATCATCAGCCCGTACAAAGCATTCGTTCTCTTACATAAAAACTCGACTTCTTGGTGCTCCGTCAATCTTTTTTTTTGAAAATAGAACCGTCTTGGTGATGTTTTATGAAGGTTGATTAATTTCTGAAAATTGACTAATTTTGAATTGTTTTATTTTCTCGCAATCGAAGTGAAAAGTAGAGTGTTTTACTCGGGCCAAAACCACCCATTATAACTCGGTCTTGTCATCCTCCCTCGCTACGCTCGGGAGTATAACCTAATAATAATATATAATGGGATGGTTTAGTCCCTTGTAAAACAATCTACTATAGTTTTTTAGTAGAGTTCTTTGTGAAGGGTTCATCCGGGGAAGTACACCATCATGCCTATTTCTGCCATAAAGCATTGCTGTCTTTGGGTTTGAAGGGTGTGGGTGCCGGTGAAATTACCAGGTACATGATACTTAGCACCTTCATGCCTCAAGGCACAGGGTTGCATTGTTTTACGTTCCAAACATCCGTACCCACGAAGCAATACTTTGTAACAGGTAATGGTTACTTAACACTTAACACCAGATGGGCCATGTGCTACTTTCATCAATAATTATTATTAATTATTATTAATTTATATTATTAATATCATAACCATCATAGTACATACGTCTGCTTTTAGCAGTAGTAGAGCACGTGGGGTAAGGGGTTTCAACTTCCATCTTCGTCACCCAAATCAACCTCACCTGCACGTGATGCACCTTGCTAACTAACAAACGGGACTCTGGTGGTGGCTGACTGCGGCATAGCGCAGCTTGACACCGGCACAGCTAAATTTCCGTGCCGACACGAGCAGCAGGCTCGTTGGCGCGGCGGCCGGCGGTGCGAGAACGTGTGCCCTTGGATTTACCCGAATGCTCAGCGGGGGGATTATGGGCATATCCGCTTTCTTATCCGAAGCAATAGACAGATAAGCTGGAGTCAGGAACATTAGCTGTGCCAGAGTTAAGCTGCATTATGGCGCAATCGGTCGGCTGCCAGAGACCTGCTTGTAAGTTAGCAGGGTGCACCACGGACAGGTGAGGTTGGATTGAGTTAAGAAGGTGGCGGTTGGAACCCGACCCCGCTAAACGGCGCGTAAACAAAAATCTAAAATTTTATTTTTGTTCGCAGCCGAAACCATATTATGGAGATCCTCTACTTCCCAATTCTTCTCATCCTGAGTCAAGTCAGGAGTCAGGAGGTGTCCACTCCATCCAGCCTCCTCCGCCCTAGGAACCACAACCACCACCCTTTTGATGCAGAGCAGTTTCTGAAGAGTTTGAAGGCGTCGCCCACTAAGTAAGGAAACGAAATTCAGGCTGATGCTTCTTAATAATATATTTTAGAGCTGAATACACAAAAGCTAAGTAGTTTTCATCAAAATTATCAGTTCGTTCCCTTTCCATATTTTATATCCAGTCCAAAGGTAGTCTGGTCACGTAAGTGATAAGCCTGCCCATTGTGCTTACATGATTGTTATAGTACGTTTTAAGTTTTTTTTTGTTTGGAAGGTGCTTTAATGTGCTGTATGTATGTTTCTGTAAATACATTAAAGAGTTTTCTATCTACCTATCTATACTTATGGATCCGACAACCATAATCTGGGATGAAAAAAAACATATTCACTATCACTCATTCCGTGTAGAAACTTGCGTCCGCATTAACACATTTGAAATTAGGTGTTGGAGGAAAATGCTAATAATTCCTAAACTGCCTTCCGCACCAACGTGTCAATACTTCGTGAGCTGAAAGATCAGAAAATTATTGAGTATTTTGGTCACTTTTTTTCAATATGGGCCAGCTTTTGTTCTTGAGGCTTGAGTGGGCAAGGATGAGGTTGACGATGGAGCGAGCTTTCCCAGAAGATGCCCATTAACTCTCTTTTAGAAGCCATTAGGGTCAAAGGTAATGGAAAACAGACGGTGGCAGCTGATTCCATATTTTAGCAGTGCGCATTTTAAATGATGTTTGAAAGTGCTTAGTCCTGTTTAATGGAATATCAACTTGATGCGGATGGTAGTTAGCAGTGCGTCTGAAGCTCCTATGGAAGAAAGGTGAAGGCGGTATAAGGTCTTGTAGCTCCTGCACACACTCTCCGTAGTACAATCTATAAAAGTCCGACAAACACGCAACCTCGCGACGATGGCTCAAGCTCTCGAGCCTTGCTTTAACAAGATACTCTTCACTTAGCCAAAAAAGGTGAGGATAACCGTGTACAAGTAATGGTTACCGAAAAGGTTGACGGCAAAAGATTAAGAGGAAATAGTCCACTTCTTTGATCAGAAGAGGAATAAATAATAGTTACTATGAATTATATTAACCGTGAATCCGGATTCCGAATGCATATAGTCCGAGCCTTAGTCCTCCAAAACATCACGTCACAATTCAAAATGGCTTCCAGGCAGGGTCCGGTGCTCTTCCCGAACGACGCGCCCCCTCCGCCCCGCCCGCCGCTCGTCGTCACCTCCCGCCCCCTGGTGGAGTCCATCGCAAGGAGCGAGCTGGGCCAGGCCAACAACACCGAGACCTCACAGTCACAGGTCAATGGTCAGAGGGTGTCTTTCGTCCCTTATTTGGCGAGAGTTCAAGATTACAGGTAAGATCTTCATATTGACATTCTGTAGTTATTCTTAGGTAAGATTTTTATTAATTTCATTGAAAACTTGCACGCCTGATCGAGGTAGGAAATAAATGGAGATACTAGAATATAAGTACTTTTGTACATATATTCATGCAAATAAATAAATGATTATGATTAAATGATTATTCATATTCATATTCTTATATATTTATTGAATACAAGTACATTGTTTGATTGCTTAGATCTATGTAGCTTTAATTAGTCTGTACAAGTACCCTGTCAGGGCGCAGCAAATTTGTTCATCATCGGCCTATTACCAGTTCTTTGCTGGATACAATGGATATAAGTATACCCCAGGTTATTATAATCCTCATTATTAACAGGCTGTAGCAGTCCACGTCTGGACATAGGTATCCGCTAATGAGCGCTATTGCGCCTTGTCCCAGCTCGACGCATCTTCGGGCCGCCTGAAGAACTCGGATATGACTTAATAACTGAAAAAGCTGATACCAACATCTTAACGTGCCTTCCGAAGCACGGTAGCCCTAAGATCAAAACGCCACTAAGCGGTCACCCATCCAAGTAGTGACCGGGCGGAGCGTTGCTGCATGATCTGCGTAGTAAGCCTCGTAATTACTTACTTTAACTTATTCGTTTCTGTCCCAGACCATACAACCCATCGCCGACATTCAACTACAATTTTGCGCCTACGCACATACCGTACGCAGACATTGTGAGGAAAAGCAGGCTCAACGTGTTGGAGGGAGACAACAGATACAATGATTATGAGGTAAGAGAGAGATAGTGTATCTTTGACTGGAAAACATGTCAATACTTATCTTCAACTGTAAGTTTTGGTTGGTACTACCTACATTCTAAAATGATCTATTAATTATTTTTCAAAAGTAATAGAGTCATGTAGAGTTCATTGTGAAGGGCTCAACCGGGGAACCACCATGCCCAATTCTGCCGTGAAGTACCATTACTGTGTTTCGGTTTGAAGGATGTGGGCCTATCTTTATTTTGTGGTGTGGGTGCCGGTGAAGTTACAAGCACATGATGCTTAACACCTGCCTAAATTGATGGACGCAGGGCTTGCATCGTTGGGTTGTTCCAAACATTAGTGACATAAGAAGCAATTCTTTATTATTATGTAATGGTTCCCATTAAGTGGGACCTACCAAGGAACGGGACTATTTAAGTACCTATAAATGTACATACATAATTGAGTGGGGAAGGAACGCTTTGAGTGTCGAAAACGTTCGTCTGCCAGCTAAATCATACAAAACACATGTGATTCTGCAAGGCATCGTCCTTGGCCAGCAGTCAACGTGTTAATGTGTATATTCTTACAGGATGCGTACGTATTCCAAAATTAACCTCTTCGATATTATGTTTGTCTGTCTCTTTATGCCCATTAGAGATACTTAAGTGCGTACTTACGTGTAATAAACGCCATGTTATATTCAGTTCCTAGTTATCGATTTATTCATAAAACAATCTCGTGTCAAAGAATCTTGTCAAGATGGGGTTTAGACAGCTAAATATACCTAACTAAAATATTAGTATAGAGATAAACAACAACATTGCTGGACAAAGGCCTTCCCTAATAACAAGGGGGATATGCACATAATCCCCTTGCTAGGCATACGGGTTGGGGATTGCAGGGCACAGCTTCTCGCAGCACCGACGCTGCTGCCCGTCGCCGCGACAGCGGCCAGGGTATTTAGCTGCAAACTTCAAACTTCAATTTTATTTATTAATTTAGAACCTTAACTTAGGAAATCGTAATTTACTTTAATTTACACCAATTCGTAACGCGACCAAACAGAGAAGAATCGCCGTTGAGGCTGTGCTATGCCGCAATCAGTCAACCGCCTGAGCCTGTTTGTTATACCTACAGCTATAGTTAAATACTGTTATAATACTATGATCTCGATGCCTACAACAGGGTGCATCATGGGCAGCTGAGGTTGGATTGGATTCCGAAAAGGAGAATGCCGAGAACCCGTACCAATTGCGTCAAAACCAAACGTATCCCATAAAATTTATTATATTTTATATGTGTCAATAAATTTTCTTTAGTTTTATATACCGACGGGATAAATTATCATGTAAAAAATATTTTTGTGATTTGGTTTCCGCCGCATGCCACCATTAGACGCAACAACCATTGTAACTATGGAAACAACTCTCATTTCTTATTGTTTAGACAGTAGAATCGACTAAAAACTTATTGGTTTGGTTTTGATGCACTCATTTTAATCTTGGTATCGAGCGCCTTACATCAGACGGCATTGTCCTTTAGTTTGGAACCCCTTACACCCTAATCCCATCTACACTACTGAATGTTCTTTGACTATATGATAATCTGTATGATGGTATGCAACATTAGCCATTAGCTAATCTATTAGTTTCTGGTTTCACCAATCTAAAATGGAAAACATTTGTACGTGTCTGCGAAGTGACAGAGTGGTACTCGTAGCACTCTCGGCTAACAGTATAGGCCCATGTAGCATATTCACAACCCCAAACAAATACTTATTTATTTAGTTGGAACCTTATCATCATCACCAGCATCATCAACAACCTATAAAAGTCCACTGTTGAACATAGGTCTCTACCAAGGAATTCCACCAAGAACGGTCTTGAGCCCTCTCCATCCACCGATTACCTGCAATTGTGACGATGTCGTCGGTCAATCTGGTGGGGGGTCTCCCTACACTTCGTCTTCCACATCGCGGTCGCCATTCGAGAACCTTTATACCCCAACGGTTATCGAACTCTTATAATCTAGAACCTTATAGAACACTTACATTTTTTTTTAATTTTCACAAATTCGTAACGCTACCATCCAGAGTAGAATTGACAAGAAACTCTCCTTAGCTGCTCTTCTCTTGCTCACAAGAATTTTGCTGTTTTAGGTATTGGTTTAGTAATTGAAATAAAATAAAATTATTTATTTTTAATCAACAAAAAACATTTAAAAACACAAATTTACAAATAATTAGCTTAGTTACTACCACTCATACCACACCAGCCTCGTATATCACTGCTGGACATAGGCCTCATAAAGGAGGATATGCCCATAATCCCCACTCTGGGCATGCGGGTTGGGGATCGCAGGGCTCAACAACACCGACTCTGCTGCCCGTCAGCCGCCAGAGGTTTTAGCTGTGCCGGTGTTAGGCTGCGCTATGCCGCAATCAGCCGCCGCCAGAGACCCGTTGTTAGTTAGCAGGTTGCACCACGACCAGGTGAGGTTGACTTTTTCGAAGATTGAGGTTGGAACTCTTACACTCTTTAGCTTAATTACAAATGGTCCCAACTCAGCACATGCAGGCTAGGCTAGTCTGCGTCTTTAGCTGTAGATACGGCTGTATCATGATATCCTGTAGAGGAAATCGAACCAGACAGCGGCTGGTTGGATGGTTGTTCCGCCTGATGGCTCAGATCGCAGTCACATCGTGATTCGTAGAACAAAGGCGTTGTATCTCGGCCGCCATGACAAATGCCCCATATTTAGGCCACCGCGCCGCGCGCCGTGCCGTTTCTTTTCGTATATACTGACTTGCGATCAAAGCGAAGTGTTGGGCCATAAAAGAAGGGGTTAAATTAGACATTTATAAGCCTTACTTATAAAAGTCTTTCAAAAGATAATAAATTAATAAATAATACTGGACTCTATCATTGGATTGATATACTACATAGATATTTTTTTTGTAAATACATAAATATTATACATAGAAAATACCCAAACCCGGTACAAATGTTTGCAGAACATACAAACATTTGTCTCGCGGTGGGAATAAAACCCGCAACTTTCTGCGTCTCAGGCGGATCTTTGCCCACTGCGCCACAGAAGCCGTCTTGGAATCAATGCAGTCAGCCAATGCCATACCTTTGAGTTGACATACTAACGACACTTCCATGATTGATTATGAAAAGTACTCTGTGATGATGACTGACTACCAAATGATTGAACTACATCGATACGCTGTCTAAGCTGGTCTTATTTAAGCTAGTATTTTAATCATACAGCGAAAATCTCTCATTCAAGTCGTAACTCAAGTCCTGCGTTAAACACTGAAATGGCCCATTTTGCACATGCGTGCCCAATGATTTCCCTATTTGCTAATTGTGGTACTAAATAGTAAGACGGTATAGCCATGATCGGCATAAAAGCAAGCAAAGTTAAATAATTAATTAATGGATACTTACAAAAGGATAAAAAATTAGGTGGGCCATTTTGCACATGCGTGCCCTCTCAGTGTATTCAGTTATCCGCTGGTGCAATGGCCAACCACTAGTTATTCTTCTGAATGCTTGCTATGATTGATCGCGGACTATTGTGGAGCGTGGTAACAAACAGGTGCTAGCAGCCGACTCCGCTTGTATTTATGATTAATTAGGGAGGTTTCTTTTTGGCGGTTCCATCATCGTTATCATCATTAGCCGATAGATTTAGACGATCTTTTGGCTCGTTGCGGGTTCGATTCCCGCAATTTTTTTTGTATGTTTTACATACATTTGTTCCCGGATTCTTAACAATAACAACACCAGCCTATATCACCTAGACGACAGCCGCTGCTGCTATCTGTCAGTGACTTGTAGACTGCTATATGCTGCAAACAGCCAGCCGACAGAGCCAGGTTTTAATCTCTAAAATAATTACCATTCGTACAAAAAAGCTAATATTTTATGGGAATTTTCTGCAGATTATATGAAGGCTACGCATTGGAAGATACAAATATTGGAAAGTTTGACATAAATTGTGTTTTTTTTTTCAGGAGCAAACTATCCTGCCTCCTATCTACAAGGCGCTGTCAGATCACGCCGAGCAGAAAGTACTCAAGTTGAAGGAAAAACCACGAAACTACAATAATTTTAAGGTAGGATTTTCTTTAATAAATTTATTAAATCTATTGAAACCACCCAAGTTTTGACATAAATATACTTGGCTTTGTGTCTTGGATTTCAGGAATTAAAAGTACCTACCTACTACATGTGTGTTAGTGTATTTATGTGTTTGTATTCTGTATGCTTGTTCCCACATAACTCTGTAACGGCTTAGCGGATTTGGATGACACTTTGAATTTACATAGTTGGGTACATGATAGTATTTTAAAAATGAATGTTTGAATACAAAGTAAAAAGTATGCCTAGTTTTGGCAAACGGAACGGATGAGGACTGAACTGGACTGAACAAATTGATCGAGCTAAGCATAATGTTGTAGTTTTTATCCTGGTACCAAGAGCGGAATTTATTTTAGAAAACAGATGGTTCTTAAAATATTAGACTTTTTCGCAATGTTATAATTATATACCAATACTTCTCTATTGGTCGCGTTACGAATTGGTGTAAATTACTTTACATAATTTACTTACTATAGCCACATTCAGAAGCCCCGTCCTCACGCCTCGACGCATCTAGTTTCTACCAGTAGCCAGTCCAGATCGTCACTTTATCTATCCGGAGGGCATCCTACACTACGTTTGCTGAAACGCAATCTCCACTCAAGAACTATAGTACCCCAACGAGCTGAGGACAGGGTGCAATGGTGCTCATTGGGGGAGGCTTAAATCCAGCCGGGGACTGCTATAGGCTGATGATGATGAAGATGTTTTAAAGGCCACTAAGTGGCACCAGGATAGTGGACAGGAGGCCACTTCACCTGACTCATCATCATCATTTATTTAAGAGCTGTGCTCTTGGTGGCGCAATTGATGCAGCTCCTTCCATCTGCCTCTCTCCAAAGCAAAAAAATCCTTTTCACTTCTCTTGCTCAAAAAGTGTATCATAATAGTGTAGCTTAGCGGGCCTAAAACTCGAGTTTAATACCTCGGGCTAAAAAGTATTTTTTCTTTTTAATTTTTGTCTAAAATCATCAGCCCGTACAAAGCATTCGTTCTCTTACATAAAAACTCGACTTCTTGGTGCTCCGTCAATCTTTTTTTTTTTAAAATAGAACCGTCTTGGTGATGTTTTATGAAGGTTAATTAATTTTTAATAAAATTTCTGAAAATTGGCTAATTTTGAATTGTTTTATTTTCTCGCAATCGAAGTGAAAAGTAGAGTGTTTTACTCGGGCCAAAACCACCCATTATAACTCGGTCTTGTCATCCCCCTCGCTACGCTCGGGAGTAGGTATAACAACCTCGTATATAATGGGATGGTTTAGTCCCTTGTTAAACAATCTACTATTACTTCCCTTTACGACATGACATCTCCTTTCTCTTTAATGTGGCTCATATAATTTATCCTTGGGTTTCCCCTACCTCTCTTTCCTTCTACTTTTCCCTCTATAATGTTTTAAAGCTGTCATGTCGTATAAGGTGTCAAACAACTTACCTCTTCTGTTTTCTTTATTTTTTAATATAATTCTCTGTTCCATAATACTAAGTTTGTCTGTCAAGCTTATTCTCTCCATTATTCTCCATTCTCGATGGACTCTCTCATTATAATTTAATTTAATTTGTAATGTTTGCAGGCCCCTCAGCCGGACTACTCTCAGAACTATCAAAACAACAATATAAATGAAAACTCCGAGTACGACCAGGTAAATATAAAAACTGCCGTTTCCAAGAAAACTTTATAAAGTTTGATTTCCACTAAAACTACGAAGAAGGAGAGGTAAGAGGTTCTACCTTCTTCGGAACCCAAACCAACCTCACCTGCCCGTGGTGCACCCTGCTAACTAACAAACGGGGTTCTGGCGGCAGGCAGGATGCGGCAAAGCACAACTTTCGGTGGTGCAAGTAACTGTGCCCTGCAATCCCGAACCCGCATGCCCAGCGTGGAGATTATGGGCATATCCCCCTTTCAGGAGAGCCTTTTGTCCAGCAGTGAACTGAATATACTGGTGTTGTTGTTGTGCTGTATATGAAGAAGAAGATTTTGTACTAGAGTCAAGATCCTTACCGCGCGGAGGTTTTTTAGTAATGTTTCTAACATAAATAAAATGCTAAAAAATTAAATCAGTAGGCTATTTGCACCCTATTATAAAGAAATAGAAAAGATAAATTATCTAGTAGTACCTCTTATAGCCTAGATGTATGTGGAAACCATCCACATATTCTCTAGGCCCAAGAGAATATTTGGATGGTTTCCACATACACGCCTCTCGCGTTAGCCTGTTCTGGATGTAATATAATATTATAGCTCCCACTTCCCACAACCTTTGCAGATTATCTTCTACTTGTAAAGTTGCAAAGAAATCCATTTGTTTTTTTGTTGGAATAGTTCAATAGCTTTGAAAATAGGATTCTTTTGTATTTCTACAACAAAGTTTTTAGCTTTTATTTTTTTGACTTAACGCTTAGTTTTTTTAATGATCTCAAAATTTAAGAAGGGAAAGTTTTATAGTAATGTGAATAAACAATTTTAAAAGTCGAACGAATCTCCAATTTAGTGGGATGATCACAAGCACAATTCAACGAACATTCTTGGCCACTAACAAAAAGTTAATTTAAATCTACGTTACTATCATAGGCTAAAATTTTACGCCTACGAGATGAATAATTGTTCGCTAGTCTACGTGATTGAGCCCGTGAGCAGAGGTTTTTTGTTACATTTTCATTGAAAACTGTCAGAAACTGAAGTCACGATTACGTTTGAGTTCAGTTCTAGAATACGGTCTTAATTAAAATTCATCCAATTTTGGACTAAGACCCACTATTATTATTATATCCTTCTCGCAGTGAGTCAAAAACTTAGAAGACCAGATACCGTCCGCGGCTCCGTTCAACATACTAACACTAACTTACAAACTGTCGTATTTATAACATTTGTGTGAATAGTGTGATGCAGGTATTAGGTTTTGAAAACAAACTAAATCTTTTCAGAACCAAAACTACGCCTTCTCCTACAGAGTGAAGGATCAAAAAACTGGTGATGACTTCTCACACTCACAGCATAGCAGTGGCTCGGCCACCAACGGAGAGTACAGGGTTCGACTCCCCGACGGGAGAATGCAGATAGTCTCATACACAGCTGACGAAAACGGATACAAAGCGGACGTAAGATACGATGATGATGATGATAAAACAAGTGGAAACAAAATTGATAACTATCAACAGCAAAATAATGTTTATAATAATGATTACGCTGATACATATAATAAAAGACGTCTCAATATTAATAGTAATAATAATGCATACGAAAACAGAATCAATAATGACTATGTCGACAGAAATAACAATGTTGATAACAATAATAATTACGTTAACAGTAACAATGACAATGTGTACGCAGTTAAAAACAATGTGGAATATACAGACAGAAGTATCAAAAACATCGATAAAACCAAAACCGAAAGCGAATATTACTATCCAGATATATCTAAAGAATACGTTGATTATTCCTCAGAATATAATAACTACGAGCCGCATAGAAGTAAATTTAATTTTGGCAAAAACAATAATGCAAATGTTGATAATACAATAACAGTTAAACCATCTTACGAAGAACTTAAAGAGCTATTCGTGACAAAGAACTATGGAGATAACGTAGCACCAACAAGCCCTACAACTTATGAAGGGACCACAGAACATGTAGTGGTAATAGGACCCAAAAATCCTAATCTTTACACTAATATTAGGAACAGTATTCCTAATATAGCAAGTTATCCAACTCCTAGAGTAGTAGTAGCAACTACACCCCAAAGCTATTTAGTATCAACGATAGCTAGCTTGAAGAATAAAGTACATTTAGCAAATAAGCCAATTTTGAGTGATAGGTTTATTGATAAGATCAATAAATATTTGAGTTTCAACTGAGTCAGTTTAGTTTGTATGTTATTTATTTAATTTTGTATGAATAAATGTGTTTTGTACGAAGTAGTGTTTAATTTTTAGGTGTTTGTTACACGTTTGGCTATTTAATCATCATCATTTATTTAAGAGCTGTGCTCTTGTCGTCAACTGATCCAGGTCCTTCCATCTGCCTCTATCCAAAGCAGCCTCATTTACTTCCTTATACGACATGACAGCTACCTTCTCTTTAAAGTGGCTCATTTAATTTATCCATGGTCCTCCCCAACTTAGAAAACAGAAGAGGAAAGATGTTTGGACCTTATATGTCGTATAAGGTGTCAGTTTTATACACAACATCATACAGGGAAAAGTAGAAGGAAAGAGGGGTATTTGTTACGTAACATTAATAAAAGAGTGTTGTATGAAGCGCCCGTGTGCGGCGCTTACTCCGATAATCTTAGCAGATCATCTTGAGGCGGACTCTGAGATGGATGACCAATTAGATTTGAGCGCTTCCGTGCTTCAGAAGGCACGCTTTTTCAGCAGAGGCCTTTGGGCGGCTTGACTCGACACTATAGTTAGCTTGCAGCTTATACGAAGAAGGAAGGAAATAATTCTTAGCTTTCGTCCGCGGCTTCGCCCTCCTTAAAGCTATTTTTCTATTCCTCGGGAATAGAAAAATAGCTTTGGTTTTTCTGGATGAAAGGTCCTACCTACAGAAAACCTACCCGTATTTATAAAAATCACGAAAAATAAAATTACCAATAGTTAGATATTATTGCCTAAAACTGTTTAGTATTAACAGCAGATAACGCAAATTTTTGGTAATCAAAATATAGTGCTGTATAAACCTTTTGTCCATTGTTTGGAATCGAACCACATTATGTGTTAAATCACGCGTTTCGTCTCAATTTAACTTAATCTTTAACCTTAGGAAAAATGTACACGTACGTACATACATAGTTTGATACTTTCAAAGTAATTAATTAAAAAAGATACTTAAAAATATTAATAACAATAAAAAGAAAAATATAAAAAGTAACAGAGTATAATTATTATAGTCACTTAACGACTAAACTTAGACACATGCTTAGCTTTATTTATTTTTTCCATACAGCCTAACTATTCAACACCAATAACTATTGTGATTCAACAATCTAAATAGGTAAATAGGCCACTTCCATTGTGGAAACTCCCAGCTGTGAACTTCACAAGTAATATTGAATGAAGACACAATTGATTGAACATTACACAAGTTTATACTCTGAAACTCCTAATATTGAGCATACACTGTAACCGAATCTCTTTGACCGCGACACACGGGCTTTGTGGACGAGAGGTAATTGGGTATTGAATAATTGGACACGTCTAATATTGGTTTGTAGTTTGTAGTTAGAGATTGTACAATTAAACTGAGACGTTGCATTGTGTGTAATTATGAATACATACTGTAGACGCTCGAGAAACTGGACGAAATTCTTAAGTCAGCGGAAATACCACAGTGTCTGAAAACCCGCAGCGTGTACTGCCCACCATGACTTATGGTGCAGAGACATGGACCCTCACAAAGGAGACTATGTACCAGATGAGAGTAACACAGAGAGCCATGGAACGTACTATGCTCGGCATCAAGCTTATAGACCGTATTCCTAACGTCGAGATCCGAAGTCGAATAAAGGTCAATGACGTTGGGAACCGCATAACGACGGACGATATTGCATCAATCGTGGGCCGAAACTGGATGAGACGAGCTTTGAACCGTGGGGATTCGCACATACAAAGGGAGGCCGATACCCACAGTGGGTGAAGTCGGGCTGTGGATGATGATGATTAGACGCTCTACGGCTGGATGGAGTGACGATTTCGGAAAGGCTGCTGGTAGAAGCTAGACGTCGAGCTGAAAACGGTGCAAAGGCGTTCATTAGAGGCCTATGTCCAGCAGTGGACTGATACATGCTGATGATGGTGGTGATTACAGGTCATGAGATGATGACGAGGGCATAACTTAGTGCTTGCGAGACGACATCGTCAACGCATTATTATTTTTCCATCTACGCACTTATCCGCCTCGTCCGAAGCTAAAAATGTTCGCCAAAAATTTGGTATGTGACTCACCTGATGTTATATGTTAACTATTACCAATAACAAAGTGTTACATCGTAGGTCACGCATGTTTAGCACTTGCCCTGTGCAATACCCATCTACAACACTAGTAATGCATCCATCATCTTGAGGAACGAAGGTGATAAGCATCATGTGCCTGTAATGTCACCGGCACCCACACCCTCAACCGACACACAGCAATGCTACTTCACGGAAGAAATAGGCATGGTGCTAGTACGCACCCCGACGAGCCCTACTATTTCTTTCGTAAGAATGCAAATTATGATTTGACCAAATTCAAATCCATATTTGACCAAATTTTATCTGCATCCAATATTATTATTTCGTAAATGTTCTAGTTGTTCTTGTTGTTTAATCTTCCCATCGGTGTGTACTATCCAAATTACCGGTTTCGAGCCTCAACTTCGATATCAGTTGGATAACCTCGTTAGTAAGTTGTACCAGTTAGCTATTTTAAAATTAGGCAACCTTACACGTTATTGTGGGTTACAACGTTATTAATGAACTCGAGAACGGGAGCTTTGTAAAGGAATATTTGGTGTAAGTATTTTGTGCTGAAGTACTTAGACTTCTTACAATTTATGGTATTTCATAAATCGTGGAATTATTTGTATCTAATAATTAAGATAATAATGTACTAGAGATGGGTACTTGCCAATACGATGAGAAATTAGAAGATTAACAAGATTTTATGTTATGAGAGATGACGATACATGTTGAAACACGTTGGCTGCGGGCCTCACACATGCCGCTCCGTGCCATGCACCAGGAGGAGGACGCCTTGTGGATTCACATCTGTGTTTTCAGCACTCAAAGCGCTAACTAAATAGTATCTACAGATACCCATTTTACCAAGTCGTGTTCCTCTTATTGAAAGATGAATATTTTTTTCGACAAAAGCAATGGTCAGGTTTTGGATGAATTATGAAGTTAGTCTATGTCCCGCAGTGGACTGCTATAGGCTGGTGTTGATGATGCTGATAATGATGACGACGAAGGTAGTTCTTATTCATGGGATAAATACAGAGGACCTATACGTATATGAGTTATGCTCCTCGCACTAGGTTTCTTTTGAGTCTGTATAGCGGGGTAACAGCATTGAATACTGCTACTAACCTCAATGGGTCACACTAATACACAGCTCCGCTTTGTTTGGAGCTAGATTATATTGTGTGATAATGTCCAGCATTATTAAAAAAAAAATGAATGCTATTTTAAGAATTAGAGTGGTATTTTATTATTTTTTAGAAAATTCTTCCCTTGACACGGCGTGATAACTAGTCCATGTTTAAGCCCATTTAGTTCCACAGCTGGGCAAATGCCTCCCCCAAACTATTCTAAATGTTATATAATCTAATATTTTAAAATCTTATGATTCCGATAATTATTGGTAACTAGGAACTGTTTGAAATTTCCCAAGAAAAATATAAAATTATAAAATTTTACTTTCTAATTTGTTAACTTTTGAATTATAAATTTCTTGTAAGAAGTTATTAAATTATAATTTTATAACTTTCTTGTGAAATTTCATACAGTTTCTAATTAAAAATAAACATTTGAATCTTGAATCTTTAAACTTACCAAAATTTAAGTCTTCAGCGAAAAAAATATCCGTTTTAGAGTGTACCTCTTGCGTGTGTATTTTAGAATGAGAGTAAACACAACAAGAGCTAAGAAAACACCGTAACAGTGTTCCTGAAACGGGCGCCGAGCGACTTGACTCTAATAAGATCACGTAATTCCAAAACTATTCGAAGAATTTCACAAAATTGAGTTTCAAACAAGGAGTGCATCGAATGGCGTTCCTATTATCAAACGGAACCCTAGAAAATTGCAAGTCTATTCAGTGGTACATGCTCTTGGAGATAAGACATAGTGCGGTCTATGGGCTGACGATTATTGCCAACGATTCTTGTAGGGATGGGGTAAAAATATCGATATTTTTTTCGGAAATCGTCTCATACGCGCCGTGCGGTTACCGCTACCGCTACGCTACCTCTACGGCGTAGCGGTACTACTAACTAACCATAGATAAAGCTATAGAAAATACATATACTGTCACAGAATAAATAATGTTGCTGTATTATTATATCTAAGTATTTACTCTCAACGTTGCCCCAATATAATTATATAGTAGTTTGTGGGATTCGGCGTCTCTTCTGTATATAACTGAAAATACAAAAATAGTAAGTACCTACATCAGTGTCCCAGAAATACCTAAAAACGTGTTATTTACTTTATGTATTTTAAACGTGATAATAATTATTGAGTACTCAAAAAAAGAGAGAGTTGTTATGGACTAATATTATTAATCTACGTTACGTGGACTAATTATATTCATGTGAAATATATCAAAGTGGTGGCTAAACACCTTATTTACCCAATATAAGGTTTAAGGTTTAAATAGGTTTATTCTCAAAAAGACATGCAAGTCACTTACATGAGAACTTTAATAACTTAAGCGAATTATTAAAAAGCAGGTCGTTCTTACGTAATATCTGTATTTACACAAAATTAAAGTTAAGTAGACACGTAGTCGGGTTTACCTGGCAATAACTATGCCAATCTTCGCCAAAAGGCGATGGCTAGCTCAAAACACGTTTAACAAACAGGTTACGATAATAATTTTGAAATCATCGACGACTATCATGGCATCCCTAGTGCTTCGTGTGTTGAGCTGAGTCGGTTGGCGGCTTGCCAAAGACGCGCCACCACGGCACCTACTTATTTTATATAGCGAATGCTGGTGACAGGGAAAAATCTAGGCACCTAGATATTTACCTACCAATTTGGTTGTGCACCAACATCAGCACGACATTTTCTTCCGCTTTTTTCCACTATGGATGGCGCAGTGGATGAAGGCCCGCTTGAGACGCAGAAAATCGCGGGTTCGAATCCCGTCGCAAAATAAATGTTTGTATGATTTGTAAATATTTTCGGGTATAGGTGTTTTTTATGTGTAATACGTATATACAAAACATGAATAAAGTCATGTGGTTCTTATAATAAAATATCTGCTTATTTTGGAGCTACATGACGCTGTGTGCTAGTGTCCAGCAATACTGTTTATTATTTATTACTATCCCTTAATTCTCAGTAGGTAAAAATATATTAAATTAATAGTTGTAGTAGAGCTCTTTGTAAAGGACTCATCCAGGGAATCACTCCAGCATGCCTTCTGCCGTGCAGCAGCATCAGAGGCAAGTCCAAACATAACATTCCCCAGTCGTATTTTTGCGATGTGCCTAAATTGTTTTGCGCTGTAGGTCACGGGCTCGATATTATAATTATTGATCCTGATCCTAATCCTAATAATATTATAAATGTGAAAGTCTGTGTGAATGTTTGTTACCACGTATCTCCGTAACCACAGAACTTAGATGAAAGGACAATGCCGTCTGATGTATGGCGCTCGGTACCAATGCTAAAGTGATTGCGTCAAAACGAAACTTAATTTTTTCGAAAGATATTTAGCTGTTTTTCATGGAATAGTAAGTCTTTTTTAAGATAAACGTCAACAATATTACATTGTTCACCGAGAGGAGAAAGTGACCGATTACCATCGAGGGTGTCGTTTGAAGCCCGAGCCGTAGGCGAGGGCTTTAAAACACCCGAGATCGGGAATCGCACTTTCTCTCGAGTGATACATACTGCTTTATACTACACCTACGAGGAAAATAAAAAACTAACTTGACTTTGACTTTGACTTTGACTTTGACTTTGACTTTGACTTTGACTTTGACTTTGACTTTGACTTTGACTTTGACTTTGACTTTGACTTTGACTTTGACTTTGACTTTGACTTTGACTTTGACTTTGACTTTGACTTTGACTTTGACTTTGACTTTGACTTTGACTTTGACTTTGACTTTGACTTTGACTTTGACTTTGACTTTGACTTTGACTTTGACTTTGACTTTGACTTTGACTTTGACTTTGACTTTGACTTTGACTTTGACTTTGTCTTTGACTTTGACTTTGACTTTGACTTTGACTTTGACTTTGACTTTGACTTTGACTTTGACTTTGACTTTGACTTTGACTTTGACTTTGACTTTGACTTTGACTTTGACTTTGACTAGCCAGTGCTTTTTTTTTAGCTAATGGCCAGTGTCATTTTGCGAACTTGGAGATAAAAACTCACTGTAAAAACTTTTTGGCTTTTGATATTTAGGTTACCAGCGCATAGTCTTACCCAAAATTAAAAAAGAAAAACCACGTAAGAAATGGATTTTCATACACTTTTCTCTCCCGCTCAGATGCGTTTTCTCCCCGCATATTTGTTCGATATGCAATGACGTACTTTCTACCGTAAATTTGATAAAGTATCAAGGTACTTTCCGAGCAGGTGTAGTATAAAGAGTTTTTATTTGATATTAGTTTAGAGTTTGTTTTTTTTAAAAATGCTTTCCTGAGACCTTGTGTGTTCAGTTTTGTCTACATCATTTATATACCTCACACAGATAGGACATAGACATAGATAGTACATACTGTGTTCTACTTTATATTATTTTCAAATAATGATAAGGACGAGAAAGTAGATAGGCCTTTACATCATTTATGGTTATAATAGGTATTAGTACTTACTGGTGAAGGTGAAATCCAAGCTAAGATACAAAATCTTAACGCATTCATCACAACCACGAAAAGGCTATGGATGCCTCTTCCAAACTATGCTGGTTTCGCGTCACCGGTTATTAGCAAACAGTTGATGCCACGATTGTTTATCGTACATTATTGTGATGATGTCTAATAAAATATTTATTTACAGAATAAACACAATGCCACAGAACACTCTAGCGAGAGCATATTAAATACTTAAAGATAGGAGATAGTTTAGTAGTATCACAAAAAAGTTTCTGTACCAACCTCTTTGATTATAGAAAGTGAAAAAATCTCCAATGTTTTCAGTCGATTCTACTGTCTAAATAATTAAAAGTGAAGGTTGTTGCAGTGTCGTGGCGCCGTGTGCCGAAAACCAAATGAACGAAAGATTTTTTTACGTGATTATTAATCGAGTCGGTGTGTAAAACTAAAGAAAATGTTAATGTTATTCATAAAATGAAGGCAATTTTATGGGATACGTTTGGTTTTGACGCAATTGGTACGGGTTATCGGCATTCTCCTTTGGTATGTATATAATTTAGGTTTTAGAATAACATATAACATGCTCAGAGTCGAGAGAGCCCAGAGAGCGGTCCTCAAAGTTATGACATCAAACCCTAGACGCTTTCCAACCACCACCCTCTATTCAATCTGTGGTGTATTAACTGTGCGACAACTATTTGTCCTAGCCACTATTTTACGCAAGCACGCACAACTGTCATTTGACCCTTTGTTGTCTTCAAAACGTCGATCCGACAGAGTCTGCAAAATAGAGTCACGCAGAACTGTAATCGCAGGTAGACATTTCTTCTACCTAAGCTGTTCCTTGTATAATCGAGTCAACAAAGCTATCAACATTCACTCTCTAATAATAATAATAATAATAATAATAATAATAATAATAATAAAAAAAAAAAAAAAAAAACTTCACCGCTGACACACGCTTTTTCTCTAATATTTTACCAAAATTTATTTTATATTACTTTTCCCGATTCATACCGTATCCTCAACAGTTTTAAACCAGTAATACAACCTATTTTCACTTTATTTTTGACATAAAGGGCACAAATGCCACAATGAAAAAACCATCATAACATGTTGACCAGAGGAAAAGCACGAGCGGCTACATATGAAGCACACCAAACATCTGCGCCTGTTCCGTCAAGCTCCACATCGTCGTCCGGGGATGAGGTATTCGCCACCCCCCCGGACACCAGCGCGTCGAGCGACGAGAGCAGGCCGCCGTCGCCTCCGCCGCCGCGACCACCTGTGCGGCGTGGGCGGCCCCCGCTGTCGGCCGGCTTGGGGTCTGCGGGACAGTCTGCCCCGCGTCCGACCCCCGCCACCACCAGCAATGTGCGCATTCGCATGAAGTGGACAGAAGAAATAAATAGAAACGTCATGCGCGCATATTATAGGGCTACAGACGGAGGAACTAACCGCACCGCGTACATTGCCCGGATGCTGCCTCTGTTTCAGGTACTTGAACCAGCTGTAACTGTTACTGCACAACGGCTATCGGATCAGGTACGAGCCATCCAACGATTAAAATTGTTGGATGATTCGGTACTTGACCGGCTTCGCGCTGAAAGTGCTCAAGTAGCTGACCACTCGCAGCGGGTCCCGGCTGCCACGTCGACGGTTACGACAACTTCGATACCTGTGACGACGCAGCCGGACCCCGCTGCTGACGACGTCAACAACGAGAACACCAGCGTGACAAACCAGGTAAATGAGCAGTTGAGGAGGACTTTGGAGGATACGATTTTATCGTACCGGTCCGCACCTCTCGATGAAAGACCGCGTTTGCCACGCTTGCCCACTCACAGACGAAACTTGGCTCTAATGGAGGCCTTGAATCCTTTGCTGGTTCCTTATCTAGAGACTAGCGAAGGTCTAGCCGATACCCATTCGATCCTTTACTGCGGAGCCGTGGCTGCGTGTCGTGTTGCTCGTGTCAAGTTCCCCAACTCCACGCGAGCACCACGACCTGTCAACCAAACTCCAGCTTGGCAAGTACGGATCGAACGGCGGATCGGTAAATTCAGGACCCTCATTGCAAAGCTAAGTTGCTTCAGAGGGGGCAATACCCGCCCTCGAGTGATGCGTTTTGTGACACAGGCCTTTTCTGGGACCGATATTCGGCCTCACGATTATATGGCCTGTGTCACAGAACGCATTGACTTTCTGAAGCAGAAAATCTCTGCATGGGCAAGCCGCATTCGTCGGTATCGAGAACGTGTGGACCGATATTGGCAGAATCGAAACTTCCAAAGTGACCAGAGGAAGGTGTACCGAAACTGGGAGAAACCTGACCAATGTGTGATGGACGGGCGTGTACCGGATGCGGATGCCATGAATAATTTCTGGCGCAGCATCTGGTCTGTGCCCATCCAACACACGGAGGGAGATTGGATGGATGTGGTGAGTAGAGAGTGTGAATCTATCGAAACCATGGGACCTGTAGAGATTAGCCCCATAGATGTCAGATTTGCAATCCGTTCGGCCCATAACTGGAAAAGTCCTGGACCGGACGGGTTGCATAACTTCTGGCTAAAGTGGTTTCGGTGTTCACACTCTGTACTCGCCACACAATTTCAAGAAGCCCTCGAGCTTGGGTCTCTCCCAAGTTTCATGACGACAGGAGTCACCTTCCTGCTCCACAAATCTGGTAGTACCGCGGAAGCAAAGAACTACAGACCCATCACGTGCTTACCTACCATTTACAAGCTCCTTACGTCCATTCTGAGCATAAAAATTAATGCGCACATAGTTGCAAATAATATTTTGGCTCCGGCTCAGAATGGATGTAGGGTTGGGTCCCGCGGTACTAAGGAGCTCCTCCTCATTGACATGACCATTAGCCAGCAGATCAGGCGCAGCAAAGGGAACCTCTCCGCTGCATGGATAGACTACAAGAAGGCGTATGATTCAGTGCCTCATACATGGCTGGGGAGGATCTTAGAGTTGTATAAAATTGATGCAACATTGAGATCCTTCTTAGGTATATGCATGAGACAGTGGATCACAGTTCTTCGTCATCCAGGTAGCGCACGGGATCCCTCTGCTCCGCAAGATCTGATTCGCATAGAGCGGGGTATTTTCCAGGGCGACAGTCTGAGTCCCCTATGGTTCTGCCTGGCACTGAATCCTCTTAGTACTCTGCTAAAGGATTCAGGGCTAGGCTATCGACTTCGGAGAGAGGGTGATATCGTTTCTCACCTGCTGTACATGGATGACCTCAAACTTTTTGCGCCAAGAAAACCAGAACTGCTGACTCTGTTGAATATCACACAGATATTCAGCAGTGCCATCAGCATGGAGTTCGGTGTCGAGAAGTGTGCGGTCATGCAAGTACGGCGGGGGAAAGTTGTAAATACTACAAACTTACAGCTTTCCGATACGATATCCCTCAGATCTCTTTCCGATATCGAAACCTACAAATATCTCGGTATGTCAGAAGCGTTAGGTATAGTAGACAGAGACATAAAACAGTCGGTGAAGGAGCGATTCTTTTGCCGCCTTACTAAAGTACTCAATAGTCTTTTGTCAGGTGGTAACAAGGTTCGAGCCTTCAACGGCTGGGTTATGCCTCTGCTCATCTATACTTTTGGCATATTGAAATGGACTCAGACTGAACTTGACGCCCTTGACTGTAAGGTTCGTCAACTTCTTACGACACACAGAATGCGACATCCACGCTCGTCGGTAATGAGGATGTACATCCCGCGGAAATGTGGGGGCCGCGGCTTTTTAAATGCCAAGACCCTCCATAACCACGAGGTGTGCAAGCTCAGAGAATACTTCCTCCATGCCGACAGTGAGATGCATCGTGATGTCGTAGCAGTTGACAAGAACCTTACCCCGCTCTCACTGGCTAAGGAGAACTGGCACAAACCTACGGTGCTGAGTGCCCTCGACCGCAAGGTGGTATGGGAGAGTAAGGAGCTGCACGGACGGTTCTACAAAGCCCTTACAGGGCCTGATGTAGACCTACTCGCATCCGTGAACTGGCTACGTTTCGGTGACCTCTTTGGGGAAACTGAAGGTTTTGTCTGTGCGATTATGGATGAGGTAATAAAGACGAACAACTACCGAAAGTATATCATGAAGGATGGAACCGTTGACATTTGCAGAGCTTGTCATCGTCCCGGTGAATCCCTCAGACATATACTTTCGGGTTGTTCGCACCTCGCTAACACTGAATACTTGCACAGACATAACCAAGTAGCAAAGATCATCCATCAGTAGCTTGCTCTCCAATACGACCTTGTCGGTTCAGAGGTTCCGTACTATAAGTACGCACCGGTACCGGTTCTCGAAAATGGTCGTGCTACGCTCTACTGGGACCGCTCTATCATCACGGACAGGACTATTCTTGCGAATAAACCTGATATCGTCTTGGTAGACCGGTCGGAACGCCGGGCGATACTTGTTGACATCACCATCCCGCATGACGCTAATCTCGTGAAGGCCGAGAAGGACAAGCTTAGCAAGTACCTTGACTTGGCACACGAGATTACCGCTATGTGGGATGTCGACTCAACAATTATCGTTCCGATAGTCGTTTCAGTGAACGGTCTGATAGCGAAGAGCCTTGACCAATATCTTAAGAGGCTCTCGCTAGGCAGCTGGATCAAGGGTCAGATACAGAAGGCGGCTCTCCTGGACTCGGCACGCATTGTGCGGAGGTTCCTCTCTCTGCAGCCCTATCCACCGACCGTTTGAGCCCTGCCCCGCGGTCGATGGTCTCCCGTTTTGATACATTTTTTACTATAATGTTTTTGATATTTATTTATGTACATAAGTAGTATTAAGTATAATAGTAAAAAATGTATTTTAGACGAGTTTACAATTGAATAAAGTGTCATAATAATAAAAGCCTTTATTCACTGACCAAATTACAGTAGGTACACTTTAAACTTACACAAATATTTTTACTATCTATATTAATTAAAGAAAAACTTGTTTGAGTAAATAAACCTCTTCAGCAACCAGTTTGTTGGTCAGGTTGTCCTTCGACATAGGCCTCCCCTAGGTTCTTCCACTTATCTCTATTTTGAGCTAATCTTCTCCATCCTTTTGGTAGGTCATCTTCCCATCTTTTGATTTGTCGTCCCTTTTGTCTTTTTCCATTTCTAGGATACCATTCCATTACTTTTTTTGTCCATTTTTCCTTGTTCGTTCTCATAATATGACCAGTCCAGTTCCATTTGAGTTTTTTTATTTTTAGTAAAACATCACTTATATTTGTCCTTTTCCTTATTTTTGTAGTCGTCCACCTGTCACGTAGCCTTATGTTTAGCATGCTTCGCTCCATATTGCGTTGACAAACTATAAGTTTTTGGTTGTTTTTGTTCGTAGCAGGCCAAGTTTGACACCCATAAGTGAGACATGGGAGAATGCACGTATTATACAGTTTGCTTTTAATCGACATTGGTATTGTTTGGTTTTTAACAATTTCTTTTAGTGACCAGTAACGTTTCCAAGTGTTGCATATTCTTCTATCGATTTCTTTCGAATACTGGTCTTTGGTTGAAATTATCTGTCCTAAATATATATATTCATCAGCATATTCGATAACCTCCTGTCCTATTTCTATGTTTTCCTTTATTGCATTCGTCATTACTTTAGTCTTTGCTGGATTCATTGATAAACCCGCTTTCCTGCTTTCATTATCTAATTGCTGTAACATAGTTTGTAGTATATCTGGTCTCTGTGTGAATATCACAATATCGTCAGCGAATCTTAGGTGATTTAGGTTTGTTCCATTTATGTTTATTCCGAAATCTTGCCAATCTAACTTTCTGAATATATTTTCTAAAACAGCCGTGAAAAGTTTTGGGGAAAGTGGATCACCTTGTCTGACGCCCCTCTGTATACTAAATTCCTGTCCTTGCTGTTCAAGTTGGACCTTTTCTGTGGAGTTTTTGTATATTTCTTTTAAGATTTTTATGTACTTGCTTTCTACGCCCTGGTTTTCTAGCGTCTTCCAGATATAGGTATGACTCAGAGAATCGAAAGCCTTATTGTAATCGACGAATGCCATGTAGTAGTTTTGGCCATATTCATTAAGTTTTTCGATTATCTGTTTCACCACGTGAATATGATCAATGGTAGAATAATCGGCGCGAAACCCCGCTTGTTCGCTTGGTTGGTTTTCTTCTAGGTGTTTCGTTAGTCGGCCAAGTATTATTTTAGAAAACACTTTGTATAGATTGGACATTAAACATATCGGTCTGTAATTATTTATTTCGTTTTTATCACCCTTTTTGTGTAACAGGACAATAGTGGACTTCGTCCATTGAGTTGGTATTTGTTCGGTAGTTAATATTTCGTTGTATAGGTGCGTCACAGGTTTGGATATTATGGTTAAAGTGCCTTTCAGTAGTTCGTTCGGAATTTTATCGTCTCCTGGTGCTTTTCCACTTTTTTGTGTTTTTATAGCTTTTACGACTTCAGTTTCTAGTATGCAAGGAATTTCTTCTTCATACGTATACTTTTCTGCTTCTGTGTATATTATTTTATCTGTCTGCGTGTATAGTTTTTTATAGAATTCTGTGGCTACTTTAGCTATTGATGATCTTTTTGTCGTTAATTTCTCATTTCCTTTTATGTTTTTTATTTTCATGTTTGGTATCCATTGTGAGTATTCTTTCAGTTGCTTTAGACCTTTTTTAATTCCACCTGTTTTTTCTATTTGTTCTCTCAATATTTCTAATCTTTCTGTCTTCCTGTGTTTTCGTATTGATAATTGGAGTTTTTTGCTAATATTTTCGATGTTTTGGCGATTTTCTTTTCGTTTCTCTAGCATTATGTTCCTCTCGTTCATTAATTGTATCGTTTCTTCTCCTAATTTATTTTTCTTCTCTTTTTTTATGAGCAATTTTTTTACGTTCGCCAGCGTCTTTTCCAGGAAATCATACTTTTCTTGTAGTGTTTGGTGTTTTTCGGTTTCTTCTAATGAATTCCTTAGTTCATTTAGGACATTTTGTGGTATAAGCGATGTTATCATCATGTTTTTGGTTGACGAAAGAATATGTTTTCTTGATTTTTTATATTCACATTGTATAACTCCTCTTACCATTCTATGGTCTGTATTGAAATTTAGCTTATTTACTACATGGACGTCACTAAATATCCTATTTTCCCTTGTCAGAATGAAATCGATTTCGTTTCTATCTCTGCCGTTTGGAGATATCCATGTCCACTTTCTTGCCTTTCCTTTTTTGAAGAAGCTATTCATTAATTTAAGATTATTCGCAAGCGAAAACTCTATGAGCCGCTGTCCGTTGTCGTTTCTTACTCCATAGCTGTACTCTCCTATGACAAATTCATCTTTATTTGATTTGCTGCCTACCTTGGCATTAAGGTCTCCCATCAAGATTATGTTTTTATTCATATTTTGCAATAGTTCTGTCAAATTTTTGTAGAATTTATCTTTCGCTATCTTCGTATCTTGTTCTGTGGGTGCATGGACTTGAATTATCGACGTTGGTTGTTTGAATTTAGGCAATTTTATGTTGAGGACTGCAATTCTGTCTGAGATTCCTTGGAAACTAATTATTTTGTCTTTCATGTATTTTTTAATTAGAAAACCCATTCCGTATATGCCTTGCTTTTCTCCATAAAAGTAAAATATGTATTCGTTATATTCTCGAATCTCTTCTCCTATTCTTCTCACTTCGCAAAGACCAATGACATCCCATTTTATAAATCTTATGGCTTCTTCTAATTCTTTCAATCTGGTATCTGTCATTAGCGTTCTGACGTTTAACGTTGCAAGGTATATTTTTTCCGTTCTTTTTTGGTTTGAGGTTGTATTTCTAGGGGGTGGTGGTCTGACAACCCCACGGGGACCAGCCGGATTGGGGTTGTTCCGCCTCTGGTTGCTGGTACTTAGTTGCTACTTAGTTTGGTTTGGTTTTGTGTTGGAAAATGAGTTGGACCTAGGTCTCATCATATCAAATGCATTCTTCCTGTTTTCTTTTATTGCTGAGGAATTGCTCACTAATTTCTTGGCCTGATTCTGATTTTCCGGCGAAGTTAATTGATCTCTTTTCCTTTTTTCTGTAGTTGGATTTCCTTCTTTTACTATCAATTGGTCATATTTTATGTACGCAAAATTTCCTTTTTCACGTTCTTCTTTAAGCTTAGGTTGCAATTCTCTTCGTTTTTCTAATACTTCCTTAGGAAAATCTTCGGTGACGTATATCTCTTTCAGGCTCTTTTTCATTTTAAGTATCTCGCTTCTTTTCCAATTGTTTGGAAACATTCACTCTCTACCGCTCTATAAATGTAAACTCGCATGCACTAACTGGCTTAGATCGCTTTCTTACGAGGACACCGAAAACCTACTCATGATCCAATCATAAACTTTATTTTTATTTTTATTTTTTTTATGGCTATACCCTCAACAGTTTTTAACCTTATTATGCCTAACTCAATATTGAATCGTCTAAGACCCATTTAAGTACAAATCTCGATTACAAACACACTTTAACACACTCTATACTCACACCGTGGGTTATCCCTGTGATAACCAGACTCTTAAGAGACTGGGGGGAACAGGATAACCCACCCACATACACACACACACACACACACACACACACACACACACACACACACACACACACACACACACACACACACACACACACACACACACACACATACACTAATTCATGCAGTATTATTATTTACATCTTTCAGTTTCTTTTATTTGTATTTATCTTTTTGTAAAAGCACCTTATTTATAGAGTGGAACTTTGACCTAATCCTAACTATGAGGAGGGCGCTGACTCTGCTACACAGTTACTAACTTTTGCAGACGTCAACGTTTTCACCAGTGTCTTTGTGTACATATTTTCTTTTGTTCCAATAAATAAATTTGAAAAATTTGAAAGGCTATTTTTGAAAAGTTAACCTCTGAGGTGGTAAACGATGGTGGAAAAGTTTGTACGGGGAACAAAAAAATCTTTACTAATCGACTTTAAATTATGCACTGAGGCTCTCTACTGAAAATAAATGAATAATTGATTCAGGACTTTTCACAAATCAACCTCTAAGAGGTTAACGGGGGCGGCAAAGTTTGTATGGGAACAAAAGTCTGTGTGAATGTTTGTTACCATGTATCACCGTAACTACTGAACAAATTTAGAAGGAATTTGGTATGTAGATAGTTCATGTTTCAGAATAACACATAGGCAAATCTAATTTTGAAAAATTAACCTCTGAGGTGGTAAACGGTCGTAGCAAAGTTTGTATTTTCGGGGAACAAAAAATGTTTAACAATCTACTTAAAATTTTGCACAGAGTTTCTCTCCTGTATATAAATGAACACTGTTTCAGGATTTTTCGCAAATTAACCTCTAAGGGGTTTAACGGGGGTAACAAAGTTTGAATGGGGAACAAAATTCACCGTTTTACTTGAAATTTTGCAAATACTAATGAAAATAAATAAATCGGTTTTAGTTAAAGCTCTGAATCTGTTTTAATGAATTTTGCAGACTGGACCCCTAAAAGTATAATTTCTAATTTTGTAGTGAAAATTAAAACTTGAAAAGGGTATGTTAGGGGATGAAAGTTTGTAGAAGTTGTGTAGACTTGTCATAAACGGAAATCCAAAATCAGACAAGTATGGGAAAAGCTGCGTGGCTATGTGTGTGAAGATTTATAATAAAATACCAAGAGAAATTAGAAGTTTGCCCACTTATAACATGTTTAAAAATAAATTATATAAATGGTTAAATGACATGAATTTTTATGATATAAAAGATTTTTTTGACTTTAAGAACAATAAGTGCATGTAAATTAATTTAAATTATGTAGGGTAGGTCTCATATTCTATAAGCTCTTTGTATATAATTTGTATGCCATGAAACTGGCAAAACATGCGCACGCTTTAAAAACTGTAACATTCTTTATACCATGTTTTATGCAAATAAACAATTATGATTATGATTATGATTATGAGAAACCAATCATTTCTCAAGTTAGGCAGGTTTATAAAAATACATCTTACATAACCGACTGTTGAATTGGTGACCAACGCGTACAGGAGCGGGAACGAGAACAAAAAAAGGAGTGAGAGTGGGAACGGGAACGGGAACGGGTACGGTTTGGTAGTGCAGTAATTTTAAGCTATTGCATAGCTTCTATCGAGGGCCTTGAGCGCGGGGACCGAATCCAGAAATTCCGTAACGAAAAAAAACCTCACGCTCCCCACTCCGACGGGCACGGAGGTGTGGCTTGAATGCCGTGCATTGTCTAACGTCGTTTCTTTTCGGCAGTCTTCGACACGGTGTTTGTGTGCGTGCAACTAGACGTATTGTACGACTCTACGAAGCTCGCACGAATCGAGACGATCACCACGCTCAAAAAGTGTAACTTGAATTAATATCAAAGAAAAAGAAATACTGCATAAATAAAATAAATAAATAATTATAATTGCATAAGTTGATACAAAATGCTATGCAATAGCTTTACCGCGGCAGTCCCCGAGTGCCACACGTCTTTTTTTTATTAATTATTTAAAAACATGTACATCTATCATTACGGGCATACCCAATTCAATAGAGTACCTTAGTCGTAGAGTAATATCTTAAGTCTATAGTAGTTATTATTAATATTATAAAATAGCAAAACAAAACAAAAATCAAGATAACTTACTTAAATAATAATTAGTCACATAATTTGTTATGAATGAGGTATATTTAACGTCAAAGTAAAATATTAAATAATAATATTATAATAGTAGTCCAAAAAAAAAAATTTACTCTATTAACATAACATTTAGAAATAACCAAATAATATATTAAAAATATTTTTAAAAACTAATTGCAATAACACAAAATAAAAAATAAAGCCTTTTGGAATTCGCTCGGAGAACAGTAAAAAATATCTTTACTCTCGGCAATCATATTAATCGTGCGGATGCTTCGCGTCAGAGGTGCTTTATGCAGCAGGTTGGTTCGCCCTTGTGGTACTGCCAATAGGGCGGGACGCCTTCGTCTGTGCACAAAGTCTGTGGGCACATTCAGCCGCATTTCCACCAAAATACCTGGATGTGCGATCCATCCTCTCAACACTTTAAACAAATGTAGAGCGTGCCCTGCCTCCCTCCTTACTTCTAACTTGTTGTATCCAACCATGCCTAACAAACAAGGTTGGATACATCAAAGGGTAGAAGGGGTATATATGATGATGTTAACCACATGTACCCGGAAATGTAGCTTGTCATCGAGCTGAACCCCTAAGTCCCTCACCGAGTTAAATAATAAATGTTAGTAATAAGTGTTGGTACTTGGTATTCAGCGCAAAATATGGTAAAAATAAACTTTTATGTAAATAATGAAACGCGGGCTAAGCCGCGGGGCGCAGGTAGTATAATTATAAACTAGAAAATTTGTGTTGGAAAGGTTGGAATGCCCCACACTAGTTAAAGGCACAAGAGGCTTATCATCTTCATGCCTCAAATTGATGGAAGCACGCATCGTAGAGCACGTTCAAAAAAACAATGCAATGCTTATTGATAGATAATAGTTACCACATAAAATCAGGTGAACAATGTGCTTGTTCCATCTTCAAGTAACATAAAATAAAATAAAAATAATAAATACATTATGTATAGGGCTATAGGGGATTCCAGGGCTCTGGCGGTGGCTGATGGCGGCATAGCACAGCCTACATCGACACAGCTAAATCCCTTGGCCAGCTACGGGCATCAGCATCGGTGGTGCGCGAGGCTGTGCCCTGCAATCCCCAACCCGCATGCCCAGCGTGGCTATTATGGGCATATTGCCCTTTAATAGGGGAGTTCTATGTCCTAATATAGGCTGGTGTGGTGTGGTGGTGGTGAAGTATATGTAGCTCCAGACCAGAAATATCATAAAAGCTACGTTCATACGGGTACGAAGCGAGTGAAGCCGCGGGCGGAAGCTAATACTTAAATAAGCGCTGGGACATAAGGTAAAGTTATATTACTCCAGAACTATTCCAGCTTAGATTAAGTTAGCATACAGTATAAGCAGACCTAACGTAGCGTATTCAGTGCTTACTCTAAGTCTAGATTTCTGTAAAACCATGCTTTGGATGCGGCAGTAGCAGTGTCAGCTGCCTTCCACGGGTTTTCCCAAAGAAACAGCCAAAAACCTGACAAAATAAATTTTTTTTCAGTAAATTTATATACACCCAAACAACGTTACAAGCAGGTCAGCTAAACTTCAAAGAAAAATGTAATGCTATTTGGCTTTTATTTTTAATGTTCGCAGTTTTTCATCAGTCATTTCTTTTATTCTTTTTATTCAATAGGAAAATAAATCGACAATCGTAAGTAAGCTTTAAAGGCAAATAAAAACTGGACAACGCAACATACATTTCTAACAACATATTTAAGGAAAAGAAATACATGACATAAGGCAAAACAGTTCATCCACGGTCTCCACTCGAGGACTCGTCTCGTCCATGGACTTCTATCACTTTCGCTCAGCAATTATGTACTTTTTACAGTTAATCTATAACTTGTACTCTTCTCGTATAAGTTGTACTTTCATTATAAGTTATCGTCTGTTTTGTACGTTATGTTTAAGTTGGCGTGAGTATA
This sequence comes from Horisme vitalbata, assembly GCA_951804965.1. Classification (NCBI taxonomy): domain Eukaryota; kingdom Metazoa; phylum Arthropoda; class Insecta; order Lepidoptera; family Geometridae; genus Horisme; species Horisme vitalbata. The sequence continues at coordinate 1,319,901 of OX638093.1, forward strand.
ACAAAGAGTTATCTATATATCTATCCATCTATCTATCTGTCTATCTATCTATCTATCTATCCATCTATCTATCTATCCATCTATCTACCTATCCATCTATCTACAACAGCATAAAATGTTATTTTATATTTCTGGCAAATGTAACCTTCGATAATGTAACAGTCTAAATGACTGACCTCTCAGTTGTTGGTAGCTCTGCCTTCTGATCTGCAGGTTGCGGGTTCGATTCTCGCCCAATACAAACAATTTTGTGTGGTGAACATTGATGTTTGTTCTGTCTGGGTGTTATAAGAGTATCTATGTAAGTTTTCAGGCTCTGCCTATTTTGAGAGCAGTTGACAGTGTGTGAGATGTACCAAATATTTATATATATACTTTTATTGTAGTTAAGTTTGTCGTCAACTCTAAACTCTTTTTTATTTAACTAGACTAATACATAAAAGTGGAAACTTGTAATTGGCCTTCGGCATACAACTTATGCTTCGCATGTATTAATATTAATCTTACTAAAAATGTAGGTACCTAGCAGTAAGTTTTCCTAACTCTTAAAATAAAATAAATATATTTATTTAAATGCCATATCCACAAAAAACGAGTTCTAGCAAGTTTAGTACTTAAATATTCCACAAGTGCGACTTCGTGCAGCATTCGGCTTTATATAGCTTACTTAATTTGGACAAAGCGTGCTTTGAGTTGTTCCTATAGAACGAAGAAATCATTTTTTTAAGTCAAAGTTAGCTGAAATTATTCTTGGATAGGGAGTAAACACAGAGGATGTTATTTATTAACGGACTTCAAAAAAAAGGAGGTTCTATGTTCGGCTGTATGTATGTTTACCGAAATTTCCGTCGATTGTGAACAGATTTTTTTATTTTGGTATATTTTTATGTAGAATCGAGCCGTTGTTTCAGCTTTTTTAGTTGTTATGCCATGTCAGAAGTTTTCAGGCGGCCTAAAAACTCCAACACTAGCCCACATGAAGAAAGATGACTTACAAATCGACTGAAATGAACATGATAATCTTAGATCAAAAGAACAATCTTAAGATAAAAGGCTTAACCCGCACCCGTTTCATGCGACGGGTCTGCTAACCGGAACCGGAAATTAGTAAACGTTCGGTTTTGTAAGGGTAGGCAGATAACAAGAGGTTAGTACACGGGCGATTAAACTGTTTCTGCGAGTTCATTTGTTTATGAGGTGAACTTTTTTTTACTTATCTCTAAATTCTAGCTTCGCACGCGGCTTCGCTCACATTGTACCCGGATACAAAGTAGCATATGTGTTACTCCAGGTCATATATTATGTATACTCCCGTTCAGCTCGTACGCCGCTGATGCTGCTGCCCATCAGCGGTCAGAGGAAAAAATGTAAATGTAAAGGATAATGGACTCTTTCCCGCAATTGGACTCCATTTCGTCCATAGTGCGTGTGGGAGATCTGGTTAAATGCTTAGCCAGCCTAACTCCGCCCAGAAGCATAGAAGTTTCCTGGGGTCTTCACAAGCTTCAGCGGTCAGAGCATTTAGCAATGCCTGTGATAGGCTGCGCTACGCAGTAACCAAACGGCCGCTAGAGCCCTTTTGTTACTCAGCAGTGTGAATGTGAATGTGAATAGTTAAATCGGGTACCAAAGATGGTTAGGACACCCTACCACGACAGATGGATGCCTGTTTATTGACATGTAGTGACATTTAGGTCTAAGCGCTTTTGTGCTTCGGAAGGCATGTTTGGTTCTAACTTTATCAGCCTTCCCAGATGGGCAATTTACGCGCGAGTCTGTTTTGCTTCGCACATCATATTCCACGTGACATAATAGAAAGCCTGATTAGATGCATGTCAATCGGGCGACTCAAGGCCTTCCAAGGAGGCCTTCGGACCGACACTCCGACAACAGAGTTGGCCACTAACTCCGAATAAGAAGATGACTGACAGTCGTCACTATTAAAGTTTATCGTTTGCTTTTTCTTAAGATTTTATTGCAGTGTATAATGTAAGATTACTGCCGGAAAAATCCAGGTAAAAACAAAATTTTCCGAGTATTTCCTTGTTTACAAAGCTTCTACAGTTTTGGTTATTGCTGTGGCACATTGTTTGAAAAAAACCGGCCTTGTAGAAGGGTGCAGTACCATCGTACAAGATATAACACTATGTACATTTTATTATCTGTTGTTATACAAGCAATTTAAATACATAAGCTGTGAAAATTTAAACTCTCTACCTATTACGGTTCGTTGACAAGCAGATGGACGTATAGCTTAGTAACAGGGTTCCGTTATGCACCCTTTGGTACGGAACCCTAAAATAATTGTTAGAAGTCTTACATTAATTGGAGCAAATAATATAAATATGTAGAATAAATTAGTATTTAATAAGGATTTGCTTTTAAGTATTTTTTCACCATATTATAGACATTCCAAATAATGGAACTTATAGTGATCATATCGCATAAAGTTATTTGTAGAGTTTATGGCAGAGAATAATTTCAATCGATTTATTCGTTTTATTAGAATATTTAACTACTTACGATATTATATTTTCTTTTGTTGAGGAAAAAATATTTATCAAAAACAGTTTTTGTTAAACACTCTTTAATTATTAGGTACGCTTATAATTATAAGTTACACTAATATTATACACTAAACATGAACAGATGTGCCATAACAAGATTCTGCAACTGTACTTATTGAGTAACTCAACTGAGTTAAATTAGGTCAAACCTTAAAGAATTGTTTTTATCCCTTATCGTTCCCTATTTTTTTATACTCTCCCTCTTATTTTAGTTTTTATTTACTTAAGTCTTAAATTGCTTTTGAAAACATTTTTAACAAAAAATACTATACATCGACTTCAAATTACTATACAACCATTGCAATCGGTTGACTAGGTCAATAGTTTTAATTATTGTACTTTAAAATATTTTTTATATTCGATCGTCGGGAGGTGACTCAACTGTTTCAACAAACATCAGCCTATGTCAGTCCACTGCTGACATAGGCCTGCCCCAAGAAGGGGGATATGCCCATAATCCCTATGCTATACCTGCGGGTCGGGGAACGCAGGGTACAGCTTCTCGCATGGACGACGCTGCTGCCAGACATTTTAGCGGTGCTAATGTAGGGTGCGCTATGCCGCCATCAGCAGGCCGCCAGAGCTCAGTTAGTTATTTAGCAGGTCGGTCAGATTGGCTTATGCCAAGTATAGACTTTCGAAATGTATCATGCAATGTAACTGAAGTCTCATAGTGTGACCGACTTGCCCTATGCACACTACGTGCACGAACAGAGCATTTCTCCATACATGTTCGGTTCGTGCGCGCGCCGTGTTCACACTGATGAAATGCTCCTTTCATTTCACATTTAGTTTTGGTATCTGAAGATGGAAAAAGCACACGGCCCACCTGATATTAAGTAGTAACCATTACCTATCACAAAGTATTGCATCGTAGATCATGTTTTTTTGGAACGTGCTTCCAAAAACGACAGACGCCCTGCGTCCATCAACTTGAGGCATGAAGATGATAAGCCTCTTGTGCCTGAAATTTCACCGGATCCCACACCCTTCAAACCGAAACACAGCACAGCTGCTTCATGGCAGAAATAGGCATGGTGGCAGTACTTCCCTGGACGAGCCTACACAAAGAACTCTACTACTACTGACATACGTTACGTTACAACAATCTGTACCCGACTTTAGATCCCAAAGTAAAGTACCCCTTACACCCCTTCTACTGTTTGACTTATAGAAATAGGAAACTACCAGTAAGCCCAAAGGAATCTCAAAAATAAAACCAAAAAAGTGGGTGTTCTTTACCTATGACATTTTGGTCGAGTTACACCTTAATTTAGACCATGACAGACAATACTTTAGCCAAGGCTAAAAAAAAAAAATCCTATCAAAATTTTATAATAAAAAAGAAACAATTTCTATCTCTTTCCCACTCATGAATGATTCAGATATATATTGTTTTTGTATCTCCATCTCAAAAAAAACTTAGACTATCGGTATCGGTATCGAATTCTTGTCGTTATTTTTACATGTCTTAAATGAAATAGGATAACTAACACTGTGTAAAAACCACAACAAGAATGATTATATACAAAATATAATTTAATCAAAAGTTCAAATAACTTTCTTTTGAATGAATACATTCATTGTGGAGTACTCAGAAGTGGTACAAATGATTACGTTGGCGCATTTTGTACTTCGTCACGATTTCGCCCAAAGAAACTCAAAGCAAGTTGACCCAATAAAAGCAGATAAAGTTAAAATTAAGTGAATAAAAATGTCGTGCAACCATTGTTTCCGGTTTTGGCAACCATCCACCAGACGAGACGGGTAGAGCTATCAACTTGTAGATCGGGAAGACAAAAATAAAGTGCAATATTTTATAATATCCCAAAAATTTCGGCTCAGGCGGGATTTGACTTGGTAGCGCAGTTGGTAGCGCGTCCCGATATTTACGGGAAGGTTGCGGTCTCAAATCCTGCCTTAGTACAATTTTTTGGGATATTATTATAATCTCAGATTTTCCGTTAAACCTAAAATACAAAATAATCAAAAATAAAGTCATAGTATCCTAGCTAGTGGAATGATCCGACTTCCATAATATTTATTCTGTCATTTTTAGGGTGACGTTTCATGCTGTTGAAACAAACGACTTTATCAGGGGGCCTAGTGCGAGTTTTTTACCAGCTCGATCACGTTTGCGTTTACGCAAATATATATGGAATCGAGGTAGCGCCATCTAGTGAAAAACGCATGGCACTGACACCTTTCCATACAAATTTCCGTAAACGCAAAAGCGATCGAGCTGGTAAAAGACTAGGCACCCAGTTTTCCGTCCGTCTGTCACAGTTTTATTTTAGGTTAGGCATATGTGTACCTAGATCTTACTTATTGAATAGGAATACAAGTGAAAAATAAATAATAAATAGGATTAACTTTTTTGTCAAAGGTTTCAAATAAGGGAATGGGTTGAGCGGAGGGAAAAGGCTGAAGAAGAGATGGATGGATTGTGTGAATGAAGATATGAGAGTGAAAGAAGTGAATACAGAGTTGACAGCTGATAGGAGTGAATGGAGAAAGAAAACCTGTTGTGACGACCCCACCTAGAAAAGGATAAGGGCAGGCGAACGACGACGAGGTTTATTTATTTATTTATTTATTTATTAGATCACCAACGCTGCTTACGCCATTAGAATTTCTAGAAAAGCATTGTACAATATAGGTTAAATGCAATTATAGGCAAAGAGAACTTGTAATAGCATTTTAAAATTTAAAAGAACATGAATGAGTAACGTCAAATAATAAATCAGCGGTCACAAAAAATATTGTTATGTGGTTGAATCGTGATCTGATCATACCTGACCGCCGTGAAAGCTGCGAAACGAGGTAGCACGAGTGACACTAGTAATATCCAAGATGGCCGCGTCTTTTTGTTCTAAGTCCTCAAACTGGCAGTACATCGACGGGCATAGATCACTATTACCAAGTTGGCGACCTCCCAAACACTAAGCTGTCTTAACATAGTCTATACATAGTATAGACCTGACCTCCAGGTCAAAGAAGAAGAAAATATCTTTCTTGACTGATATACATGTAATTGACAGATTTGAGGTTTGTTCCGCCGTTCAGGACGAAAGGTGATCCTATCTCCATCTTTGGAATCCAAGCCAACCTCACCGGCCCGTGGTGCTCTCTGTAATTAACAAACGGGGCTCTGCTGGTCGGCTGATTGTGGCATAGCGCAGCCTAACACGGGCACAGCTAAATCTCCTGGCTGTAGATAAAAGTGTAGGGGTGTACGGGGTTCCAAGGGGTGTACGGGGTTCCAACCCCTATCTTCGGAACCCAAGACAACCCCACCTGCACATGGTGCACCCTGCTAAACAACGAACGGGGCTCTGGCGGCCGGCTGATTGCGGCATAGCGCAGCCTAACGCCGGAACAGATAAATTCACGGGCAGCAGCGTCGTCGTCCACGTTGACTACATTTGGTATAAATTTTAAATTGTTACATAATTCGGCAAATATCTTCACCATCATCATCATCATCATCATCATCATCATGAGATTATAACAAACCACTGCTTGACGGCGGCGGCCTCCCCTAATAAGCGCCATTGCGCCTTGTCCTCGACGCATCCAACTTCTACCAGCAGCCTTTCGCAGATCGTCACTCCACCTGGGCCGAGGGCTCGTCTTAAACTTCGTTTGCCGAGCCGCGAATATCTTATTTAATGGAAAAATATATGCTACGCGCGTATTTAGCTTCCGCCTGCAGCTTCTCTCGCGCGGTACCCAAGTGAAGGCCTTTAATGTTACTCCTGGCTTAGAATTACGTATGTGGAAAATTTTAACTAAATACGTAGAGTAGTTTCGGTGTCAGAGCAACAAACATACATCTTCACATGTTAAAAAACTTTCTTTTTAAGGAATCGAACGTTCTTCCGGCGTCAGTGTTTCCCGATCGCTATGACTTAGGGGTCTTCAAGCGTACAGTTAATAGGTACATTCTAGGCAAGCGTGCTACATCATCGACCGCATCTTCACTTACCAACAGGTTGGCGGTCAAACGTAAGCCTATCTTTTACTATAAAAAAAAACCTTTTGTATAATCAGTAGGTTAGATTGCGCGTTTTATTTTCGAAGTATCTAACAAGGTGCCTAGTGCGAGTTTTTTACCAGCTCGATCGCGTTTACGTTTACGCAAATTCTCTGTCTAATCTGTCTCTGTGTAATCTGTCGAGAGACGAGATTCGAGATTCTGTGAGATTCGCGCGCGCAAGTTCGCGCAAGGTCAAGGTCATTATTTTAAGTTTTTTCTCTAACACTATTTTTTTTTTAAAATTTTACATATGTTTAATGTAATCTAGTACTTAAATCTAACTTCCTACACGCAGAATCCATACAAATTTTCGTAAACGCAAACGCGATCGAGCTAGTAAAAAGACTCGCACTAGGCACCCAGATGAAGGATGGAAGTATTCGTAAGATAGATTACGCGTTCGATTTTCAAATCACGTATTTAGTAAAAATCTTTTACCTCTGTATTATTAGTAGAATATAGATTCTGCGTTCTATTTTTCTGCTAATGATCAGATGAAGGAAGAAATGATTAGAGTACGATAGATTACCTACGCGTTCTATTTTCAAATTATCTAACATGATTAGTAGGATAGTTAGATTACGTGTTCTATTTTCAAATCACATCTACACTACATCTATACATCTATTTGTATTTTTGTGTGTGTGTATGTTTGTAATGAATAAACTCGAAAACTACTGTGCAGAATTCAAAAATTCCTTCACCATTGGAAAATTACATTCACTTTGAGTAAAATAGGCTATATTTATTGCTAGAAAAGATTAGGAAAAAAAATTTCCCTAACCCGTGCGAAGCCGGGACGGGCCGCTAGTAATCACATAACACTTTCACCATTGTATTAGTTAAGTATAGGAAAGATTACGCATTCTATTTTCAAATTTGACAGATAATGTTCAATGGTAATGGCGGTAGGCTGCGCAATTAGGCAATTTATCGGTATTTACCCGTGCCCGTGCGCAAATATACCCCTACCGCTTCTTACAGCGTTCTTTTTACGTGACGCGTACTCTTCCTACCTAGCAGGAAAAAATGTAAGATGCAGTCTGGTGGTTGACCTCATGACACCATCTCTACCGTCATCTAGCGGCGCAGCTATGCATTCTAATACGCTGCTTACAAGCCACTTTACGAACAAGTACTAAGGATTTTAATTTATTTGATGCGCGGGTAAAAATATTCCAGATATTGCAAACTTGGCTATTTGATATTAATTTCACCATGAAAGACAGGAATTAATGAAAGACAGGAAGACAAAGAAAAAAACATACAGATTAAGACTCCAGTGTCCGCCTGTCTGTCTGTCAGAGACCAGGCTGTATCACATGAACCATGAGAGCTAAACAGTTGAAATTTTCACAGATGATGTATTTCTGTTGCCGCTATAACAACAAATACTAAAAACAGAATAAAATAAATACTTAAGTGGGGCTCCCATACAACGGTACGGAACCCTTCGTGCACGAATTGACTCGCAGTTGACGGCCAGTTTTTTCTTTTGACGAAACCTAAAACGGTGAGGATTAACACTAAAGAAAACACCTTATAGGTCCCTCTGAATTTTGAGGTCACATCACGTTCTCAAAGTTAGTTATTTTATTTAATATCTAAAACAATTCTCAAAATATGAGTACATTCTATTCCCACTAGTTCAAATGAACAATATTCTATTTAAATAATTGTACCACTTAGCATCTCAAACAATTTGGACAGAGCAATAAAATAAAAATAAATAATAACTGTGACGTATAGAACTGAACATTTCTGCTAAATCTACGCCATATTTCGTTTTTTAATGCCCGTTACTCCAAATTTTAGTACGATCACTGTTGGCCTCGGAAATGACGCTACGTGCCATACCCGTGGTGCGCATCCTGCAACTGTTACGCCTTTTGGATGTGATTCGATTTGGAATGTGATTAGAATTTGACGAGCACACCCTAGAGATGGTAGAATGAAAAAAAAATTAAACTTTTTTTGAAAAATCAATAAAATTTTCGTTAGTTCATGTTTTTGTTGTTGAAGTCTATTTACTAAAGCTAATGAAAGCCATGGTTTTCGTATAGAACCCGCGATAACAACCGAGTAGGGTGAATGTGGATGGGTTCTCGTTCTCGCATTGATCTGTTCTCGACTTAGTAGCGGTTTTTTGACCTGAATCAAAGTGTTTTTCGGGCATGAAAGCGTGAACGAATCCACATTCATTTGCAAGGACGCTGCACTGTCAAAGTGTATATGCAGTGTGCTTGCGAGAAGTCTCGCCAAGTGCGTGGATAGACTATCGTTTCAGTTCTATCGGCTAGAATTAGCCTTTACTCTGGTACAAACAGTAGAAGCTGACATTTCACGAAGTTATTACTTTTGGTCCGCAATATTAAAGGACCTAAGGTGGAACTTAATTTACGGAATTTTAAATAATTGAATCATGAAATTGAATTGTCTAGTGTCTAGTTTAGGAAATTTAATAAATTCTCTTCTTTATTCCATGGCTTCTGGGATAATTTTTCACCATTTCACCAGTGCCATGTGTGTATATTGTTCATAATATATGAAGCAACGTTGAACGGTATATAAGCCCAGTCATCAGTCAGATCTTGTTCTGCTATAGCAATGGCGACAAAAAAACCAGCCAAGTGCGAGTCGTACTCGCGCACGTAGGTTTCCGTACCATTGTCTATTGTTCCCATATATTTATTTTATTTTGTTTTTAGTATTTGCTGTTATAGCAGCAACAAAAATACATCATCTGTGAAACTTTCTACTGTCTTATCTATCACGGTTCCTGGTGACAGATAGACGGAAAGACAGACAGACGGAGAGTGGAATCTTAAAAGCGGGGTAAAAGCGTCCCGTTTTTACCCTTTGGGTACGGAACCCTAAAACGATCGGGTAAAAAATCTTACTAACGTAGAATGGTTAAATTGCAAATATTTGAAAAATACACTCGAGAGCAATGAATCCGGGTCACTCAAAGAATCCAAAAAATCTCGGAAAGTAAGAATGCCAGGTTAATGCAATAAATTGTATTTAATAGACAATTTAATACTCCTTAAATGAAAGTATTAAAACTTCTTAGTTATTGTAAAGTTATATCATAAATAATCAAATTTGAAAAGGGAACACTGTCGAAGATGGAACTACGAAATTACAGGATTTGTTTTTGCTTTTGTTTGTAATCTGTCATTTATGTTGGTACATAAACCAGGTTGATAGTGCTCAATATTCATTATTCAAGCTGAAATCATGTCGCTTACACTTGAAGAATGCACCAGAATACTAACATTGGTGGAAACCGGCCGGAGTCAGCGCGATACAGCCAGGACTGTCGGTGTGTCGCTGTCAACAGTACAAAGAGTTCTCCGACGTTACGAAGAAACTGGTTCTAACCTACGCAGACCAGGAACGGGCAGAACTAGGTGTACCACAGCACGAGAAGACCGATACTTGGTGAACACCATGCTTCGAAATCGCTTTCTCACAGGAACTGAACTCACAAATCAGTTTCGACGCCTCGGAGGAAGTAACCCAAGTGCATGGACAGTAAGACGTCGGCTTGCTGAATCTAACTTAAAACCCCTTAGACCTGCAAACGGCCCTAAACTGGAGCGTGGCCATCGTATTTCAAGACTAAGATATGCCCAGAACCACGTAAATTGGAGTATTGAAGATTGGTCGAAAGTTATGTTCTCCGACGAATCAAAATTTATGCTCTACAAGCACGATGGAAGACACAGAGTGTATAGAAGACCAGGGGAAAGATTCAAGCAAGCATGCATCGAAGAAAAAGTAGCCTACGGTGGTGGGTCTGTACTTGTGTGGGCCGGAATTTCCTCTGAAAGTCGCAATGAGCTGGTGATCATAGAAAACGGCTCTTTAACTAGCGTAAGATATGTGGAAGAAATCCTCAACGAACACGTTGGTCCATTTATGGTCAATTTGGGTGAGGATGCTATATTTATGCATGACAATGCCCGACCTCATACAGGTAGGATTGTGAATGACTACCTTCAAGAGATGAACATTACTTGTATGGAGTGGCCAGCGCGCAGCCCGGATATCAACCCGATCGAGCATGCTTGGGACGAGCTAGGGAGATGCGTAAAACAACGAAACCCTCCCCCAATCACGCTTCCTGAGCTCAAAATTGCTCTCACAGAGGAATGGGAGAATATTCCCCAAAATCGTATAAGGAACTTGGTGTACAGCATGCCAAACCGCGTAAACGCAGTAATGGAAGCACGAGGAGGTAATACGAAGTATTGAAATTCAAGAAAATCGTCATAAAGTTCAAAAATTTCATGTTTCCTATTTTTGTTTTAAGGAGAGATCAGCAGTTTTTTTTTCGTTGTGTAAATAAAATGTATGGTGACTCATATTTTTTTAACTTTCATTTAAGGAGTATTAAATTGTCTATTAAATACAATTTATTGCATTAACCTAGCATTCTTACTTTCCGAGATTTTTTGGATTCTTTGAGTGACCCGGATTCATTGCTCTCGAGTGTATTTAGACTTTAAACAATAAAAATAAGAAAAAGACTAGGAAATAAAACAAAATAAAAATTAAGGACGATACTGTCGTCTGTTGGACGCTGTGGCCGACCGATAGCGGGAGCATCTGAAAAATAGATAACAGATAGTGAATATAGATCGACGGTACTTTTTTAAAAAAAATTTTTTACACTAAAAAGTCAAGCGTTTCACAAGTATCACACCTGAATCAGGTGAAGATTTAGTCTAAGATGGAGCACGCTTGCCTAGAAGGAACCGATTCACTCTGGATTTGAAGACTCCGAGATTGTACTGATGATTGTATTCTAGTGTGAACGAATATAGCACTTATAGACTCCCTACCCCGAGAGCTATCGTGTCATCTACCGGACCGACAGACGATAATAACGTGCATACGTGAACACGCACTGATTTGTACTATAAAGGTTGAACGCCTACACGAAGTGCTATCTAAATATTTCAAAAAACAAACATAATTTTCATTATTTTAAGCATTCACTTTTACCTTTATTACAAAACCCATAAAAGTCATCAAACCGAAAAAGCGAAACCTTTGCCCTTTACTGTACAGACTGTTCAAACAATGTATCGCTAAGTACACAGGGCGACGCATGTACTGTACATAAAATTGCATAAAAATACATGTGTGAAGGCTCCGTAAAAGGTACTAAGCAGTTTAGTGGGTTTACGTGCTTCTGCATAACAATATAACGTAGACCTAAATATTTACTAGATGTATCATCAAAAGAGCTGAAACCTGAGCTTCTTTCCGTCTGCTGCCATAGACAGTCTACTGCTGGACATAGGTCTCCCCTAATGAGAGAGGGGGATATGCCCATTATCCCCAAGCTGGACATGCGGGTAGGACCGGAGGGCACATATCCCATTAATCGTAGTTCGCTACAGAACAATGCTGGAGTCGTAATTTTTAGGCAGCCCGAAGGCCTTCGACGTAGCCGAGACAAAGGCCTTTACATGTACAAAGCACGGAATCGCATAATAAACCATCCAATTTTGAACCATAGCTAACTTCAAGTGCCTGTGGTGCAAATCTACTAAATAATAAACGGAGCTCTGGCGGCTGGCTGACTGGTGCATAGCACAGTTTATCATCGGCACCACTAAATCCTCTTGTCGCAGACGTACAGCAAATTCGGCGGTGCGAGAAGTTGTGCCCTGCGTTCCCCAACCCGTATGCCCAGCGTGGAGATGTGGCATACCACGGCCACAAGGAAGAGGTCCAAAACGATTGACGGACCAAGTAATTGAATATCTCAGAAACCAGTCAGCGAGGCTTTCTATCAGGCACCTGATGGAAACCGATGGAGACAGACAGTAAAGAGACGTCACCAAAGGAGTCACGATCCTCAGAATTGAGGAGGAGGATTACTATTATTTTGTTAAGCTTTGTTATTCGTAGGTACTTGATTGTTTAGATAAATTTTGATTGTTTTTTTTACCATTTTGTTTGTAAGCCTGTTAAGTTGGGCTAGAGATACATAAATAGCTTTAAGATCAGTGTAATTAGACCTAGTTCCACAGACAATAAATATTATTTATCATTTATTTATCGGCGACAATACACATAATTTGCCGCATCCAACAACACCAATAACATCGGCCTATTCAGTCCACAGCTGGATATAGGCCTCAACTATAAGAAGGGGGATATGTCCATAATCCCCACACTGGGCATGCGGGTTGGGGATCGCAGGGCACCGCTTCTCGCATCGCCGACGCTGCTGCCCGAAAGCAACCAAGGGATTTAGCTGTGCTATTGTTAGGCTGCGCTTTGCCGCAATCAGCCGGCCACCAGAGCTCTGTTTATTATACAGCAGGGTGCACCACGTGCAGGTGAGGTTGGCTTGGGTTCCGGAGATGGAGCCTAGAACCATTTACACCCCATGCCACATCCAGAGTCTCAATATCCACTTACCACGGGTTCGTATGAACAATAATTTGAATATTATCTTTGTTTACAAGCTTACAGAAAACTGCTTTGCTTTATAAGTCGATCAAACTTGAACTTACAATACAACCTCACTCGTGTCTCGTAGCGAAGCTTGCTTACACCATACATATACATACGTACACATTTCTTTATAGTAGTAGAGTTCTTTGTAGAGTGCTATTCAGGGGAAGTACTGCCACCATGCTTATTTCTGCCGTGAAGCAGCTGTGCTGTGTTTCGGTTTGCAGGGTGCGGGTGACGGTGAAATTACAGGCACAAGAGGCTTATCATCTTCATGCCTCAAGTTGATGAACGTAAGGCGTTGCATCGCAGAGCACGTTCCAAAATTATCTCCACTATTTATTTATTACTCTATTGAATTACTCTATTAATTTTAGGGTTGCCAGCCTGCTGCATACAAAACAATGATAAGTTTCGGAGAAAAGTTTGGTATACATATTTTTAACTGAGGTTCACACAATTTTGCAAACAACAATTTACCCCCTTTCAGTACCCCTAGTACGAGTTGAACCATTAAAAAACTTACATAGTTTATATTGTTGAGCTGAATTTTAAATTACCCTTTTTCGTTTATTACCATACTGTTTTGAGTAGTAGAGTTCGTGGGTTTGAATCTCAGCCGTGCACCAATGGATTTTTCGGTCAAAACGGTGAAGGAAAACCTCGTGAGGATACCCGCGCGCGGCTTAGTCAGCTCCACACGTATTGACCATGTCTTCCTGTGGTGTGGCTTCCATGTCAACCATGTCCCAGGCACTACAGTGTCCTAACAGTAAAAGTTACCACTCGACGCTGTAAAATCATCCAAATGAGATGCAAAAATCCTAAGTAGGTACTTCTACAGGCTGAAGATGATGTAAAAACGGTTTGTAAATATTGTAAGTATGAGTAGCTCTTGACATAGGAACATAAAGTTTACGCGCAAAGCCTGATAATACCGGCCAAGAGTGAGTTACACTCGCACGTGAAGGGTTCCGTTGTTATTTGTCCTTAGCCAACCTATAAAGTAAAGCCAAACTAACTCATTTTCATGTAAAGTAACGCCAAGACGAGTGCATAATGCTTGCACTTTAAAAAAGTTATCAGATCTTATGGAGAGCCAAGTCCTTGATTTAGACGCCCTAACGTAACACTCTCTAACCCTCATCATAGCGTATTGCATTCTGCGCGAGTTATAAATTATTTACAAACCCTACATATTAGTCAATATGTTTGACTTAACCGTTTTTTTTATGTCAAAGCTGGCAGACGAACAGGCAGTCTACCTGATGGGTGGTGGTCACCGCCGCCCATGGACACCTGCATTACCAGAGGTGATACTGATGCGCTGCCGACCCTTGAGGTGATGAAATACCCGCTTTTTGAAGGTCCCATGGGGACCGTCTACCGTTTCGTAAGAGTGACGTAGAGACATTCCATGGGCTTAGGAACAGAAGTTAAATCTTATTACTAATTAGCGACCCGCCCCGTCTTTGCACAGGTGCAATACTGATATAAACCTTCCTCTTGAATCACTCTATCCCGTTTCCCGCCACGAGACAAATGTCTGAATGATCTCCAATTATTTGTCTCACGTCTGGGGGTTTTTTTATGTATATTATATATGTATTTAAACAATAGACATGTGGTGCCCATAACACAAGCTTTGCCTATTTGGAGCCTATGATGCTACGTAAAAAATGACCTACAATTTTTTGTACATCACGCCTGCCAAGTGTAGTCCTGCATGGGGAAATTGCGGATGCCATGAGAGCTGTGGGACGACCTTTCACATTTAACATAAATCACACAGACTGGGCAGAACTTGCTGAGGATATACCCACATAAAAGAAATGCTTGCGCGACGGTCAAAAACATAACGGTCGCACCTGGTTTGCCTCGTTAGCGGACAAGAGAATAAGTCGGCATGTCAGAGCAACCAACCCCCTGCCGCTGTCCATCGCGGCATATCTGCACTTAATGCTGTGTACTCCCGTATAGGGATAATAAAAAATAATCTTCAAAACCACTGACACTACTTGGATCGTCTGCAACAGACGCACTAGCCAATGATGATACTGCAAAAAAAAGATATATTAATAATGGGGTGCGGAACCCTGAAACTAGTAAAATAAACATAAGACCACAAAGCCAGCTCACCTATGCCGCGTTATAACTTTAAACCGACGCAAATCCTTTAGGAGATGCCTTACTCTGGAGTTGCGAACGAGATAAGTTTGAAGTCGTCTTGAGATCGCTTAAAATGGACTTGATAATTGCAAATGATGCAATAATAAATTATTAAATTTAAGCATGGGAGATTGCATAACTCTAAAACCAATAAACGAGAATTGAATCATCATTCATCATAATCATCAGCCTATAGCAGTCCACTGCTGGACATAGATCTCCCCTAATGAGTGTCTTTGCGCCCTGTCCTCAGCTCGACGCATCCAGCTTCTACCAGCAGCCATCGTTACTCTAGCAGAGGCCTAATTTACTACCTCACGCAGTTGCACACTGAAATGGTCCGGACCTTTATTTGCAAACTTTGACATTTAATTTGTCGAAATTCAAAGAACGACAATTAAATAATTGTAAACGTTTTTAAAACCAGTCCTGATGCTTATCATTTCGGTATGCAACTGAGTTAGTAAATCAGGCCTCCGTTACTAATACCCATAAATTAATAGTTGATGCAAATCTTTTAAGGATTTTGAAAATGTCAAGTAGGAACATTCTGAAAAGTTTTCAAAACCTGTTGAAGGATTGAGTTACACCCTATGGCTTATAAATTGCAGATATCAATACAATAAGTTAACATTAACTAACAAATTAATGCTACAAATTTACTCTAACTAGATTAGATGCCTTGCGACCCTAGTACCTATGGCTGGTGTACTCAACTCCAAAGTGACCACCATAACACACAAATAGCCTATACCTGTCAGTCCACTGCTAGACAGAAGGCCTCCTCTAAGAAGGGGGACATGCCCGCAATCCCTACGCTGGGCATGCTGATAAGAGATCGAAGAATATAGCTTTTCGCATAGCCGACGTCAAAGGCGCCGGCTGGCCGCCGGAGTCCTGTTCGTTAGTTAGCAGGGTGCCACATGGGCTCGTGAGGTTGGCTTCGGTTCCAAAAGTGGAAATGGGACCCCTTACCCTGCTTGTATTCAGCAAATATTACATATTGCTAACAGTACCTTTGTGGCAGGCCCGCAGTCAAAAGGCAACTCCTCATGCGAGTAGCGCCGCGTGCGGAAGCTAGTGACAAATATGATAACATGTTCTCGAGCACCTAAATAGCAACAGAGCCCCAATTATTGTATAAAGACGTCATATTAAATTTCTGATCACTCTTGATTACATAAAATTGACATAATGGTTGGAAATTGACAATACAATGGAAGATATCAAAATCAGCAAAATTCCGTCCGAGTTCGACAAACTTTTGTTCTTAAAATAATTACGAAAATTGGTATTCAGAATAGGGATGCGCTACACACGGCCTCTGCATACAAACTGTTGTACAAGTTTAATATATGCACTTTGCGCCCCGACCTGCCCGTACTCGTGCTAGTGATGTGCTCTTCCGTATCCAGAGAGAAGGTTTAAAAAAAAATAGAATAAATTAATCCTAAATATTATGTTATTCATTTATGTTTTGAGTAGTCCCCGAAAAAAATTTGTTAAAAAAATAGAAAATAGAAGAGAATATAAAAAATATGTTTGGACACCTTATACGAAATGACAGCTTTATATGCACCAATCATAGAGGGAATAGTAAAACGAAAGAGAGGTAGGGGAAGACCAAGGATAAATTATATGAGCCACATTAAAAAGAAAGTAGATGTCATGTCGTATAGGGAAGTAAAGGAGGCTGCTTTGGAGAGAGGCAGGTGGAAGGAGCTGCATCAGAGCACGGCTTTTATATTAATGATGATGATGTTATTTACAGTGTCAAGTTGATGGATGCATGGCGTTGCATTGTAGGACACATCCCTAATAAGCAATACTTTGTTATTGTCGTTGGTTAGCACTTTACATTAGGTGGCCCATGTACATGTTCACGCTCTATCATCTTTTAATTTATCCTCGGTACACTAGTGTTGGACCCTTCCATATCAGAACAAAATTTTTGGATAACTATTTATAAAATTCCTACACATCATGCCCAGTATTAGTAATAGTCATAATAGTCATTTATTCATATTCATTATTATTTACTTATATTTACTAGTGATGTGCTCTTCATAAAGTGCTCTATAATCTGTATAGTGTCATATTATTTGCAATATTTTTCATCAAAGAGGTAATTTCTTCATTGAAATTAGATTTTTTAACATCATAACTAAATACCCTCGAGAGCAATGAATCCGGGTCACTCAAAGAATCCAAAAAATCTCGGAAAGTAAGAATGCTAGGTTAATGCAATAAATTGTATTTAATAGACAATTTAATACTCCTTAAATGAAAGTATTAAAACTTCTTAGTTATTGTAAAGTTATATCATAAAAAAATCAAATTTGAAAAGGGAACACTGTCGAAGATGGAACTACGAAATTACAGGATTTGTTTTTGCTTTTGTTTGTAATTTGTCATTTATGTTGGTACATAAACCAGGTTGATAGTGCTCAATATTCATTATTCAAGCTGAAATCATGTCGCTCACACTTGAAGAATGCACCAGAATACTTACATTGGTGGAAACCGGCCGGAGTCAGCGCGATACAGCCAGGACTGTCGGTGTGTCGCTGTCAACAGTACAAAGAGTTCTCCGACGTTACGAAGAAACTGGTTCTAACCTACGCAGACCAGGAACGGGCAGAACTAGGTGTACCACAGCACGAGAAGACCGATACTTGGTGAACACCATGCTTCGAAATCGCTTTCTCACAGGAACTGAACTCACAAATCAGTTTCGACGCCTCGGAGGAAGTAACCCAAGTGCATGGACAGTAAGACGTCGGCTTGCTGAATCTAACTTAAAACCCCTTAGACCTGCAAACGGCCCTAAACTGGAGCGTGGCCATCGTATTTCAAGACTAAGATATGCCCAGAACCACGTAAATTGGAGTATTGAAGATTGGTCGAACGTTATGTTCTCCGACGAATCAAAATTTATGCTCTACAAGCACGATGGAAGACACAGAGTGTATAGAAGACCAGGGGAAAGATTCAAGCAAGCATGCATCGAAGAAAAAGTAGCCTACGGTGGTGGGTCTGTACTTGTGTGGGCCGGAATTTCCTCTGAAAGTCGCACAGAGCTGGTGATCATAGAAAACGGCTCTTTAACTAGCGTAAGATATGTGGAAGAAATCCTCAACGAACACGTTGGTCCATTTATGGTCAATTTGGGTGAGGATGCTATATTTATGCATGACAATGCCCGACCTCATACAGGTAGGATTGTGAATGACTACCTTCAAGAGATGAACATTACTTGTATGGAGTGGCCAGCGCGCAGCCCGGATATCAACCCGATCGAGCATGCTTGGGACGAGCTAGGGAGATGCGTAAAACAACGAAACCCTCCCCCAATCACGCTTCCTGAGCTCAAAATTGCTCTCACAGAGGAATGGGAGAATATTCCCCAAAATCGTATAAGGAACTTGGTGTACAGCATGCCAAACCGCGTAAACGCAGTAATGGAAGCACGAGGAGGTAATACGAAGTATTGAAATTCAAGAAAATCGTCATAAAGTTCAAAAATTTCATGTTTCCTATTTTTGTTTTAAGGAGAGATCAGCAGTTTTTTTTCTTTATGTAATTTTGTGTAAATAAAATGTATGGTGACTCATATTTTTTTAACTTTCATTTAAGGAGTATTAAATTGTCTATTAAATACAATTTATTGCATTAACCTAGCATTCTTACTTTCCGAGATTTTTTGGATTCTTTGAGTGACCCGGATTCATTGCTCTCGAGTGTATTATAAATTTGAAAGTCAGTTTTTTTGTTCGTTATCTACGCTGGCAACTGAAATTAGTCCAGAAAAAAAACTGGTCCCAAGGGCATACAATTTTTTTTGTAACCAACATAATTTTAAGACGTCAATTATGTGTAGGTGCGACCTATACAGCCGTAGTTTTGCATTCTTTAATTGACAAATATCCATAATACGGATACAGAAACTCTACGTAACCGTATTCTAACTCCACTTGATACAGCACTAGTGCATACATACAAATTTATGTATATTTATGCATGGCTGCGAAATGGAGTGCTGCTGCGTTTTGACGGATTTTTGCGACCCAATTTTTTTTTCAATACCCACCTTTGAAAAATATGTGCATTCATCATTTTATGGGTTTCTTTAACTCCTCTATGTTTATTTATGTACTTGTTTACGCCCGCGGTTTTGCCTTGATGTTATTCCTAGTCTAGAAACAAATTGTGCAAACGGCCTAATCTGTTCAGTAGTTTTGGTGTGAAGCAGATTTTTTAAAGTTATGTTATGTTTTTAGTTATGTTTAAGTTATTCTGAGTCTCCCATGTAAATAAATATATGAGTATTATTTATTTACATGGGACACTCAGAAACTTGCGAAAATAAATAAAGTGTTCTATTAGTAAATATGTTTTTATTAAATTTTTTCAAAGTACTCTCCACCAGCCTGTATACAAAGTTTCATGCGTCTGAACCAGTTTTGGAAACACTTTTTCCAGTTCACCACGGACAGCTCGTTTACAGCCTGCTCGAACGCTGAGCCTTCAGATCATGCAAACATTTTAACATTTGTCCTTCAGCGGGAATTGAACCTGCAACCTCGTACGAGCTTATAAGACCTAAGTAGAATTTAGAACCATTACTCAACTCTCTCCTTCAGTGGGAATTGAACCCGCAACCTCGTAAATGCCTCTTTGGTTCTTTCCAGCTTCTTTAGACCTAAACAAAACTTAGACCATTACTTAACTCTATCCTTCAGCGGAAATCAAACCCGCAATCTCGTAAAAGCCTCTCGGTCCTCTCCAACCTCTCTAGACCTAAGCAGAACTTAGAACCATTACTCAACTCTTAAGATCCTCTAAGTTATCTAACAGGCGGCAAAACACCTGACTTGCTTAATTAAAATCAGAAACTTAACTGAACTTAACCATGACTTACCCTATGTAAGGGTAATTAGAATTCAAGTTAGCGTTAGTTAGGCTGTTTAGGGCCACTTGCGTCAGACTTCTTAACCTTGGGTTAACGCAGCTATTTAGGAGGTTCAGACAGGCTCATAAGATAAGATTATTTTTTTATTAGTTTACTGCATAATTATGGTACCCTATTTGTATTACAATCTGAATCTGAACCAGGTTAATGAGTAATTTGAATTTAATTTTATACAAATATTATTTCTAAGAATGCGTCCGTTGACACTTTTCTTATTCGTCTCTAATTAAAGCGAGGACACGTTGTTCTTGTTCTTGAGTTCATGGAAAGTAGTACATTTAAGTTAAGATATCAAAATTTACCACGTGCTCAAAACGGTGAAGGAAAACATCGCGAGGAAATACGCAACTAAGTTGGCTCCGCATGTATTGAGCATGTCTTTCCTGTGGTACCGACTAGGCTGAGAGGATGGTATAGGTACTGAAGGATACTCCATCTAGCCATGTTCTACACACTACAGTGTCCTCAACAGTGAGTTAAAAGTTACCACTTGGCACTGTCTAAATGTTTTAAGTAAAAAATATTTTGTGAAACTGTAAAACTGTCTTCAAAATTAATTTCATAGTGTGCGTGATTCTCAAACAAACGATTCATCATCATTATCATCATCAGCCTATAGCAGTCCACTGCTGCCTCCCTTAATGAGTGCCATGGTGCCTTGTCCTGAGTTCAACGAAAAAAAACAATTATTTGATTACGTCATTTTATAGCTTTTCAATAGAAATATAAATAAATTATCTCCGAGATAAGTTTTCATTTGATCAAAGCCTATTATTATTCTAGAGCAAGTGGGCCTTAAAGTTCGAAAACTAAGTGTTTCCTACAATTTACTAATGAGAAAGCTAATAATGAAGATAGCTTGGTTGTCACTAGTTCTTTAAAAAAAAAACATTAGTTAGCAGGCAGTCAATGTGTAACCTGAAAGCACCATGAGCCTCGCCCACAGTCAACGTGTTAAAATCATCAAGCAATATTTAAGTTATCTTCAATCGCCATATACTTGGAGCCACTATCAACTTTAGCCACAGTCAATGTGTTAAGTACACTCAAAATAATCTCAAAGATGGATGCAAGCATCAACAATGACATCTCATCTGACAAGGGCAATAGAGCTATGTTATATGTTAACTTATGTAACTTAACATCACCTTAAAGAAGGCACAACATCAGCGTCACCCACAGTCAACGGGTTGAAGAAGGCGTCAAGTATCAAGACAAGAGAAAGCTGCGACACAAGCGTTTATGAGTTAACTTTTAACTCATCATCTTGATGAAGACGTCACACCATCAGCGTCACCCACAGTCCACGTGTTAAGAAGGCGTTAAGCGTCAGCAATGAATCTTCAATCGCCCTCTGAAGGTACACAGAGAAGTTTAATCAGTCTTCAAGCGCAAAGCGAATCTAATTTCGGAGCGCTGGCGACTCGCAAAATGCGGTTTGTTGAGCTAGGGAGGTAGTGATGTACCCTAAATATATCGATATTTTTTATTTATTTATTACCGAATCGAAAAAATGAGGGTTGCATTTTGCGCACAAAAGTTGCGGCATTGCGGCATGCCACAAGGCCGCATTCTACAATGTCAAAAATGTCGCACATTGTTGCAAGAATCGTGCGGCATGACAACACCTAGCGTCATGTGGTACACTGTAGCAGCTTTTATCCAAAAAAAAAAATGTCGTTGATTCCATGCGACAATTTTGGTGTGTCAAAACAGCTTCTAGGTTATGTTTTCTTTTGTTTGGTTTTGAAAGTAAAAATTTTGGTGAAATCACAGCAAGAAATTGAATTGAAGTAAAGATTTAATCGGTCATGGAGTGGAGTAATTATAAATATTTAGATTTCATTGAAGATCATGACGTTTCTTCTTCCGTTGTCTAGTTGCAAGGCTAAGTAAAGCTGTTGCGAAAGTTGCTTGATCAGCCATAAAAGCAAGAAGCTTTGAAAATTGTCTAGGCACGATGTTGCCTCGGCGTAAAATAGACAGCCGCATGCTACATCGGCCGCATGATATTGCCGATTATAGCATGCAACAAGGAGCCGCATGCTACAATTTGTAGCATGCCGCACTGTTTCACGATGTTGCTCCGGCGTAAAAGACGTGACTTTACGTGTGTGTCTGTGGTATCGTAGTTCCCAAACGGATGAACTTGAGTTTCTTGATACCTGAAGATGAAACAAGCACACGGCCCACCTGATGTTGATTGGTTGACACTACCTATCATTACGATACAACACAATTTTTGCTGCAGAGGAAGGCAGAAGCATGAATGAAATCATTGAAGAAGATGGATTGTGTGAAAGGTAACAGAGGGCTCTCAAAACATTATTATTTGTTACTTATTGGCAGTACCACGGTGCTCAAAATTATGAAAGAGAAAAGTAAGGAAACACGCGGTATAGTCTGCACCACACGTTTTGACCATGTCTTTCTTGTGAGTAAGGCCCACTAGCCTGAGAGGATGGTATAAGTGCTAAGCAAGCCTACTGCATCCAACCTTGTCTACTATACTACAGTATCTCGTACAGGTAGTAAAAGTTATCACTTGACCCTGTATAAATCATCTACATTAAGTAGTAAGATCCAAAAATGTATTTTAGCAGCTCTTATCAAAAAGTGCCAAAAAAAACTAATTTTTGCGCTAAAATTGATAAAATTTACGGAACTTATCTTTTATCGACACTATCCTCTCCCTACTCCCAAAGCAAAGAGCCCTACCCACATTGGTCCGTCAAAGAGGAATTTGACTTGTTGTAAAACTAATATCACGCCTTCGGGTTTGCTCAGCCGGAAGGGAAGGGACTACATAAGACATCGATAGTTCAGATAGTATATAATTAAATTTTACTAACTTCTGCCCGCGAATTCACTTGCGTTATACCGAAATAATCAAAATATGGTGTAGATAGCTACTTAATGCTAACGATCTTTCATCTCGTCTCATCTCATCTTATTCCATCTCATGTCATTTCATCTCATTTCATCTCATATCATATTTATTTATTTATTTATTTATTTATATCTTGTCTTAAAGATTCTCTCCCATTTCGTTCTATCTTCCGCCTGTCTTCTCCTTCCCATTTTCCTGAGGTCCTCCTCAACGCAGTCCTCCCAACGCTTTCTGGTTCTTCCTCTGGGTTTCTTCTGTTGCGGGGTCTACTTAGAAATCATTTAGACGGGTCTTGTGGTAAGATATTTAAAATACAGTCATCATCATCCACAGTCGGACTTTATCACTGCTGGATATAGGTCTCCCGAAGTTTGTGCCATCTACCACGGACTTGTGCTATTCGCATCCACGACCGCCCGGCGACGCGTACTATGTCGTTGACCCATCTTGCTACTGGTTTTCCGACGCTTCTTTTGCCTGCTCCACCTGTGATCCTGTCACTTGAATTCCATAAGTCGATTTCCAATGTCCTGGACTTTTGTCCATTTTCGGATCTCGATGTTAGGGACTCGATCTTTTGGTGCCGAGCATAGCTCGCTCCATGGATCCTAGCACAAAAGATAATATTAAGTACAAATTCCGCTAACCTTCTCTGACTAGTTTCACAAAAACCTAACAGAAATTCGACAGTGTTACGTCTTCCCCATAAGACATCATTAAGAAATGATAGACTCGTTTATCCGCCTTCAGCACTCCGCAGAACTCAGGAGACGTGTTGCTTTGCCGAGTGTCAAATAAAAAGAAAGAAGAATATTGTATTTTGAATATCTTGTAGGCAATGGATGAAACGTAAAGTCACGCCAGTGTCAATGGTCTTGTGTCATCAAGTTTATCCAAAATGGTATAGATACAGTTGTTAAAATAAATAGAAATCGTTTCAGATATTTCACCAAACATTTTTATTACGGTCAGATGCGTGTGCGGAAAAAATATGCATACGTTTTCATTTTGCAAAATTAGCGACTATTATGAGTTTCTAGACAAGCCTATGAATAAAGGACTTAAAAAAATGTGTTGATAAAACACATCCTACCAATATTATAAATGCGGAAGTTTGTGTTAGTGTGAGTAGGTATGAAAATTTTTGTTTCCACAAAACATCATAACGGATTTCAATAAAACTTTGAATATTTATTAGTTTTCTTGTCTTCTATTGCGTTCTGAAACCATTGATCAGATTGTGATATACAAGTATACACGCAAACGAAGTTGTGGGTGGGTCAGGTAGTTATATAAAAATATCCAACAGCAAGGTAAAAAATGAAATAGAATTTTAATTAATTCAGAAAGAAGATAGAAATACAAGAAAAGTCGTAGAATCCGTTTGGAGTCCGTTATCCGCCTCGGGTTAAACTGAGCGTTAGTAGGTTCTATGTAAGTTGAATCTCTATGAAGTTGAGTTTTTGCCTATCTAGTACCAAGTTCACCAGACCTAAGTCTGTTTGACTTAAGTAATGCATAAAGTGGGTTTTGAGTTGAAACTTGACTTATGTTGTTTCAGTCAGTCAGTCCCCTTAATTGGAGTTTAATTTACTGTGATTAGTAAGGGGTAAGCATGGAATTACGGTATTTATTACATAGGTGTAAGTAAGGGGTTGCAACCTCCATTTTTGGAACCCAAGTCAACCTGGTGGTGCACCTGCTAACTAACAAACGGTGCTCTGGCGGCCGGCTGATTGCGGCATAGCGCATTCACCGGCACATAAATGCTAAATCCCCTGACCGCCGCGCCATGGCAATTAAGTGCCCCTTTCATTGGAGGCCTATGTCCAGCAGTGGACTGATAGGCTGGTGTGATGATGTATAGAATTACTACTTAGTAATGATCATCATCCGCAGCCCGACTTCACCTACTGCTGAGTACAGGCCTCCCTTTGCCACTCGCCGTGGTCCTGATCCACTGGTGGCCCACCACGCTGACTATGTCATCGTGCTTCTGGACAACTAACACTTCTCTTCTCAGGCCTCCCTTGGTCAAAATTCTATAATCCTTTTGGCTACTTAGAAATGAGAGTATGTGGACCTAATTTAATTTTGGATAAGTTAGTCAATCCAAAATGTTTAGTGGACAACTCATCTAAAACTTTTTCTTATCAGATCTTATACCGTCATTTTCAAAAAGTAACATCAACCGAAAAAGTGTTCTGTAAATCTAAAATATTCTGTATTGTGCAATTGTTTTAAAGTGCTTTCATGAAGTGAAATATTCACTAACTAGAAACATTCCAACTGTCCATAGAAAAAAGTAAATGATGGGGATGATGAGAATAATCCCTCAAAAAATTGGTTTAGCTTATTAATAAGAATCATTTATTGTAAAAACTTTGTAAACATAGATCTTTAAGCAGGTAAATTTGTGACACAACAGTTTCTTCATTTCGGACAACATTTGTACAATGCTTTCTAAAATTAAGTGAAAGATAGTTAAGGCACAACATTGACTTTTTTTACAGTTTTTGTGCTAGTTCACAAATACACTTCAATACAAGACTTTGCACTCTAGCACGGGAATAATTGAAAGGGTTCAGTACAATATTGCAGGAGGTTCCGTGGCTCATGAATTATTAACACATCCCCGTATAGTGGAGTGTTGAACTTGTCTGTTCTCGAATATTGGCTTATTATTGTACAAGAAGATATAGGTATTATACAGCTTTTAGTTTCAATAATAACCAATATGATAAAGTCTTTATTGATAACACAGTGAGCGACGATAAACGGTTCAGTTTCAGTGACTTTTTCCCCTTCATCAGCAGTCCACTGCTGGACATACCTCCCCACGATCCCTCCAGTCATTTCGATCTTGAGCTATTAACTCACGCTCTATCGAAGGTGACTAGTTCCTCCAGCCATCTTTTTCTCTTACGTATAATAGTGATAGAAGTTTTCATAATTACCCCATAATTTTAAATAAAAGGCCGTACACAGTGGCTATCAGTATGCGAGCTATGCCCCGTAAGGCTTGTACACACGATCCGAATGACTGGCGATAATAAATAGATGGCAATTTGGGAGATCCGCGCCCCGTCAGCTATGCGCGCCTACCTGTTAGGGATGGGCAGTGCCGATAACTTGTTATCGATGATTTTGAATTATTAAGGATTGATAGAGGTCGTGTCACGTAAAAAGAACGCTGGCGGTAGGCTGCGCATCAGGCGATTTATCGGTATTTACCCATGTGCAAACACACCCCCTCACCTTCTTCCAGCGTTATTTTTACAAGACGTGCGTACTATACTGGGTGTGAAAGACAAACGGTGGAGAGATAGCAAAATTACTTTGATAGAGCGTGGGTCTTGAACTACTGAGAAATGACTGGAGCGATCGTGGGAAAGCCTTTCCCAGCGGTGGGACATAGCTGGCTAATCGTAAACGCAATCATATAGATTGATACTCCACAGGGTGAGAACCCAAGTCAACCTCACCGGCCCGTGGTGCACCCTGCTAATTTGTTAATTAACAGATTAGTTTATAAGATTGATTACGATTACCCCGTTTGATAACGAGGCTTTTATTGGCGTTTCGCGGCCTAGCGCAGCTTAAGTCCGGCAAAAATTATCAGCCGGCGTAGCGGCAGTGTTGGCTGCAAGAAACTTTAAGAAGGGAAGGCCTATGTCCAGCAGTGGACTCATACAAGGTGAGTTTGAATTCGTATGTTATCCCAAAAGGGGGTGGACCATGCTTGTGCACAACTTGGGAGAACCTCATGTAAAAATACTTGTTTCAAAACTTTTCTCCATAAACGAAAAACTACAAAATTCTAAAAGTTGTAGGTACCTAAAATAATGTTGTTAAAGATAAAAAAAAAGACGTGTGGCACTCGGGGACTGCCGCGGTAAAGCTATTGCATAGCATTTTGTATCAACTTATGCAATTATAATTATTTATTTATTTTATTTTTGCAGTATTTCTTTTTCTTTGATATTAATTCAAGTTACACTTTTTGAGCGTGGTGACCGATACGAAAACAAATTTCAAAACAAAACTGAAATTAGATTCAGGTGAAAAACGTCAGACGTCAGTTCGTGTCAGAGGCCAATCATGGACGTGTAGCTATCTTTACTGTGTTGAACACTAGCGCTGCGACGTTGTGACGAAGAACTAATAGAATACAAAAGTTTGAATATGAACTCTATTTCCAAGCAACAGATTATAAAATTAAGTAAATCGGAGTGGGGAGCGTGAGGTTTTTTTTCGTTACGGAATTTCTGGATTCGGTCCCCGCGCTCAAGGCCCTCGATAGAAGCTATGCAATAGCTTAAAAATTATAGGCTTAAGTTTGACCGTCATGTCGGTAAGTGAAGATGTGACCAATGTAGCACGCTTGCCTAGAATGTGTCTATTTACTCTTCGCTTGAATACCCCTGAGTCATAGCGATCGGGAAACACTGACGCCGAAAGAGCAGTCCATTTCTTAGCTGTCCTAAGGAGAAAAGTTTCAGCAAAGTGCCTTGGGCAGGAAGAATGTCCATCCTATACGGATGATGAAATTCCGTGCGTTAATAGTTAATAGTTCCGTTCGATAATGGTGATGGGGATTGAATTGTAGAATTCCTGCGCATACTATCCAAAATATTCTACAGTAGTTAAATATGAGTGGGTGTAGTAAATACGCCACAAAGCTATCGAAAAATCGATGCATCCATTACAAAAAAATAAAATTTTAACAGTTGTATCTCCAATTATATTGAACTCGTTGGAAATACACTCAAGGAAACATGAAAATGTACAAACACAACTTTAACACTTGGAACAAAGAAAAGATACATGTACCTAGACTAGATTAGTAAAAACTTACAAACAAGGTCAGTGCCAGAAACTTGTTTAATAAGTTGCCTTTGGAAGTAACACGGCTCCCCTTTAACGATTTCAAACTTAAAGCAAAATTATTCCTTATGAGAGTTACACGGTTAAATAGGGTGTTATCTGATATGCCTTGATTTGCTTATTCTATAACAGGATTTTATTTTTATTTATGACGTACAGTTTTTTAATTACGTACAAAGCTTACTAATAACTAAAATACAACGGAATTGAGAACCTCCTCCTTTTTTGAAGTCGGTTAAAACAAATACGAGATAATTCCTTCACTCACTGTTTCAAATTATGGTGGTCAGCCACGTGGATGCAACAACCTACAAAAAAGCGAACTATGAAGAGGGGTAGAAAAGTCCTACCCCTCTTCATACATCGAGAGTGAGTGAGAGAAACTATTTATATCCCTTACTCTAAGTCACTTTCTCAATCTATGATATCCACGAGAATACAATACTGAATGTATGAATTAGACTTAATTGACGTCACCCGCGGTGGGCGAGTCAACTCGCACTTTACCGGTCTTGTTTAAGATGAAATTATTGTATATTATGACATGCCAATGTTATGTTATATAACTATATGGTAA
Source organism: Horisme vitalbata (assembly GCA_951804965.1). Lineage (NCBI taxonomy): Eukaryota > Metazoa > Arthropoda > Insecta > Lepidoptera > Geometridae > Horisme > Horisme vitalbata. Next base: position 1,348,482 of record OX638093.1, read on the forward strand.
ATAAATGAAATGAAATGACATCGATAGTACCCCATCCCTAGCCCAACAAAGAGCAGGTGATTTGTATCTGCAAAATGTGTTTTTTCTTGATTCCCGACGGAGTCGCATTACTTCAGTCTTATTGCGCGCACGATTTATACTGTTTTCGACACCCGCTTTATTGGCAGCTTTGCGTACCTACGTAGGTACGTCAAACTGTAAGGCTTAACTGAAATGTAGGTAACCGTCCAAGCGTGCGTTTTATTTACTAGTTAAACCACCCACTTCGTTTGCGTGTAAGTACCTGCTTAGTACTTGATTAAGGTTATTTTAATTTTAATCGGAACCCCAAATCTGTATGTATGGAATAAAAAATATAGGCCGACACCTACCAGTGAAAGTTCATGACAAGGCCATCATATTTTTAATTCAATGCAAGATTACGTGTCTTACTTTCAAATTAGGTATCTGGTTGTGTTCTGGAGATTTGAGATACTACTATTTCAAAGGTAAATATTTACTACCTGGGTGCGTACTATTGAACCAAATCGAGAACTGGATTCTAATTGGATTTCTGTAATTTGAAAGTCAAAATGGGGAAGCCACATCCTTCAAAATTTTCGAACGATAAATAACTCAAGTAAATATTTGTAAATATTTGTAATTATGTTTTCTTTCACTCGTAAATTTCGTTATTTAAAAAAAAAAATGAAATCATAATTATCAGACACTGAAAGTGTCCCGCCAGATTCAACGTGAAGAGGGCGAGATCACGGTTTGGCTTGCAAATGCACAGCAACAATTTAATTAATATCTAAATCGGTTCCTCGAAAAATAAGTTTTTGTTACCTGTCTTCTTCAATAATTATATATTTATTTAGCGCACAAGGCCATAGGTAAGTGCCAGAATAATGTTTGGTCTTGGCTCCGACCATCTCTTAATTTTTTTACATGATTTCTTCAAAATTCGCCAGGATCAAAATCCTCGATCGCTAAAAATTTACTTTCTTCAAAATGTCCGATGGTAAACTCGTTATATTCCATAGTTAGAGACGTCAATTTCATTCAATAGTGTAAAAAATAGGCAACTCTATCCTATTCACGATTCAAATTCTGCACGGCCGACCTGGTTAAGTACCAAATGACAGAACTTAATATTGGTTAAGTACCAAATGACAAAACTTAATACTGGTTAACTACAATATAGTACCAAATAACAGAACTTAATATTGGTTAAGTACCATATAGTACCAAATGACAGAACTTAATATTGGTTAAGTACCATATAATACCAAATAACAGAACTTAATATTGGTTATGTACCATATAGTACCAAATGACAGAAATCAAATTCTAATCCAGTTCTCGATTTGGTTTAATAGTATGCATCCTGATAAAAAATCTAGAATGTAAATAAAAAAATTCTAGTATGTAAAATTCCTCCGCGGCTGTTACAACCATTATAAGCTGCAGGGGTCTATGTCAATGGTCTTTATGAACAAGCAACACTTTGTGTCAAAAACATTCATATTTCCATATAAATGAGTTTGCATAATAAATACTGCCGAGATATTATATCAAATCAATAAGGTTTTGTTTTTGCCAGTCTTATCTCGGACTAGTGAGCGCAGAGAAGTGAAAAGGGGAGCGAAGCGAACTCAAAGATGAGAGCTAACAAAAATGGCGTCACAGACGGTATAAATGCACCTGTCTCTTTGTGAGACGTTATGTACTGATGGCAAAAAAATGCAGTTGTAAGTTTTATTATTTTTATTCATTTTACGGGATCATTGCGGGTTATCAAGAGTCGGATATATAAACTGCGTATATTAATTACTTTTAAGAGTCAAGATAATATAAAGTCAAAATATAAACTGGTGACACAAGTGGTGTCTGCTCGTACTATCCATCCTGACTTACTAATTATAAATGCTAACGTGAGTTTGTTTGTTTGTTTGATAAGATTACACGCACGCCTTATCAACATAAAAGAACATAGGCCTATCCACGTGAACGAAGCCACGGGCAGTAGCTAATTAGGTATTTTCGTCAAATGTTTAAATGTTTATAAGATTGGGCAGGTGAAGCGATTGATTGGGCGGTGATTAGCGAAAGGCTGGAAGCTGGATACGTCGAGCTGAGGACGGGGCGCTGACTTGACTTTGACTGACTTGAATTTGACATCATCAACCTCAATAGAAGTCCACTGCTGAACGTAAATCTCTCTGGATTTCCACCAAGAATGGTCTTGAGCCCTCTCTATCCACCGATGATGTTTATACAACGTTATAATGTCTAATGTAATTTAAGTTTGCTTTGCCAACGCTACTGCAAACGAAGAGGCTGGTTGTATCGTGGCTAGACAAATATTTGTTCGTTAGCAAACGCACACTGTTTGTGGTCACTCGGTACCTTTGAAGCCTTAACTGACCTCTGTGTGACCTTTTGAACCACTCGTCTATATTATTTAACAACTAGCAAACCCGACTGAAGTCCTATCCAAATGATTGAGTTTGACAAAACTAAATAATGGAACTGCTAAAATATGGAATCAGCTCTGTTTTTCCATTGAGTTACGACCCTAACGGCTTCAAAAAGCGAGTTAATAGGCATCTTCTGGGAAAGCTCACCCCATCGTCGACCTCATCCTAATCCTCCTAAATCCGCCTCCGAACTAAAGGTCTCTGTGGCGCAGTGATCGAAGGTCCGCCTGAGACGCACAAGGTTGCGCGTTCGATGCACGCTGCGGGACCAATGTTTGCATTATTTGCAGACATTTGTGTAAGGTCTGGGTGTTTTCTATGTATGATATGTTGTAATTACAAAAAAATGTATATATGGTTATATAAGTCAGTGGTTCCCATAATACAAGCTCTGCTTAGTTTGGGGCTACATGATGCTGTATGATAGTCCAGCATCATTTATTTATGTATTATTTATTAATTATTTATCATCATCATCATCATCGTGAAGCACTCGTGGCGTGGCTCACTTGGGTATTCTTAGCAGGTCATCTTGGTTAAGCAAATTCCGTCCAGTCACTACTTGGATAGGTGACCGTTAAGTGGCATTTAGATCAGACCGCACCCGTGCTTCGGAAGGCATATGACGATGTTGGTCCCGGCTTTTTCGTTAAGCCATGTCGGAAGCCTTTGGATGGCCTAAGAACTCCGACACTAGATTTGGCCACAAGCTCATACGAAGAAAGAAGGAAGGCCACTATGATAGGTACATAACAATTTAAAGAAACACTTTAAAATAAATAAATAATAATAATTAATGCTAAACACTAACACACAGCATCATCTTGCCCCAAACTAAGCAGAGCTCGATTGCCTAACCAGAGCCTCATGACTGATATACTACCTACTTACCTATATATACTTTAGAGTTAACTATTTATTTATTTATTGAGTTACACCAACAAAGTAGACACTAACATAATTAATTAGGAACTACGTACAATATACACAGTGCATAATGATACCTCAATTATAGGTGCAAACTGCATGCAAAATTTGACGTTTGAACATAATAAAAATAAAAATAATTAAGTAGGATTATACAATTAAAGCTTTACAATATAAAGGTTTAATTATTAAGTGTTAACAAACAATAAATTGTATCATATAAATTAAATTTAAAATATGTACGACTAATAAAATTTTAAAGTAGGTATACTGTAGATTTTAAATTATTATATAAAACACACTTCTTGACACTCTTTGAGTGAGCTGCTGTTGTGAATAGCATTGTAGCTTTTAAAAATTCTATTTAATGGGGAGAAATTACCAAGGTTCGAACGAGAAGTTTTTCTGACAAACGGAGTATATTTTTTTGTTCTTGGCAAACACCTTGGAATACTTAAGTTCACCCGAGACAGAAGGTGTGGTGCATCCATTAAGTTATTAATCAATTTAAACAAAAACATACCGTCTAAAACTTTCCTGTGATTAAACAGAGATTGCATGTGGAAGTGCCGAAGACGATCTTCATAATTTGGGAGCTTCTTGGCCAAATTTTAGGCATATGACAAATGCCACAGGAACCTTTTCTGAACGCTTTCTAATCGTTTGTTGTATATATCATAATGCGGGTTCCACACTACACTGCAATATTCTAAGGAACTACGGACTAGAGCATTGTAAATCAAAATCTTTGTTTGAGGATTTCTGAACTCTTTGCAGTTTCGCAAGACAAAACCCAAAACTCAAACTTTTTTTAATAATGTTTTCGATGTGAAAATTGAACCGCAATTTGCTATCAATAGTGATACCCAAATCACGAATTTGATCTACCTCAGATAAAGACTCGTTGTTTATATAATATGACGTGGGCGAAGCAAGTTTTTTCCTAGTGAAACTAATTACGAAACATTTATCACAATTCAAGCTCATACCGTTTAAACGACACCATAATGATAAATTAGTAAGGTCGTTTTGTAGTAAGATTCCCTCTTCAGCTGAATTTACTTTTCTAAAAAACTTTAAATCATCTGCGAACATATAAAACTTAGAATTTTTAAAGCATTTGCCAATGTCATTTATAAACACATTAAATAGAAGTGGACCTAAATGGGAACCCTGGGGAACTCCAGAAAAGGCAGTAAATAGCTTAGATGAGTGACCACCAACAACAACCCTGGATTTTCTATATGACAAATAAGATCTGCCCCAGTTTAGAAAAGCACCAGATATCCCAGATAATGCAAGTTTATTCAACAGAAGATCGTGGTTAACCTTATCTAAGGCCTTACTGAAGTCAGTGTAAATTGCGTCTACTGATTGCCCATGATCGACTACTTCAGTAAGGTCCTCAACAAAGGACATTAAGTTGGTTGCAGTGGATCTCGTTTTTATAAAACCATGCTGTTCCGGCGCAATAATGCGCTTGATGTGCCAGAATAGCAAGGAACAAAGCAACATTTCCAAAACTTTAGCAAAAATAGGTATTAACGATATCGGCCTGTAATTTTTAATATTGCTGGTATCCCCACTTTTAAAGTGTGGCAAGATAAGAGTTTCTTTCCAGGCCGTCGGAAAAACCCCAGAACTCAACGATTTGTTAAAGATGATTGAAAGAGGCAAGGCTAATGCACTAGCACACCTGACAATAAATACAGATGGAATACCATCCGATCCAGCTCCTTTCCCAGCATCAAGTCTCTTTAACACTCTGAAGACTTGTTTTTTGGTGACAAAAATTGTTGATGAAAAGTTAATGGCTGAGCTTAAATGGGACTCAGTAGGTACTGATAAACGACCTGTGTTATAGACAGAAGAAAACTGTGTAGCAAAAAGATCGCAGATATCTGGCCCGTTACCAGCCACAGCATCATCTAAACACATTTTAGCAGGGAAAGTGCTACCACCTCCCCTTTTATGCTTTACAAAAGACCATATCAATTTGGGGTTCGATGCCAATGACGATTCTAAATTATCCAAGTACTTACAGTAGTAAAAGTTGTGCAATCTCGTGAAACGGTCTCTTAGCAGTTCGAAGGTGATTTTATCGCGAGGGTTTCCATATTTACGTAACTTTATTCTGCATCTTTGTTTTTCTTTAAGCAATATAATCAATGCCGTGGAGAACCAAACCGGATATTTTGAGATGTTACGAGGTTTTGATTTAGGTACATGTTTTTTAATAATTGACCTAAGGGTGTCATAAAAAATAGTTACCATGCTATCGACTGTATTGGCGTTTAGTTCGTCGGACCAATTGACACTGCTTAGATCACAAACGATTTTCTCATAATCAGCTTTATAAAAATAGTATTTAAGGTCTTGTTTTGGTGTTAAGCTTTCTAAGCAATCGAGAGTGACACTAAACTCCAAGGGGGGATGTAAAGGATCAATTATAGACAACGGATTCCCACAAACTTCGGGTTGCGAAATTATTTTAGTGCTAAGAATAAGATCCAAGATTTTGTCTTTATTGTTCAGAGAAATTATATTGCGCCAAATTGTTCAGTGACATAAAATCGATTAACATACTATGCAATAAACTATTTGACGGTTCAGTTAAGAGCTCAAGGTTTTGTGATTTTTTCCAAATTATACTGCTCATATTAAAGTCCCCTAAAATAAGGGTATCACCACCGTGGTCAAGCAGAGTGCGGTTGGAATTACCAACAAAAGTGTCAAGTATGTGACTTTGTACAGGAGGAGGTAAGTAGACTCCACATTTGTAAAAATATTGTAACTTGTTCATAGAATCACGTATTTCCAGTTTGACCCAAAGATTTTCACAATCAGACTCGCATTTCTGTAAGCGGAATGATTTGAAACGCTTTGATACCGCGATCAGCACGCCACCTCTATCTTTTTTGTTGTGGAATCCACTACTTTCACGATCTCGTCTGTACAGAACGTACCTATCATCAAAAATCTCATTGTCAGAAACACTGCCGTTCAACCATGTCTCCGTAAAAACAACTACATCGAAGTCACAACAAACAACGTTATTAAACAGCTCAACCGTCTTAGTCCTAAGACCTCTCACGTTTTGATAATAAAAACTAAGATTGTTTAATGCGCCCTTTAGTAAAGTTATGGCAAGTATAACGGTTTTTATGGCAAATTATTTAACATATCATTACTTTTTACATGCACAAAGTTGGATTCTTCGTTTTTGCGCATGTAGATACGTCCATCTCGCACCCAGACGTATCTGTACCCCAAATCCTTCGCCTTGGCTCGGGCAGCGGCGTGGAGGGCCTTATTTTCGAATGTGAGGTGCTCCACTACGTAGACCGGGCTCTTCTTGGCAGCACCAATTCCCAGATGGCTAGTGTTTAACTTTTCATTCTGATTATTTCTGTTGTATTTGCTTGCGGCTGCCAAAAACTCGTCTTGCAGACGCGGGCTACTGAATTTGACTAGTATAGAGCTCGGGCGTGGGCTGGCGTTGTTCATTTTAGCCAGCCTAGAGCAGTAGTAGATGCTGCTTTCATTGATTGGGCATTTAATAGACTTACCCAGCTGCTGGACCGTGTTAATTAGATTTTCTTGTCGATACTCTGGAACACACTGGATTTCGATGTTGCTTGAGCGAGACAACTGATCCAGCTGTGCAACACGCGCAGATAGAGACTGGTTACACGCGCGCAGAACCTCGTTTTCTTTCTTTATATTTTCAACCAGCACAGACTGCGTAGCTTGCTCAGCTCTAACTTTTTCTAATTCCTCGCTGAAATAAGACATTGACACTTCGAGTGATGACACAGCGCTGCGTACCTCTTGTAGCTGAGGAATAAACTGAAGCTTAAAAGTGTTTTGTAGCTCCTCACGAATAATATCCCGAATGCTATCTGCAGACATGCATGAGCAGTTGGTGGCGCTTCGTGGCTTTAGACGCTGTGTGACAAACTCGTGATGCGGCGAGGTTGCAGCCCGAACCGGAGTATTAGAGTTATCACCTCCTTTTCGCTCCTTGCTGCGACACAATACGCACACCCAGTCAGCTTTGAATTCGGTGGTCAATGCGTCGTAGTCCTTTAGCGTGAGGTTCATACATGAGTGGTGGTAAACTACAGAACAGCGTGAACAGTGTAGGGATGGTATATTATTCAATTTATCCAAACATCCAGCACACTCATCATAAGTAGCCATATTACTGGTGCTCATACTTAACTATAAAAGTTTGCACGTAAACTTGTAGGTAGGACGCTAAATGTATCGGAACGAAGCAGTAACAGTGGTATCGAAAGGTCGTAAGCGCCGTGTATATCGCGTCGCTTACGCGTTTAGCTCAACAACACTGGATAAAACAACTGACGGTATTGTGATTGTATTATTTATTTACAAAAACAATGAAATTTGAGAATTAACACTGATTTAACACTAATATTATTTAATATGTATGATAATGGGTTTGTTATATAGTTTGTAGCACTATTTTAACTGTGAAAATTAGCTTTATACTGGTTGTTTTGAATAAAAATGCAGGAGCAAATATGTAAACGTCTGACTTGAGTCTTGTCTCTCATTTGTTTTTTCTATTTGTTTTAACTATGTAATATGTTTACTATTAGATATATACTGTGTTGCCATCCCATAACCTTATTTAGATTGTAGCTTACACCAAAGAAAGGTTGCCTGGAAGAAATCACTTTCAGCGATTAGGCAGTCCATTTTTTAATTGTCATTGCTTTTTATTTATTTCATGTAATAAAGTGTTTATTAATTAATTCATTAATTTTACGTAAAAACATACATAAAAATCACCCAGACCCGAGACAAATATTATAGCAGATAATATAAACATTGGTCTCGCGGCGGGAATCGAACCCGTTACCATCTACGTCTCAGGTGGGCTTTCTCCCACTGCGCCATAGAGGTAATCAAAATAATGAAAAAATGTCGAATCATTTCCAAATAAACAAACCAATGTAACAATAAACAAACAAAACCCTTCCTATTTTCATTTTGAATCGTTAAAACCTATTCGAACGTATGCCTAATTTATGAGCGGTAACCGGAATACGTCATAACATTTATACAAGCTGAAAATGCAGCTTGTGAAGGGATTAGCTGGTACACTGTGTAAGAAGCCACTTAGAAAAGCTGGTCATTATAACCAACGTTCCAGAGGAAGATTCCTAACTCGATTATCTGACCAGCTTAGAGAAAAGGGTACGTCATTCTACAGTGTGGTTATAGATTGCCACAAATTGGAGGCGCTGGAGACAGCCGAGAGCCGAGACGCTTGAAGGAAATCGCATGGTGAAAACAATTTTCAGAAATGAAGTACGACTACAACGAAGGAAGGTTGTTGGAAGCGAGCTGGCTGCTGATTGTATTGTCATAGGCATTCGATGAAAACACTCGATTTCACACAATATTAAATTGTATTCTTGACCTTTAGATATACACCCGTTACTCAACCCCCTTAAACGAAGATAACATAAATCATAAATAATTTTAGGATCTTAGATTTAAGTGAAGCTGCCAACTTTTTAAATGCATTGGCTCATTTAACCTAAAAAAATCTCTATTTGAATCTAATCGAAACGATACGGCAGTGTTTGAAGGAATCAGTGTTCAGTTTTAGTGTCGGAGTTTGTAAGCCGTTCCAACGACTTAAAAAGTAGGAATCAACAGCGTATTATGTAAATGATTTGAAAAAAATGCTGTTTTTGTGACTCTACCATGCCTAGGTACTAATATTTTGAAGGCGAAAGCTTGTGAATTATGAACATGTGAAGATATGTTTGTTCCTCTTTTACGCTTCTTCTTCTTCTCCATCGTATTAGTTAGTAGCCAACTCTGGTGTTGGTGTTTTAAGATCGCCTGAAGGCGATACCAATATTTGTGGCATCACGTCAGACTCTGCAAAGCGGGATTATTAATCCAATCATTCCATTGTTTTTTTTTTGGTTAGCCCATTGATGGGCGTTGTACTGTTTTAAAAAATTAAACTTTACGCCATGGGTGTTGTTCGAGGCCATTTTTAGGCCCACTTTTTGCTAGGATAAGCGCATACTGCCTATAAAAAGGCTGACGCCGGAGAAACGCGTTTGGAGTGAACCAGCTACAATACCCCGGACTGTGGTGCCTCCAAAAAGCAATATTGTTATCAAAACAGAACACATCAGCGAGTTGTCAGCAGGAAAAACAATTTTAATCTCCCTAATGTCTGTCGCTTTTATAACACACGACGTAAAATGAGAAAGAAATAAGCATAACATAAAATAACACCCGATTTGCGAAAGGCTGGTAGAGGCTGGATGCGTCGAGCTGAGGACAGAGTGTAATGATGCTCATTAGGGAATACCTATGTCCAGCAGTGGACTGCTATAGGTTGATGATGATGATGGACACCCAATAGACTTAACTAGTCACTTGGATATTTTATTTCATGGGCTTAGGAACTATGAGTGAACCATGGTTCACTGGTTCCATATGGTTCCACTGCTGGACAGAACCCAATCAAACCAACAAAATGTTTAACGTCCTCTTAAAAACCAATGGCTTATGAAACAGACGAAAAAAAAATACCAGGAACAGCTTGCATTAGGTCTTGCTGCCGAGATGCAAGTGCACCCAGGTACTCAGGTGAGTTACTAGTGCGCTAAAGACGCACTACCATTTGTCCATGAATGGTACTAGAACTGTTATGTCGCTCACTACCCGCTAACCACTGAAGGATAGCTAACTTGTAAACCAGCTTAGGCCGTCAGTGAAGCCGACTACTATTTTTCCATGAATAGTAGGTACCGGAGCTGTAAAGCACGCTCACTTCTCGGTACACATATGCGCACCTCCCCAAACTGCTCAGCTGGGTAGGCCGGTTCATATGTCTAGCAGCATGAACTACTTGCTATCCAGGCAAGTACCGGAGTACCGTAACAAGTTAGTAACGAGTTACGTATAAGGATCACTCACCGACCCCGCTGTTAGCCATGTTTGACCCTTTCGCCCTGGGTTCATGAAACTAACAGCTAGTTGCGCGCGAAGAGCGACGCCCGGCATCCACCATCCGCCGAGCAGGCGAACATGCCGCTCCTCTGCAACTAACCACATACCACCACGAGTCCATACGACCTTGACACCCGTGGTACCCTGTCTAAGTAAAGGGACCCGTAGTTCCCGTTACCACTTCGACCGCTCGGGTCTGTCGGGGGAGATACCACTGCTGGACAATCTGGATAATCCCTGATCTTGGTAGGCGGGTTGGGGATCGCAGGGCACAGCTTCTCGTATCACCGACGCTACTGCCCATCGGCGGCCAGGGGATTTAGCTGTTGCTGGTGTTAGGCTGTGCTATGCCGCAGTCAGCTAGTCGTCATAGAGTTTGCTATTTAGATAAGCTGATAAAGATAAGGTAAAGTTTCAGCCAAAAAAAGTTTGTTTATTTAGCAGGGTACACCACTGATTATCACATATGATTGAAAGATGGAGATTGGAACTCCTTACAAGCCCAGTTAAAGATTAGGCTGGAATATACTGAATCTGGGAATTAGAGGAGGCCTAAGTCCAGCAGTGGACTTCTATAGACTGATGATGATGATGATGAAACGGAATCGTGTCGGATCATGCAAGTAACCTACCATTCCTCATTCACGTCTGTCTTGGTACAGTTAGGTCGTGTGTTCTATCAAATTAGTTGGATATACTTTTGCTGGTATTTTTCATAACCATCAGATAATCCTTTCAAATAATATTATAAAGGGGAAAGTTTTTGTGCATGTAGTAGATATGACATTAGTACGCAAATCTACTGAACTACAGAGCTGAAATTTTTCCTATTTTCCAGTTTCTGTGGGTGTACTTAAAAAGTTTCAACCGCCATTTTCGGAACCCAAGCCAAACTAACCTGCACATGGTGCACCCTGCTGTATAACAAACTCTGGCGGCTCATGGCAGCATAGCACAGTCTAACAGCACCGTCGGTGGTGCAAGAACCTGTGCCTTGCTATTCTCAACCCGCATGCCCAACGTTCGGATTATTCGGTTCTTTAAGTGGAGGCCTATGTCCGGCTGTGGACTAAATAGGCTATGTTGTTTTTGTTAGTATACTTACACTTTGTATAATGTACCTACATGTTCTATTAAACGGTCACCTAATCAAGCGATAAAAGGTTTGTCCCATTTAGTCACGAGCAGACTTCGCAACAATCGCTCCTCAAATTAATGATGATGAAGAAACGAATTTTAAACTCATTTTTCAGCCGTTTTGTAAACGAATATTTATTTACTTCATTAGTTCTTGAAATTAAGTCGTAAATAACTCGAATCGTGCGAAAATGCCCGTTTTTGTAGTTTAAAAATATGGACTCTAGGGATGTGCTCATTTTCGGCCTACCAATTTTAGAAGGCCGAATTTGATTTTTATTTTTTGAGAACTGAAAAGTAATTATAAGCATTCGATAAACGAGCCAAATAAATATTTTGATATAATGAGTGTTTTGTCTCGAGTTTTTATAAACTGCGGACACTTTTATCTAGTTGTAGAGTTTAATTTCTATAAAGGTTTAGGTGCTATAATTATATAAATATACGGGACATCTCATACCCGGTCAACTAATCCCGAACTAGGCAGAGCCTGTACTATGGGTACCAGAAACTGATAAACATATTATAGATACTTATAAAACACCCAGACACATAGCAAACATCCATTTCCATCCGTTCATCACACCAACGTTTGTCCTAGGCGGGAATCGAATCCGCGACCTGCAGCTCAGAAGGAAGCGTTAATATCAACTGAGCTATGATGAGATTTATATTTATTTCTAAAAATGCCCATAACTAACAGCTAGAGGCCAAAACGTTACAATGAGCCAATTGAAAATAATCAATTAACGTTATCTAAAAAACAGTTAATAATAATACGAGAATAAAGTACATTTTGTGTCTTCTTAATAATCTAATAAAATCAACCTTTGTTAAAATATGACATAAATGTTTAAAAATGCCAGATTTATTAATCCACCCTTCCGTTGAAATGATAACCCCCACACGGCAAGTAAATGCCGTTCCCATTGTGGCATATACCTGGCTTCGGCTTCGGCCCCGCTAATTGGTTTCCGCGTTATAATTCTCCGTTAATTGCGCGCTTTCAAACTTCATTAGCGCGAGTTGAGTTTTTTCTTTTTTTCTCGCCTGAGATTAATAGGTCGCCCTATTGCTGGCAGTTTGGTTGAATCAACAGTTCTGGATCAGTTATATGTATGAGCTAGTGGGCCTACTCGGGTGGTGGAGTTTTTAGGCCACCTGGGTGCCTAGTGCGAGTTTTTTACCAGCTCGATCGCGTTTGCGTTTACGCAAATTTATATGGAATCGAGGTAGCGCCATCTAGTGAAAAACGCGTGGCACTGACTCCTTTCCATACAAATTTGCGTAAACGCAAACGCGATCGAGCTGGTAAAAAAACTCGCACTAGCCACCCTGAAGGCCTGTTGACTTAAGGACTGAAAAACCCGCGACTCACTTACATACATCATGATGACATGATTGACCTTCCTAGGTGTACGTATCTAGCCGAGCTTGTAACTACACTCGAGAGCAATGAATCCGGGTCACTCAAAGAATCCAAAAAATCTCGGAAAGTAAGAATGCTAGGTTAATGCAATAAATTGTATTTAATAGACAATTTAATACTCCTTAAATGAAAGTTAAAAAAATATGAGTCACCATACATTTTATTTACACAAAATTACATAAAGAAAAAAAACTGCTGATCTCTCCTTAAAACAAAAATAGGAAACATGAAATTTTTGAACTTTATGACGATTTTCTTGAATTTCAATACTTCGTATTACCTCCTCGTGCTTCCATTACTGCGTTTACGCGGTTTGGCATGCTGTACACCAAGTTCCTTATACGATTTTGGGGAATATTCTCCCATTCCTCTGTGAGAGCAATTTTGAGCTCAGGAAGCGTGATTGGGGGAGGGTTTCGTTGTTTTACGCATCTCCCTAGCTCGTCCCAAGCATGCTCGATCGGGTTGATATCCGGGCTGCGCGCTGGCCACTCCATACAAGTAATGTTCATCTCTTGAAGGTAGTCATTCACAATCCTACCTGTATGAGGTCGGGCATTGTCATGCATAAATATAGCATCCTCACCCAAATTGACCATAAATGGACCAACGTGTTCGTTGAGGATTTCTTCCACATATCTTACGCTAGTTAAAGAGCCGTTTTCTATGATCACCAGCTCTGTGCGACTTTCAGAGGAAATTCCGGCCCACACAAGTACAGACCCACCACCGTAGGCTACTTTTTCTTCGATGCATGCTTGCTTGAATCTTTCCCCTGGTCTTCTATACACTCTGTGTCTTCCATCGTGCTTGTAGAGCATAAATTTTGATTCGTCGGAGAACATAACTTTCGACCAATCTTCAATACTCCAATTTACGTGGTTCTGGGCATATCTTAGTCTTGAAATACGATGGCCACGCTCCAGTTTAGGGCCGTTTGCAGGTCTAAGGGGTTTTAAGTTAGATTCAGCAAGCCGACGTCTTACTGTCCATGCACTTGGGTTACTTCCTCCGAGGCGTCGAAACTGATTTGTGAGTTCAGTTCCTGTGAGAAAGCGATTTCGAAGCATGGTGTTCACCAAGTATCGGTCTTCTCGTGCTGTGGTACACCTAGTTCTGCCCGTTCCTGGTCTGCGTAGGTTAGAACCAGTTTCTTCGTAACGTCGGAGAACTCTTTGTACTGTTGACAGCGACACACCGACAGTCCTGGCTGTATCGCGCTGACTCCGGCCAGTTTCCACCAATGTAAGTATTCTGGTGCATTCTTCAAGTGTAAGCGACATGATTTCAGCTTGAATAATGAATATTGAGCACTATCAACCTGGTTTATGTACCAACATAAATGACAGATTACAAACAAAAGCAAAAACAAATCCTGTAATTTCGTAGTTCCATCTTCGACAGTGTTCCCTTTTCAAATTTGATTTTTTTATGATATAACTTTACAATAACTAAGAAGTTTTAATACTTTCATTTAAGGAGTATTAAATTGTCTATTAAATACAATTTATTGCATTAACCTAGCATTCTTACTTTCCGAGATTTTTTGGATTCTTTGAGTGACCCGGATTCATTGCTCTCGAGGGTATATGACTGATATTCTATTTAAATACATTTTCTTTGTATTGTAACTCAAATAAATTTTTCTTTATCTTTATTTTTATCTTTGTAAATACACAATATAAACCCGCGACAAATATTTGCAGATCAATAAAAAATTGGTTTCGCGGTGGGAATCGAACCCGCAACCTTCTTCAGACCTTCGTCAGACGGACCTTCACCCACTGTGCTACCGAGTTCGTTAAACATATTAACATCCCAACATTAACATGCTTTGACCCCATATCCAAAAAAAAACCAAGTTTTCGTTATAGCTTAAGTAGGTAATATTATCAAATAAGTGCAATTTTTGCCCGTAGACAAGCAGACTATCTTGTCAAACTGATTGTAGTGGGAAAGATAGTGATAAAGATAGAAGGAAAAAGACAGAAGGACAGGAAAAGAAGGGTGGGGGGGGGGGGGGGGGGGGGGACAGGCACTGACGGGGCTCCTTTGACGGCCACCTTGAGGCAAGCCGAAGATAGAACAGCATGGAAGTAACTCATCAATACCTCAATAAGAGTCTTTCAGGATGGGCACGACCTTCAGCAATGGTGAATACGAGGAAGAAGTGCGATTTAAATCTATATCTATACCAAATTTTAAGTCGGTAGCTTATCTAGTTCCTGAAGTCAATCAGCTGTGACAGATAGACGGACAAAGTCGCACCATAGGGTACTTGGCAGGGTGACCATTTAGCGGCATTAAGGCCGCGGTCACGAACTCAACGGGCGCTTGGCGGCGGCGGCGCGGCGCGAAGGAATGGCGCGTTTCAATGCATAGATCTGAGCGCTTCTGTACTTCGGAAGGCACGTTAAGATGTAGGTCCCGGCTTTTTCCGTCGTTAAACCATGTTGGAGGCCTTCGGGTGGCATAAATACTTTTACACCAGAGTTGACCGTTAGCGAGCTACGAAGTAGAAAAAGAACCACAAGGGTTCGTTTTATCATTTTGGAAATGTAACCCTAAAATAACATAATAAAAGTGATTGAGTAACTATTTATCAAAATGAACTACTGAGTACATAGGCATTATAGACGATTCCTATTTTATTGAATTACAGTTGAGGCGAAAAGAATTCGCTTAAATAAAGCAACATTACCGCCAATAAATACCCAACTAATCCGCAATAGTGAGAAAGTTTAGCCGAGAGAAGCAATCGACAAGAATTGGAAGTAGATGGGGACAAGGCCGGCGTCCAATGGAGCGCGGCGGTCAAACGGAAAAAAGTGTTGTAATATTTGAATTTAGCGCCTTTCAT
Source organism: Horisme vitalbata (assembly GCA_951804965.1). Taxonomy (NCBI): domain Eukaryota; kingdom Metazoa; phylum Arthropoda; class Insecta; order Lepidoptera; family Geometridae; genus Horisme; species Horisme vitalbata. The sequence continues at coordinate 1,364,308 of OX638093.1, forward strand.
TATGAATAGACAACTAAACTAAGTAGTAAGTATTACCTATAGTTTCTCTAATGTTTTATGTAATATGAATAAATAGAAAATAGAAAATAAAATAAAAATTGTTACTGTCAATGTCAATATGACAGCTGAAGTGTGAATATGACAAGCAATAGCGTTCCATTGTTGTTCGTTCATGGTCTCAAGACACAACCTATATTCTGTTGTGATGAATTCGCCATGAAATTGAAATTAACATAAAGTACAGTGCCACAAGTATAAGTTCGCGGTGGCGTTTTTAGGAAGTAAAACTGGAACTGTATGTTTGACGCATGGGAGTTTACAGACAACATTATGATAAATCTGCGAATAATTTGGTTTTTAAAATGTCTAAAGTGATTAATAGTGGTTAATGAGAAACCGTTATCAAAGGACATTAATTAATCCTAAAACGTCCAGGGAAAAAAACAATTTTGTCGGTTCGGGAGTTCGAGTTTGTAGGTTCTGTGGCACAATGGGCAAAAGTCCGCCTGAAATACAGAAGGTTGCGGGTTTGATTTAGAAATTGAGGAGCAGTAGGTTAGCAAGGTAAGGGCATGTTAAGAGGAGGGATAAAAGTCATGTAAAACAAAAAGAGTAAGATATGCATGTGAAAGGATGTGCTGGTAGAGGTAGGCCAAAGAAGAGATGGATTGTGTGAAAGATTACAGGAGTAAGAAAGGAGAGTTAAAATGAAGGGAGAACAAGCGAAATATCATGTTGCCTGCCACACATAACGAAGGGATAAGGGCAGGGGGAAAATGATGATGATCTTTAAATAAAACAGATATTATCATTAAAATTAAAAAAAAAAACGCCGCAATTATAATTTACCGTGCTGAGAAGTCGGTTTAAACGCTGCGTACGTTTCCATACACATCTTCCTCAAAATGACAAGACATCAAATTTAAAAAAAAAACGCTTGAACGTATTTTACCGTGTGGTCAAGTGTGTTCAAACGCTGTACACGTTGCGCTTCAGTGAGCACCGTCCTCATAAACTATTCTAACTCTCTTAGCTTACAGAGTTAGTATTGTACTAACTTTTACCAATGGATGATCTGCCGGATAAATAAGTTATTCTAGTTTTATTGGATGGGCGTATTGAGCAATGACTTATTGGGAACGACCCGTTCAAGGTCACGAAGGAAGAAGTACGTAACTAAGTTTTTGGGACATACTCTATCTTTTATTTTTTGATCTGCTAGCTCACACGACGCACTTCATTCTATTGCATTTTGGAACCTACTTGTAAAAAATTAAACAATCCATAAACTAAGTAGGTATACCTAGTGGGTAATTCTGCCTTTTCGCTCGCTGGCTTTGGATATCTTTTGGAATACCATTTTTGTATTACTGGTTTCTCATCACATTGTTGTGCTATACGTATACCTTCAAGAGCTCAAGATAAAAGGATAATACAAACTATATAATTGAATATAGTGTAAATTGAGGCAGACACCCATAATCTTCCATCCTCCGCCTCAGAAGCAATGAAATTAGCGGCATTAAATTCGATACTCCACACCCTATATCAGTCCACTGCTGGAAATAAGCCTCCCCTAATAAAGGGGGATATGCCCATAAACCCCATGCTGGGCATGCGTGTTGGGGATCGCTGGACATGGTTTCTCGTACCGCTGACACTATTGCCTGACGGCGGCCATGTTATTTAGTGCTAGATAGGTTGCGCTATGCCACAATCGCCGGTTAGTTATAGGTGCATCATGCGCAGTCTGCGCAGGTGAGGTTTGCTTGGGTTCTAAAGGTGAGCCGTGGGATCCTACCGGGACTCCATGACCCCGTCAAGTGCTACTGCAGCGTCGAGATCTTCATCAGGCGATGAATGGTTCGATGAAGCACTAGCACTGCGGTGAGTGAAGGAACACGGTGTGTTTTTAGTCGGTAGGCCGCCGAGCTAACGAGAGCTAGTCCCCGCGGAGAGCCCGACAGACCCCTCCAACTCTCCCCGAGTTTGAGGACATGCGTAACGCATTTTAAAAACGACAGTAAAAATGATTCTAAAGTGAAGGTTGGAAACCACCCTGACGAGTTTTTCGTTAATGAGTTAATTCACGTTTGTTTAATGAGTAAAACGGAAGTAAGTGTAAAGTATTGTTTATCTTGTTCACACTGTGTCCACATTGATATTGCAAGCGACCCCGGCGTCCTCGATGACCCACTTTAAGTAGGGTTGGGGTACAGTCAACCACATAGGAGAAATAGAATGCACCATTAACATAGCTTATGAAGTAGTAAGCTTAAGTTGCAGTACATTGGCTTATTCCGAAGAACCGATAACAAAATTGGGGTAAACGAGTTCTTGAGTGGAGACCGCAGCTCGGCAAACGTAGTATAAGACGTTTTCCAGCCAGGTAGTGTGTTGATCTTCGAAAGGCAGCTGGTAGAAGCTGGATGCGTCGAGCTGAGAACAAGGCGCAATGGCGCTCATTAGGGGAATCCTATGTTCAGACTGGAATGCTAAAGGCTAATGATGATGATGCAAATATATACTTATTATACGTAGATATCTGCAGATAATGAAAAAATTTGTCTCGTGGCGCATTAAGCAAATAAGTACCTAGTTGATGTGTTAGATCTAAAATAAGTTAAAAAAATATCAGAAGTCGTGATACATCCCGGTCCATCGGCAATTTTGTTAGTACTAACCTAGAGATTAGAATATTGGGACATCCCTAACCGGTCCAGAGTAAAGTTATGATTAGTTTGTGTATTACAAACACAGAATTTGTAATTTGTGTTGGATCTGATATTTGGACGCTGCAGCGCTGGTGCGAATAAATTACAACGCTTCTGCTAAATCGTTCAATTGAATCGTGGTGCAGCTGGCTCTCATCGTTTAATAATGGTCCTGCTAATATTAAATAAACTGTACGGGCGAAAGTTTGTAAAATGGTGTATAGAGGTTTAACGTCATCTTCAACGGAACGAGCTCGGAGTTTCTCTGAAGGATAGAATCCGCAATGAGACTATCTGACATAGAACCAAACATGTCGACATAATCAGAGAATTAGCACCGATAACCGTTGGGGTAAACGAGTTCTTGAGCGGAGGCTGCGGCTCGGCAAACGCAATGTACGCTCTCCGGCCAGGTGGAGTGACGATTTGCGAAAGGCTGCTGGTAGAAGCTGGATGCGTCGAGCTCAGGACAGGGCGCAATGGCGCTCTTAACAACCTGCTGAATAACAAACGGGGTCTGGCGGCCGCCCATTGCGACATAGCGCAGCCTAACTAGCACTAGCACAGCTGAATCCCCTATCGGCAGTGTGAAAGCTGTGCCTTTTGATTCCCAACTCGCATGCCCAACGTGGGAATTATGGGCATATTCCTCTTCTTATAGAGGAGGTCTATGTCCAGCAGTCGACTGAATAGGCTGGTGTAGTAGTTCAACCAGCTACCAGCTTAATACAACCAGCTAACAGACCTCGCAAACACGACGCTTTGTCGTCGCGCTTAGTCGCGAGCGTCTGTCATATCTTGCTGTCGCGATTGTTTCCGTGTGTGCGTAGCTTTGAACAAAATGTATGAAAAATGTCCCCCGCAGCTTGTCGTAGCCTCTAATCGTCGCTGACGATTGTCGTCCAATGTGCGCAGGCTGTTAATGTGCTGAAAACACAACTGAGCTGCAGGCGTAGGTCTTGCTCGTATGCTTCGCCACGCGGCATGGCGCGTAGCATCATATCCGAGTCCCGCAGTCAACATGTTAAACTAGTTACCTCCACGGTGCTGCTGGTGATATATTAAGACAAAGTACTCACTCTAGAACCTTCCTGAATTCTTAAAAGCCAACTACCATTTAATTAGTGCAATACACCATTTCCTTGCTCATTCAACTCGGAGTATCTCACAGTTTGCCTGCAATTATTCTGCATTTGCTCAGTAAATTTAATTAAAAGGCTACGTTGGATCAGTGGTTGGAGTTTCGATATCAAACTAATTTTTTTTTCGTATTGTGTGCTACAGCAGCTACTAGGTACCGACTCACCATTATGCCGACTGCATTACCATTAGACGTTGTTTATCTGCCGGGACCATTGTTCAGTCACAAGACAGATCTACTACTGAGCTATTAGGCCAACATCATCATCATCATTATCAGCTGTGTTCCCCCAGTGACAAGAGCTTATGGGTCTTGTTTTGATTATGAGCTATAGGGCCATCGTCATCATAACCATTATAAGCAGTTTACAACCACTGCTGGGCTTAGGTCTGTTTTGATTATGAACTACGAGGCCAGTTATTTTAAATTATATATTCTTAAACAAATTCAAAAAAAGGAGGTTTTCAATTCGTCGGTATCTTTTTTTGTTTGATAATTATTATCTGATATCTGTAATCAACGCACAGCCTTAACTGTAAGTCCTAAAGACTTGTCCTTGCATAATGTACACACATAAGAAAGAATGTCCAGAAAATTCAGCCCCAGAAGGGGAGCGGCGAGGAAAAACCTACGATAGCTAACCTGCTGAACAACGGTAAGGTCAAAGTTTCACTAAGCCAAAAAGGCTTCTTAAAATGTAGATTTGCTTATTATTTGCCGAGGCCCCCAAAAAGTGTATTAACATAGAATTCATATTATAAAACATATATTTGCATACAAACAAAGCCCGGGTACATGCTCAGAGTAAAAATATAGTACAAAATAGAGCTTCATGCAAAGCGTGCGTCACACAAATTTCATTATTGGAAATATCAGCAAAAAACCATATGACGTAGTGAAACCACATAAAGCGATAAAAGAAATACTATGAAAAGAAAAGGATTATTATTATTAAATAACACTTCTGTGAAAAAAATTGCTACATAATAATATGATAACCAAAAAACTTAAATAACGAAAAATAATCAAATCAAAAATTTGGTTTTAATTTATGAAATATCTATAAATAAATAAAATAGCACAAAAATATTTTTTCTAGAATTTTAGCTATACAAAACTTTAATTCGCGATGGTGCGGAGAACATAACTTGACGGACGAATCACGAAATCTGAAAACATGTGGCACTTGACCCTCCCGCCCCGCGCCACACCTTATGCCACCAAATAGACCGATAAATCGCCTAAGCTTGACCACCAGCGTCCTGTTTACGTGACTCGCCCTATACCTATCAATGGGGCCTACCACCTTCTCCCAAGTAAAGAAAGATGAAACCCGTGACGTGCTGGAATCATGACCATAATCTCCACGTTGGGCATGCTTGTTGCGGATGTCAGAGCACAGCTTCTCGCACCGCCAACGCTGCTGCCCCTCGGCGGCCAGGGGACTTAGCTGTGCCGGTGTTAGGCTATGCTATACCGCAATTAGCTGGCTTCCAGAACCCCATTTATAAGTTAAAAGGGCACCCAAGGTTGGCTTGGGTTCCAAAAATGGTAATGAAACCCCTTACACACCGTAGTAATTAGCTATTGCAATATTATTCATACCCTTATGCCATTTTAGACGACCTCTGTGGCGCAGTGGGCGAAAGCCCGCCTGAGACGCAGAAGGTTGCAGGTTCGATTCCCGCTGCGGGACAAATGTTTGCATGTTCTGCAGGTATTTGTCTCGGGTCTGGGTGTTTTCTATGTATGATATGTATGTATTTACAAAAAAAAAATGTATATATGTAATATATCAGTCATGTGGTTCCCTTAATACAAGCTCTGCGTAGTTTGAGGCTACATGATGCTGTGTGATTACGTCTCGCATTATTTATTTATTTATTTATTTTCATGCCTACACTGGTTGTTCATACCTGGTGATAACCTGTAACATAATTTCTTCTCTGAGGCCAAAACTATAGAAATTATCATATCAAAAGCGCCGTTGGACAGTTTACAACTATGTATTAACCCTTTGTTTGTTATCGCACGGTTAAGGTCTTTTGATGATGAGGGAAAATTGAGTTTTGGGCTTTATTAGAAGTTATTTAGTTTTTCAATTTAAGTTAGCTTAGGCGAACGAGTGTAATGTAGCCAGCAGACAGTGAATGAGAAGACGATCGGTCTCAGTGGCGTACCTTGGGAGAGGCCTACGTCCAGCAGTGGACTGCTAAAGATTGATGATGATGATGATGAAGCTAACAAGATGTTTGGTTACACCACACTATTTATTTATCAAATAACCTACGCGCTGTGTACAGCATTACAATTTAAACCTGCCACAACAATTATAGGCGAAGACAACTTAGCAATGATACATGGTTAAGATTTAAATTTAATTTATATATTTTTTTATTTTGACTAAAATGATCCGTTATCCTCACAGAATAAATAATAGTTAAAACGGTAAATATTCTTTACTAGCTTCCGCCCATGACTCCGCTTGTGTGATACCGGTGTAAATAAATATATAAAGTATTTATACTAACAAAAATATGTGATAGTAGCTCAAAAATTATTTATAACAAGAAACATTTTAAGCGTGAAATTCCAATACATTTTCGTAGACGCTAAACGTGAAATGCAGTGTAAAAGTGCCGCTATTAACGGTCTAGTGAGCATTTCTATTAGGCTTAAGTTAACAAGATCACAGCGCAGCGCACACCGGAGTTTCAAAGTATTCAATTAAAAACTTTGTGTTCCCTATTGTATGAGTGGAAGTGATTTTACTAAATCTACTATTAAAAACTTGATCAATTAGCAAATGTTATGTGTGAGAAATGGGCTGGCCACGTAACAACTGGAAAGCTGGAAACGTGGACGCTCACAGTACGGCTAATTCACCAGGTGGCAACAGAATACCAGCGTTGAGTAGGTGCGATTTTTTTACCCGCTCAACAAATCCTGTGTTGTCACCTTTTTGGCACGGCAACATTATTTTTATTGAATTTAACTATCATGATAGATCTATACGTAGGCAGGTAGGTTAAATTATGGTGGGTATTGAGCGGGCATAATAGACAATGTTATAATGTCATATAATGCTTGCATGCAAGCTGTCGTCTAGTTTGTTTACTGTTCGCTATTTTATTTTAAGTTTCTATAATGGTAGGTTGGGTACCCATTACCTAATATCTTTTTTTATTTTGACTGTTGTGTCGTGTCAAATAAATGATTCCATTTCTATTTATGTTCAAAGCCACTCAGAGAGCTATGGATCGAGTTATGCTCGGAGTTTCTCTGAAGAATAGAATCCACAACGAGACATGGAAAAAAAGATGTCAACAATTCGACATAGCTATGTGAATTAGCAAGCTGAAAAGGCTGTGAGCGGGCTGGCCATATTTGCCGTAGAACCGACAACCGTTAGGGTAAACGAGTTCTTGAGTGAAGACCGCGGCATGGCAAAAGTAGTGTCTCCGGCCAGGTGGAGTTACAATTTGTGAAAGGCTGCTCAGGTAGAACTATTAGGGGAGGTCAACAGAAGAAGAAAAATGATTGGACAAAGTTTACTACAGGTGGGCTTTATTTGAAACAGGAAAACCGAGAATAAGCTATACATGAGCCAGATAAAAGAGAAGGTTGAAGTCTTGTTGTATAAGGAAATAAAAGATATCGCAATGGAATGAGCAAAATGGAAAGAATTGCACCGACAAGAGCTAGGCTATTAAATATAATATTTGTCTGTGTGAATCACGTAAAATATACAAAATCCACCGTCGAAGCCGAGAAGTTAAAAGGAAAGAAAGAAAATTCACTTATTCGATACACAAAGTTGGGTGGATTGGCATTTATTCATCTTTGGAACTCAAGCCCACATCACTTGACCGTAGTACACCGTGCTAAATAACAAACAACGGACGGCTGATTGCGGCATAACGCATGTCACTGCTAGATTCCGTCTTGCCGTTACAATGCCGTCGACATAGCTTAGAAAATTAGTAAGCTGAAGTAGCAGTGGGCTGGCCATATCTGCCGAAGAACCAACATCCACTGGGGTAAACGAGTTCCTGAGTGGAGACCACGGCTCGGCAAACATAGTGTAGGAAGCCCTCCGGCCAGGTTGGGTGACGATTTGCGAAAGGCTGCTGGTAGAAGCTAGATGCGTCGAGCTCAGAACAGGGTGCAATAGCGCTTATCAGGGGAGGCTTATGTCCAGCATTGGACTGCTATAGGCTGATGATGATGGTGATTATGAGTCCAAAGGTCGTCAGTGTGACCGCCCTTGAATCATGATAATAATCGTCTAGCTAGTGCACACATCCCCTGGTATTTATTCTGATAATTTTAAACGTGACGATTTTCTGAAAACATTTCGTGTGATCGTAAATTAATTTGAGATTACTTACTGTGAATGGTTTTAGAGTTCTGCGACATTAAGGTGGTAATGGGACCCTAAGACGAAAGGCATCGACCGTAGAGTCTTAGTTGATTGTGCCTTAACTACTAGAAAATACTATTACATTTCATCCGGGTAGTAAGTTAGGATATAATAAAGTGACAGAGTACGTAAAAAAACAAAAAATAATGGAACTTTTCGATATAGGTACGTCAATAATTTAAATATTAAAATATTACAAGGCGAGTTTAAATGCATATGTTATAATAATAATAATAATAATGCGGGACTTATCACACAGCATCATGTAGCCCCAAACTAAGCAGAGCTTGTATTATGGGAACCACATGATTGATATACTACACATATAATTTTTTTTTGTAAATATATACATATCATACATAGAAACACCCAGACCCGAGACAAATATCTACAGAACATGCAAACATTTGTCCCGCAGCGGGAATCGAACCCGCAACCCTCTGCGTCTCAGGCGGACCTTCGCCCACTGCGCCACAGAGGCCGTCGAATCGTTATTCCGACAGGGGGTGATTTTGACCACGGTTGTCCCTAGTTGTGACTCAGTTCTTGAACAAATATTGTTGACCAAAAAACGTGATTTATGATGCAATGCTTTGTGATAGGTAATGGTTACCACTCAACATCAGGTGGGCCATGTGCTTGTTCCATCTTGAAGTATCATAAAAAAAAACTTTATTTGGTTAAATTTACCTCTTTTCGGGTTACCTTACGAAATTCAAACTCACCTAGTATGATGCTGGGGCTTTTTTATGTAAATCTAGCAAAGTAATTAATGAAAAATACCTGTACTATGAACTGGGAAGACTCATTAATCTACATCAGTAAAACAATGAAAAAGCTGTTTGTCTATCTTGTCCGGTTTCCTATTAGTGTTTCATAATTTGTGTAATATAGATTATGTCATAAATATGTATGTAAAAAACGTTTATTTCAACGTTTTTTTTTCAATTTTATACATACCTGGCCAGTACCTATTATAAAACAGAGTTCGAACCGAGATACGACATATTTTCACTAAGAATTTGTTAAATCAGTGCTTTATTCATGACACGTTTGAGTTCTGTCTTAACAAAAAAAAGCTTTAATACATAAAAATAGGCCTTTATAATTCTAAAACGGAGTACGAACCGAATTAAGACACAAGCATACATTTTCGTTTAGAATTTGTTAAATCAGTGTAATACTCACGACAGGTTTGAGTTCAAATAAAATAAGAGTGTTAAAAAAGTGTTATTATTTTTCTTGTTCTTACGGAACCCTGTTGCATTATGACTCTCACTTGACTGTTTTTACGAATGGCCAAATATTTTCGAGATAAGCTGCAATGATCACCGATTATGTGACACGAAAAACATTATTAGGATTTGTGTGTTTTGTCAAATACTTCAATGTTTTAGTATTTTTGATATTTTATTTTTAAATAGCGATACAGTCAACATAGTAAAAGGACTTACGTACATAGAACCTCCTCCTTTTTTGAAGTCGGTATTTTTTTTTGCGAATGTTACCTACGTCTTTTCTGACGTTAGTTTACCAACCTGCTACAACTAAGGCCGAGCGGTCTTCATGGATAAAACACATTACCAGCCTATATCAGTCCACTGCTGACTTAAGCCTCCCCTAATCAAGGGGGATATGCCCAGAATCCCCACGTTGGTCATGCTGGTAGGGGATCGCAGGGCACAACTTCTCGCACCCCCGATGCTGCTGCCCGTTGGCGGCCAGGATAATTAGCTTTTGCCGGTGTTATGCATGCTATGCTGCAATCAGCCGGCCTCCAGCCCCGTTTGTTAGTTAGCAGAGTGCACCCCGTACAGGTGAGGTTAGCTTGGGTTCCGAAGGGTTAGAACCCCTTACACCCCGAGATAGAAGAACTATACATAAAAGTAAAAAGACGTAGGTGAAATTTGATCATTTCTTTCAACTTTTGCCTTAACAACCTTGGTTGACACTTAGAGATATAGATTAATAGATAAAAAATTCTTTATTGCACGAGATAAAATACAAGCGAATAGCATTTTCTTCCAGATATAACCTTTGTTCAGTGTGGAGATAGATGTACAACTCTTGGTGCAAACAGCCTTCAAAATCCTTTTCATAATCTTCTTACCAAAACTCATATCCGTTTTGAAGGGTGTGGGTGCTGGTCAATCAAATAACAGGCACATGAGGATAATTATCTTCATGGTTAAGGTTGATGGATGCAGAGCGTTTCATCGTAGTGCACGTTCTAAACATGCGTAACCATTCAATACTGTATTATCGGTAACGGTTATCACTTAACATCAGGCATGCCATCCGTGCTTCGGAAGGCACGTAGAGATGTTTGTCCCGGCTTTTCAGTCGTTAAACCATGTCGGAGGCCTTCGGGCGGCCTAAAAACTCCGACACCAGAGTTGGTCACTAGCTCATACGAAAAAGAAGAAGGTATGCCATGTACTTTTTCAGTCTTTAACCTGAATATACCCATTTTTTAAACTCTACACCACTCTTTATACTCTTTTACACTTTATACTGAAAAACAGAAACTAAATCAACACAATTTTTCAGCAATATTTCCAAAAAGACCCCTCCCCAGCCTACCTCTTTGTCTGTTTGCACGCAGTCAAACCAAACTGTATTGAGGATGGCGGACTTGTTTTAGTCGCAGGTTTTGTAGAATGGCTTGGTCATTGATGAAATTCCTTACTATTCCTATACTATTCTATCCAGTTCTATCCTCATAATCATTAGCCTAAAGTAGTCCATTGCTGGATGTAGGCCTCCCCTAATGAGTTGCATTGCACCCTGTCCTTAACTCGTCGCATCCAGCTTCTACCAGCAGACTTTCAAAAATCGTCACTCCACCTTTCCGGAGGGCGTCCTACACTACATTTGCCGAGCCGCGGTCTCCACTAAAGAACTTGTTTACCCTAATGGTTATCAGGTTCAGATTCATACTATTTGGTACACATGATCTAAACAACAAATAAATACAAAATTAAATCAAATCAACGAAAATAAAATCACAAATCCAATCAAATTAAATCCATAAAATCTAATAAATAAAAAATAACTATCTTAACCTACCCTACTAATATTATAAACGTTAAAGTTTGTGAGTTAAAGTTTATGGATGGATGGATGCATGGATGTTTGTTACTCTTTCACGAAATAAATACTAAACGGATTTAAATGAAACTTGAAATATACATAGTTGATGACCTGAGTGAACACATAGGCTACTTTTTATCTGGGTACCACGCGAGCAAAGCCGCGGGCGGAAGCTAGTATTATAAGTGCGAAAGTGGGTATAGTTGTTTTTGTTTTTTACGCTTTCACGCCTTAACTTCTCAACCGATCATCCTGAAACTTCGCGTACACATTATCATGGTACAGAAAAGGACATATGGCCATACCTTTCATCCAGAAGAACGTTCCCGAGATTCCCGGGTTCCCAGATTAAAAAATAACAATAACGCGAGGGAAGCCGCGGGTGGAAGTTAGTCAGTAATAAATACACCAACGTTTCCAAGTACCAACAACAACAACAACAACAACCACTGGCTTCTTATATAAGTTCACTTCTGGATATAGATTTCTAAATAAGAGGGGGAATATGCCCGTAAACTCCACACTGGGCATGCGGCTTGGGAATTGCAGAGAACAGCCGCCACACCAACGCTACTGCCCGTTGGTGGTTGAGAGTTTAGCTTTGCTGGCATTAGGCTGCGCTATGCTGCAATCAACCACCGCCAGAGCTCCGTTTGTGGTGCACCCCACGAGCCGGCGAGCTTGGGTCCAGAAAATGGAGGTTGAAATCCTTTACATCTCATTTTTAGTACAGGGCTTATAGCAATCATAATTGCAAGAACAAAGTGCACCAGCTACTTACATAGGCTGTATCTAGTTAAAATATTAAAAAAAACTTCATTTGATCCTGTGTTCCTCATTTTTAGTAGTGAGGGCTTAAAGCAATCATAATTGCAGTCAGTGAACCAACCTAAAAAAACATTTGATCCTTTGTCTTCATTTTTAGTCTTCCTTTCTTTCTTTCTTTTTTTCAACAAAGTGCACCAGCTATTTTCATAGGCTGTATCTAGTTAAAAAAATAAAAAACTTCCTTTGAACCGCTGGTATTGGCTCCGAGGCAGATTCAATCAAGAGGAGCGATGTTTTGTGCTCCTTTAATTGGACGGGGACAATAGGAATGACCCTGTGAAATATTGACTTCGTAACTAAGGACTTTAAACCCTAGTTAGAAAAATCATTCGTGCAATTTGCAAAAAGCATTTGTTATTCAAAAAAGAGCTATTAGAACAATTGTACGTATTCCACAATGGGAGTCCTGCAGAGAACATTTTACAAAATTGCAAATTTTGACTGTGCCAAGTTTATATATTCTAGTGCTTCTTATGGATATAGTAAAAAATCCATTAAAATACGAGACTAAGGAAGAAAGAATAAATAGGTTAACCACAAGACGTAAAGATCTCGAGGTGCCTATATGCCCAAAGCTCGATATTGCTAGGCATGGCTCTCGGTATCAAGCTGTAAAACTTTTTAACGCACTGCCAATTGGTATGAAAGTTATCGATAGCCATTCTTTATTTAAAATGAGACTGACAAAGTTTTTGTTGAAGGGATGTTTCTACTCAATTAATGAATTCGTGACATGCAAAAATTTAGAATAGTAATTATAGTTTATTTCATTTTATTTTTGTTGACATTGTAATTTATTTGTTTCTCTTTTATGTTATTTTTTATTTTATTTTTATCTGTATGTATTTGTTATAATTCAATCCTTCATTTCAAATACGATTGTTAATTGTTCTTGAATAAATAAACTGAAACTGAAACTGATTTAAATAGGCACATTTAACTAATATTATAAATGCGAAAGTTTGTATGTGTGTATGTGTTTGCTTCTTTCCACTCGACTCCGGAAGTGCTGAACGGACTTGGATTAAACTTGGAATATAGATAGCTAATGACCTGGATATACACAAAGTTTAATTTTTATCCGGGTAACAACTACGCGAGCAGAGCTACGGGCGAAAGCTAGTATTATATATTTTTTATAACTAGAGTCCGTAAAACTTTGTTATTGTATAATATATTATTAAAATCTTTGTCATTGCCCATTTAACTGAGTCCGCTAATGAGCGTCATTGTGCCCTGTCTGCTTGAGGCATTCAGCTTCTATCAGCACCCTTTGCAGATCGTCACTCCACCTGGCCGAAGGGCGAGACGCGATCTCCACTCAAAAACTCATTTACTCCAACTGTTGTCGCTTCTTCGGCAGATATGACCAGCCCATTGCCACTTCAGCTTGCTAATTCTCTGAGCTTACGACAACTTTAGTTCTATGACGGATAGTCTCGTAGCGGATTCTATCCTTCAGATAAACTCCGAGCATAGCTCGTTCCATAGCTCGCTGAGCGTCTTTAAACTGGTAGCCTAGCCATACTGTGAGTGTCAACTTTTCGGATCTGTATTTCATGAAGGGTAGGATGCACTGATTGATTTTTCATATGTCACACAATGAAATATAAATAAATAAATAAATAATGCTGGACAATATCACACACCATCATGTAGCACTAAACTAAGCGGAGCTTGTATTATGGGAACCACATGACTTATAAACTACATAGATTCTTTTTTTTGTAGATACATACCTATTATACATAGAAAAGCCCAGACCCGAAACAAATATTTGCAGGACGTACAAACATTTGTCTCGCGGCAGTAATCGAACTGCGAAATATCTGCGAAAGTTCTGCGTCTCAGGCGGACCTTCGCCCACTGCGCCACAGAGGCCGTCAATCAGCATCATCATCATCATCATCATTATCTTAATCATCAGCCTATTATAGAAGTCCACCGCTGGACATAGGCCACCCCTATTGACTGGCATTGCACCCTGTTCTCAGCTCGACGCATTCAGCTTCTACGAGTACTACCACAATAAAATAAAATGATTTAATCACTATTTCCTATTTGAGCGAAGTAAGAAGCAAAAGCTAGTTAGATATATTTTAAATATTCCTTTTTTAGCCACAGAGCACAGTAAAAAGCCGAAGGAACATAAAAAGCACTAGATAACTAGCGAGGCACTAACACGAACAAAAGTACATTTGATTCTTTCCACTGCATAAAGGTACTAATGTGGGGTAGGTTAGGGGGGAACAGGCTTTATATTTATTCTATTACTAGCAGTCCGCCCCGACTTCGCACGGGTAGTTAATAAAAAAAAGACGTGTGGCACTCGGGGACTGCCGCGGTAAAACTATTGCATAGCATTTTGTACAAAATGCATGCACGCACACAAACACCGTGTCGAAGACTGCCGAAAAGAAACGACGTTAGATAATGTACGGCCTTCAAGCCACACCTCCGTGCCCGTCGGAGTGGGGAGCGTGAGGTTTTTTTAAGCTATTGCATAGCTTCTATCGAGGGCCTTGAGCGCGGGGACCGAATCCAGAAATTCCGTAACGAAAAAAAACCTCACGCTCCCCACTCCGACGGGCACGGAGGTGTGGCTTGAAGGCCGTGCATTGTCTAACGTCGTTTCTTTTCGGCAGTCTTCGACACGGTGTTTGTGTGCGTGCAACTAGACGTATTTTTTTTTAATAAAAGAAAAAAAAAATTCTTATCGGTCACCACGCTCAAAAAGTGTAACTTGAATTAATATCAAAGAAAAAGAAATACTGCATAAATAAAATAAATAAATAATTATAATTGCATAAGTTGATACAAAATGCTATGCAATAGCTTTACCGCGGCAGTCCCCGAGTGCCACACGTCTTTTTTTCGTTACGGAATTTCTGGATTCGGTCCCCACGCTCAAGGCCCTCGATAGAAGCTATGCAATAGCTTAAAAACAAAAATTATAACTTTTTACACACACACACATACACCCTTTATTCCTTGATAATAACTATTGACTTCCCTTCCGTACCCCCGTAACGCTTATTTCATCGCTTTGCTGCCTAGCTAGCCGAGCGGGGTAAGCGGTGACATGACCACGCAACTTTTTTCAAATACTTACATTTTTAAACTCGTGATATCTTTTGAATGGAATGTCCGAATTTAATGATTTAAAAAGTTATATAAATTTATTAAAACAGTCTTGATTATAAAGCAATTTAATTTCATAAGGATTAATACCGAGTGACAAATAAAAAGCCTTTTCCAGTGCCGGCAGTTCAATTAAATTTTTAAAATAAATTAACACTTATTGTGACATAAATATAATAGCTAGACATATGCTGTTGCGACACTTTTTGTAGATTATGATGTGTTCTAAATAGTTGTATTACATTATTTTGTCCTATCATCAATAGTTTTCGCACGCGATGTAAGTAATCTTTTAAGTCATTTTTTTACACCTCGGGTTATATTATTGAAATTTTAGGAAGAAACCCTAATTTTTTTGAAAATATTATAATAATAATATAGCCTATAACACCCGGGGATAGTGTAGCTACCCAACGGTGAAATATTTTTTTAAATCGGTCCAGTAGTTTCGGAGCCTATTCAATGCAAATAAACAATCAAACAAACAATCAAATCTTTCCTCTTTATAATATTATATACTTTAATATAATACTTAATAATATAATACTTTATAAATATATGTAGATGTAGATGTAGACTAAAAGAGCTTATTATGAAGGTCTCATTTGGGGAAGTAAACCACTATGCCTAATTCTTCCGTGAAGCCGCATTGCTGTGTTTTGGTTTCAAGGTGGAAATTCTGTAATTTCACCGGAACTCACACCTTCAAAGCGGTGAAGGTGATAAGCCTCAGGTGCCTGTACTCATGAGGCTTATCACCTTCATGCCTCAACTTGATATTGATATTGACATAACATAGGTGCCCTGCGATCCCAAACCTGCAAGCCTCGCGCTGCCGACGCTGCTGCCCGTAGGAAGCCAAGGAATTTAGCTATACAGGTGTGAGGCTGCGCTATGCTGCGATCAGCCGGCTGCCAGAGCTCCTTTTGTTAAACAGCAGGGTATACCACGTGCAGGTGAGGTTGGTTTGGACCCCTTACACCCCATCGCATCACTTAGCATGTCAGTTCATAACGATTAGGTATGTAACAAAAGCTATTCACAAGCTTGTCACAAGCAGAAAATGACATACGATATAAGCTAAATATGACCTTGCATACCATATCATGCTATAATAAATTAATTCATGTGATCGACTCTAACAATATTGTTAGTAAAAAAAATTATTTGACTAAAGGTAGATAATACCTTTCTAACTTTTTTAAGCGACAGATAGCTATTTCGCTATCTTACTATTTTTGTACAACAGCCAAGAACTTGGCTAAAAAGGCTGCTTTTATTGAGCAATGTTCTGACATACAAAAAGAGAGATTGGAATTTGTTCCAAGTCATTTAAATTACTAGATCAGACAATAGAGGGAGCCTCTAGCATTATCAATTCAAATAAGTTTAATAAACATTGTAAAATAAATCAAATAAACAGAACTGTAAATCATACTAACTTGGTGCATCAAAATATTCAAGGATTGAGTTGCAAATTATTAGAATTAGAATTGTTCATGAACTCTGATAATATAGACATCATCTGTATTACAGAACATTGGCTAAAAAGCTACGAGCTCATGTTCAATTTCAGTAACCACCAAGTTGGTAGTTCTTTTTGTAGAATGCATGCTATAAGAGGCGGCTCATTAATAATTTTAAATAAACAAATCCAATTTAAAGAACGTAAGGACATTGTCCATTTGTCTGTTGAAAGCCAAATTGAAATAGCATGCGTAGAGTTGGAGCGTTTCATTGTTATAAGTGCGTACAGCCCACCATCCGCCTCATATGATATTTTTGAAAAGGTCATGGATGAAATATTGTTCAAAATATCTAAAACAAACAAAAATATTATAACATGCGGAGACTTCAATATAAATTTTCTAGAAGTTTATTCATTGAGTACTAAAATTACTAGTTTATTCAAATCATATAATCTAAAACCTCTCTTTATGGAGCCAACTAGAATTACTGACACTTCAGCCAAATGCATAGACAATATTTTTACAAATTCAAATGTTAATATAATAAGTAAAAATGTAATTAGTAACATAAAATCAGACCACCTTGGTCAGTTAATCAAAATAGAAAATCAAATAAAGAAAAATGTAAAACGGCAAATAACTTTTGTACCAGTGACTGTGCATCGATTAGAAAAATTTAAATCTAATTTGTTAAATAGATCACCCTTTTCATATCAAAATAATAATCCAAATTATTTATATAATTCTTTTTTTAATAATTTTATCAAAGAATTTAGCTCAATATTTAAACCTAAATCGATCATGGTCTCTGACAGTCCTACATTCTGTGAGTGGGCAACAGTAGGAATTCACATAAGCAGACAAAGAATGTATGAGCTTTACAGTGAAAAACAGTATAATTTTAGTGAAGAGTTTAAAGATAAAGTTAAAAATTACTCAAAAATTTTTAAAAATGTATGTCGCGCGGCTAAGTCTAATTATATTAGTTCAAAAATTAGAAGCAGTAGTAATAAAATTAAAACCACTTGGAAAATAATAAACAGTGAGACTGGAAAAGTCAAACATGACATTAAGGAGTATAAATTAAATATTGGTAATACCATCATCAAACAAGATGGTGATGTTGCCAAAGCATTCGAATCCTTTTTTACAGACATTCCAGTTTCTACCACAAGATCCTTAAACTCTTCTCCTATAATTGCGGATTCATTACTAAATAAAAATGTACCAAAATGTGAAATACCGTTTTATTTTAAATATGTAAACAGTAATGATATTATTAAAACATTCAAACTGATAAATGTCAAAAAAACTACGGATCTCTGGGGCATTTCTGTTAGCGTTGTAACATCGTTGATTGACATTGTCGCACCAGAACTAGCGTTTATATTTAACGAATGTATTGACTGTGGTGAGTTTCCTGATTTAATGAAACATAGTAAAATAACACCTTTATTTAAATCCGGTAGTAGTTCTGACCCTACTAACTTTAGACCGATATCAGTACTGCCAACATTTAGTAAAATTTTTGAAAAGCTTATTCTCAGTCAACTGCAAAGCCATTTTAACTTTAACAACTTACTAGATGTCAAACAATTCGGATTTACGCGGGGCAGATCAACAACTGATGCCGGTGTTGAGTTGGTATCGCATATCTATGATGCCTGGGAGGACTCACATGATGCTTTAGGCATCTTTTGTGATTTGTCTAAGGCATTTGATTGCGTACACCATGAAACATTAATCAGGAAACTAGATCACTATGGCGTCAGGGGTATGGCTTTAGCCCTTCTCACTTCTTACCTATCTGACAGAATACAGAAAGTAGACGTAAATGAAAATGTTCTCCGGGATCTGTAGTAAAGATGGGTGTTCCGCAAGGGTCAATACTTGGACCATTTTTATTTTTAATTTACATCAACGACCTACCTCAACTTGTGAGAGACAACCACGAAATTGTATTGTTTGCGGATGACACGTCACTTTTATTTAAATTAAAGCGACGGCAGACAAATTTTGACGACGTGAACAATGCAATAGCGAAAGTTGTGAACTGGTTCGATGTAAATAATTTATTACTGAACGAGACTAAAACAAATTGTATGAGATTTATATTACCAAATGTTAAACAAGTTAAACCTAACATTAAAATAAAAGATGAAGATCTAAATCTTGTGGACAGTACTGTATTTTTAGGCATAACTTTAGATAATAAGCTTCAATGGGGCGCTCACATAGATGGGTTGTCGAACAGACTCAGTTCTGCAGCATACGCAGTCAAAAGAATCCGTCAACTTACTGACGTAGAAACGGCTAGACTAGTTTATTTCAGCTACTTCCATAGCATTATGTCGTACGGCATTTTGTTGTGGGGGAATGCTGCAGATATCAACACCATATTTGTGTTGCAGAAGAGGGCTGTTCGTGCAATTTATAATATGGGCCCCAGAGAATCACTTAGAACTAAGTTTAAAGAAATAAATGTTATGACAGTGCCGTGCCAATATATATATGAAAACTTAATGTATGTCCGAAAACATATTAATATGTTCAAGAAAAATAGCGACTATCATAATGTTAACACTAGAAATAAAGATAAACTAGCTGTTCCCACTGTAAGGCTCCATAAAGTTAGTCAATCTTTTAAAGGGATGTCTGTACGATTTTTTAACAAAATACCAAATGATGTGATTAATCTATCTGTAAATAAATTCAAAAATGTTGTTAAACGTAATCTATGTAATAAAGCTTATTATAAAATATCTGATTATTTAGATGACAAAAAAGCTTGGGATGAAACTGCCTCCAACTCCATCAAAAACAATGTAATAGATATTAAGTACAATGACGTTAAAAAAATATAAGCCAAGCAGAGTTTCTTGCCAATTCTTCTCTGTTTGGTCACGTTACGAATTGGTGGTAAATTAAAAAAAAATGATGTTTCTAAGTGTGTATACAGTTCCTACTGAATAAATGAATTTTTACTTTACTTTACTTTACTATCACTAGTCCAAGAGTAAAATCATAATCAAATCGCATGGATAAAAGTATAACCTATGTGTTAATTATTAAGGTAATAAACTTTGTGTATTCCAAGTTTCTCCTTAATCCGTTCAGCCGGTACGGAGTTGGGTGTTAAAAAAATATACTGACACACACACACATAAACACACACACACACACACACACACACACACACACAAACACAAACACACACACACACACACACACACACACAATTTTTTTCTATCATTAAGAAAAGTACAATAAAGCTAGTTTTTTATACCAGCTTTTTCCAAAAACTAATCGAAGTAAAATCCTGTTATTTTAAAAGCAGATTCCATATACAAATAGCTTCCTACTAAACATCTACGTCTCGTAGCACCATAGCGATTTCGTAGAGGGTCTACGTCGTTTATTAAACTATCTAGCTTCTAATGCTGGTTTGATTCCCAGATTTGTATTTTAATATAAAATGATGTACGAGGTAATATGTTAGACCAACGTGTCTTTTGTAGTTCTATGGAATAGGATACGTTTTGGTGAAATATGTCATACCCGCTCGCAACTCCATTTCATTTATTTTAGGGTTCCGTACCTAAAGGGTAAAAACGGGACCCTATTACTAAGACTCTACTGTTCATCTGTCTGTATGTCTGTCACCAGGCTGTATCTCCGGAAACAGTGATAGCTATACATTTGAAATGTTCACAGATGATATACTAAAAACAGAATATAAAATAAATAATACATAAAATACGAGTATATTAAGTGGAGCTCCCATAGAACGGTACGGAACCCTTCGTGCGCGAGTATGGCTCACACTTGGCCGATTTTTAAATAAATGTCTTCTGGGATAAATGGATAATATAATTTCCACAATTTCACTAATTTCACGGATATTATTCTGGAGGCAACCTAGTACGGTGTATTAGTCCAGTAGTCCAGCCTCAGTCAGAAGGCCTAGTACGAGTTGTACAATTTGAAAACTTTTATAGTATACTATCGAGCTTAATTTCAAAGTACCTTTTTCGTTAATTATCTCACCGTTTTGAGTGATAATTATTTCAATCTGCAAGAAGATTAGATTACCTAAGTTGTTCGATCAGTTTCTACTTAAAACCAGTTGCGATACTACCACAAAACGTACATTAAAATTGAGCTCGATATGGTAAACCAAGAAAGTTTCCGATTTTTGCTACTCATACTAGGGGTACAGGTCCTGTTCTGCTATAGCATTTGCGACTATAACAAAAACATGCAATTAATTAGACTTACATGCAAACATTTTCTTCATCAGAGAATTTGTTTAGTTCGTGAGTTGCATTCTTCGCTTTTATTTGACAACATTTGCGTCCGGTTTGGACGTGGCTATTCAAAAAATATTATTATTATTTATTTATTATTTTTGTATTCTAGTATCTCCATTATATCTCACCTATAAAGTTATTCTCGCAAGGTATTGTGTTAGGTGTGGTCTGATATATGATCTGTGGTAGAATATCAGCGCCTGCTGCTATAGCATCAGGCATTAAGCTAGGTTAAAGCTCTTTTGCAAGCACACACTAATACATTTATTATTTTTCTGTGACATCACTAGATTACTACTATAATAGCCCCCTTATTTATAAGCAAATGCCGTTTTATAACGGTCAGATAAAGTAAGCTTATACCTACCTGTCATTTAAATGTAGTTAAAAAGAGGTGACATGAATTATAACGCCATTTTGGCTATCTGGGGTTTACAGAACTGTTATGAATAGGATGGTGGAAATAGAAAGTGGTAGTGGTTGAAAGTGGTAAATAAATGATATATAAATATATATGATTATGTCTGTATGTCTATGTCTATTCATAAATCAATTAGTGAGTCAATAACGCAATTTCATACACAATTTGGATAAAATAACTTTTACCCCATAATATTGTATTTTGGTTAGTCCAATAACCACATCACTTAGTGCTATCAAGGCTTTTAAGGTTTAAACTTTAAGCGTTGATAAATTCGTGGCGTACCTTAGGTGCTTTTTATTGTTTTCTTCTTTTTCTTTTTATTTGCTGACTGTATATATTATGACTGGTTTATGATATCATCATCATTCAGCCCGTTAACACCCACTGTTGGGTATATACCTCCTCTTTCATCACGCCACTCCTTTCTGTCCCTTGCAAGCCTCATCCACAGATTCCCCGCTACATCCACGATGTCGTTCGACCATCGGGCATGTGGTCGGCCTTCGAGCATCTCTGGACCACCACTCTGTGACTGTCTTTGTCCATCTTCCGTCTTCTCTTCTAGCCACGTGTCCTGCCCATTTCCACTATGATATTATACATAATATTAAATTGTGAGAGCTTGTGAGGATGGATGTATGGATGTCAGTCACTTTTACATAAAAACTACTTCAACGTATTTGGATGAAACTTTGAATCACGCTAATATTGTAAATTACAAACGTTGCTTCACGCCGTAACTTCTGAACAGACTTGGATGAAACCTGGAATATACATAGTATCACGTGAGCAAAGCCGCGGGCGGAAGCTAGTATAAGATAAGACCGCTTATGGCTTGTGACGTAGCTGGCAGAGGTGCAGTTTGATGCAATTTCGGCCGCGGAGCCTCGCTTTAATAGAATCCACGAGCGGAGCAAAACTTCTTAATCCTTATTTATATCTTGCAAATTTACAATAGTTTTAAGCTGGTAAGGAGTTTACATAATGTGATACTTAGGTAAATTTTACAAGATGATATATACAATGTTAGATGGGTATAGTTACATTGTACTTTGTTGTTTGTTATTGTCCGTTATCTTTATGTTCTGTTTAAAGACATTAATTCTCAATAATTTATATATCCTATGTCACCAGGGGCGGATTTACCAATAGGGCAAGTAGGCCCGGGCCTAGGGCGGCAAAATTTAGGGGGCGGCAAAAATTTTAGGTTTTTTATAGTTGCGTCTTTCACTTTTTGCTCCTTCGCGTAGACGCTATTCTGTAAAAAATATAAAACAAGCAGCCCAGATATTACCACCGCTAGCCACCCGCAAACGTCCTATATAACCTCTTCAATTTGTTAATTTATAAAATCATACTTATTTACTTGTTTCTCAACATTTTTTTGGCTTGCTTTCTGTAACTTGGCTAACGATCATCTTCGTAATATCAAATACGTAACAATATAGTTTAAATTGTAATAAAGCCAAGGGCAAAAAGCAGGCCAGAGGGTTTTTTTAATTTTTTCGTGCTTTACAGCGAGTTTAGCAACTACCACATTTCTGATGAACACAACGACACCTCATATGTCAAAATCCGTCCAATGGTTTGGGCTGTGTAGCCTGCTAAAGAAATGGACATACATAGTCACAAACATACATACAAACGCTTGAAAAACCTTCCCCTCCTTCTGGCGCAGTCGGGTAAAAATAAACCTCGGGTAAGTCGGGTAATAATATTTAATTCAAAGAAGAAGATAGGTATTTATAGGTAAGATAGATAGAGCCCTGTTTGTAATACAGCAGGGTGTACCACGTGTAGGTAAGGTTGGCTGGGGTTCCGGAGATGGAGGATGGAACACCTTACACTATTACAACTCATAAGGCATTAGGCTTAGCAAATGAATTGACCAAGGTACAATCCGCCACAAGTATAGGAAATACGTTGAGTCTATAGTACATACCCTTGCCCCCACTAGGAGTATCCCCTATATCATATATCACCTAGGAACACCATGGTAGAGTACGAGTAATGTAAAAATAACGCTGGAAGAAGTGGAGGGGGTGTGTTTGCACATGGGTAAATACCGATAAATCGCCTGATGCGCAGCCTACCGCCAGCGTTCTTTTTACATGACGTGACCTATTATAGACACACAGACCCGAGACTAAATGTTTGCAAATCATGCACACATTTGTTGTAACTTGAAAAAAGGAACAATAAGGTGTATTTTTGTTAACATATTTTAATTCTCTTTTATTTATTATTTCTCCAAAACAGCCAAAATATACAATTTAAATTGAAAAGTCTTTGTCGTGAATTCTGATGAAGGTTCGTTTATTTATACGGATAATGAGGGGGAATAAAGTATTATGATGCGTTTCAGTCAGCGATTTAAATGGATCAATACTTCTTCTTTTTGTATGAGCTAGTGGCCAACTCTGGGGTCGGAGTTTTTAGGCCGCCCGAAGGCGTCCGAGATCGCTTAGCGACTGATAAAGTCAGGAGTCCGAACTTTGGAAGACATGTAAACATTTTGGCATTTTAACATATCTTCTGAAGCACGGAAGCGTTCAGATCTCAATGCCTCTAAGGGCTATATTCACCACCACCCATGGCTTCGCAACCATGGCTTCGCAATCAGTCGCAGGATACTACCATACATTTTGATGGTAGTGGCAACGGGTGGTGCCGCCACGGTGTCTCGGTAAAATATAGCCCTAAATGTATCATCCAAGTACAGACCGGGTAAAATGTTGCTTATCTGCTTAGAATACCAAAACACATAACGCCATGAGCGCTTCCCTTCGGAGCAATACTATTATTTTACTTTAGATCCAAAATCTTTGAACATGACGGGATCCCGGTATTTTTGGCGCTTGAAATGAAATGAACTAATTAATTGTGTTACTGGTCCATCATCATCATCATCATCATCATCATCATCATCATCATCATCATCATCATCATCTGATTCTTCCTTCCCTTATCCTAAGCTATGTGGTGTTGGCCCAACATAGGGTTCCCCCTCCCTTTCTCTCTATCAGTCGTTACTCACTCCTGTCTTACTCAATCCATTGTTTCTTTGACCTACCTTCACCAAGGTCGAAGGATCGTTACTGACTATTGTTGGTGATTTTTTTTTATTGACTAGTGGACACGCACGGTTAAATATCCGTGCGTTATTATTATCTAGGGACTAATCAAACTAGTCAATCGCGCAGTCACATAACTGTCATCTCCGTCTGCTTTATTCATCATCATCAACAACCTATAGAAGTCCACTGCTGAACATATGCCTCCCCCAAGGAATTGCATGAAGAACGGTCTTGAGCCCTCTCCATCCACCGATTACCTGCAATCTTGACGATGTCTTCGGTTCATCTGGTGGGGGGTCTGGTGGGAATCCCGTACACTTCATCTTGGCCTTTGCCACTTCAACTTGCTGATTCTGAGAGTTACTTCCTTCATACATAGTGCGACCACGACTCTTGATAAAACGTAAACGATCAACGAATCCCAATATCAGTGGCAGTAACGCACGGTACAATAATATTTTATAATTGTGAATTATTGTCAGGTTCAAAAAAATATTAGGTATTATAATAATTTAAATAATTAATTCAAAATGACATAAAAAAAATATATGCCTGGCAGAGTTTCTTGCCTATTCTTCTCGTTTTGGTCGCATTATGAATTGGTTTAAATTAAAAGCATTTACGATTCAATGTGTACTGTAATGTTCGATTAAATAAAATAAAAAACTACTAATTCATCGCGACCAGTTACGGTCTAAGTACTAACTAACTCTCAGCCACCCGGAGGAGCTTCATTGGTGTTCTCGAATGTGACTTACTTATGCTCTTTGAGCTATAAACGTCAATTTGCAGAAATTGCACGTAAGGGTACCATTTTCATAACGGTAGACTATTTGGAAGCCGGTTGATTTTTAAATTCGTTGCATTTTCATCTTCAAATGCTGATTTTCTGCTGGACTACTCTCCCCCAATCCAAGCTTTTCTCAGCTAACGCTTCCTAAAGAAAAAACACTACTATGCACCTTATCAGATGTCTTTTCTGAAAATGAAACCATATTTAGCCAAGAAAATATTGTACCGGAAAATATAAAAACATTTTTATTCAAAAGTAATTGCATCTCCCGTAGAATCTAAAATTTATTCAGTAACAAGTACTATCACAGTCAGAAGGTGAAGAAATATAAATAATACATTATTTAAATTTATTTTGAAACTATTTAAGAGCGACGATTGCACAAAGAGATGAATTTACGAGAGAGAAATAAAGTTTTTGTAAGAATGGTTTATTTGCTGAAGTGTCCTCGGTTTTTGATCTGAAGTTTCTTATCATCAGAGTTTCTAGGTGTAATGTTTGTTAAATTATTTATTAAAACAACTTTTCGGAACTCAACTTGCCTGATTTGCTATAAATTCATTAAAAATAGTTTTTTTTTAATTCTTATAACCTCAATTGACACTTACTTCTATCTATTCTACCAACGCAAAGGCGGGCCATCCAAAAACATGACATTTGACTCTTTCGGTACGTTCCGATACACGCATAACACTAGGAGTTTCTAGCAACAAATTTGACAATTTATCTTAATCTTCATTTACTACTATACCGAAATGGTCAGTACCGGTCCTATATTTGCAAACTTTGACATTTCATCCGTCAAAATTCAAAGAATGCTAATTGACAAACTGACAAAGTTTGTAAAAACAGAACCGGTGTTTATAATTTCGGTGCCTTACAGGCATGGCTGTTGTGATCGTGATGGCTTAGTAGGATCCTGATGTCGTGGGCTCAAATCTCGGCAGTGTTTCGTTTAAAAAAAAATATAGTTATATGTGCAGAAAACGGTGAAGGAAAAACACTCTCCCATTGACCATTTTATTGGAGGAGTGTTTTTTTGGTGAGTCAACTGCTATATGCTGATGATAATGATGATAATATACGTAACAAATCGATAGGGTTAATTATAAGAATCAAATCCTCTACGTCTAGCTGACCGACTCTACAGAAAAGTTAGGGTCTGTACTGTACGTGGTCAGTACGTACAGAGTTAAGCTTTGCGTTTCCAATTTTGAATACACCGTGCTTAGAGCCAACGTTTGGCATGAAACTTGCTGACAAAAATGTTTGCAAATTAAGCAAATATATCCTGGAACTGGATGTCATGGTAATCGTACTAAAGTCAGAACATATAATGTACTTAATTATTTATTAATTAGGTTTACAAAGAATTATCAAGAAAAATAGGGTTACAACCTAGAACTAATATTTATCTTGCTTATAGAAGTCAGCATAGCATGAGTAAGATACACGAAAGGATACAAATTACGTACGTGTGCATGTACGTGTTACGTATTACGTTATGTGTATTTGAAAGATGTATTTTTTTCCATTTTAAGTTTTCCAAATGCTATTGGTTCAGAACTGGGTTTTGCAGTTATTATCAAGATAGTCCATTATACCAACACAGCTTTAAAATCTTACCCCCATAACTTCTCATGAAATGGCATAATAAAAGCCTGTTTTTGCCTACAAAGCCTACTTTTTAAATTCACATCACACGTGGCATCGTTATATTTTACAATACTGTTATTACTCCCCATTATGGGGGTAAATTAAATTAGCGAAACAATCACTTTGCCCTAGTTTTTAGGCAGTACTTATTTTGGGTTTTTTCTTGTTCAGCTTGTAGAAATATTGCAAGGGATCGTTTTGACGTAATCATTAACAATATCTCAAGAGTCTACCCATTTTATTTTTATCATCAACATCATCAGCATATATAGCATTTTGCTGGCCATAGGCCTCCTCCAATGAGACCTTTTGCGCCCTGTCCTCAGCTCGACGCTTCTACCAGCAGCCTTTTACAGATCGTCACTCCACCTGGCCGGAGGGCATCCTACACTATATTTTGCTATTGTACCCTAATTTTGAAGATTTTTTTTTTCAAGTTTATTACCAAGTGCGAGTTGGACTCACACACAAAGGGTTCCGTACTATATAATATATCTATACATGTATGAGAACTCCTCTTAATTTATCTTATTTTAATAAAATTATTTATTTCTGAAGTAAATACAACCAAATATTCTGTATTCTTTGTGTACATTTTGCGTGCGGGAAATCTGATAAATAGTAAGCAAGCCTAACTCCGCCCGGAAGAAGATAACTTCGATACAAGAGTGTAATAGTAGAGAATTGATGAAAAATAACAAATTATACGCGTAAAACATTACCTTCAACCTCTAAGAAACCTGCTCAATTACGTAATAAAGGCTGTACAATGTAAAGCCTGGCTAAATGAAGGCATAACGTTAAAAAGTGCTCGTCTCATTACATTCTCCGACGAGAATTTAACTGTTCCGGAGTTAATGAATGGGAGACTGATGACGGACGGGAATCTTGGATGTGGTAATTTACAAGAATAAATTCAAAATTTATTGAACCCCCGACATAAAACTCACTCTGCGGCTCGGCAAACGTAGTGTAGGACGCCCTCCGATCAGGTGGAGTGACGATCTGCGAAAGGCTGCTGGTAGAAGCTGGATGCGTCGAGCTCAGGACAGGGTGCAATGGCGCTCATTATGGAGGCCTATGTCCAGCAGTGGACTACTATAGGCTGATGATAAAGATGATGATAAAACTCTTCGCTTTCCTACTCCATAAAAAGATCCTGATCAACATCTAAAACCTATTTATCGAGACTATTCCAATGAGCCCACACAATGAGTCCTTTGCCATAAGTTTGTGAGGAGTTGGGTTTCCTGCGTACTTCAGCTGATGCTGCTGCATAAAGTCAAGGGTACTAAGTTCTTGCAATATCATTTATGTGACAGAATACTTCGTTTTAGATCGATTATCAACACGAAAAGAGCTGATTATCTTCAAACGGCTGAACCAGATTTTAGGTCAGGTTCAAGTTTCATTTAATTAAAAAAAAACACATACTGTTTAAACTTATCAAAACAAAACCAGCCACGCCACGAGTGCTTTTAAAATTTAGTAATATAGTGGAAATTTAAGCAAAATTCTCAGCAGATCATCTTAGTTAAGCAACACTTCACCCGGTCACTCAGGAATGGGTGACCGTGTAGTGGCATTCGATCTGGGACCTGATTCTCAGCAATAGATATGTAATGTCGCGTCAGATACATATCGCGGAAATTGTCAAAACTGTATGTACATTAGATATGCTACCATAGGCTACGGGTACCGTTTACCATCAGGAGGATCGTATGCCTGTTTGCTAACTTAGTAGTATAAAAAAAAGATAGTTCTTGCGATATATATCGAATGTGATAGGGGTGCACGGGGTTCCAACCCCCATCTTCGGAATCCAAGCCAACCTCACCTGCACGTGGTGCACCCTGCTAAACAACGAACGGGGCTCTGGCGGCCGGCTGATTGCGGCATAGCACAGCCTACATCGGCACAGCTAAATCCCCTGACCACCGACGGGCAGCAGCGTTAGTGGTGCGAGAAGCTGTGCCCTGCGATCCCCAACCCGCATGCCCAGCGTGGGGATTATGGGTATATCCCCCTTTATTAGGGGATGCCTATGTCCAGCAGTGGACTGATATAGGCTGCTGTGGTGATATCGAATGTGATAATTATATCATTTCCGAGAATCAAGGCCCTGGGGCCTGATTCTATTAATGTCACGTTAGATATATATCGCGAGAACTGACAATTTTCTATACAGTTTTGACAGTTCGCGCGATATATATATCTAATGTGATATATATATTGAATCACGAGAAGCAGGGCCCAGGGCGCTTCCTTAGTTTTGTAAGGCACGTTAACTTCCGGTGTAATTAGTTCGGTAGTCTTGTCAGGCCTTAGGCGAAACAAGTTTTTAAGATATTGTTATGACATGTTCAAGGTCTTCTTCCTAAAAACTCCAAAAGTAGTAGTACCTATTTGAAGATGGAACAAGCACATGGCCAACCTGATGTCAAGTGGTAACCATTACCTATCACAATGCATTGCATCAAGGGTCACGTTTTTTGGAACGGGCTCTACGATGCAACGCCCTGCGTCCATCAACTTGAGCATGAAGATGCCTCTTGTGCCTGTAATTTCACCGGCACCCACAACCGCTTGAAACCGAAACACAGCACAGCTGCTTCACGGCAGAAATAGGCATGGTGGCAGTACTTCACCGGACGAGCCCTCCACAAAGAACTTTCTACTACTAATAGAGTTGCCACTAACTAACAACAAAGAATAATGCCTTTTTCCCAGATCATCATCATCATCATCTCCGATAGCAGTCCACTGCTGGACATCGGCTTCTCCTGATGAGCGTCCTGTCCTCAGCTCGACGCATCCAGCTTCTACCAGTAACCTTTCGCAGATCGTCACTCCACCTGGCCGGAAGGCGTCCTACACTACGTTTGACACAAAATAATGATGAAATGAAATTATATTCTGAGTTTCGTAGCTTCTTGTCGCTCATCAAGAGAATTCTTATTGTATCCACCGTAATGGCTGCGGAGGAAAAATAGACATAATCAACATTTGAATGAAAACTTAATTATAGGATGATGAACAAATGTACCGTATTTAATGAATAAATTGTTTGGACTTGCCTCTGACTACCTTTCTTCATTTTTAATTAATCTTTCATTGTTATTTGTAGTTCACTAGTTGCCAATTCTGTTGGCGGAGTATTTAGGCCGCCCGAAGGCTTCCGTCATGGCCTTACGACTGGAAAGGCCGAACAACATCATAAAATACCTTCCGAAACCCGGAAGTGCTCCTAAATGCCACTAAACGAAAACCCATCCAAAAAGTGACCAGACGGAGTGTTGCTTAACCAAGATGATCTTCTAAGAACTCCGATGAAGGTAAGCAACGCTACAAGGGGTTCTTAGTATGTTTAAAAAGTTAATGTTTATAGTCTGTATGTGCTTATATCATGTTACGTTTTTTTTTGCTAATAATCCTTTTTTTTCTACGCAACATATGAATTTTAATGTTACCGTGCGGGCAGGTTGTTCAACTTATTACAAACTTTTTTCAAACATCAATGAATTTACTGAATTTTAATGTTACTGTGCGGACAGTTAATTTGTTCAACTTAAATAAAACTTTTCTATAAATATTAAGTATTTATCGAGGTTTCGTAAATGTTCGTTTCAAAAGATTAATTTAAAAATTCTGCGTGTAGGAAGTTAGATTTCAGTACTAGATTACATTTAAAACCATGAAACATTACAAAAAAAATAAAAATAATAGTGTTAGAGAAAAATTGTTAGGCGGAACAGATTAGCGGTTAAGTAAATGATGAAGGAAAATATTTTCTGGAAACCCATTTAGTCAGTTCTACGTTTTGATGTCTTTCCGTGGGTAATTGTGAGTATGCTGAGATGATGGTAAAAGTGCTGAAACCTACTGCATCTAACTATGTCTCCGGGACTACAGCGTCCCAACACTGTTTAAGTTACCACTTGACGCTGTATAAAATCATCTACCAAGAGTATATGTAAAATCCCAAGCTTTATGTAAATAATCAAGCAGAAAAAGTTCTTTACCGCCAAACTTTGACAAAACTCCTGTAATCCCTTCCATCCATAATCATTTAAAACCCGTAAAAAACATCACAAAACATTAATAGCGAAACGATTATCTTAACTTCGTATTTACAAAAGAGGGCTTTGTCTCTGCAACATTTTACTGGAGTAGGTAATGCTAGAACTTCACATAGCATCATTTAGCCCCAAATTTAGTAGAGCAATTGTATTATGACTGACACATGGCTGATATACAATGCACAACGTTTTTTTATAAACAAACATATATATTGCAAACTTCACTTCACTTCACTTTCTAAGTACTAAACTATATTATTCATAATCATTTTAAATAAATTTTTTTCCTATTAATATTATAAATGCGAAAGTTTGTGAGTCCATACTCACAAACTTTCGCATTAAGAGAGAGAAAGAGTAACAAACATTCATCCATACATCCATACATCCATATGTATGGATGTATGGATGAATGTTTGTTACTCTTTCACGCAAAAACTACAGAACGGATTTGGATGAAACTTGGAATATACATAGCTTGTGACCTGGATTAACACATAGGCTCTTTATATCCCAGTAACAAGCGAGCAAAGCCGCGGGCGGAAGCTAGTATAATTACATTTATTACTTAAATTTACTAAATGTCAGCTCAATCCGTGCCGTAGTTTTGGCGTGAATGAAGAACAAACACTTTCACAATTCACAAGTTCACATTATTCAAACTTTTGCCTTTATATTATTATAGTAGGAAATAAAAAAGTAAGTATAAATATCCTAGGATCACTTTCAATCGTCGTGAAAGCAAGTTTTTTTGCAACAAACTCGAGAAGAATCCATAAATCATTAATTATAATAATAATAATATACATCATCATCATCATCAGACTATAGTAGTCCACGGCTGGACATAGATCTCCCCTAATCAGTGCCATTGCTCCCTGTCCTCAGCTCGACGCATCCAACTTCTACCAGCAGCCTTTTGCAAATCGTCACTCCACCTAGCCGGTGAGCGTCCTACACTACATTTGCCGAAGAA
The DNA here is from genome assembly GCA_951804965.1 of Horisme vitalbata. Lineage (NCBI taxonomy): Eukaryota > Metazoa > Arthropoda > Insecta > Lepidoptera > Geometridae > Horisme > Horisme vitalbata. The sequence goes on from OX638093.1 coordinate 1,396,432, forward strand.
TTATTCTATTATTCGTATAATAAAATTGTAAGAGAATGTAATGTATAGATAAACATACATAGATAGACAATCCTCTGACACCCAGACACAGAACAAATATCCATATTCAGCACACAAATACTTGTGCTTGTCCTGTCGAACACGAAGGCAAAGCTACCAACTGAACTATGAAAGCCAGTCAAACATAGAATCAAGTCGTAGACATATTTTAAATTCCATTTCTTTGTCGTGAAGTGAAACATCTGGAATGTTCTATCAAACCATCTGTGACCAGATTGATGACGTCAGTTCCGCGATTATGTCCACTTCTGCAAATTAAAAAAGTTGCCCAACGTCGTCCGAGTTCGGGAACTTGCCGATTGGCCTGATGAGAAACGGTACCACAATTTTATGTGGCCAAGTTTTTTCTACGCAGTTAGCGTAAGGCCAACTCTAGTGGCGGAGTTTTTAGGCCGCTTGAAGGCCCCCGACGTGGCTTGGCGACTGAAGCTGAGATCAACATTTTAACGAGCTTTCCTAGACAAGAAAGTGCTCATATCTATGCCATTAAATAGTCACACATCCAAGTAGTGACCGGGCGGAGCAACACTTACCTAAGATGAACTAAATTCTGCTAAAAAAACCGAAGTAAGCCACATATTAGTTTCTAATACATATATTCTTCGTCTTAAATCCCAAAATGTAGATCCCGGTGGACTTGGAATATTAAAATATCATTGTTTCCCTATGAGGTTACTTCACTAACAAGCTAGCTAACTAGCCGACCCACCAAGGACGCCCTCCGGCCAAGTGGAGTGACGATCTGCGAAAGGTTGCTGGTAGAAGCTGGATGCGTCGAGCTCAAGACAGGGCGCAATGGCCTATGTTCAGCAGTGGACTACTAAGAGCTAATGATGATGATTGATAATTTGGACTACATGCAAAAAGCCCAAGTTTTTACCAAGCCGAACGTTGCTGGACCTCAAAAGACCAATTTTCTTTCTGTAGAGTTAAACAACATTGATTTAACTTCACGAAACAAAAATAAAAGTGAATTATTTCGCGGTCATCCCAAATCTCCAAGATAAGACCTTTTAAAGACTTGTCATATACCACGAGCGGAGACGAGTTATAGCGTATAGGGCCTGGGTATGAACAGCCTATTCATACTCATTCGATCAGGTTATAGATTTTTAATCGCGATGAACTCTAACTGCCTCTAAAACAATGTAATAGTTAACACGTTGACTGCAGGCCTCGAACATGACGCTACGCGCCATGAGTTCGTCTAGCTGGCGCCCCGTAGTAGTGTTTTTCAGCACTCAAAGCGTTGTTGCAAGTTGACTACGGGCCTCGGGTCGATTGTAACAAAGACGTTAAAAATAAAAGATAAGCAGAGAAGAATTGGCAAATTCTTCTGTACTGGCAGGAAACTCTGCTTGGCTTGCCTGCATTGCTATACTCTAAGGAAAGGACAGGAAATTTATTTTTTGTTCCGTAATTTCCGCTCGTTAATTCGTTCAGTTAAGTAGTATTTATTCTGTGTCGTTAGACCTAGTGTGTAATGTAAACTGAGTTGATACTTTATCATTGAAACGTGGCGTTACCCCACCCGGACACTACTTGGATGGGTGTCTGTTTAGTGACATTAAGATTTGAGATTATAAAAGTTGTTAACGTAGCTCAGAGAATTAGTAAGCTAAAGTGTCAGTGGGCTGGCCATATCTGAAGAAGAACTGATAACCGTTGGGGTACACGAGTTTTGAGTAGAGACCGCGGCTCGGCAAACGTAGTGTAGGACGCCCTCCAGCCAGGTTGAGTGACGATCTGCGAGGGCTGGTAGAAGCTGGATACGTTAAGCTGAGGACAGGGCGCAATGGTACTCATTAGGGGAGGCCTATTTCCAGCAGTAGACTGCTATAAGCTGATTATGATGATGATGATGAAGATTTGAGCACTTCCGTGCTTCAGAAGGGACGTTAAAGTGTTGGTCGTGCCTTCCGAAGAAAGAAAACGCTTAGATCTAAATGCCACTTAACCGTCACCCATCCAAATGACCGGGCGGAGTGTTGCTTAATTCGGATGATCGGTTAAAAAGCCGCAGTAAGAAACACCACGAGCGCGTATAATATTACTAACACATATAAAAAGTCTTTGTCATAACTTACGAGTAAGTCTTGCCCTAAAGGGATTGACAACAACTTATCTTAACTTAGCCTAGACTTGTGAAGAGCTAACATCGATCGTAAGTTTGAAACATAGTGCCCCAATTATTATACTTACATATTTTTGTCCTTGAAAGCTAGATACTTGAGTGCAGGGTGACAATGATTTGAAAGTTTTTCAGGAGATTGAGAATTTTGGATAAAATTTGTGCCTGCCAATGCTGGTAGTTGGTCAGGCGGGCCACCTGATGGAAAGTGGTCACCGCCGCCCATGGACACCTGCATCAGCATCACCAGGGGTGGTACTGATGCGCTGCCGTCCCTTAAGGTGATGAAATACCCACCTTTTGAAGAACCCCATGTCGGTCGTAGCTCTGAGGAAAAACCGCCGTAGGGAGTTCGTTCCTAAGCCTGCACGTACGTGGAAAGAAAGATTGTGAAAAACGTACAGTTGAGGTGAACCAAATATCTAGGAGAGGCGGATGAAATTTTATTTTTTTAGTTTATTGGGCTTTGGCTTTTGTTGTCGAACTAAAGTGCTGTATGTTGAAAATATGACATGGTTCTCAGTAATTCACTTTTTCACAGCTTACTTAATCAGTTGAGTAAGTTAAATCTAATATTTTCACCATTCTCATATCATCATTATATAAAAGTCTACTGCTTGACATTTCTACTTTTATGGGTTTTTAGCTTGAATTAAATGATTATTATTTTTTATTTTATTATTCCACCACACCAGATACAATTAATACAGTATCGTGATTTAAAAAAACCATTGGCGCACTGATTTGATTGACTATTGAGCCTACGACCTTCGTATCGAATGTTAAGGTACCTACATAATTCTAATTCTACCACATCGATGTGTAGGTAAATAAAATTAATTTACCGATATAATAATACATTACCTGACGTTTTTTTTACAATTTTTTTTCATCTTTTTTATAACACGAAAATAGTTTGGCCATCCTAACCCACTCAATAGTTTTCCCACGTTCGTGTGTCAAGAGGCAGTTACCTCGTCCTCCAATCTTGACTCCAATATTTTTTGTATGAGCGAGACCAAGATTTATCTACACAGGTATTCCAAGAATTCAAATACTGAATCTTAGAAAAAAAAATGTATCAGGAAATTTTACATTAATCTAAAATAAAGAATAATAGTAGATTGTTTTACAAGGGACTAAACCATCCCATTATATACGAGGTTGTTATACTCCCGAGCTTAGCGAGGGAGGATGACAAGACCGAGTTATAATGGGTGGTTTTGGCCCGAGTAAAACACTCTACTTTTCACTTCGATTGCGAGAAAATAAAACAATTCCAAATTAGTCAATTTTCAGAAATTTTATTAAAAATTAAATGTGCAGTTAGAGCAATTTTGAATGTTTAGTGATATGTTTTTCCCGGGCAATTTTATTTCGGTTCTCTGTGATTGGGATGTGATAATATTTTGAGTTGATTGTTGTGGAGTAAAAGTTGGAGAGACTCGAATCATGCTTGAGTTTCCTGCATTATTAAGATCTGAGTGCGGCTTCAGCTGAGTTGACATATTCATCCAATCCCGCGATGTAGATGCTTGGGGTTCTGTAATGTTTGGTAGAATATTGATTCCTTCCATAATCCGCTGCGTGACGTGATACTTGTTTTGTATAGAGTCCTCTATATAACCTTCAGCCACTTGATCGGACCTCCATCCACCGTGGCGTTTTAATGTCGTTATATTCGCACCAGAGTCCGCCAACAGAGTCGCGGATGTTCTGCGGAAACAATGGCCCGTGTAGAGTTCCGGATTTGGTAAATTTAGATAAGTGGCAATATCTTTAGGCATGTTACCAAATTTATTTTTGCCTATGACTTGCCTTGTGCATTTACCATTTTGATAATTTAGAAAAAATCTTCTCGTTGAAACATTAGTGGGACGTAACTCCTGATAGGCTTTAACTATATTAAGGTATTCTCCACTGATGACAAATTTACGCTCTTTGTTTGTTTTCGTGTTCGGCAGACTCACAGCTTGTAGGTTTGTATCCGTTTCTACGTCTTCTAGCGTTATATTGGCAAGCTCTATTCCTCTGCATGCACCGCTGATTCCATAAATTAAAGCAACCTGTTGAACAAAAAAATAAGTGTGTTAATAATCGTAATAATCTAGGTACATAATTTAGGTATGTAGGTAGGTATCTATTTATTTAGTTTGAGTAGAGTACATAAGTAGGTTACCTTTGTTGCCAAGTATTGTTTATTTGGAGCGTTATTTAAAAATGTTTCGATTTCTTGTGTCGTCAAGACTTTAGATTTTTTTGCCTTGTATCCAGTGGACAATTTCTTCAGTAAAGCCGTTAAATTTACATATTTTTTAATATCGACGTCGTGTCTCGTTTTTAAGGTCATTCTTAACATTGAATATGTGCTCCAAAGAGTCGACGATTTGAATTTTTTCGATAATTCATCAAAATAAGTGAGAAAAACCCCTTCTGTAAAAGAATCCACACGTTTCTCATCTCTCCATTTCATAAAATTTTCGTAACTCTTTAAATATATTTCACGTGATTTTGTCGGCAACAGATTCATAATTATTTCTTTGCCCTTTTCTTCCATTTGCATATTAGCATCTTCACTATCACTTGATGACATTTTTCACGTTCACAATTTGAAAGTTAAAGTCAGGAAGTTAAACGTAAAAGTTTGTGATTTGGAATGAAGAAAATTCTAGAGATTTAGCGCCAATACCATCTTTTTTTTAAAATCTCTATACCTTCAATAACCCTCAACGAAACAGTTCGCATTCTACCGTGAAGGGAAGAATCAACCTTCATAAAACATCACCAAGACGGTTCTATTTTCAAAAAAAAAGATTGACGGAGCACCAAGAAGTCGAGTTTTTATATAAGAGAACGAATGCTTTGTACGGGCTGATGATTTTAGACAAAAATTAAAAAGAAAAAATACTTTTTAGCCCTAGGTATTAAACTCGAGTTTTAGGCCCGCTAAGCTACACTATTATGATACACTTTTTGAGCAAGAGAAGTGAAAAAATATTTATTTAATTAATACATAATAATATTAATAATAATCATCATCATCATCATCAGCCCAAAGAAGTCCATTGCTAGACAAAGGCCTTCCCCAATACACACACATGACAGTTATAAATTTTAACAGTACGTAGTGTAAAGTTTCCATCAAAAGGTCTAATGTTTGAATGATCGGTAAATATTTGTTTCGGGTCTGGGCGTTGGTTTATAATATGTAAGTATGTATTTACAAAAAAGTGTAAAAAAAGTGTGTAATACTGATTTAGGACACAAAAAATACATTTAGTAGCATTTACTAAATTACTCTTTTTTTGATAACTCTTTTAAACATTTTATTTTCAATCTACGCTGCTGGCTGTATTAGATATTTAAAAACATACCTCTCACTCAAAAGTCATTTGACACTTGGATTCTCTTCTGTCGTGGATATCAAGAACTATGAGTAACACTATGGTATTAAAACACCCAGACCCTAAACCCAGTGGGAATCGAACCCACAACCTCTTGCTCACAGTCTTCACCAATTGCGCCATTATCATCGTCAACAGAATGTTTAAAGCCAAAAACTTACTTTTCCAAAGACATGGCCGCCCTACATTTCCGGGGCATCCATCAATGACGTCACATCCAGAAAAACATTTTCTGAGTCTTTCGTTATTTTTTACGTTTTAGTTTAATGATGATCTCGGAAATTGACTGAAGGTTGAGATGTTCCTTATTGGAGGGGAAAAGTTCAAGGGCGAAAGAGTTTCTAGTAGAGAAAAAACAGATTAAATAAGACATGGACTTAGAATGGAATTAAGACTGGCTTCGACTTATTTATAGAAATCTGAACCTAAAAATTAAGGGCCTAGACAACTTAATATCGCTGTAAAAGAAAATGTGAAAAAAGCACTATCTACCCGTATGACTGAGACGTCGTCCTAATAGGGATGATGATTGGGTAAAAAAATAATAAAACTAATTTGTCCGTCAACAAAAAATATTGGACACGTTTTTTTTATTTATTTAATCAATAGAAATTAACAAAGTTATAGAGCGTCAAAGTTCGGGAGTGGGGGCTCGTAACGTCACTTTGTAAAAAGTGTACTTACCCGTGACGTCACGCTGAACTTCAACACGCTATATCTTTGTCATTTTTAGTTTATTTGACAAAATAAAAAATACGTGTCCAATATTTTTTGTTAATTTAAATGACGGACTCTTTTAGGCATCTAGCCTATTGGCCACGATCGTACGATGCATACTATGCGTCCTAGTCATGCGATGAGTTAAATTTTTTGAATTAGAATTAGAATATGAAGCAAGCTCTGCTTGGGGCCGGGGCTATTGATACATCTAAAAAATTAAAAAAATAATCCTGTTTATTATTAATTAATAACATTTATTACTACTTTACAATAGCTACATTTGACTAGAACAACAATAAGCTCGACTACACTAGTATTATCGAGGAGAGAATACAATATAATTGTATCCGTCGAATCGCATTCACAATATACAGTAAATAATTTAAAACACTTTTGTCCTCAACATCCTATCCAATTATTTTAGTTCCGGAGAGACACAGCCCATAGTAATAACAGCTAAGTTATTCATGATGATAATCAGATAGGAAATATTTAAGCTGAATATTGTTCCACACGAAAATAATTATAATAAATACAAAATTTGTATCACGGTGTTTGTGGCCGCTTTCTTCCGAAACGGCTCGACCGATTTTAATGATTTTTGTATATATATATTTGGTAGGTATGAGAAAAGATTGTAAAGTATATTTCATATCATTAAGGGATTAGTGTCTTAACCCGAAAATTTTCTTTTATAATTTTAGATATAGTTCTAGACCAGGAATAACACATACTTTTTATCCGGGTCCCACGCGAGTGGAGCCGCAGGCAGAAGCTAGTGACTAATAAAATTTTAGAAATATTCTATTTCTTTGATGTTTAAGTTGTAATAATTATCAATTCTGGCAATAAGAATCAGCATTTCAGCCTTTTAATGGAGATTTAGAAGAATGCTACGAGACGATTGCGTATGACACGACACACCTTGAGACAATAACACTAATAATTTCAACTCAATCGTAACTGACGAATTCAACTACTTAAAATCGTTTTGCTGCTGCTTCTTGCTTGAAAATACCTTTGCTGGTAATGTAAATGTGTTACAAAGAATCCACACCAGCCTATATCAGTCCACTGCTGGACATAGGACTCCCTTAATAAAAGGGGATATGCCCATAATCCCCACGCTCGGCATGCTGGTTGGGGATAACAGGGCACAACTTCTCGCACCGCCATTTTGCCCGGGCATTTAGTTGTGCCGGTGGTAGGCTGCAATATGCCGCAATCAGCCGGCCGCCAGAGTCCCGTTTGTTAGTTAGCAGGATACACCACGTGCAGGTGAGGTTAGCTTGGGTTCCAAAGATGGGGTTTGGTACCCCATCAATATTTTATTATTATCGTGTTTGTTTTGTAACCTAGCTATTCCATAATTGACTGGAATAGAAATATCAAGTACCATCGAGTACATTTCAATCGGTATTGCAGTATCGATGCGAAGTCGCATTGACAACGTCGGTATTATGGTACAAACAGTTTTATTCCGTTTTTACGAGCTTTGCATTTCGTGCGCGAGTGTATTATTTTTAGATTTATTTTTCGGGGATGCGCTTGATTTTTTTCGATTGAAATAAATTCATATCTTTTTGAATTTTGAATGATTCGCAATGTTTTTATTTTTTCATTTTGTTACCGTACAAATAAACCTGTCATAATCTTTATTCTTTTTATATTTTCTCATTATGTAGAGTGCATAAAGGCACAAGGGGCCTAATTTTCGGGAAAAGATACGGAGATGTCACGTTAGATAATTTAATATATTGAGAGAATTGTCAAATTTCCATATATATATATAATTAATTATTAATGTTATATTATAATATTTTAATGTAGTATTATTTTCATACAGTTTTTTTAGTTCTCTTGTTATAATATCAAACGTGATATTACTATTTATTTCTGAGATTCAGGGCCCAGAAAGATGCGATGGAGGGAGAGCGTCGCGTTCACTTCTTGGCTTTCCAAATGAGTCGAAGCGCCGCGCTGTCGGTGCCTTCACCGATCTGACGGTTTTTTTTTATTTATTATGGGCCAGCTCTTGACCTCGAGGCTTGAACGTTTTTCAATATGGATAAACGTTAGTTTCATGATAAAAAACTGAAACGTTTTTTTTTTGAGATTTTCAAGTCAACTTTGGTGATTGTGTTTTTAAGCACCCTGGAGTCCTCGATCATGACATTTCGTCCGCCCTAAGCTGCGTTTTGACCAGTGCGTACTCTGGTATCATACAGCTAATGATCTTCACCATGATCACCAAAATTTATCAAAATCGTTAAGCCCATAGTCATAATGAGATAATATATAAACAAACAAGCATGTACTCAATGTAATGTTTGAATTTGCTTCACTGACTACGCTCTACATGTCTCATAAGATTTGCGTATGAAAACCGTGACAAAGGTACCTAGTGTAAGACGCCCTCCGGTCAGGTGACGATAAAAGGCTGCTGGTAGAAGCTGGATGCGTAGAGCTCAGGACAGGGCGCAATGGCGCTCATTAAGGGAGGCCTATGTTCAGCAGTTGACTGCGACGATAATGATGATGATGATTGTGCAATATATGAAGATTATTGGGAAAAAACTCGTACAAAATGATTTTGTTTTGGTCTTTACTTACTTTCGCGTATTAAATTAAAGTAGCTTTCGCACTCGACTTCGCTCGCGTGGTACACGTATCAAAAGTAACCTAAATTGTTATTCCTTGTCTTACATAATAAGTGCAAAATTACATCACAATCCGCTCAGTAGTTTTGGAGTGAAGGTAGAACAAACATTTCACATTTCATATAATTATTAATAATTATTATTATAATTAAGATAATAAATAAATAATGTTGGACAGCATCATGTAGCCCCAAACTAAGCAGAGCTTGTATTATGGGAACCACATGTCTACTACTGCAATACAATTTTTTTGTTAATTCATACATATTATACATAGAAAACAACCCGACTCAAGACAAATATTTGTCTCGCGTTAGGAATCGAACCCGTGACCTTCCGCGTCTCAGGCGGACTTTCACCCACTGCGCCACACATTTAGTCGAATAATAATGGAAAAAAATAAAAGTAAAATAATTTCTAACAAACTATTTATGAGTCGCAATTGAGCGCATCGTTTCATATCGCTGCAATAGTTACAGAATAATCCCGTGTCACAGTCACGTGACGCGTGTCACGCGATAACGAGCGGACATGTCGCAGTGTCACAGTGTGACGCTTTGAGTGCGTTCGAAGTGTGGTTGTTATCCACTGATTGTTGGTTTGCTGTGGCTGTTTTTTATTTTTATTTTACTTTTTCATTCGGCGAACATACCGCTTATTTCTGATTTATTATTAAAAATGCGAAAGTCAGTTTGTCTATTTATATTTGTTGTAAGCGCATCATCAAACTGCTGTAACGTAACATGCATTGTAACATGAAAGGAGCAATTCGTAATAAATGTGGACGCAGATCGCGTCGCGCACTTACTACTACTTGAAATGCTCTGTTCGTGCGTAGCGTGCACGGTTCTTGCGCGCAAGGCGTGTGGACGCCTATGGGAATTCTGATACATTGCGACGATGTGGACGGCAAATTCTTTCAATGCGTGTTACATTGCATGTTACGTTACCAGCAGTCTGTACCCGGCTCAAGTTATGCAACACTCCGCCCGGTCACTATTTTGATGGGTGACCGTTTAGTGGCAGATATGGGTGCTTACTTTTGAGCCAAATCGAGAACGGGATTAGAATTGATTTATGTCACTCGAAAGTCAAGACGGCGGAGCCACATCCTCACAAATATATATTTTTATTATTGTTATGTAAATTTTCGACCATATAACGTGAGCAAGACTCTAAAATTATTACCATTAATTATAACATATTCTACAAGGCAAAATTCCATTACCATTAATTATATTTTCTTTTTTTATGTAAATTTTGTAATATTTCGTATTTTATTTAAAAAGAGATACCTCAACGATATTATAATAATCCGACATTGAAAGGTGTCCCGTCAGTTTCAACGTCATGAGGGTGAGATTCCTGTTTGGCTTGCAAACGAACAGCAACACATTTCAGTATTTATCTAAATCTGTACCTCGGTAATAAGTTTTTGTAATAGGTAGCAATTCCAGTGAACATTAATAAGAGATAATTTGTAAGTACCTTCCTTCTTAGATGATTATTTAATAATTTTGCGCGCAAGCACATAGTTACCTACCAAAATAATTTTTGGTTTTGCCTCAGACTACTTCAAATTTTTTTTTACTTAGTTATTCAAACTTAATCAAGATTTAAATCCTCGATCGCTAAAAAGTTACTTTCCCAAAATTTTCAAACCTCTATAGTAAACTCGATAAATTTCAAATTTATCGACGTTAATTTAGTCAAAAATAGACAACTCTATCCTATTCTCTATTCAAATTCCGCAAGTTGTCATTTTTTTATGAGTACGAGGCCGACTTTCAATAGGTACTACCAAATGACAGAAATCAAATCCTAATACAGTTCTCGATTTGGTTCAAGAGTACGCCTGCTGAGCGCTTCCGTGCTTGCGGAAGGCACGGTAAGATGTTGGCATGGACTTTTTTGTCGTTAAGCCATGTTGCCGGAGGCCTTCGGGCCGCCTAAAAACTCCGACACCAGAGTAGATTACTAGCTAATACGAAAAAAATTTGTTTGTTTGGTAGCGGCTGAACGGATTTCGATAAAATAGAAAGTTTTTTGCCTGGATTAACACATAGACTGTTGATACCGGTTCCTTAAGTGCGGAAACTTGTGTATCTAGACCACTTTGTGTCAGAAATGCATTCCATATTTACACTTTATGTAGACCTCTGACTTCAGATAAGTAGACCACAATATCGTACGTAGTATATATGTTTGTTTGTCTGTACACTCGACTGCACAGCCCCTGCGGCTCTGCCCGTCAGTCTGCACGACGATTCCAGATCGTTATTTCGTAGGGCGCCGTTATAACGGCGTTAACTCTGAATTAACTATGTACTATTTGAAAACTAATATGAAAACTGCTAAATGTTTTAACAAAAAATATCCTTCCTAAACCTATTTAAATATTATTTTATTCATTAAATATTAATGTATTTAAACTTTACCTACTAAAAAGGTGAAGTTTGTGTTTATCTAAAATGTTTGTCGTTCTTTCATGCCAAAACTATACTGAACCGATTGCAATGAAATTTTTCACTTAATGTAGTTCTACCTATACAGCCTTTGCATCTATTCTAGATGATTTATACAGTGTTAAGTGGTAACTGTTACTCACTGTTGGGCACGCTGTAGTGCCTGGGACATGTTTAGACGTAGTAGGCTACAGATCTTCCATAAATATCCAGTAAAAAGTTGATGTGAGCACCGGTTTAGGCTGTGTCCATCGAGGGAGTCAAATGGCTACTTGATCTCCTAGCTTTGATTGTCCATTAGGACTTGGCGCAGAGCTAGATTTTGATGGGTTAGTCCATTTTGGTCAAATTAGCTTTTGCATGGGACTTCACTTGTTTTGTGCTGCTAGAAAATAAGAACCATTTACCTTAATACATATATTCAATTAAAGATGGCGATGAATCATTGTTTATTATAGACTCAAACTAGATGACTCGGTAAACTTCGTAGCACCTAAAATTCTAATAATATTATAAACGTGAAAGTCTGTGAGTATGTATGGATGATTGTTACTCTTTTCACGCAAAAACTACTGAACAGATTTGGATGAAACTTGGTGTACGGTTACGTACACTTTTTTTCGTGTCATTCGTCATTTCACGTGTGTTTTTTCAACAGTGCAAACTTATAGCGCGAGAGACGGGTCGAAATATAATGTTTATCCGCTTTTTAATAAAAAAAAATTACCCAGCTGTAAGTTTTCCAATAAAAGTAAAATAAAATAAATCACCAATCTTGCTCTCTCTCAGCTCTCAATTACGTGAAACTTTTATTTTAACTAATAAAATAATTTTAAGCGTCGGAAGACCAAAAGTGAGATGGGTCGGTAGTAGGTACGCGTCGCCGGACTATCGTGGAGGCGACTAGCACAAGACCGTGGTGGATGGCACAAACATCTGGAGGCATATATCCAGCAGTGCGTAAAGTCGGGCTGTGGATGATGATGATTATAAAAAAAACCCGGTATATCTCAGTATTTGTGCTTTAACTAATTTTAAACTTAACTTCACACTAACATTGAACAGTCAAACAGGGACTGCTCACTTGGAAGATACACAGTTTTTGACATGGATTAACATTTAGGCCACTTTTTATCCAGGTACCACGCGAGTGAAGACGCGTGTGCTGAATCTAGCTGATTTATAATCCGAAATGGCAATTCCCATACAAAATTATCAATTTACATTTTTTTTAGATTTTGATAGTTCCTTAATTTTCTTTTTTCCTGAACCAACCCAGTAAGTACCATACCGGCCTATATCAGTCCACTGCTGGACATAGGTCTCCCCTAATGAAGGGGGATATGCCCATAATCCCCAATACTGGGCATACAGGTTGGGGATCGCAGGGCACAGCTCCTCGTACCGCCGACGCTGCCGTAGGTACATTACAGTAAAAATACTTACATCGGTTGAGTCATTAAAAGTTTAGCTATACGAACACACTGCAATTAATTTTTATATTAACTGTTCAAAATCAAAATCAAAATAAATTTATTCAATAAGCACATACATTTCAAACGTCAATTTTTTAAATTTGAATTTACCCCAATTCGTAATGTGACTAAACAGAGAAGAATAGGCAAGAAACTCTGCTTGGCTTATATATTTTTTTGGTTTTTTGTTGTTGTCACGTTATTGACTGCTGCCAGGTGAAGTGACGATCTGCGAAAGGCTGCTAGTAGAAGCTGGATACGTCGAGCTGAGGACAGGGCGCAATGGCGATCATTAGGGGAGGCAGTCCAGCTGTGGTCTATTATAGGCTGATGATGATGACGTAAATTATTACTTTTTTGATTTTAAATATTATTGTGTTTCTAGAAAAGCCTAAAGCGTACTATACCTTTTACCATTATCTGTATTCTACTTCTACCATACCTCAGTACAGATGAGCAATTATTTTGATACTCAGGCCAGAACAGATAGTACTTACTCCTACGGCCTGATAATCATTTTTTGAACCAACTATGTCAAAAAAAAATGTATCCACGTATCACGGATAAAACAAAGCTGTGAGGCAAACTAGCGGTATCTACTTATTTTATTTTTCACCAGAAAATTCTCACTAAAAATATTTAACCACAAAATAAAAACAAAAATCATAAACTTTAGCAAGCTGTGGCAAGACGTTCAAAACAAACAAGTCAGTGAAATGACGGGGTATTTCACTAAGGCAGGATCACACGAGCCCAGTGACTGGACCCAGTGAATAGATTAATTTACTGGTTTTAGTGACTGGACTGCGTGGAAGAGAGAGAAAGACCAATAATAAACTACATGAGCTAAATTAATGAGAAGATCGCCGTCATGACGTTTATGAAAGTGAAGGAGACCGCAATGGAAAGAGCAAAATGAATTGCATCACTACACCGACAAGAGTAAGGGTGCCTTTCCACAAGAGATGTGCTATGCAGCTATGCTGCGAGAATGTAAAAGCTAAGCTACGAAAATTTGTGACCATTTCCACTGATGCTAAGCTATTTAGCGGTGCAAGTAAGATGTGCTTTGAAGATGCGCTGCCGCAAAATAGCTGAGCAAGGAAGATACGCAGCTCGAGCTATGCGATGTATTGATAGTAGAGAAGCGGCGAGGGCGCGGCATCCATAGCACGCATCCATAGCACGCATCCATAGCACACATCCATAGCACGCATCCTTAGCACACATCCTTCCAAATAAAAAACATAGCTTAGTTGAATCCGTTTCCACCAGTGCTAAGCCACTGCTTAGCACCAATGAATATATACCAATGATTGGTGGATATCAAACGCACCCATAGCAACGTAGCATAGCACATCTCTGGTAGAAAGGAACCCTTAGGCTCTTAAATAAGTTATAATAGTTTAGAAAAAAAAGATGACCCAAAAGATTTATCCAATACTCAATATCTTAGAAAGTTTATGGAGTTATCTAACAAAAGTTTTGTATGCCTTATATTTTCTCATGCGGGAGCGTTTGCAACGTGTAGTCCAGTTGCATTTTTTTTCTCGTCTTTAATCTCTTCATGTATATTTGCTGCTCGACTGCTCCCATTGAAATAATTACTTCATAGGAGGTTGAAGCATGTACCCTGCCGTAACACAGTTAAATCTAGCACGGAGGGTACGGTTTTGTAACTACCTATTATGTCATGTAAACTAACCGTATTCGGTCGCTGACAGACTAGCGTTCATGATTCACATTATAGGTTACTTAGTATTTAAACGTATTATATAGGTTAAAAACTAGGTATAATGTTTAGTTAAGTTACGAAGAATTTGTACAAGTTATAAATAAAATAAAATAGCCTTTTATTTGCTCACTACAAAGTTTACATGTTACTTGCATATTAATCGAAAAAAACACAGTATTGGATGCACGTATTTAAAATTTAAAAAAATAATTTGTTGATGTGAGAAACCCTCTTTGGGTGAAGGCCTCCTCCAGAGCATGCCACACTTCTCTGTCCTGAGCTAGTTCCGCCCAGTTAGTTCCTACTGCCGATACTAGCTCGTCCTTCCATCTCTCGTGGGGTCTGCCTTGGGCACGTTTACCACTGGGCCCCTTCCACAGTGTGACCGACTTAGTCCATCTCAGATCGTTCGTGTGTGCTAGGTGACCTGCCCACTTCCATTTTAGCTTCTGCGCGTGGTGGAGAACGTCTATGGTCTGTATTTTTTTGCGGATTTCAGAGCTTCTAATTTTGTCTTTAAGTTTAATATTTATTACATTTCTTTCCATAGCTCTTTAACACAAGTTATACTGAAATAAAAATATCTATATACCTTTTAATTACAAGTCAGCGCTGGACTGACAAACTGTGCTGCCACATTACGATCTCGTATATTCCTGGCTTTAACTGGAATGGGATAGATAGAATATTCAGACTTTATAACGAAAACAGGGAACGCTGTCAAACGTTTTGTCGCGTCGACACATGTATGGTAGGGGTGCCACACACACAATCTGATTATCCTATTCTATGGCCTTTCTTCTTCGTATGAGCTAGTGGCCAACTCTGTTATCGTAGTTTTAAGGCCACCTGTAAGCCTCCGAGCCTGATATTTGTATAGTCGTAACTTGGAAAAAGAGATATAATTCCTCTTAAAATTAAAAAAAAAAATATCGCGTCTGTGAGCATCACGCAATAACTAACTTATACAGTTTCCAATCATTTAGGTTAGGTTTAAAGAACTTTATTCTCATATAAACACAATATGGTTCACTTAAAATGAGATACATAAGAAACAATTTAATCTAGGTTTAACAATTTTTAAACTAACCTCTGGTACCCAAATATAACTAAATATTTAGTATCTTTAAATAAATATTGTGTAACTAAATATTATGTAAAAAATATTCTAACAGCAAGTACTTAATTATAACAGCTAGTACTTAATTTATTATGGAACAGGTAGGCCTGCATTTATCTTTATTTATCTAACTAACCAATGCAATGGATCAAGATGTTAAGTGAGATCCAGTTAACATTTAAAACTAAGTTTTTTGTCAAAGAAGATCGGTCAGTTTCATACAACCTGTGACCTGAGACCTGACCATAAAATGTTGCGTCTAGAAATGACCTATGTCCTAATGGCAGGATATTATGTTCAATTAATCATTTTTTTATTGAAGCCGGATTTTTTTTTATCGGTATTTATTTTAAACTTTTAGGTAACGATCGATTAGGACACTGGCGCCATTATACAAAAACTAACCAATAGCTTGCTTTGTTATTGGCAGTTTTGTTCTAGATGGTTGACATTGGGACGAGAGATGCACAATGTGGGTGAGAGTGCGTTCAATAACCATGATTCGTTATGATAGGGCGTATTGCGATCAATATTTATGATTAATTTACTAAGTATTCCAGCTTTAATAAATAAAGTTATTAGTTATAATTTCAATACTCCATTAGCAAGAATATTTTTACATAATTCGCATTTTTAGTCGCTTCCATTTTTGGTCAGGTTTGAAATGACCGGCTTTCTTTGCGGACGACTAGGTACTCGCCTACTAGCAATTTAAAAGTGTGAAATAATTCAGAGCATCGACAACCCTACGTTCTGTATCGTATGCGGTCGGACTAAACAAAAACACAGAGCATATGAAACAAAGAAAATATAGAAAAAATATTTGCATTCTCCCTTACTATTCGAGGCGATTTTGATTTATGCAAAAATAATATTTGTTCTGGATAAAGAATTGGATTATGCACTTACGGGACGGGACGTCACACGTACAGTCAACTGATTCCAAGCTACGCAGAATCTGGAATACGTACCAGAGACAGTTAACATATACAGAAACTTAAGAAAACATCCAGACAGATCAAATATCCATATTTATTGCTCTGATTCTGAAGAGACAGGTAAAAATAATTTAAACACACAGTCAGTGCTTTCAAACGATAATGTCCTAATAAATTGCAATACAAACATAGCAGGCAACAGGCGTAATTGCGTTATGTTTATTCCCGCCGTTATAACGTCCGTTATGAAGGCTTCTAGGGTATTGCCTCCTGCCTCTGAAATTCGCCTGCAATGCGTTGGACACGAGAAACTATGGAGACTAACGTCTCACCATTACACACACACTATCACACTATCATATTATGACACTATCGTCTCTACCATTGTAATACAACATAATTATCACACAGCAAATGGGATCCACATGACTGATATACTACATATACAACATTTTTTTGTATATAAATATTATACAAAAGACCTGGGGCTTTTTTCCATTTTCCATGGGACCCGCGGCAAATAGTTGTAGATATGTGCCGGCTACATTTATTATCGCCTTACGGCGAAGATTTGCGTATTGCAGTCTCCCCTGGAAAAAGTCATAGAGTGCGTCTTCTTTACACAACGCGAATCTTCGTCAATGATGTACCCGCGCCTATACAAACATTTTGTCTCGCGTTGGGAATCGAGCCGCAACCTTCCGCGTCACAGCTTCAACCTGACAAATTTCAAATATTTTTGTCCTTTTTATAATTTGTATTGTTTGGTTCAGATACCTTATAGATAGATATATGAATGTAGTCTTATAAATAATGTAAGTTTTACTTTTATTATTTATAGGAAATATTAATATTATTGGAGGAGTATCAAGGAGTATTTACTTTACTTCATAATTAAAACAATGCATTGTTCGTATAGTGAACCATCAAGTTTATCCGCTGATTGTGATAGTTAAACAGAGCTTCCTTCTTCATATGATCTAGTGCCTAACCTTGGTGTCAGTCTTATATAGCTTACAGAGCTAAGTGACAAACAAGAATAATTCAGTTCAATATCCACTCCACGTATCTCTGTCCCTCTCATTACGGGACTGGTAATAAGGCCGGCGCTAATACACCGCGTGAATATTTCACGTGGCGCGTATACATCGCTCAGTGTACTCCCGGCTTTATTATTGTACGTGTAATTTGACTGAATTAAGGTGATGATTGTCTTGAGTCAGAACAAAAATAATGTGAGGGGATGAAAAAAGCTAAATAATCCTGAGTAGTAGTACGACTAGTAGTCGTAGGTACTAATATATATAAGCAGTGGACTGCTATAGGCTGATGATGATCGAGCAAGAGACGTAGCTAGTTTATAAGAACTGGAGGTCGTAGGTTCGAATCTCGGTCATGCACTGATGTAATTTCCTCCAACACGGTTTAGTGACATAAAATGCTAGGAACAAATTAACGTACCATGCCAACAATATTTTGATACGGTGTCTGTTCCTATCCTAGTGGAAAAACTCAATAGATCGGGAATTAGAGGTAACTGTCTAAGCTTGTACGAAGATTTCCTTAGTCATAGGATGCAACGCGTTAAAATTGGACATCTACTGAGTGCAGAAACTTCAATCTCTTATGGTGTCCCACAGGGAAGCATCCTCGGCCCAAGTCTCTTCCTCATCTATATAAATGATTTATGTAATATGTATATTCCAAATGCAAAAATATATGCCTATGCAGACGACACAGCTATCATATTTGAGGCGGACACTTGGCCTGAGGTCTTCGCTACTGCTGGAAACGGTATGACGAAAATCCTAAATTGGCTAAATAACAACCTTCTTACATTAAATATTGAAAAGTCGAAATACATAACTTTTTCTCTAAGAGCTAAGCAAGCCCCTCCTTCGCATTTACAACTCAAAGCACACTCATGCTCAGGGTCACGTACTTCTTGCAGCTGCCCTTCACTCCGTCCCACAACTTCTATCAAATATTTGGGAGTAGTTCTGGATCAACATCTAACATGGCTTCCACACATTACACTTCTATCCTCACAAGTACGCAAACTTATTTGGATATTCAAAAAACTGAGGCATGTTATGAACCAAGCTTTGCTTACTTCTATATACACCGCCATATGTCAATCAGTGATCACTTACTATATTCCCGCATGGGGTGGCAAGCCATATGATTGGCCTAGAAAGAGCTCAGAGGTCTGTGCTAAAGACCATGACATTCAAAAAATACCGACACCCAACTACTCACCTTTATAAAACTTGTCAAGTTATTCTACAAGACAAAATATTTAGTACAAATTCCGCTAACTTTCTCAGACAAGTTTCACAAAATGCATACGCATGCACCGCCCTCCCGCCCGCAGATTCACATGCAAATCAGAGAAAGAACAAGCAAACATGCAATCATTAATAAATGCCATCATTAATAATTATATTAATCATTAATAATATTAATCATTAATAATTGTCAAGTGCTCACAGTTCGTCAACTTTACATTCTCAATGCAGTTTTAAGAAAACATAAAAAAATTCCACTTCATCCCTCTCATACACGCCAAAAATATAAAATACCAAACTCTTTATGTAGAACGAATTTCTTACACCATCTGTACGACTTTTTATCAACACATCTATACAATAAAATATATAAAGTTATTGACATTCACACTCTCAACATAGCAAATTGTAAGCTCAAAGTAAAGGAATGGCTACAAAAACTGACATATGATGACACGGAAGACATGTTAAAGGTTCAAGGATAATAATAACATAACAATACCCAAGCCAATAAAACTAATATCACGAGTAATGACTTACACCTTTTTCAGCAAGCGGTAGTGCACGCTAACTTCTCTTATAAATAAATTATAACTAAAACAGGATTCTAAGGAACAATCCCACCTTCCTTACCCGTAACGTCCATTATCATCTATACCTACCTACTTCGTCCAAATGGGGGCGCTAACAGTCGGGATACAGAAAAGTCCTAGTCCGGCTATTAGCGCACAAATTGTAACTGACCGATACTTATGATAATTATTAAGTTTCGTGTACCTGCGCATAGTACTTTATTGCATGCTTGATTATCTAAGTTCATTTTTGAGTCTTAATAAACATTTATTATTTATTATAAACGGTCACTCGGACACAAAATTGACCGGACAGAGTGTTGCTAAAATACCCGAACCGAAACCACGCCACGAGAGCATCAGATAATGAGGCCTTTATCTTTTGCCAGGATCTTTAAGCCCAGTAAATTCTGAAAATCTCTGGAAACAATTTATCAAGCTCGTCTCCAGGGGGTAACCTTCAAACAGTTAAAACTTTTCGCTCTAGATCTTAAAACCGGAGCTGTCAAAACTCGTGATTTATATGAGCCGTGGAAGTAAGGGAGGTAGACATGTTCCTGGTAGTGGTGGACATGTTTCGTTTCAATCTGGACCTATATAAATACAAATAATTTATTTCGAAAGACACTACAATAAAGATACAAAAACAAGTATTTCGTTAAAAATAACAAAAAACCGACTACATAGACAAGAAGGTTTAAGTACTTGTCAGTTTATTATACTTGTCTTTTTAAATTCAAAATGGCTTCTTACAGTCGCCATATTGTATTTTTGAAAATTTCATATAGCCTATGTCACTTTTGTGATCTAGATCTAGACGACTCTAACGACACCTCATTAGTCAAAATCCTTCCAGTCGTTAGAGCACCAGCGACCGACAAATAATATTACAAACATACATACACCCTAAAAACTTATCCTGACTGAAGAGGACTTCAGTCGGGTAAAAAGAGAGACTGTAAAAGTGTAAAAAAAAATAATATTTGGTGCTTAGGTAAGTACTATACCTATTTGGTATCATATTATGTACAGTCTACGATTTCTGTGGCGCAGTGGGCGAAGGCTCGCCTAAGACGCAGGTTGCAGGTTCGATTCCCGCAGTGAGACAAATTATTGTATGATCTGCAAATATTTGTCTTGGGTCTGGGTGTTTTCTATGTAAAACATATTTGCATATGCATAAATATGTTTTTCTGTAAATAAATACAAAATTTTACATATACCATTATCATATAACATCATTCTAGCCCCCATGCTTGTATTATGGTAGCCACATTTCTGATATACTACATAAAAACATTATTTTTGTGAATGCTGGACACTATCACACAATTCACACAGCGTCCACCACATGACTGATAAACTACTTTTTAATATTTTTGCAAATATATTTTTTTTTAGCAATTATACATAGATAACACCCAGACCTGAGACAAATATGTGCAATAGTGCAACATTTGTCCCGCAGTGGGAATCGATCGATGCGGTGTAAGTGGTTCCATCCTCCATCTAAGCGGAACCCTAGCCAACTTCACCTGCACGTGCACATTGCTAGCTAACAAACGGGGCTCTGGCGGCCGACTGATTGCGGCATAGTGCTGCCTAAAATACCGGTACAGCTACATTTCCTGTCTGCCGATTGACAGCAGCGTCAGCGGTGCGAGAAGCTGTGCCCTGTGATCCCCAACCTGCATGCCCTGTGATTATGGACATATCCCCCTTCTTTTTAGGGGAGGCCTATGTCCAGCAGTGGATTGGTATAGGCTGTTGTTATTGTTGTTGTAGTTGTTGGGAATTGATCCCCGTCACCTTTTGCGTCTCAAGCGCGCCTTCCCCCACTGGGTCACAGAGGTCACCTACTACGGTGATAAATACACTATTTTTGTAAATAAATACATAAATAAAGCAAGTCTACATTATTTAGTCTAAGCGAGTGTGTAACTTTAAGTTTAGCTTTTGTGTATTACCTATTGTGGGGTTGAGTTACGACGTGACAAATAATGTAGGATTGGGGATTTAGAGCTTAGCCGACTGCGAGGATGAAAGTTATGATGCTACACAGGACTTTTACACTCCACTGAGAAGTGTGTTCACGAGGAGTATGAGAGATTCTCACCTATGTCTTCTGGACCCAAGCAAACCTCACTTGTCCGTGCTGCACCTTGCTGACTAACAAACGGGGCTCTGGCGGCGGCTGATTAAAGCATAGCGCAGCCTGACACCGGCATAGCTATGTCGCAATCAGCCGGCAGCCAGAGCCCCGTTTGTTAGTTAGCAGGTGCACCACAGACAGGTGAGGTTGGCTTGGGTTCCGAAGATGGAGGTTAGAACCCCTTACATCCCAGTTACTTTACCAACTCAACCCATTTAGTTTTGGTATAATGGAGAGACTATAGTACTTAGTACTACAGCCCTATTCTATACATACTTATATTGCCTACTGCTAGACTGACTAGCGAAATAAAAAAATATGATTATATTTTTATCACTTTATTTTTAAACTCGTCAAAAATTCCATTTTTACTTCATACATAAATAATATTAAAAACATTCCATTTTTACTTCATACATAAATAATATTAAAAACATTATAGTACAAAATGTATATAAAATTATATTTTTATTGTACAAGGTGTAAAAATACTAAACATATATAAAAGAGAATCTGCTATCACGGCAATGCTTTAACCAAAGTACAGGGTAACTCAGAATCATATCTTAATTCCCCAGCGGAGTGGAGTAAGTACTTCACAATGTAAGCGATTGCATAGAGTGGAAGTAACCGAATTAATTCACTAGAAACAGACATCGCTCTGGGACCAGTTTATGTCATACGTATGCAGTGATGAAAATATTTAGTAAACTTTTGTAGTCATTAAATTAAAATAAAATAAAATGTCATGTATTTTTACCTTAAAATAATGTACTTTTAACTCTATTTTGAGAAAGTGGAAAAGAATTGTGAAACGAATTTGATTACGTCTACAATCCACACCAATTTAGAGGTGATATTTATTGATATAGATACATGACTATTTTTGCTGTAAAGCAGCATTGCTGTGTTTTCGTTTGAAGGGTGTGGGTGCCGGTGAAATTACAGGCACATGAGGCTTATCACCTTCATGGCTGCAGTTGATGGACGCAGTGTGTTGCGTCGTAGAGCATGTTCTAATCATCCGTGACCTACAAGCCAATACTTTGTTATAGGTAATGGTTACCACTTAACACCACGTGGGCCGTGTGCTAGTTCCATCAAAAGGTATAATAAAAAAATAAGTTTCAGATGAAGCTGGGTGATACTGAAGTTGGTACCTTTAAGCATTTTTGTGGGGATTATGGGCCTATTCCCCTTCTTATTAAAGAAGGCCAATGTCCAGCAGTGGATTGATATAGGCTGGTGTTGCAACCAAAAATCTCAGCAAACTAGATTTTTGTATTATTTTACTAGTGAGACATTGCATAACGTCGTCCTTGAGAGCTCATCTTGTACGCAAGAAAATATCATTAGCGACAGAACGGAAAGAGGCTTTCACGCAAGTACTACATTACTATTCATGTACCTTACGGTGAAGGAAAACTATGATTTACTATTCATTTCTCTGAACGAATAAATCCTACTTACTACTAATAATATTCATATTTGATTTTTATATTTTTTTATATAATAATAATATTTGCATTAAAAAACCGTGTATAGATGTTAGAGCTTAAAGCGTTTTTTGCGAGTTTCATGGCATACAAATTATATACAAAAGCTTATACAATATGAGACCTTCTTAATTTAAATTCATTTACATGTACTTGTTGTTCTTAAAATCAAAAAATCTTTATATCATAGAAATTCACGTCATTATTTATTTATTATTATTTACTTTTAAACATAGTTATTATGATTGGGTAAGCTACATGAGCTACTAATTTCTCTTGATATTTCATTATAAATCTTAGCACACATAGCCAGGCAGCTTTTCCACTTGTCTGATTTTGACGGGGAAAATTGACATAAAATTGTAGGTGTAGGCTCTGAAAATTCTAATAATAAAACTAATTTGGGATGTCGAAAAAGGATAAATTATATGAAAGAATATTTTTTTTAAGGAATGTTTTTCTTTATCACATCGCATTGCTTCACGTATCACATATTAACGTCATCATTATCAGCCTATAGCAGTCCACTGCTGGACATAGGCCTCCCCTGATGAGCGCCATTGCGCCCTGTTCTCAGCTCGACGCATCCAGATTCTACCAGCAGCCTTTCGCAGATAGTCACTGCACGTCCTGTCTGAAACGTCTTACAGTATGTTTGCCGAGCTGCGGTCTCCACTCAAAAACTCGTTTACCCCAACGGTTATCGGTTCTTTGGCAGATATGGCCAGCCCACTGCCACTTCAGCTTGCTAATTCTCTGAGCTATGTCGACAACTTTAGTTCTATGTCGGATAGTCTCGTTGCGGATGCTATCCTTCAGAGAAACTCCGAGCATTGCTCGTTCCATAGCTCGTTGAACGACTTTTAACTGTATTAAACTCATCGTCGTAAATAAAACAAAACATGATGGTATGATTTAATTTTTTTTCTCAGGCCGTGTTTTCTAAGTATAATTTTTCATTTAAAGTATTTTTTTAACAAAATATATTGTGTATCCTATCACGCCTAATACTAGAAATAAGAAAGTTTGTGTGTGTGTTTGTGTTGTATGAATGTTTGTTCTCAACATTCCTTATTCCTTAACGGCTGATTGGATTTGGAAAAAACGTGCAATAAGCGTCTCCGCCCACGACCGATTTTTTGTAGGACAGTTAGTGAGGAGAACCTCATGGCAAACTCAAGTGTATACCAACGAGGTTGGATCGACGAATGAAGTAACGCCATAAGAGACAAAATGGTTGGAATTGGATTGTACGTAATTATATAAGTATTTTATGTTCTATTACTTTTTTTTGTAAAGTTCATAGTTTAGGAGTTAGGACACTTTCAAATATAAATGAAAATATATTTTTCTGGATTCAGAAAATTAGGTATTAAGGGCTTAAATGGTTGGAATTAGATTAAACGTATTAATTTAAGTATTTTATGTTCTATTACTTTGTTTCGTAAAGTTCATAGTTTAGGAGTTAGGACACTTTCAAAAATAAACGAAAATTTATTTTTCTAGATTCAGACAATTAGGTTTTAAGGGCTAAAATGGTTGGAATTGGATTCTACGTATTGATATAAGTATTTTATGTCCTATTACTTTTGTTCGTAGAGTTCATAGTTTAGGAGTTAGGGAACTTGCAAATATAAATGAAAATTTCGTTTTCTGGATTCAGAAAGGCCTTAAGAGCAAAAATGGTTGGAATTGAATTCTACGTACTGATATAAGTATTTTATGTCCTATTATTTTTGTTCGTAAAGTTCATAGTTTAGGAGTTGGGACACTCTCAAATATGTATGAAAATTTCATATTCTGGATTCAGATAATTAGGTTTTAAGGGCTTAAGTGGTTGGAATTGGTTTATACGTAATGATATAAGTATTTTATGTTCTATTACTTTTGTTCGTAAAGTTCATAGTTTAGGAGTTAGGACACTTTGAAATATGTATGAAAATTTCGTTTTCTGGATTCAGAAAGTAAGGCCTTTAGGGCTAAAATACTTATATCAATACGTAGAATCTAATTCCTACCATTTTTGCTCTTAAGGCCCTTCTGAATTCCAGGATGAAGGAAACATATTTGAAAGTGCCCTAACTCCTAAACTATGATCTTAACGAAAAAAAGTAATAGAACATATAATACTTATATCAATACGTACAATCCAATTCGAACCATTTAAGCCCATAGGGCCTTTATCTGAATCCAGAAAAATAAATTTTCATTTATATTTGAAAGTGTCCTAACTCCTAAACTATGAACTTTACGAAAAAAAGTCATAGAACATAAAATATTTATATATTTACGTACAATCAAATTCCAATTTCATTTGAGCTCTTATGGCGTTACTTCATTCGTCGATCCAACCTGGTTGGTAAACGCTCTATGCATGAGGTTCCCCTCCCTAACTGTCCTACAAAAAATCGGTGGAAAAGTCGGTCGTGGGCGTTGAGCCTAAGGGTTATTGATACTTAGTGCAAAGCTAAAATTCGTCATTTTTAAACTGAAACTTGATTTGCCTTAAACTTAACTCATATGGTGTTTCCATATGTTCCATATACATCAAAAGGCTTCTAAGGTCGCATTTACATTGAAAGTGTTGTTAGGTACCGGTGTGCTTTGGTATTACCTGTCGGTTTTATTTAGCCCTGGTCACAATTTAGGTAAAGGTATCTTTTACAAAACAAAAATTATATTAGTACTATCAGTCATGTGGTTCCAATAATACAAGCTCTGCTTAGTTTGGGTCTCCGTGATGCTGTGTGATACTGTCCTGCATTATTTTTTATTGAAATCTAAAGGATGATATCGCTGTATCTTAATTATATCTTTTTGAACTCATACATTTATTTTAGCATTATCATTATGATCATCGTCAGCCTATAGACTACTGCTGCACCATTCACAATGTTGCTCATTAGACACTACACTGCTGCGATATCTAATGAGCACCATTCAAATATTCAAAATTTTATTAAAAAAAAATATTGCACCCTGTCTTATTATTTTATTTGTGATTGCAAATTTTGCCTCTAGTTGTCTAGTTTTCTTAGGTTTGCCAGTTGTTTTATATTATCCCCATAAATACACTTTTCGGCAAGTCACGTCTAAGAAAATGTTTATCTCCTTAATAGTTGCTTTATTTTCATTCCTTTGAACTTTCACAAAAATAACGAACAATATTATTGTAAATTATTATAATAAATATTAAACCACAACCAGGAGCCTATCAGTACACTATCAGTCCACTGCTGAACATAGGTCTCCCCTAATAAGAAATGAGATAAGTCTAGTAACTCTGTTTTCTTACCGGTAAGTGCCGGCAAACAGGCGCTGGCCACCTGCTTTCTACACAAACACGTCTAAAAGCAAAGTTTGAGCAGGTACCAGTTCCGGTAATATCCGCTCGCCACCGGAAGCCGGCAGTTTGGCCTGACAGCCATTTCCGGTTTATTTTAAGGTGTAATGGATCACGTGGTTTATGGGATGAAACTTTGGCAGTTCATTGTTTGTTATTAGTCTTTCACCCATCGGTGTATACACAGTGAGTTATCCCGAAAATGGGTAAATGTATAAATATTTCAAAAGTAAAACCTTGCACGAACAAAAACGATATAATGTGCTCATTAGCTTATGCTTGCAGCTTGGTTCGCGTGGTACCCAGACAAAAAGTAGCGTATTTATGAGGTAACTCAGGTCACAAACTATGTATGTAAGGTACAAACTACAAGTTTCATCCATACCCGTTCACACACACACACACACACACTTGTGCATTAATAGAATTACATAATGGAGGTATGTTATCTCAATGTAGGTATGTATACCTAGTTTTTATATAACTGTCCTACTTTCGTCTTACACAAGTCCACACGTTCACAAGTCCCAGGCGCCCAATTAAAAATAAATTACGCCCTCAAAGGCTTTGCACCGGAAATCCGGATTGCGGTAATTCCTCTCGCTGAAAGATTTCCACGTTCATGTAATTTTGATTTCGCATTTCTGTACAATATCAAATACATACACAAACACACGTGAATTTACAATCAAACTATAGAAAAAAAATTATATAGCATTACGGTGGTGAAGGCACTGACGCCGTTACGACTTATTTAGAGACATCAGGGTGAGAGAACGTGACCCTCTGTCTAGAACTTCTTGACAAAGTCCCGCTTTTTTACCAGAGGGGTGGGCGGAGACTCCATTTTCTACGATTCTAGTACTTGACCTAGCCTTTTCCCAGCACGTCCCGAAAGGGGGTGATGTATAGTACACTTTGAAACGTCATTTTTTTTAATTTACCACCAATTCGTAACGTGACCAAACAGAGAAGAATTGGCAAGAAACTCTGCTTGGCTTATATTTTTTTAACGTCATTGTACTTAATAACTATTACATTGTTTTTGATGGAGTTGGAGGCAGTTTCATCCCAAGCTTTTTTGTCATCTAAATAATCAGATATTTTATAATAAGCTTTATTACATAGATTACGTTTAACTACATTTTTGAATTTATTTACAGATAGATTAATCACGTTTGGGATTTTGTCAAAAAATCGTACACACATCCCTAAAAGATTGACTAACTTTATGGAGCCTTACAGTAGGAACAGCTAGTTTATCTTTATTTCTAGTGTTAACATTATGATAGTCGCTATTTTTCTTGAACATGTTAATATGTTTTCGGACATACATTAATTTTTTATATATATATTGGCACGGCACTGTCATAACATTTATTTCTTTAAACTTAGTTCTAAGTGATTCTCTTGGGCCCATATTATAAATTGCACGAACAGCCCTCTTCTGCAACACAAATATGGTATTGATATCTGCAGCATTCCCCCACAACAAAATGCCGTACGACATAATGCTATGGAAGTAGCTGAAATAAACTAGTCTAGCCGTTTCTACGTCAGTAAGTTGACGGATTCTTTTGACTGCGTATGCTGCAGAACTGAGTCTGTTCGGCAACCCATCTATGTGAGCGCCCCATTGAAGCTTATTATCTAAAGTTATGCCTAACGTTGACCTTAAGGATTAGTTATTCCTTAGCTTCCATTTTCAAACATTGCGCGGCAATCGGGCGCGGCTGCCGCACGCGTCTTGCCGCGTTGTCATTGGACGACTGCCGTGGCGAACATTTTAGTAATCATTCGTCAATAATTATGTTTGGACAGTTTGGGCGTGTTTCTGTCGCACCTCTGCTGATAAAGTACATAGCAGTCGCTATAACAACAGATACTAAAAATAGAATAAAATTTATATTCGATTTCGATTTCGATTTCGATTTCGATTTCGATTTCGATTTCGATTTCGATTTCGATTTTGATTTTGATTTCGATTTCGATTTCGATTTCAATTTCGATTTCGATTTCGATTTAAAAGTTGTTATCAGTATCAGTTGTTGTCAGTATAGTGCCATTAGGCGTACAAAATTTAAAAGACTTCGTACATTATTTTCAAATGACAATGTTAAATAATAAAATTGTCTGATTAACTATATATAAGGTCTGCTTCAAACGCAGAAGGTTGTGGTTGTGTTCGATACCCACCGCGGGACAAATGTTTGCATGATTTGCAGTCGACAGTGGTGGCCGGCCATCTTGCGAGGCGCAACAGTTAGTTTGGGGCTACATGATGTTGTGTGATAGAGTTCAGCATTATTTATTTATTTATAAATAAATGTTATTGATATGTAAAGAAGATGTCTATACGATTCTTTAAATACTTTATACGTTCTCAAATACTTGAGTAACATTTAAGTATTTGTGTAAAACTATACGGAACTCTAAAGTCAGGAGTAGGAACAGTGGATAATAGCGGTCACCACGACCGGCAAATGAGAGTTTCATGACACGAGGATACGGTACTTGGAGTGGAGACGGACTTTCTATGTGGCTACGGAAATTCTACATTTCATTTCATCATCATCATCACTTCAGCCCACTGCTGGGAATAAGCCTCTTCGATTATGCGACTCGTCTCGATCCTAGGTTAGTCTGAGCATAACATTACAAAGTTTTACTATTGAAGGGCCAACCTCACTTGCTGATGGTGCTAAGTAACGTGCGTGGGGCTCTGGCGGCCAGCTGATTGCGGCAAATCTCAGCCCTACACCGGCAAAGCTCTCATTTCAATTCCTGACAAATTAAAATGACTAATTATTATTACTCACCTGCTCGTTCACACCCAGATAAAAAAGAGGCTCTGGTGGACGGCACTGCAGCACAGCGTAGCCTCTCACCTGCACAGCTACATTCTCTGACCGCCGAATGGCATCAGTCATCAGGGGATGTAGCCGTCCCGGTGTTAGGCTGCGCTATGCCGCAATCAGCCGCCGCCAGAGCCCCGTTTGTTAGTTAGCAGGGTGCACCGCATATGCCCTTACTATGTGTCTTTATAAATTATTTATTTATTTTTTATTAAAAGCTCTCTCCATTTTTTTTATCCGACATTTTCGCTGCGACGGCAAAGAGGGCATTATTAAAACATTACATTCAGAAGAAAAATGTATTTTTGAGGAGTCTACTGTTTGCGGCTTATCCTTGGGAATAAGGCTACGGTACCCTAAATATAATGTTCAGGATAAAGGAGAAACATTATCTGGCCTATATCCGCCGTGAGGCAGCATTGCTGTGTTTCAGTTTTAAGGGTGTGAGTGACATTTCAGGCATATGAAGTATTATTGTCGACATAGTTAGCAAGTGGCAGTGGGCTGGCTATATCTGCCGAAGAACCGATAACCGTTGGGGTATTCGAGTTCTTGAGTGGAAACCGCGTCTCAGCAAATGGTAGGGAGGTAGGTCGTCCTCCGGCCAGGTGGAGTGACGATCTGCGAAAGGCTGCTGGTAGAAGCTGGATGCGTCGAGCTCAGGACAAGGCGCAATGGCTCTCATTGGGGGAGGCCTATGTCCAGCAGTGGACTGCTACAGGCCGATAATGATGTAGGTGATGATGATTTACATTGAATTTTCTGCAAGAATCTTCTATCTATCTATTGGCTAGTAAGTTATTATATTAGTATAATTATATTAGAAGGTATTTGTAAATTCCTACTACCCTACTAATTTAGTAGGGTAGTATTCTTAGGTCACAGGCATGCTTCACGTGGGCTGTTGACTGCGCCATAACGCATGCCCTAGATGAACGAAAAAGGGCACCGGTTGGACATAGCTTTAGACATAGCTTTAGCCATATGTGCTTGTAATGTTATTGGCACCCGCACCCTTCAAACAAAGGTTAAGATAATCTCTTAAGATACCGGAGTACGCCACACCGCAAATGCTTCTCTAATGTTTCTATTTACAAGGTTAAAAACCGCTGAATGCAATATATTAATATAATAGTTATAATTTATTCATGTCACAACAACCTCTGCGTCTAGACGCGGTGTGTGTTAAATATTTACAAATTCATATCATATCGCTAGGCTAGAGTGGTGATGGCTAGTTTACTTATCATATCGACTGAAAGAAAATCAACTTTACCTTATAAAATAATAATCTCTATTATACTAATACTGTAAAGTTACATACAAATGGTATGCATAATAGATAATTTGAGCCACACAACCGACCGGTCACTACTTGGATGGGTGACCGTTTTTTTGTATTGTTTATTTACTTAATAACTAGAAGGGCTTGCACCAATTACTCTTATTATAAATATTTGGTTGAATTTACATCTAAGATACAATGTCAGAATTAAATTTTATAGGTTGTAGGTTGTATAGTTCTGAGAGCTTCCGTGCTTTGGAAAGTACGTTATGATGTTGTTCCCGGCTTTGGATTCGGATGTACGAACCAATTTTTCAAAATTATATCTCTAAAGCGGACGTGTAGGGGGTGATTTTAAAACAACTACACGAACGACCCTATGGTCCTTCCACTTTTAAAGAAACATCTTGTTATCGATGTTTGAAATCTGCAATGCATCAGCTGTTTAAAAATAAGCTCTGTTCATAGATAACGCGCAATTTTGAGTATAAATGAAAATCAAATGTCAAATGAAATGAAATGAATACTTTTATGAAAAATCAACAAACCGTGGAATTACATTTTGCGTAGCTTCACAATTCTAGGCGCACCTATTTATATTTAAAATATTCATTAGCTGTACAATATTATTTTAATTTTGAACTGAAGTTCACGTTGATCATTAGTAAAAATATATTTTGTATCATAAAGATAAGCAGGTAAAGGTGCTTCGAACTGAAATCACTAAGTAGGATATTTTTTTTGAATACATTTTCAGACGGGTTAGGTAGGTTCAAGATATATTCAGAGTTTTTGTGAAGGATAGAATCGCAACGAGACTATCCGACATAGAACTAAAGTTGTTGACATAGTTCAGAAAATTAGCAAGCTGAAGTGGCAGTGGGCTGGCCATATCTGCCGAAGAACCGACAACCGTTTGGGTAAAAGAGTTCTTGAGTGGAGACCGCGACTCGGTGGACGTCCTTCAGCCAAGTGGAGGGACGGTCAGTGAAAGTCTGCTGGTAGTAGCTGGATGCATCGAGCTAGGGGAGGATGATGCTGATGGAGGCTCTGATACAATATTTGATTATTTACGCTACACATCTCTTAATTATTATATTTTGTTTCATTTTTAACAAATCCCAAACCAAACAGATGGGATTCACCACACACTAGCCTATATCCAGTCCACTGCTAGGCCTCCCCTAATAAAGGGGGATATGCCCATAATCCCCACTATGGTCATGCGTATTGGGAATCGCAGGGCACTCATATTATACCACCACAATTATTTGCCGTCTCAAGAGAACCCGCTCTTGGTACACCACTATGCCAACTAGTTAAAATTCCCTTTCATTAGCTGGTCAATAAGGGAAAGCTAAACGTGGCGCATCCGTCCGGAGGCTGGGTCCCAAGTGATGAGCTGATCTCCTCACCAGCACCATATTGGTACACCCACCACACCACGCCAGCCTATACCACTGCTGGACATAGCCCTAATAAAGGGGGATATTCCCACGCTGAGCATGCGGGTTGAGGATCGCAGAGCATTACTTCTCGCACCGGGGGGATCAGGGGTAAGGATGGCAATGCTGGATCCGCAATCCAACAATCCAGCTGGATCCAGCACCATTTTCCGCAATCAGCTACAAAGTTATTTAGAAGGAAAATCCACCATACCTATTTCTGCGAGTGCGGGTTGGACATAGGCCTCCCCTAATAAAGCGGGATATTCCCACGCTGAGCATGCGGGTCGAGGATCGCAGAGCACTACTTGTCGCACCGGGGGGTATCAGGGGTAGGGATGGCAATGCTGGATCCGCAATCCAACAATCCAGCTGGATCCAGCATAATTTTCTGCAATCAGCTGAAAACAAGTTATTTAGAAGGAAAATCCACCTATTTCTGCGAGTGCGGGGACTTCCCCGGACGATCCTTTCAGCCAACTCGCAAGTTCTTTTACCTTGCACTACCAGTACCGTTAGTTGATTGGATATGAAAATTTAATGGCTCAGTAGTGAAGCAATCACTTAGCACAGGTATTGGCAAATGAAATGGTGTCCTAACGTTCATTTAATTTAGTGTTTTTCATCACGATGTGGCTCCAAGCTCTATTTAGAACTGTGAAGATTTGCATAGTATTCAACGGTCACATATACCTGAATTCTCTCCTGTGAAGTGGCTATCAGGAGTTGAGTACACCATGGTCCATCAGACTTGGAATAATAAATAAATAATGCAGTATGTTAGCATAGCTCATTATAGTTTTTTATTGCTTTAAATGTTTCGTTTTTAATACATAAATAATTTTTAAATACATAATATGTAATCCTAATAATAAAATATGTAAATCTAATTTACTTAATTAGATTTGTTTAGTTCTTTTTTTGTTTTTGTTATTGTTATAATTGTAATAATGGTATCTAGTAGATACATAATCTATATATATAAAAGAAAGTCGTGTTAGTTACTCCACTTATAACTCAAGAACGGCTGAACCGATTTAGCTGAAAATTGGCAGGGAGGTAATTTGGAGCCAGGAGAAGGACATAGGATACTTTTTATCCCGTTCGACAGCATTCCCGTGTGACTTGACATGAAACGTCAGTCATTATAAAACGTGGTATAACAAAAAAGAATCAGACTTGGAATAACAAAACGCAAATGACAGCAATGTAATTGACGTATAATGATGATAGATGATGATAGATGTGTAATGACGTATGGATGACAATTTGATATTTGTAAGAAACTTGGGGGGGGAAAAGGGGAACAAGACTCTGTGCCGCAGCCTTACATCACAGAACATTGTTGTACCAGTTCCGAGTCACACCTCCGCGTGGTCCCCCCTGGTAACTGTGGTGAGAGGTGTTATAATAATACTTCATTATAATACCTCTCACTACAGGCTAACGTGACCGCGGGGAAAAATACTCGCCAAGACGCATTGGCCAGCGTGGCGTTTTATGGCTAAACCCACTTTGCTCATGATAAGTACCAACAAACAACGGCCCTCAGTCCCCAGCAGCCCCGCTATTCCTGATTCTGGCAGTGGTCACGGTTCCGGCGGGGCAGAGGGTGCTAAGAATCTCTGGAAGTCGCCCAGCTGCCACAACCCGACGACCTTGACCCTGGCGTGCTTTAACGCCAGGACGTTGCGAACGGATGAACGATTACTAGAACTGCAATGCGAATTAGAGAACATAAAATGGGATGTGATAGGGCTGTCCGAGATAAGAAGGAAGGGAGAAGACCTAATTAAACTAAATTCAGGTGATCTCTTCTTCTACCGAGGCTACGAAGACTCAAGCGTTGGAGGGGTAGGCTTTCTTATAGCGAAAAATGTGGCTCCATCTGTAACAAACATCAAAAGTGTATCAACTAGAGTATGTTTTATTGTCCTACAACTTAATCAACGTTACTCGCTTAAGATTGTCCAGGTATACGCTCCAACTTCTGACCACCCGGATGAAGAGGTAGAGGAATTTTACGACGACATTACGAAAGCTCTAGACGACATCCCATGTCATTATAGTACAATTATTGGTGATTTTAACGCAAAAATTGGTCAACCATTGCTGAATGAGAAATCTGTAGGTAAATTCGGTCTCGGTTTGCGTAACAAAAGAGGACAAACCCTTGTAAATTTTCTAGAACATAGAAAGTTCTATGCTATGAATACCTTCTTTCAGAAGCGAGCCTCGCGGAAATGGACGTGGGTTGGACCAGGGGGGCAAGTCAGAAATGAAATAGACTACGTCATAAGTTCCCATAAGTATGTAGTTTCTAAAGTCTCCACTCTGGCACGCTTTAAAACCGGGAGCGACCACAGAATGGTGCGAGCCACTTTAAGTTTTGACCTCAAAAGTGAAAGAGCAAAAATGATAACAATGCAGAAAAGGTATGAGAAAGAAGAAATCGCTTTGCTTCCAGATGCCTTCCAACTAGACCTGAAGAACAGTTTTGAAGGTCTAGAAGAGTCGAACTTGGACGTGGATTCCACTAACAACCTACTTTGTAAAACCATTACAGAAACTGCGAAAAAACATATAGGCGGAGTACGCAAAAAAGCTAAAAAGTTATCTCCAAAAACATTAGATTTAATTGTTAGAAGAAGGAATATGAAATGTCTTTCTATTTCGGATAAAAAAGAATTAGATAATATAAATAAATTAATAAGTAAGTCAATAAAAAGAGATTTAAGGCAGTATAATACCAATATAATTATTAACACTATTAAAACATATAGAGGTCCAAAAGTCTTTAGAAGAAAAACTTCTACTGGATCAAAACAGATACTAAAACTCAAGGACGACCACGGAACCATAGTAACAGATCGAGCTCAAATTTTAACCATTGTTGGAGAATTTTACGAGAAGCTTTATGCATCTAATGCAACAGAACCAAACTCATCTGAGAATGACGTTAGGGCTCCACCAATTGAACACTACGATACGGAAATCCTACCACCAATCTTACCGTGTGAAGTCACGAAAGCTCTCTATGCCATGAAAACAGATAAATCTCCTGGGGAAGATGGAGTTACTGTCGAAATGCTTCGAGCAGGTGGAACTCCCGTTCTTGAAGTCCTTGTGAAGCTTTTTAACAGGGTTATGTATGACGCTCACACACCAAAACAGTGGAAGAATGCAATAGTAACTATTATACACAAAAAAGGTGATATTGCTAAATTGGGAAATTATCGACCAATAAGCCTGTTGTCACAGGTTTATAAGCTCTTTGCCAAAGTTTTGACTAATCGCCTTACTTGTCAGCTTGATGAAGCTCAGCCCATAGAGCAGGCCGGCTTCCGGAGTGGCTTTTCGACCATAGACCATATCCACACGGTAAAACAGCTGATGGAGAAATGCCATGAGTTTAACCAGCCTCTTGTCATGGCTTTCGTCGATTTCGAGAAAGCCTTTGACAGTGTCGAGCATTGGGCCGTGTTCCACGCTCTCCATCGCTGCCATATTGATTCGCGCTACGTGGATGTGCTCCGGGAGCTATATACGTCAGCCACTCTGCAAGTTCGTGTACACAGTTTAACAAGTCCAGTACCGATTCGGAGAGGAGTGAGGCAGGGAGACACCATATCACCAAAGCTTTTTACAGCCGTTTTGGAAGACGTAGTAAAAATGCTGGAATGGGAAAACCTTGGGATTAACATCAATGGTGTCATTCTGTCGCACTTAAGATTCGCCGATGACCTTGTTCTTTTTGCGGAGAGTTTTGAAGATCTTCAGATTATGTTGAAACATCTAAATGATGCGTCCTTGAAGATAGGGCTTAGGATGAATATGTCCAAGACAAAGGTTATGGGGAACCTCTCCAGCATCGCAGTTCCTGCTGTTACAGTCGGAAATGCGAAGTTGGAGATGGTGGACGAATACGTTTATCTTGGACATACTCTTTCTTTGGGCAAGGAACATCAGAAGAAGGAGATTGAAAAACGTATACAGCTAGGGTGGGCTGCATTCAGAAAGTTAGATGACATACTCAAGTCTGTGAACGTCCCACAGTGTCTAAAGACCCGTCTATTTAACCAGTGTGTTCTTCCCACTATGACCTATGGTGCCGAGACATGGACGCTCACGCAGGAGGCTGTGTACAAAATGAGGGTTACACAGAGAGCCATGGAGCGAGTCATGCTTGGCATCAACCTTTTAGACCGAGTTCCCAATACCGAGATCCGAAGACAAACCAAGGTCAAGGATGTCGGAATACGGGTAATGGAACTCAAGTGGAGTTGGGCAGGACACCTGGCGAGACGTGGTGATGACAGGTGGTGCAAAAGAGTAACAGAATGGTGGCCGAGGACTGGAAAGAGAAGTGTCGGTCGTCCAGTGGCACGATGGGTTGACGACATAGTCAGCGTCGTGGGCCGCCAGTGGATCAGGCTAGCGCAAGACCGTGGCAAGTGGCAGGAGCAAAGGGAGGCCTATACTCAGCAGTGGGTGAAGTCGGGCTGCGGATGATGATGATGAAGAAACTTGGAATAACAAAACGCAAATGACAGCAATGTAATTGACGTATAATGACAGATGTGTAATGACGTATGGATGACAATTTGATATTTGTAAGAAATCAATAATAAAACTATTTCTATTAAATAAATAATTAACAATTATAATGTAATGATAGTGCCATTGCCCATTCGTAAAAAGTGAAGTGAACTATAAAACTCGGTATGGTTGAAAATTTGAGTTTTTAGGTGAAGTGAAGTTTAATTAATAATGCCGCGACCAAAACGATCGAATCTTTCCCGACAAAGCCGTGATGCAAGAAGAATACGAAATACTGCAAATGAAAGGACTGAAGAAGAACAAGAAATTGCACGTGAACAGCGCCGCGATAGTATGGCTCGACTTCGTGCTTCTCAATCACGAGAGCAAAGTGAAGCAGCCCGTGAAACAGCTCGGTTGGCAATGCAGAATCGTCGAGCGAACAACAGAGGTCAACAAATAGATAATTTGCGACGCAGAACAAGATATTTATCAAGGGAATTTTTATCCCTATAATATTAAAAGTAGGGGTAGGGTAGGGGTAGGATAGGGCGATCCCTACCCTATGGTAGGGGTAGGGTAGGGAAGTGGTAGGGAAGTGGTAGAGATAGGGTAGGGGTAGGGGTAGTGGTAGTGGTAGTGGTAGGGGTAGGGGTAGTGGTAGGGGTAGGGGTAGGGGTAGGGGTAGGGGTAGGGGTAGGGGTAGGGGTAGGGGTAGGGATAGGGGTAGGGTAGGGTAGTTGTTGTTGTTCAATTCCTTCTATTTTGATATCTTTTTTGAATGTTTCTTTAACTTCAATACGCTCTTTGAAACAGGACAACGTCTGTCGGGTCAGCTAGTTGTTATTATGTCTTAATCAGTGTACATTGTAGTTATTAATTATTTTAAATAAATAAATAGCACGATATATGTAGTCCCAAAGGAGGCAGAGCTTGTAATATGGGAACCACATGACTGATATTGCTAGGTACCTACTTAAAAGATTTTTTTTTGACATAGGTATCATACAACACGACAAATACATTTGTCCCATCTCATCTTATCTTTTCTTAAAAAATATTTGTTTAGCGGCGTGAATCGAACCCGCAACTTTGTGTCTTAGGGCTATTCACCCATTGCGTCAACTAGATCGTCAATGCCGTCGATAAATTTGCATTTATCGAAAGAATTATTTCATCCGTAACATGTTCAAAGCTGTCTGAGCAAGTCACATCTGGTCCAGCAAAATGTTTATATAAAATATTGTCCGTTGTCCGTCCGCATCGTTCGAGCCGATTGTTCGGTGATCCTTTTTGTACACGTATGTACACTTCAGTGCAAAATATCGGGTTAAGCCCCAATTTTCCAGTCATCACTTTTCTACTCTCTGTCATATGACCTATCTACCACTATTGACCTGTCGCTTAAAGGCCAAACGTATACCTTACCTACAATCACAATTATTATTAGCCTATAGCAGTTCATTGCTGAACATAGGCCTCGCCTAAATAATAAGCGCCATTACGCTCTGTCCTCAGTTCGACGTATCCAGCTTTTACCAGCTGCCATTCGCAGATCCTACACCTGGCTGGAAGGCGTTCTATACTAAGTTTGCCGAGATGCGGTCTCTACTCAAAAACTCTTTTAAGCAACCGGTTGTCTGTTCTTCAGCGGATATGGCAGCATTGGCAGCCCACTGCCTTGTTAATTCTCTGAGCTATGTCGACAATCTTAGTTCTATGCCGGATAGTCTCGTTGCGGGTTCTATCCTTCAGAGAAACGTTGAGCGTAGCTCGTCCCATAGCTCGCCGAGTGAATTTAAACTGGTGGCCGAAACTGGGAGCCGAAAGGTTACACGCACAGTACGCACAGTACTTAGTGTATTCACAGTATGGTATAGAAATGTTCACGTTACGCCTTCGTATGAAATGACGGAAGCACTGATTGATAACGTTAATTTTCAGGCATTGCGCTATAGGTTTTCCCAACCAGCTGAATCCTCCTCTTAGTCAGTAAATGAGTTATTTAATTTACCAAAGATTTTATGAAATATGTTAACTATTACAGAATTAGTGAAACACCATTTCTCAGGGTGCCAATTAGGTTCAAAGTAATCAGTATTTTTTACAATAATACGTAAACAACATAAGTTCAATAGGAAGTTATACATAATCTGTGAATTGTAGCTTGTCTACAGCGTAGAATGGGGATAAGTAATTAAAAAAAAATATATTTTTTAGGGTTTCGTATCCAAAGGTAAAAACGGGAAGGGTTCAGTAATAGGGATTACTAAGAATTAACTATCCATCTGTCTGTCTGTCTGTAACCAGGCTGTATCTCATGAACCCTGATAGCTAGACAGTTGAAATTTTCACAGAACATGTATTTCTGTGGCTGCTATAACAACAAAAACTAAAAACAGAATAAAATAAATATTTAAGTAGGACTCTCTCTTAAGTAGTACTCCCGTTTGGAACCCTTCGTGCGCGAGTTCACACTTGGCACTTTTTTTATAATGGCGCGAACTAAAAGGGAATAATTGGAATAATTCTATTCTATCTTCAATAAATGTCCCGCAGTGTACATACTTCTATTGTGAAGAACTGTATGTACATACTATTTTTGTCTTTTGTTGTTTCTTTGTCTGCATTGTAGACACATTCAGTTATCGATAAACATAGTTCTAAAGTTTTATTCAAAACTAGCAACCCGTCCCGGCTTTGCTCAGGTACAGATATAATAAATAAAAGGTTTACGAAATGCATCTGTTGGGCAAATTATTTTTATTGTATACAAAATGGCATGTTTACCAAGCGGGATGTGGCCTTACTAATATTGAAAACCGTCAAAACAACGTAATTTCTCTACTTTATACTATGCATGTATTATGCATATTATAAATAAGCCCTCCGGAACAATAACAACAACAACAACAACAACAACATCAGCCTATTCAGTTAACTGCTGAACATAGGCCTCTCATTTAAGAACGGGCATATTCCCATAATCCCCACGCTGGGCATGCGGTTAGGGGATCACAGGACACAGCTTCTCGCATCACAGACACTGCTGCCCGTCGGCGGCCAAGGGATTTAGCTGTGCCAGTGTTAGGCTGCGCTATGCCGCAATCAGCCGCCAGAGCCCCGTTTGTTATAACAGGGTGCACCACGTGGTGAGGATGGCTTCGGTTCCGAGCTTTAGGTTGGAACCCCTTCTAAGAATTTGTTGTTTCTTATACCGATGAAAAAGGTAGGAGTGGTCGTGGATGTGGCTAATCTGCATATAAAAAGTTGAAGTCACTGCTTGGATGATGGTGAAAACGTGTCAAACTTTGTTGCGCAGTTTAAAAGAACTTTGCCTTGGGGCTTAAAAATCAGAATAAGTTTAGTGTTTTAGAAATTAACGCTAGAAATTAACAAACTTTATTTACTAACGATTACTCATTTAATAAAAAAACAATATCCCTTTGTTGAATAGGTAAGGGCCTATTTTTCAATGACCTAAATAAAAGAAAATCTTTTCCTTGTTTTTATGTATAACTGCTGCTCAATTGGTCCACTGTAAATAATTACTACATAGGAGGTTGAAGCATGTACCCCGCCGTGACACAGTTAAATCTAGCACGGAGGGTACGGTTTTGTAACATTTTTATAAGTAAACTAACCTTTAGGAATATTTTACATTTTTTCCGAGCTATCCTCTATTTTGTTTAAGGTTGTCTATTTAGTATGTAATAATAATGCTTAGTTGTTACAAAGAATTTGTTATATTTAAATATTAATGAAAATATATTATTTTTTAAAATTTATTTATAATAATTGAAAATGGATCAAGTACCTGGCCCACCTGATGTTAAGTGGTAACTATTACCTATCACAAAGCATTGCATCGTAGACCACGTTTTTCCGGAACGTGCTCTACGATGCAACACCTTAAGTCCATGAACTTGAGGCATGAAGATGATAAGCCTCTGGTGCCTATAATTTCACCGGCACCCATAACCGCCACCCTTCAAGCCGAAACACAGCACAGCTTCTTCACAAATGGCAATCCATCGAGATAATTATAAAGAACTCTACAAAGTGACAGTCTTCAAGTGAAAATTGACAAAAATTGTCCAAGGGTATTTGACATTAAAAAAAAAAAAAACAAAATGCCTTTGCACAATTTAGACCTATATGTTGCTTGAAAAGTGTTCAAAGTCCGCGCAATTGACAGCGTGCGCAGAGTTTTGGTGCAGACACTTTTTTTCCACGTTTTCCACTCTAGAGTATAAATATGTTGATTTTATAATACAATAGTTTATGTAAAGAATACAATAGGTACGCGCTCTTATAACGAATCCTCTAATAGATAGTGGAAACTTGACGATTTAATAGTCGGGCCTTACTCATTATAACTATTTTAATGAGGTTTGTCTATCTACGTTAATCTATATATGTAGGCAGCTGAGTAATCAAACGTATAGCAGATGGGTCAGGCCTATCTTCCAATGGACGTAATAAGGTAGGGGTGGAAGGGGCAAACTATTTTTAATTTTACTCTTGAAAAGTGAATTAACTCATTTAAATAAAAAAAAAACACTATTTCATCAATGCTAGACGGGAGGTAGAGGGCGTAGCATTTACTCACAACACTCTCTGAAAGAGTCGAAACGGCGTCGATGTGTTGATTGATGTAACGGTATGTTAATTTATGATTTTAAATGTGGATTATATTCAATATAATTAAATTCTATTCTTTTATGTTTAGGAATATGAATAAAAAGGTGACAATAGAATAGAACATATAGGGCAGCCAGCTTTACATGAAAATGTTTTAATTGCGGGTGTAGGGTGTTCAGGCTGGCTGGAGATAGGGTGTAAGAAGAAAATGCTGCTGAGTTCGTATTCCGGTTTATTCTCTGTTCTGAGATGATATCGCTATCACACTGATCAATTTTCTGACAAAAATGTCCTACTAATATACAACTTTTATTCATTCTAACCTACTCTGATAAACTAAGCGAGTTTGTGCTCCCGACCAATCACAGCGCGCTATTCGGTCGCGGCTAGGGAGTTGGACTTTGGACCCGCGTGACAGGTCCTGACACGTTCTGCGTCTATCTGTTTCTTTCTAACTCCCTGCCTATTTTGTATTTCCTTTCTTGTCTATCTTATCTAGAATATTCCTAAGGTTCGGTGCTGTGATTGGTCGTTCCTAACATTAAAACAACCTATTCTATTTACAGTGTTCTTAGTCTAAGTCCCTAGCTAAGCAAAAATTGTTTTTATTTCTTAATAAATCTTAACTTACGAAACTTAAACTACCAAATATCAAAATCTTAACTATTTCTTATCTCTAAGTCACCGTCGTTGCCCAACAGCGGGACTTACCAATATTAAAAGTATTATTTATGTAAATAGGTGAGAACCAAGTGCTTAGACAAACCTTACATAGGGTTTAAGGCAATGTTGACTTAATAACCTACTTTTATTGTATACATGTCCTATTTATCTATCTACACAAATTTCAATAAGATTTCATTATCAAATTACATAAATCATTGTCTTTAATTATAAAAGCAATAATGGCGCCTTAAATAAGTGGATAACCCTTATTATCTTTTTTTTTTAAAGGTCAAGTTTCTGCAAATTGTTAATATCAACGGGATATTTACCATGATTTGTGAGTTCTGTTATTTCCCGATATTTCGACGCAGTTGCATGCGCCATGATCACGGGCAAATATCCCGTTCCGGAAATCATGGTAAATATCCCGTTGATATTAATAATTATGTTCTCAACCATGATAGTTTCAAAAGTTATATCTGCAAATTGTATTTTTTTAATTTGGTGTACAATAAAGAATTTATCATCTATCTAATATCGTAAGCATATCATAATTTTTTTGCCAATAACGAAGCGTAGATCCTAACTTTAATAAGTAGTTTGAATGCGAAAGTGACTTTGTATGTATGTAACGATTTCACGCCTTAACTTACATAACACTTACTCAACTGATCATCATGAAATTTCACATACACACCTTTCATACAGAAAAAGTACTGTTCCGAGGACAACGACTAAAAGACATTTGACAAAATCTACATCAACGCGGGCAAAAGCAAGTAGTTTTGAAATATAAAGCGTTTTTAGGGAAATAAGCACTAAATTTTAAAACTAAAAGCGAAAGGCATTCCCTTATTTCTCATAACTATTTTTTTACCCCAGCTCCATCCTTACTAATCCCCTGCACTAATCTAATCCATTATTCAGAGTATGTAATGATGTACTAACTAGTATAATGATTAGTGCCGAATTGATAGTCCGTTTGCTGATGACCTAACAGCCAGTATTGTAATAGGGTTTAGTGGGCGTCTCATGATGGTTATAGCTTATTAATCTTCGTGTGAGCTGGCTGCTAGTTTTGATCTTTGAGTTCTTAGGCCACCCGAAGTCCTCCAAAAGCTTAGTTTAGGGCTTGATTCTAAGAAAAGAGATTAAATTTAAATTTATTTATTTAATAAACCTACACAACAACATCCGATGGAAAGCGAAGATGAAGTCTACATTGGATCACGCTTACCTGGAAGAAACCTGTTCCCTTGATACTTCAAGACACACATATTTTAATCAACGGGGAACACATATTCAGATAGGGCGTTCCACTTCTTGGAGGTGCGCATCATAAAGGAGGAAGAGAAGCTCTTTGTGCGCATATAAAGTATGTCTATATAGCGAAGTCGCCGAGCAGAGCGCCTGCTTGTCCGATGGTGAAATGGAGTTGATGGAATCAAATGGTGCAGTTCCGCGGCTCACTCTCTGAAATGAAATAAAAAAAAACAGAAAACTGGAAACTTTGTCCACTGCTGGACATAGGCCTTCCCTAATATAGGGGGATATACCTATAATCCCCACGCTGGGCATGCGGGTTCGGGATCGCAGGGCACAGCCTCTCGCACCACCGACGCTGCTGCCCGTTGGTGGCCAGGGGATTCAGCTGTGTCTATGTAGGCTGTGCTATGCCACAATCAGCCGACTGCCAGAGCCCCGTTGTTCAGCAGAGTGCACCACGTGCAGGTGAGGTTGGCTTGGGTTCCGAAGATGGGGGTTGGAACCCTGTACACCCTTTGGAGTCTTGAATCAACCCAATCATCATTGCCAATGGGTCCCTTGTTTTTTTTCTATTAAATCAAGTGCCTCAAGCTGATACTTTTAACCGTCCTAAAGGTGAGATAGACTTTTGTCACATCAGACATATGTCGCGAGAACTGTCAAATTTCCATAAAGATAACTCGAAATATGTCTACTACCTATGCATATATCAGTACACTGCTGGACATTAGTATGTCCAGCAGTGTACTGATATATGTGCCCTAGTGGGCACCCTTAATAAAGAGAGATATGACCATAATCTCCACGCTGGACATGCCGGTTAGGGCTTGCAGAGCACAGTTTATCGCACCGCTGACTTTGTTGCCAGTTGGCGGTCAGGGAATTCAGCTAAGCCAGTGTAAGGCTACGCTATGCCGCAGTCAGCCGATTGCCTAACCCCTGTTTATTATAATAAGGGTGCACTACAAGCCATTGAGTTTGGCTTGGGTACACATAGATGAGGGTTGGAACCGATGAATTAGTCAATAGTAGTAATAGCAGTTCCAGTTCTACTTGTCTAGCTTTTATAAAATATGGGGTCAGCCCTTTTAATAGACCTTCTCCAACAACGACAACGCTGGTGTCGAAGTTTTTAGCCTTCGCGAAGGCTTCTGACATTGTATAACGACTGGAAAAGCCAGGGGGTGCCTTCCGCAGTACAGAAGCACTTTTAGATCTAAATACTAAACGGTCACCCATCCAAATAGTGACTGGGCTAAGTGCTGCTTAACCAAGATGATCTGCTAAGAACAGCGAAGTAGGCCATGCTGCGCGCGCTCTGCAATCTACTAGTTAGTCAATAAGGTCGATAAAAAGCTAAATATTCCCTCCGTAAGCTCCAATCTGCACGTGGATGGCCGATTGTGCCGACGCCGGGCAAATGGCGCGACTTACGCCCAATCTTCGTTACTAATACTTTACACTTTGTACCGATCGCACAAACATATTAGATTTTTTTGGAGAATAAATTTTCGTGATACAATTTTAGATGTTAATTAAATGAATTATGCAATAGTGCCTCCAATGATTTTACAGATTCATTTATTGTTGTATTCTTAATTAAAATATTTATTTCGACACAGGTAGAAAACATAAATAAAGGTACAAAATATAAGTTACGATCCTAAATCAATAGTACCAAAGTCGGATTTATTCAATGAATC
This sequence comes from Horisme vitalbata, assembly GCA_951804965.1. NCBI lineage: Eukaryota > Metazoa > Arthropoda > Insecta > Lepidoptera > Geometridae > Horisme > Horisme vitalbata. The sequence continues at coordinate 1,441,394 of OX638093.1, forward strand.
ATCAGGAATAATAAAGGGATTGACCTAGCCGTAGGTGGCTACTTATTGGGCCAAAATTAAAAAAACAAAAAAGAAGGTTGAGTTACTGACACGCAAGGAAGAAGATGGAAAATAATGAAGGCTTTTTTGGAAAGTGGGGGTATTTTTTTTATGAAAATTTCAAATAATAATGTAACGACGTTCAGTTTAGCGGTTTTGCTGTTAGATATTTTTGTAACTTACATCTAGTATTACAATAAAATGCATTAAAAGTATACTTCTTCCTTTACCACCACCATTCATGCAATACGGAGGCAATGCTTGATGTGCATCAACGTGAAGCATACAGTCATAAGCCTCATGTGCCTGTAGTGTTACCAGCACTCACGCCCTACACACCAAATCATAGCAATGTTGTTTCACCGCAGAAATACGCATACTTTCCTGAACTTGATAAAGAGCCAAATCCGAAAAACTTCAACTGCTTTTTTTGCGAACCCTCCACATTGAATTATCTGGGCTCAAGATATTTAGCCCATTAAGGCTTCGGAAAGTAGGCCTCCCCCGCCCTCGGTATTCGCTAATACATCTCAAGCGCTAGACATTCCTCACTAAACTAAACATTAACCGGGTTATACTTAAATTAGTTTGGTTTAGCCGGCTCTTCGGGAAATTTCCAGAGCTTTTTGTGATATCAATGACCTTTTGTAAGTAAGAGTTTTTAGTATTCGTAGTTTTAATTAAGAAAAAAATCACGGTATTTTGCTAGAATGTGCATGTGCTAAAGTAATGGACTATCCTCTTCCTTGCTTCTGAGTTAATGGCCAACTCTGGTGGCGATATTTTCGTTTTTTTTTCAGAATTGCGGTAAGCCAAAGGAATTTTGATGATGTAGCACTCGTGACAACGGATGTGGCTTACTTGGTTGTTCACAGATCCTCATAGTTAACACTGCCCGGTCACTACTTGGATGGGTGATCGCTTAGTCGCCTTTAGATCTGAGCACTTCCATGATTCGGAAGGTACGTATAGATGTTGGTTCCGGCTTTATCTATCGTATATCCATGTCAGAGGCCTTCAGACGGCTTAAAAACTCCGACACCAGACTTGGCCACTAGCTCTTACCAAAAACAAGAGCAGTTGTAATATTCTTTGTATTTTAAGAATGATAGAATAAAAAACTCACACCAACTTAAACGTATAGAACAAAACGGACAATAACTATATAAGTAGCTACAATACAAGTGCGTTCTTCGATATATCGCTTAGTTCTCATCAGAAATCGCTTCCAAACAACCTTTGGATGGACCGTATGCGCCAACTTCAAACACACACACACTTCTCAACACCATGAATGATTGCTCAGCAACCAAATATTGATGTGTTTCACATGAATCTTAATCAATTTATTGCAAGTTAAACTTTTATATTATTACTTGTTAAATTTATGTCCGTTATTGAATACTGTCTTTTGGCTTTAGCTGTAAGTAATTGAGTTTATAAAATAAATATTATTAATAAAAATAAATGTACTGGATTTAAAAGACTAGCAAGCGATGGTTAAATAAATCAATAAACACAAATTCATTAATTCCAATGAGGAGAGTGTTTAGTTTCTAGTGGCAGAGTCTATACGTTTTCAAATCTCAGTTGATTGAAGATCGTCCTTGTGTCTATAGAGACAGGACTATTGTCACTATTGCAACGACTATTGCGACCCGGGTCCGCTATTGTTATGAGTTGAGGCTAGTGTGGATACGAATCTCCTTTTCTTATACTTCACAACACACACAATACCAGCCTATATAGCTCTATGCCGCAATCAGCCGGCCAGCAGAGCCCCGTTTGTTAGTTAGCAGAGTGCACTACGATCAGATGAGTTCGGCTTGAGTTCCGAAGACGGGAGTCCCGGAGGAGTTAAGATCCCCTTACCTTTTGTAGTTTGCTATGGCTAACTCTGGAGCTTGAAGCCCGACCAAAGGCCTCCGTGACATGGACTTGGCTTGATGACGGAATTAACTAACTCATATTGACGGCTTCTGTGGCGCAGTGAGCGAAGGTCCGTTTGAGACGCAGAAAGATGCGGGTTCAATTCCCGCCGTGAGACAAACGTTTGTCTATTCTGAAAATATGTCTCGGGTGTGGGTGTTTTCTTTATAGAGTATATTTATGTATTTGTATGAAAAAAAAATAGTAGTATTTCAGATTTCAAATCAAATCAAATCAAAAATCGTTTATTCACCACTGACTTAAAAGTAGGAAATACAGAGAAATTATGAACAATGTTAGGTATACTTGAACATAAAGCACACGTAAGTTTAAATAGATAGACAATAAAAAAAAGCACATTTATCTAATAAGATAGGATATATCTTACAGTTACCACTAAATAAAGAATGCGATAATGCGCCCATCTACCCACATCGGTATTTGTGCTAGCTCACTGTACGTCCCAGAAAGCCGTGGCAAAATGGTTTTGACTCAGCGTTGTGCTGGAATATGTTTATAAAAACAAAAACCAGCGCTGATTTTCAGTCAAAACCAGATCCAGACTCGCTCGCCAACATCACACGAACCTACCACCTACTACCATCTAGGTACTTCAATAAACTGATGAACCTATTCCTAATAACTATACCTACTCACTTACATAATTATTACACACATACACATACATACATACATACATACATACTACATATAAATATATATATATACAAAAAATATATATTATAACGTAATAAAAAATGTTTTCTCAAATAGGACATTTTCGACGACTATACCTATTTTCTATATTTCTTCCCTATAAATAATCTCGTGTCACGGTGTTTGTGGTCGCACTCCTCCGAAACACCTAGACCGCTTTTTTTTTTAATTTGGTATTTTTGTATTAGGTTGGTACGAGAATAGGTACGCACTGTACAGTATATTTCATACCATTAGGTGATTAGGGTGATCCCATCCTGATTATGATGGTGGTTTTAAACCGGGAATAACACATACTTTTCATCCGAGTACCGCGCGAGAGAAGCCGCGGGCGAACGCTATTATCTATATACATAAAAAAGAAAGTCTTGTTAGTTATACTTTTTTATCTCAAGAACGGCTGAACCGATTTGGCTGAAAATTGGCGGAGAGATAGCTTAAGCCCAGGAGTCGGACATAGGATACTTAAAGTAGGGGTAGGGGTAGGGTAGGGTAGGGTAGGACTGTTGTTGTTGTTGCTTTATCCTCATTGTTTGCTTTTTCGAGTTCGATATCTTTTTTGAGTGTTTTATTTTTTAAATACTTTGATACCCTCTTTGAGGCAGGACAACATCTGTCGGGTTAGCTACTATACGTATAGAATAGACTGTACCTTTATCTGGTATTTATAGATATAAGTAATATAAGAACTAATTCAATAGCTACAAATACCTTGTTTTAAATTTAAATCATACTCATTATACTGATATTTTAAATACGAAAGAGCGTGTGTTTCAGTAGGTACATTTATAAGTTGTGTTTGAATGTTTATGACCACTCAACTCTGCAACGACTGAACGGATTCGGATGAAGCTTTAAAAGTACCTCAGAGCAAGTAGGCATAGTTATGTTTGTGATCTGGGTTACCTACCTAAGCCACCGTTAAGCTACCGGAGCGGTGAACGGATACTATATGGATCGTACGACGAGCGAAGCGGATCAATCTTACGAGGTCTCGAAGTTGTCATTGATGATGATGTTTCTTCCATAGGGCGGTGAAGTGGCCCAGATCTTTCCACTGACACTATATCCCTGTTTTCAAGTGCCACTCCGATTGCCTTGGCTAGTGTGAGCACAATATGAACTGGATTTTCACCTTTATTTTCTTGAATACCAGTGATTTCTACGTCATTCAGTAATGATTCTTGCTCCCGGTCATTAAGCTCTGCCCTTAGCTCGGCTATGGTGTTTTCAAGAGTATTTAGTTGACCTGAGTTCGGGTTCTTATTCTGTTCTTGTTCCATCTGCGCGACCCGGTTCTCTAAGGCACTGACCCTGCCTGTACATGTAGTGACCGAGGAACGCAGCTCGAATATTTCTTTTCTAAAATCCCTCATTTCCGAACAGAGGGTGCGGAACTCATCTTTAAAAGAAGATTATACATTAATTTTGCTTCGTCCTTCGAGATTAGTTACATTTGTAGTATACGTCTAGGTATCGCCTTTGACCACTTAGTTGAAAGCAGGAATTCTGCTTCGTAGACATCTTTTTTCTCCGGCCTACCGCCCGTCTGATACTCATTCGCGTTTTAGTGCCTCGCCGAACACCACGTTATTTCTATTTTTAGCCAAAAAGTATCAAAATATGCCGAAACGAAGTCACAAAAACGAGGACAGCGACAAGGAGGACTATTTATTATGAAAATTATGAAATATTGAAAGAAAAAATGCTAAAAAGAACAGGCGACTGAAAAATCGATCTGAATGTTCGTTACCGATGATTACCTCGGTACAATCGCAGCATGAAGGTAAACAAAGTGTTCTTTTTTGCTACCTACGCTTTCTTTTAACCATGATAATGTGAATAGTTTTCTTGGACTATATCCGTATCAAACTTTGACATTACTGTGACATTACGTCAATTTCCAATCAGTGTTGTGTACATCTCCTGGGGATGTTACCTTCATAATAATCGGAATACCTACATAACATTATATATGACATTATGGTGGATGCAGGTACTTACCTATGTACCTTGTGATTGTGTATATTTAAACGGAATGTTATCTTCACATTTTCTTAATGAAATTTATTACTAAGTACATCCACGTCGATAGACGACGAATACCTTCTTTGTGTTGTGGATAGTTTATGCGGACTATCGCCGCACTTTATTTTTAGGTATATATATATACCTATTTAACAGGGTTTATTACTACTCACCTAACTATTTTAAACCTATGTAGTCATTTTTATTGCATATAAGTTGTGGTCATCTGAGAGGGATGAACCCTTCACTTTCCGATGTATATAAACCTACTTATATATAGGTAAACGCTTACCAATGCATTTTTTAAGTAGGTACATACCTACCACCTAACTTTAAGTCTAAATACTTTAAACTAAGTAGTCATGTTTATTGCATATTAAGTTGTGGTCATCTGAGAGGGCTGAACCCTTCGCTTACAGATGCATATAAACCTACTTATATATATTATGAGTAAATAATTACCAATGCATTTTTTAAGTAGGTACATACATATCTACCAGCTACGTTTAAGTCCAAATACTTTGAACCTAAGTAGTCATGTTTATTGCATATAAGTTGTGGTCATCTGAAAGGGGTGAACCCTTCGCTTTCAGATGCATATAAGGTAAATATTTACCTTTGTATTTTTAAAGTACATACCAGCCAGATGAAATATATGTACGGTACCCATCGGTACAAGAAACCGAAGTGGGTATGTCTTTCTCACCTACACATAATAATAATAATCGTTTATTTCGTACAAAACATGATAACAATGGTCTTAAAACTACAATAATCTTATAATATTAGTGTGATCTTAAAATTTATATGAAAAAAGATTTCTTTGTAGACATCTTGAAATTAAAGATTAGAGCATATATGTAATTTAAATTTCTGTATAAATAAAAGGGCACTTAGTGAGCACTAGGATTCCCTGTGTCGTGAGTAGCTAGGCTCTTCCGTAAAATGACTTTTAATTTATATGTTGTTTATAACAAATAGCACAAAAGAAAATAAAATGATAATAATTAACAAATAGAGACCTACTTACAATAAACGTTTTTACAATAACTGATAAGTTGATTTGTTTAGTGTCACATCATTATTAATTTCACTTGAGGGTAAGTTATTACTACAAGTGCAACGAAAAGACTACAACACGCGCATCATTGACGAGTGACGAGTTAGTGTGTGTAACTGAATAGTAGTTGTGTGCAATAGGTAAGTGGGCAATGAAAATAAACGCACATTTACATTAGTGGTAGTGGTTAAAATTGTTATAAGGATGATTCTAAGGTATGGGACACACAAGTTATTTTGATTTAATTTTATTTGATAACCTATGTGGCACAAGCCCGTCTGAGAAGCAGAAGGTTGCGGGTTCGATTCGCGCCACGAGACAAGGTTTGGATGACTTATTTAAGAAAGTACGAAAACATAAAATAAAAATGTAGGTAGGTACTATATCAGTCATGGAGCATCTATTCGCATAAGCTCTGCCAACCCTGCTATACGACGACATGTGAGTGTCCGACTTTATTTATCTATATTTGTTATTTATTTGATTGGATGTAGTAGGCTTTCAGTATCTATGTAACTTAATGTTATTAACCAGTTATGCAGTTTGTTTTTGCAAATTCGTTTAGTACAATATAAAATATCTACGGATTTGTTGATGCGTGCATAGATAAATGGACCGAGGAAGGACGGAGACTTTTGTGCAAAGTCAGAGTTCGTTTTGGGAGTTGACCATGTGATATTACGTCTTGACCTTGTACTGACCCGAACGGAAGCGAGGGCGTTTTTATGATATCTTAGTGCAATGGTTTTGATATAAAGCTGTCTAACTCTGAGCAGTTCTAGTTCACGGTACAGGCTGTCTGTGGGGTACCTGTAAGGTTTGTTGAAGGCAATTTTAAGAATGGCTCGTTGTGAGCGTTCTAATTTAAGAAGTGGCGTGGCCCTAGCCGCCCCCCAAACAGAAACAGAGTATGTCAGCAACGATTGACAAAGTGATGTGTAAACCAATTTGATTATGGAAGTATCCTTAACTGTCCTGAGTCTTAGGAAAATATATTTTAGCTTCCTAATTCTTCCGTTCAGGTAGTCTATGTGGTGGTTCCAGGTCAGATTTTCATCTAGATATACACCCAAGTACTTAATAGATGTTACCTGTTCTAGAGAACAATCATGGATTTTAATTGAGATTGGTTCGGTTGGGGCAGAGCGTGTAGATATGCTAAGAGAAATAAATTTTGTTTTTGCGATGTTAAGGGTCAAGAGGTTATGGTGGAGCCAAATGTTTACTTGCTCGAGACCCCTTTGAGCAACGTCATTGACCTTTGCCCACGTATCACCGTGAAAAATTAAGGCTGTGTCGTCTGCAAACGCAAAGGTTTTAGCCTGGGACAGGTTAAGGTGACACAAATCATTAACCCTCGAACTGGCAAAGAGCCGGCTCCCGGCCGCTTCAAAATTTGCCGCGTCTGGCAATCGGCCGGCTCCCGGCCGCGCGCTCGGTCGCTGAACCGGCGCTCGGTTTTAGTACTTTGAACTGTATTAAACAGTTGCCAAACCCTACTAAGAGATGTCGCTAGCTTCCTTGAAAACAGGGGCATGTAATGAACGAAGAATCGAGTTTTTGTCCATAGAGTTTTTGTTCAGAAATTCAATTATGATTGCACAGATGTCAGTCAAGTGGCTGTCAAGTGGTTGTTTGTGTGATTAGTTATTGTTGTTTTTAATGTGTTTTGAAGTGTTTTAGTGTTGTTTGTGTATTTTAAGGATAAACAGGTATGTTTTTAACGTTTTTTCATACGTTTGTAACGTTTTACGAACGTTTTCATTCGAAAAAGTTAATTTTACGTAACACGGGAATTCTCGACTTTTTTTTTACTTTCTCTACTTTCACTTTTGAATAGCTATGTGTTTATCAGTAAAACAGTAATAAATTAATTTTCTATAGGTAGAATATTTCAAGCAGATTTCGTGGAGGTATGATACTATAAATAGTTTTATAGTAAAATATAAAGTAAATAATTATTATATATTACATGGGGGGCCCGGACCACCCACGATGGCCGACGGGGGGCGGGGCCCCGCAGATTTCCCATTTTCCATTTTCTTTTCGACGCAGTTCAAGAGTTAAGATAGATCAGGAAGAGGGTTGGCCCAAGCACACTTCCTTGAGGGACTCCAAATTTCACATCCGAAAGACTACTGCTAAAATCTTCAGAACACACCCTCTGCTTACGATTCTCAAAGTATGACTTGAACCAGGTCAGCGCTAAACCACGAATCCCCATTGCTTCCATTTTCTTTAGCAAAATTGGCCGGGAAACAGTATCGAATGCTTTGGCCAGATCAAGGAAGATGCCTATACATTTTTGCCCAGTATCAAGTTTAGATGTAATGTGGTCCACCATGTCAACCACTGCATCCTCCGTTGACCTGCCATTGCGAAAACCGTACTGATTTCCCGCCAGTAAATTATTGGATTCAAGGAATGATATAAGTCGTTTGTTAACGACTTTTTCAATTATTTTTGATACAGAAGTTAACAAAGAAATGGGCCTATAATTTGTGGGGTCTGCTGGATTCCCTGATTTTAATTTAGGAGTAACATTTGCTATTTTAATGCAGTCAGGTACGATTCCTGACGAAAGGCTGAGGTTGCATAGGTGGGCTATGGGAGAAGCAAGGATGTGTTGAGCTTTTTTGATAATGTCATTACTTAGTTTGTCATATCCCGGCGCTGACCCTGACTTGAAGCTACTAATTATTTTAAGCATTTCAAGACTATCCGTTGGAGCTAGAAAAAATGAGTGGCAAACTTTATTCGAATTGGGGTGTATTGCACGCGCAAGTTCTGTTTCAGATTGATTAATTTTCTTCATAATATCAGTTGCTAACTTTTCTCCTACAGTTGTAAAAAAAATTGTTGGCTTCATCTAGGGATGTGTTAGGATTAGAAGCTGAACCTAATAATGTTGAGCAAGATTTTGGTTTAGTTTGGAGCCTACAGATGCTTTTAACAGCTTGCCATGTTTTCTTGGTATTCCCTTTACTATCTGATAACAGAGATTGATCATGGAGGGTTTTTAAGTTTTGCAGAATGTTGTTACAATGATTTCTGTATTTCTTATAATCTTCTGGTTTTGCCTTGTCCTTTGGGTGCTTTCTTGCTAAAACATGTAATAGGTCTCGTTTTCGAATGCACTTCATTAGTCCAGGTGTAATCCAGGGGTTCCGGGTGTGCTTGGAGTTTCTAATTTTTGTTACTGATTGGTTGGGTTCAATAGAATTGTGTATTAATTTATTAAATAAGTCAAAAGCAGCAACGGTATCTTCAATGTTAAAGAAATCGGCCCAGTCAATGCTCTCTAGTGAGTTTATGATTTTATCCTGGTTGAGTTTAAGTCGCGTCTTGGTTTCTTTTTCGGTGGTGATTTTGGCAGCTTTATCCATCCCAGTTATTACAGCATCATGGTCCGAGATGCTTGCTCCGCAAACTACAACTCTAGCGGGATATGCGCTTCTTATAAAAGCATGGTCAAGGCAAGTCGTACCACGTGTAGAAAGCTGATGTCCTGGTACCAATCCGTGATGAGTTAACAATTCAAGATAGCTTTCAGCTCTGTGGTCAAGATAACCTGGGCGAATATCCAGGTTTATGTCACCTGTAAGTAATAGCGGACCTCTACCCGTTTCCAGGATAACTCTTTCTAAAGATAATAAGAACTTATCAACGTTGTATTTAGAAGGAGATCTATAGATGGATATAATATGATGTTGATTTTCAACGTTTAAAATTAAACAGTTTGCGTCATCAAAAACGGGTTCGGACATTGAAACCTGCAGACCAAACTTGGTGTATACGACAATGCCATCATTTTGGTTGAGATACCTCTTCGACTTATGGTATTTGTAGTTAATGAGCACTATTTCTGGTGAGTCATCGTTTAACCAACATTCTGTCAGTATAATTATGTCTGGCATAAATTGAAGCCTCGATAGAAAAAGAGACAGACTGTTGAAGTTTTTGTTTATACTACATATATTTTGGCATAATATTGTCAGCTGTCTTTTAATGATACCCAAACTAAGCTTACAGGCTTCAGGAGTAAAGGTGTGGGTATTTGGAATAAGTGTGATGGTGTCTAGGTCAGGTAGTATGTTACGATCGAATTTTGGTTGGTAAAATATCAGAGGAACAATAATCAATATATAGGACACCAATCGGACATACATTAAGGGGAACATGATAATTGAGTTAATAATTTCATAAGAAAAATAAAGTGGGTTCTCAATGTGTAACTAGCTTTAGTTTGGCTTTGTGCGAGTTTGCGTTGTAAGTAAGGTTGTGTGGCTACACGAAAGCATGGTCGGGTCAAAGCGCAAGCAGTACGGTAAGATGCAAAAAACATAATGGGTGAGGGGGACAAGTACAAGAACGGAGGTCGTGTGTTACATTGAAGCGGCATGAGGTTAGTACTGTGTGTGTAGTAATCATTTGGAAGTGTGAATTTATATTGTTTAGGATTTGTAAAGAAGTTGTAATTAATGCTATGCTGAAGATTATATATCATAGTAAAGATTGAACTGACGTAACGTAGGATAAGGCTAACTGAATAACGTGCAGTTAAGACTACTAGTAAAATAGGTAATGCACGGTCAGGACGCCTAAAGCAGATAGATGTCAATTCCCGGTCTTGAGACCCTTCAGCTGGTCTTCGTTTTTTACCAAGATGTAACGGTCTCCATCACACTTACGCAGGTAGACATACTGTCGTCTCAGATGCGCAGGAGACTGAGCCACCTGTCGAGCTGCTATAAGAGCAACTATAAAAATATGAACCGAATACGGACCGCTATGACATGTTTATTCCAAATTGGAATTGGAATTGCTTGAAACGTATTTTTTTCCAAAAAAAAAGGATAAAGCGTTAGACAATATGCACATACATATATGTCGTACAGGTCGCGGCCAGCATATCTTGCATCAACGAAGCTCTAAGTAAAAGTTTGCGTTGGAACAAAGACTGTATGTAATGTAGCTACTGACTGAGACCGGTCGACTAATGTACGATTCACTAATATAGCGGGTCTATGACAAGAAGCAGGTTCTTACGTTTATTTCTATTTGGAGAGAAGCTAGCCGACACACTCAGGTCTGCTAAGGCACTACCCAAATCAGGCGCTGAGATAAAGATTACATCTGTTAAGAAAACTAAACAAAATTCCAGAATTTTAATCAGAAGCCTCCGCTCCGTTCCCAATAGCCAGGTAGGCGGGAGCAAGGAGGTTCGTGGCGACGCCATGGGCGTCGCGCCAACGGCAGTCGCAGTAGGCGCCACAGCCGTAGCTGCCGCGCTCATATCATCTGCCGGGCCCAAGTCGTCGTTGGATCCGGTAACGTTTTGCAGGACGATTATCCCAATTTTACAATCAACAGCTATTGATAACTAAAGACCCAGTGGTATCATCATGGGTATGAGATATGAGACACCAGTTTCTAAACCGGGTTCTCAATGAACTGAGTTTGCCAGTATTATCAGAACCAGAATTAGTTCAATACAAACTGGCCATAATTGAACTTTTAAATAGCAGAGCTATTTCTTCTTGTACACCATGCCAGGTACAATTTTATATAAAAGAAATCTCAGTGGTAAAATTTGTTATTTATGTAAGTACTACATAATACAATTTTAACTGATATCAAGAAACAGTTTCATGGCCACGATTCAATTAGGGGGATCATTTTGTACCAATATGTATATATGTATATATGTTTTACCGTTTTATTGAAATATAGCTCCTTTTGTTTTTTCAAAATTGTAAATAAAAAACAGGCATGTGCCTAATGAGATCATTAGGCTATATGTCATCTATATTATTTAGAATATTATATGCGTTATTTCTAAAAATAACCAAGAATTTTAGGATAATATCCTACACTAGCAGCGTTTTAGAAGGGTTTTTAACACGTTGACTGCTGGCCTTGGACATGACACTACCCGCCATGCCCACGAGCTCGGCTCGTTACTGCAGATATGGCGGTGTGTTATTCAGCACTCAAATCGTTAATAGATACCAAACAATTTTACGTCTGCTTAACTCGCGAAAAATGACGCTCATTTAAACTAGAATTATAATAATCTTTTCAATTGCAACGACCGACCGACGCTGCATAGTTAGACATTTTGCACGCTCGTCAGGTCTTATTCTTTCCTCATCTTGCCCGGCTATTAATACAGATGGATCTATACCAAACAGATGATAGATAGCTACAATACCCTCCATCCATGTAATTACCACAGTATTTGCATATTGATTTTTCTTTGTGGTTAAAAATCTATTCAGTCCACATCAGGCAAGACAGCTACTGTAGAACTTTTTCTAACACTGGCAAAAAAAAGGGGTGGGGGGGGGGGGTAGTAATATTTGGTAAGGAGGCCGCCAGTGGCCTGTTCAGTATTTCGGAATCACTTAAACATATACCTAGATCTCCTGGCAGCGTTCATAAGGTACAGATTTTCGCAAAAGAATTAAAACATTTAAACATCGATCGCGTGGCAGAACTTAGATTCCCCCATCTCACAGATACAACCAGATCTTTAGGACAATGATGTGAAGCTCGCGAAATATTCGTGCTCGCTTTATACATAAGTTCGAAGCATAACGAAATAGCTGATGCAGAGTCGCGAACATCCCACACAGACAATGAATGGGAGTTAAAAATAATTAATGATAATAATTATGCTTGTGTATAAATTACGCAGGATCACCAGATAACTAAATATTTTTGCATCCATTTCTTAGATTTGAAAGATCTTTCTTTCTACGCTTTTTCCCATTTGCGGTAATAATAAAGGTTTTAAGGAAGATAGAAAGAAATATATTATCAGACCGGGCTGAAGGTATAGTTGTGGGTCCTTATTAGTCCACACAGCCCTGGTTTCCTCTATTTCAAGACCTTCTTTGTTCTAATTTTATACATTTTAGGCTTTGCATAATGTATTATTATCTATTTCCCATTATCTATTTCCCAATCGGCTGACGTCGATTGCAGGGAAGTTATCAGAACAGCGCTACTGAAAAGAAGCGTACCACCGTCGTCATAAGATATAATGATAGCTTTCCTATCTGAAAATTCTTTAAAATAATAAGACATCGCTTGATACAACGTTGAGTAAATACAACGTTGAGTAAACTTTTATAAAGAACAACCTTTGGATATATGAGGCGTCAACTCCCATGGTGATATATTTTCTTACCGATTTTTTTTTTAAATACAGATCTCTCACCTCTTACCGCTCTGCACTGTCATTGATCTTAGGATCGAGAGAAGTCTGATGATCGTGTTACTAGGTTTTTCAAATGTTTTTATAGACTTCGTCTTCCTGTGCCCAAAATTTATTATTACTTCCATTACCATTATGTTACCCATTAGTATTTTGTTTTTTTTTTTTTAAAAGGTACCCTAACAGTTTGAGTCTGGAACGTTTGCCTAAAAATACTGTCATATTACTCATGCTTGTAGTTGTAACTGCACGTAGAGTACAGACTCTCAGTAAAGTTATTATAAAAAATATTGTCATTGATAATCAGTTTATTGTATTAGAAAATAATATGATTTAATAAAAACTTTATGCCCAGGTTCAACTCAACCTTGTTTGAAGATTCCGTTTTATAAGGATCGAATGGAAATTTGTCTGGCAGTAGCACTTTTAAAATACATTGATAAGATGAAGTATTTATAAAACTATTATAATAGCATATTCGTTAGTTTTAAAAAACCCGCACACATTAGTGTCTAAGTCGATGGATTAAGAATACACTGTCAGCTAGCGGAGTTGACACTGCCATATTCTCTGATCATTCTTCCAGAAATGCAGCCTCAGCTACATAAACAGCTAGTGTTTAAACACTGACTATTGACACAATACGAAATCCAGTTGGATGGACTGGCAATTCAACTTTATGCCAAATTTTATCACAGAGAAGTTCCGTGTGATCATTCTAATCAATTTGCTGTACCAATCGTAAACATAAAATGATTATAATGTACTCTAATAAAATCAAATATATTATTTAAAATATAATAATTATTTTATTTATTTATTAATTATTTTAATATAGTTTAAGAAACCGAGTTTAAGAAACCGTCCTTGGTTACACGGTTTCTATTTACTACTACCTCTTTATAGAAGGAAGTACGTTCTTATTAGTTATCTAGCTAGATATATTTATAATGATTTTGATTTTATATACACCACAAAAATACATATATGTATGAGTATGATAATATTTCACTGTCTCTCAAAATCTACAAATGTAACTAATCTCGAAGGACGAAGCAAAATGAATGTATAATTGGAGATTAAACGAACTTACCCTAAGTGAAGTTCTATCCAAATTATACGATTTTGCTTCGTCCGAGAGATTAGGTCCCTCCCAGCCCTACGGACCCCTTCTTGTGTGAAATATTATGGTTGCAGATGCAGGCTTTTAACTAAATGAGTATCAGACGGGCGGTAGGCCGGAGAAAAAAGATGTCTACGAAGCAGAATTCCTGCTTTCAACTAAGTGGTCAAAGGCGATACCTAGACGTATACTACAAATGTAACTAATCTCTCGGACGAAGCAAAATCGTATAATTTGGATAGAACTTCACTTAGGGTAAGTTCGTTTAATCTCCCATAATTCAGTATAAATACTTTGCTGTAGTTTGTTTACCTCGGACGCCATTACTTCTTGAAGCGTTCGTGTATGTAACTGTAATTCCATTTCCGTGAATTCCGCGGTAATACTATGGGCTGTGTCGTCTAAGAGCATTGGCTCATCGGACGCTGCGGGCTTCTGCTTGGATATATATGTGTCTTGCACCACACGAATAGCTGTGCTAGGGTATCTTCCTTTGGGGGTCTTGGCTTGGCATTCCCCACACCGCCAAGTGTCGGCGATTTCAGCTCCAACAGGGATCCCGACACACTCATTGTGACTACGACAAAAACACTGGGGGCAGACTACGCTGCCACCTCTTATAGCTTTATTACACGCTCTGCATTTAACCATTTTCACAAAAATTACGTAGGTTACAGTTATTTTTATTTTTGTTGTCCGAACTGTAGGTAGGTAGGTATACGCGAACGTCGCAACTCGCACGCATAACCGGCCCGCGCGATGCTCCGCGAGCGAGCGAGTGATTTGTCATGTGTTTGCCTTAATACAAGCTCTGCTTGGTTTGGGACTACATGAAAATGTGTGATAGTGTCCAGCTCCAGCATTATTATGTTGAAGATTCTCAGAAGTTCAGAAATCAGAAAATTTTGTTGGTGCAAGGGGGAATAGCTAGCTGAGACAAATTGCGTCTTATCCACACTAAGCTAGCGTCAGTCGCAGGTTGGCAATTAACGAATGCCGCCGGGTCGCGGACACGACTCACTGACGCGTGACGTTACGGATTCACTGACATGACGTCACGGGTTCACTGACGCGTGACGACACTGACGACACGTTTTTACTGCGGTTTTGTGCTTGTCAGTTACAACTTCATAACCAGTAAAAGCTCAAAGCAACAAAAATCTTTGTCTTAACAAAAACTTTGGGTTTCAGAGTTTTAATAATAATAATAATAATAATAAAAAAAAAAAAAACTTCACCGCTGACACACGCTTTTTCTCTAATATTTTACCAAAATTTATTTTATATTGCTTTTCCCGATTCATACCGTATCCTCAACAGTTTTAAACCAGTAATACAACCTATTTTCATTTTATTTTTGACATAAAGGCACAAATGCCACAATGAAAAAACCATCATAACATGTTGACCAGAGGAAAAGCACGAGCGGCTACATATGAAGCACACCAAACATCTGCGCCTGTTCCGTCAAGCTCCACATCGTCGTCCGGGGATGAGGTATTCGCCACCCCCCCGGACACCAGCGCGTCGAGCGACGAGAGCAGGCCGCCATCGCCTCCGCCGCCGCGACCACCTGTGCGGCGTGGGCGCCCCCCGCTGTCGGCCGGCTTGGGGTCTGCGGGACAGTCTGCCCCGCGTCCGACCCCCGCCACCACCAGCAATGTGCGCATTCGCATGAAGTGGACAGAACAAATAAATAGAAACGTCATGCGCGCATATTATAGGGCTACAGACGGAGGAACTAACCGCACCGCGTACATTGCCCGGATGCTGCCTCTGTTTCAGGTACTTGAACCAGCTGTAACTGTTACTGCACAACGGCTATCGGATCAGGTACGAGCCATCCAACGATTAAAATTGTTGGATGATTCGGTACTTGACCGGCTTCGCGCTGAAAGTGCTCAAGTAGCTGACCACTCGCAGCGGGTCCCGGCTGCCACGTCGACGGTTACGACAACTTCGATACCTGTGACGACGCAGCCGGACCCCGCTGCTGACGACGTCAACAACGAGAACACCAGCGTGACAAACCAGGTAAATGAGCAGTTGAGGAGGACTTTGGAGGATACGATTTTATCGTACCGGTCCGCACCTCTTGATGAAAGACCGCGTTTGCCACGCTTGCCCACTCACAGACGAAACTTGGCTATAATGGAGGCCTTGAATCCTTTGCTGGTTCCTTATCTAGAGACTAGCGAAGGTCTAGCCGATACCCATTCGATCCTTTACTGCGGAGCCGTGGCTGCGTGTCGTGTTGCTCGTGTCAAGTTCCCCAACTCTACGCGAGCACCACGACCTGTCAACCAAACTCCAGCTTGGCAAATACGGATCGAACGGCGGATCGGTAAATTCAGGACCCTCATTGCAAAGCTAAGTTGCTTCAGAGGGGGCAATACCCGCCCTCGAGTGATGCGTTTTGTGACACAGGCCTTTTCTGGGACCGATATTCGGCCTCACGATTATATGGCCTGTGTCACAGAACGCATTGACTTTCTGAAGCAGAAAATCTCTGCATGGGCAAGCCGCATTCGTCGGTATCGAGAACGTGTGGACCGATATTGGCAGAATCGAAATTTCCAAAGTGACCAGAGGAAGGTGTACCGAAACTGGGAGAAACCTGACCAATGTGTGATGGACGGGCGTGTACCGGATGCGGATGCCATGAATAATTTCTGGCGCAGCATCTGGTCTGTGCCCATCCAACACACGGAGGGAGATTGGATGGATGTGGTGAGTAGAGAGTGTGAATCTATCGAAACCATGGGACCTGTAGAGATTAGCCCCATAGATGTCAGATTCGCAATCCGTTCGGCCCATAACTGGAAAAGTCCTGGACCGGACGGGTTGCATAACTTCTGGCTGAAGTGGTTTCGGTGTTCACACTCTGTACTCGCCACACAATTTCAAGAAGCCCTCGAGCTTGGGTCTCTCCCAAGTTTCATGACGACAGGAGTCACCTTCCTGCTCCACAAATCTGGTAGTACCGCGGAAGCAAAGAACTACAGACCCATCACGTGCTTACCTACCATTTACAAGCTCCTTACGTCCATTCTGAGCATAAAAATTAATGCGCACATAGTTGCAAATAATATTTTGGCTCCGGCTCAGAATGGATGTAGGGTTGGGTCCCGCGGTACTAAGGAGCTCCTCCTCATTGACATGACCATTAGCCAGCAGATCAGGCGCAGCAAGGGGAACCTCTCCGCTGCATGGATAGACTACAAAAAGGCGTATGATTCAGTGCCTCATACATGGCTGGGGAGGATCTTAGAGTTGTATAAAATTGATGCAACATTGAGATCCTTCTTAGGTACATGCATGAGACAGTGGATCACAGTTCTTCGTCATCCAGGTAGCGGACGGGATCCCTCTGCTCCGCAAGATCTGATTCGCATAGAGCGGGGTATTTTCCAGGGCGACAGTCTGAGTCCCCTATGGTTCTGCCTGGCACTGAATCCTCTTAGTACTCTGCTAAAGGATTCAGGGCTAGGCTATCGACTTCGGAGAGAGGGTGATATCGTTTCTCACCTGCTGTACATGGATGACCTCAAACTTTTTGCGCCAAGAAAACCAGAACTGCTGACTCTGTTGAATATCACACAGATATTCAGCAGTGCCATCAGCATGGAGTTCGGTGTCGAGAAGTGTGCGGTCATGCAAGTACGGCGGGGGAAAGTTGTAAATACTACAAACTTACAGCTTTCCGATACGATATCCCTCAGATCTCTTTCCGATATCGAAACCTACAAATATCTCGGTATGTCAGAAGCGTTAGGTATAGTAGACAGAGACATAAAACAGTCGGTGAAGGAGCGATTCTTTTGCCGCCTTACTAAAGTACTCAATAGTCTTTTGTCGGGTGGTAACAAGGTTCGAGCCTTCAACGGCTGGGTTATGCCTCTGCTCATCTATACTTTTGGCATATTGAGATGGACTCAGACTGAACTTGACGCCCTTGACTGTAAGGTTCGTCAACTTCTTACGACACACAGAATGCGACATCCACGCTCGTCGGTAATGAGGATGTACATCCCGCGGAAATGTGGGGGCCGCGGCTTTTTAAATGCCAAGACCCTCCATAACCACGAGGTGTGCAAGCTCAGAGAATACTTCCTCCATGCCGACATTGAGATGCATCGTGATGTCGTAGCAGTTGACAAGAACCTTACCCCGCTCTCACTGGCTAAGGAGAACTGGCACAAACCTACGGTGCTGAGTGCCCTCGACCGCAAGGTGGTATGGGAGAGTAAGGAGCTGCACGGACGGTTCTATAAAGCCCTTACAGGGCCTGATGTAGACCTACTCGCATCCGTGAACTGGCTACGTTTCGGTGACCTCTTTGGGGAAACTGAAGGTTTTGTCTGTGCGATTATGGATGAGGTAATAAAGACGAACAACTACCGAAAGTATATCATGAAGGATGGAACCGTTGACATTTGCAGAGCTTGTCATCGTCCCGGTGAATCCCTCAGACATATACTTTCGGGTTGTTTGCACCTCGCTAACACTGAATACTTGCACAGACATAACCAAGTAGCAAAGATCATCCATCAGCAGCTTGCTCTCCAATACGACCTTGTCGGTTCAGAGGTTCCGTACTATAAGTACGCACCGGTACCGGTTCTCGAAAATGGTCGTGCTACGCTCTACTGGGACCGCTCTATCATCACGGACAGGACTATTCTTGCGAATAAACCTGATATCGTCTTGGTAGACCGATCGGAACGCCGGGCGATACTTGTTGACATCACCATCCCGCATGACGCTAATCTCGTGAAGGCCGAGAAGGACAAGCTTAGCAAGTACCTTGACTTGGCACACGAGATTACCGCTATGTGGGATGTCGACTCAACAATTATCGTTCCGATAGTCGTTTCAGTGAACGGTCTGATAGCGAAGAGCCTTGACCAATATCTTAAGAGGCTCTCGCTAGGCAGCTGGATCAAGGGTCAGATACAGAAGGCGGCTCTCCTGGACTCGGCACGCATTGTGCGGAGGTTCCTCTCTCTGCAGCCCTAGCCACCGACCGTTTGAGCCCTGCCCCGCGGTCGATGGTCTCCCGTTTTGATACATTTTTTACTATAATGTTTTTGATATTTATTTATGTACATAAGTAGTATTAAGTATAATAGTAAAAAATGTATTTTAGACGAGTTTACAATTAAATAAAGTGTCATAATAATAAATTTTATTTCAGGCACAAAGAAAAAGTACAAGATCTTAATTTACTTAAACTAGGGCCCATATATATAAATACCTTAGAGACTAACATACATAATATATTATAACTATTTGCTGACACGTAATGTCTGCGACGTGTGACGCACTTGCGCTGTGTCGTACAGTCGCCCGCGAAAACGACGGAACAACACACTTTTTGGCCAAAACTCTTCCTTAGTAAAGGTCGAAAGATTTTCGGTCGGAACACGAACCACAAAAGATTTAAAATCATTGTGGCGCGATTCCAACATTTCGACCCTTAACTGAAACTTAAAACTCAACTTTAAGGCTTCGATGGCTTCGTCAGCACCTGTACCATCCTCTGAGCTCAGTCGGTACTACAGGAGACATGGTCAATACGTGTGGAGCTGACTAAGCCGATTTCCTCACGATGTTTTCCTTCATCATTTTGAGCAACGTGTTATATTACTTATATTTTTCGCGGTCATAGCGTGGCTTACTTTGATGTCTTAGCTCATCTTGGTTTAGCAACACTCCGCCTGGTCACTACTTGGATGGGTGACTGTTTAGTGACATTCGTTTCCGTGCTGACGCAAACGCAATGCAATGACAATTTGTTACGTTGGTACGCCTACCTACAAAGCCTCGATCTGCCTACCATTAGACTACACTACACTACAGGGTTCATATGAGGTATCTATAACCTGAAACATGCAATTTAACTCCACGTGAAAGCAATGAATGTATTATTTTATGTTGCTTAGCAAGGCTCGTTTTTTCCAGTCCTTAAGTAGTGTCGGAGGCCTTCAGGCGGCCTAACAATTCCAACACCAGAGTTGACCATTAGCTCATACGAAAAACGAAGTAAGGATTACATTTGTAGCGGCCGAGATTCGAACCCACAACCTCCATAACCATAATACCTCCCGTAAAAGGATCTAAAAAACAACCATTTCCACCATCAAGATTATCCAGTAAATAAACCATAATCTTGTGGAAGTAAATTAAAATGTAAAAAATTCACACGCGCCCCGTATTCAGTTACCCAGTCTTGGGGAGCTGTTTATTTATTTATGGAACAGACCGTGATGATAAAATACTGTTGCCTTTTTCTTTCAGGTCCTTTGACACACGTATCACTCAATGTTTGGACTTGGCTCTGACTACCATGGTACTAGCTCCCGCTCGCGGCTTCGTTTACATTCATGATACATGGATACAAAGTAGCTGTATGTTATTCCTGTTCTAGACTTACATTATGTTTCAGCTCAATATTAAAAGACACAAAATACATATTATGTAAGAACATTTTCTTACATAATATGTAAGAAAATGTTCTTACATAATATGTATTTAGTTTCTTTTAATATTTAATATTTAAAGTTGAGCAATAAAAATCATGTGGTTCCCATAATACAAGCTCTTATTAGTTTGGGGCTACATGAAGCTGCGTGATACATGATCCAGCATTATTTATTTATTTATTATTTAATACTAGCTGACTGGCTTGCAACTTCTTTTGCGTGTTGAATTTTATTTCACGTTTAGTTAAATATTTCCACGAATAAGAGGTTTTGGCTCGAAATTCCATGAATTGTAATTTTTTTATACCTAAATATATCTACTTTAGAGAGCTCGTAGTTAACTATATTCTAGGGTTAGACCCTGCAGGGTCTAGATACCATAACATCAACTTAACCACAACCACGAAATTGTATTGTATAACTTTAGGATGATGATGGTCAAAACGCAGTAAAAATTCTTTGGATAAAACTATGGAGAGAGGAATGTATGATGAATTTTTATATCCCTAACTTGAGAAATGATTGGTTCACCATAAAAACTTTCATTGCATATTTTAACTCATCAAGTTTTATGTTCGCGACAAATAGTAGCCTTGTTTTTTTTATCTATCTCTATACGAAAATTTTAAAATCGGTTCAACGGTTTAGACGTGAAAATGTAACAGACATACATACAAACAGATTTACTTTCGCATTTATAACATTAATTAGGATGGTTTGGATAGCGTAATCTAGGATGTATCTACGTTTAATTTAAAAAAAAATTGAGCTTCCGCGCAATAAAATAAAGGCAAAAAAGTTGCGGGCGTATCAGCTGACATTGATACTGCGATCTATAATACCCAATAAGCTCTTCGCCCGCATAAGGTTAACCTGGGCCGTCGATTCAATACAAAAGTTGGTTTACCACGTTTTTAACTTACAGAACTACGATGTCAACGAAACTCTAAGAAATGGGAGTTTATGTAGTATTGGTAATTGAATTTTACTATTATTGGCCTATTTCCAAAGCTATATATTCTAGAACTAAATAAAAACCATTTTAGAATGTTCAAACAAAACCCATTTAAATGACACCTCACACACTATATTTACATAAGTTTAATTTTTTTTGGCCACGTTTGGGACTCCTTAACTTGATGACCCACCCCCTATTTGATATAACTCATATACTTCCCAGCAAAAATGACAAATACAACCTACCGACATACTAAATTGTATGCAGATTGGTTCATCGGTTGGAGTCAACCTACTCGAACAAACTTTTCCCCAAAGGCACGACATGGGGTCCTTCAAAAGGCGGGTATTTCATTTCCTCAAGGGCTGGCAGCGCATCAGTATCACCGCTGGTGATGCAGGTGTCCATGGGCGATGGTGACTTCTTTCCATCAGGTGGCCCGTCTGTTCGTCTGCCAGCTTTGACATACGAACTTACAACCATGTTTCAAAAACTATAAATTCAAGAAATTAAAAAAAAACATTTTTGAATGTACAAACAAAACTCATTCATATGACAGCCCACTCAATATATTTAGATGTGGAAAATTTTTTTGCCCCTTTTGGAACCCCATACCTTAAATACCCTGTCAGATTTAACTCAAATACTTCCCAGCAAAAATTTCAAATACACCATATCGACTTACCAAATTTCATGCAGATTGCATCAACGATTCGAGAGTTATGCTCGGACAAACATAAATACAAACTAACAATTCTACATCTTTATATAGTAGTAAAGATATAGATTTATTATCATCAGCAGTCTACTTCAATCATTGGGATTGCAGTTGACTGCCTCGTTAATTTTACTGATATTTTATCTAATATTTTATTAAAAAGAATATCGGAAACAGATACGAAAATAATCAAATAAACCTCAACATTTATATCTACAATAATAAACATTTGTATTCCAGTTACATCGTTTAAAAACATGTATCGCGAATTCATCGATAACATCGATGCCATTTTTTATAGATAACGAAGTTAGTTGTTTTCCCAACACTACATTTTTACGTAGTGCTGCCACCGTACAATTTAAAACCAATTAGCGAAATGGCAGTGTAGTGGAAAAAAGCTTTACATGCCTGGCTAATTTCAGTCTAGCTTTTTGTTTTGGGAATTGTAAGGTTGGATTGGCAAATTATTTGATTTCGATTCGCAATGTTTCATCAGTTTTCATAAACGCAGTTATAAGTATTCAATAGCTTGCCCGATAATGTTAAAAACTGTGAATCAATGTCCGTGTTTAAAAAGAGACTGAACAAATTCATTTATGATAAAATAAAATAATCTAAGATACCTACTTCATAAACCTCTGGAACATATTTACTAAAATAACTTAACCTTAATTAGTTATAAATCGTTTATAAGCTCATTATATGTGAACTGTGTTCTTTTGAGCAATAAATTTCTCTCTAACCTGAAGCATGATAGTTTTTTAAACAAACTTTGTTACTTTACCGTCATTAAGGAGACTGATTTATTTCGAAAGTATTTACATAGTTAAGTGACTGCATTTACACATAGGTACTTTAATTAAATACATTACATTTTTATCAATTTTTTTTAACCGACTTCAAAAAGGAGGAGGTTCTCAATACGTCGGAACCTTTTTTTTCGACTTTTTTTACGTATGTTCACCGATATCTCCTTCAATTGTAAACCGATTTTAAAATTCTTTTTTGTTTAAAAGAGTATACTTCAGAGGTGGTCCCATATAAATTTTATTCCTGAGGGATTGGTACTTTTTCCGGAAAACTCATAAAACCTTATCCTCACTTGTAATTGTCGCCCTATGATCACCAATATCTCCATTAACTGTGAACCGATTTTCAAAATTCTTTAGGGCAAGAAGTAAGAAGTGATATTTGAAGTCGGTTTAATTTTTATATAGTCGGTATATTTTTTACCTTTAATTATCAGGCAACGCCAAAACAGTATTTTATATCATGTCCTAAAATGGGCTAAATGAAGTACTAATATTGATGCTATTATGTAATGTGTCAATAACAGGCGTGCAAGCATTTACATTATTCTTATTTCGTCTTGTTGAATATGATGTTGAATGCACCTATCTATATGATTAAACAAAATGCCTGATACCAGTTATTAGATTGATGTAGGGTCAGGCGGGGTATTTATGAGACATTCAATATTTCGGGTAGAAATAAGACGTAAACAAAATACCTCAATAGAACTTCTTTTATTCATCATAATTCAGTTTAAAATCAACCCTAGCTGGTAAAGGTTTTAAAATGAATTATGATTAATAAAAAAGGTCATATTGATGTATTTCGTTAACGTCTTATTTTTACCCGAAACATTGGATGTCTCATAAATACCCCGCCTGACCCCGCCGGTCCCGGTTTTTCAGTCAAGCTTTTTTATAGGCCTTCGGCATACGGGTTGTGGATCTCAAGGCACAGCTTCTCGCATCTACCTACACTGCTACCCGTGGATGGCCAGGGGATGTATCTGTGCCGGTTTTATAGGCTGCGCTATGCCGCAATCAGCCGGCCGCCAGAGTCCCGTTAGTTATCCAGGGCCGGTAAGCTTGACTTGTGTTCTGAAAAAGTAAATGGAACCCATTACACCCCGAGTTCTACTTCTTATTTGTCTATTCATCAAAACATTGCCTTCTTCCACACAATCGAAAACCACTTAATCCATCAAATAAATCATCGTACATTATCCTAAGATAGTAAGAAATTCTCCCGTCAAAATACAGGAAAATTGGCTTGCCATATAAATCAATCGAGAAATAAATTGGCAAATCCAAGTCAATAATCCCAAGTTATGAGGTAACTTAGAATTAGGAAAGAGGGCAGTAAATAAAGAAGATAATGGGGTACTTAAAAGTTTAGGGAAGGCTTTTTTGCTAGTACCACCTATTGAAGAAAATGTGTCCTTATCCTGCAAGGGATTTTCCGACCCCATATATAATTAAGTTACTTATAGGTGGGTGGTGTAAGATCTTTTGTAATTAAAAAAACATGTTACTTGGTTGGTAAATCAGCTGGGATATCAATAAATTTGAAATAATTCTTTGTGCTAATAAACTGAAACTTTAGATAAATAGGTCATTTTTTTATTTTAAACCAAGAAAAGAATAGAAAAAAGAACTTTAATATTTTGTTTGTGAACAAGGTTTTTTTTTTTCAAAATAACTTGAATCGCATCAGGCCCAGGCGGACTATCCAACTAATTTAATAAATATACAACTCAAAAGATTAAAAAAAGTGTATAAAAACGAGAGAAAACTATAAAATATATTTAAGTAAATAGTAAAAATGTAGGTTTCGATTATATTACAAGTAACAATAAAACAATATGAATTTTATGAAATAATACGAAATAGACGAGAAAAGCGCTTTCACATACATTTAAAATGTCCTGTAAATTCAGCTTACCGTCTATAAAAATGTCGCCTTACAACGTTATACTGAATAATAGTAGATTGTTTTACAAGGGACTAAATCATCCCATTATATACGAGGTTGTTATACTCCCGAGCGTAGCGAGGGAGGATGACAAGACCGAGTTATAATGGGTGGTTTTGGCCCGAGTAAAACACTCTACTTTTCACTTCGATTGCGAGAAAATAAAACAATTCAAAATTAGACAATTTTCAGAAATTTTATTAAAAATTAATCAACCTTCATAAAACATCACCTAGACGGTTCTATTTTCAAAAAAAATAGATTGACGGAGCACCAAGAAGTCGAGTTTTTATGTAAGAGAACGAATGCTTTGTACGGGCTGATGATTTTACACAAAAATTAAAAAGAAAAAATACTTTTTAGCCCTAGGGATTAAACTCGAGTTTTAAGCCCGCTAAGCTACACTATTATGATACACTTTTTGAGCAAGAGAAGTGAAAATGGTATTTTGGTACAAGATGTCGGTTCAGATTATACCAAATTGTATAAGAATTACTCAGGTGCTTACTTCTTTTTTCTTAGCAGATCTTGGTTATGCAAAACTCCAGCCGGTCAGTACTTTCATAGGTGACCGTTAAGTGGCATTTAGATACTTCGGAAGGCATGTCTAGATGGTCCTGCGAGGCCTCATTTACTAGCTCAGTTGCACACCCAAATGATAAAAGCACCGGAATTTCGATGATGAAAGTCAAACTTTGCAAATAAAGGTCCGGTGACGACCATTTCAGTGAGCAACCGCTTTGCGGTTGTCCTTGGTCCATTTCCAGTCGTTAAGTCTTCCGTCAGCCTAAAAAATCCGTCATCAAGGTTGCCACGAGCTCATACAAAGAAGAAGAAGGATAGCTAGTACAACTGGTCTACGTTCGTAGAAAATCAAAATTGAGGGAGGGCCTTCTTATACATCTCATACAATAAATCTGTGTTACCGCCAAAAAATGCGATCGAAGAGCTTTTTGATAAATAAATTTCATTAAACTTTATGTATGGACACTTAAAGTTTATGACTCATTTAGTAATCTAAATACAAACCTGTAGTAGGTTTGTATTTAGATTACTAAATGAGTCATGAATCTAAATACAAACCTACTACAGGTTTGTATTTAGATTACTAAATGAGTCATGAATCTAAATACAAACCTACTACAGGTTTGTATTTAGATTATTTATTTAGTTATTATTATTTATTATAAGTTCGTTGTTATTATTTATTAGTTAGTTATTTATTAATAAGTGTAATATTATTAAAAAGTGTTTAAAGAGACATCTGTTAATAGTTGTTCGAACTACATTCAAGTATCGATTTCAAAGCTCCGTTGCTAGATTCAGATTTTCATTTCTCATAATCACTCATAGATGGCAAGTAGGTATCGATTTCGAAGCTGCTTTGTGAGAAGTTTTGATTTTCATTCCTAAGAACCATTCATAGATGGCGCATTATGTTTTCTTTGCCCCTGGTTGGCAGATTGGTTGGTGAGTTTTATTAATATGAAAAATACACCTACTTATAATTTAAAAAAATCTAATGTTGCTTAAAGTTGCTCTAAAATTAGTGCTTAAATTATGAAGAATTAACATGAAGAAGGTAATGACAGGTGGAGTAAGGTGATAACTGAATGTCGTGCAAGATCTGACTAAAGCTTTTCGCACATTACATCGACTCAACGCCGACTCAACTCCAACTCCACTCACAGTATGGCATTGAAATGTAAGCTTTATGTTATGTTGCTTGAGAGTGGAATTGGCAACTTGTAAGATAAAGGTTGACGACGTGTAGACGACGCGTGGTCCACGCGTTGTTCATCTATTGACGTCACCGACCCTTTTGACAAATTCACTCATATGAAAAAAACATAAAGCTTAAATATCAATACCATACTGTGAGTAAGTCGGAGTTGAGTCGGCGTTGAGTTGATGCAATGTGCAAAGACCTTAGGAAACGGCTCGTTCGGTCGTCCAGCAGCAATATGGGTAACCAAATTGCATCCATTGTGGGCCGAAACTGGATGAGACGAGCTATGAACCGTGGAGGTTGGCACACAAAGGGAGGCGTATTTAGCAATGGTAGAAGTCGGGCTGTGCATAATGATAATGCTTAAAATGACAAACATTATCACAGTATCATATTCACAGACACAAAACCAACTCACATTACGGCTAGTCCACCAGTTTAAAGTAGCTCAGCGAGCTATGGAACGAGCTATGCTCGGAGTTTCTCTGAAGGATAGAATTCGCAACGAGACTATCGGAGTATTCCCGTTTATCCGACATAGAACTAAAGTTGTCAACATAGCTCAGGGCAATAGCAAGCTAAAGTCGAAAACTAGCAGGTGAAGATAATGTCGCGAGAGGCCGATATTCCTCCACATAAGTGTTCTTTATGTACCTAAAGAAGTGAAAATTAATGAAATCAAATCAAATGAAACAGCAATACCTAATGTAAATAGATCAATAAATAGGCATGGTGGTAGTACGCAACCGGATCAGCCCTTCACAAAGAATTCTACTACATAATATTTGTATGTAAAATTACAAATTACTTATATGTGTGTGATTGTAGTTGCAAGTAAACCTTTCTATTAATTTATGATCGATCTGTGATATCTATCTATTTCTACTACTACTATTATGTATTTCTAAGTAACCGTAAATTACTGATTACTGAGTTAATGACCGCGGATCGGCAAACGTAGTGTAGGACGCCCTCCGGCTAAGTGGAGTGATGATTTGCTAAAGGCTGCTGGTAGAAGCTGTATGCGTCGAGCTCAAGACAGGGCGCAATGGCGCTCATTTGGGAGGCCTATGTCCAGCAGTGGACTGCTATAGGCAGTTCTTATAGGATGATGATGATGAGTTAATGAGCAAAGCCGTGAGTACAAGCTAGCTAGCTGTTTATTCAGAAACATGAATGAGAACTGGCGACGTCGCCACACCGCTGGATGTAAACTAGCTGTACTAAAAACATAATAAAGAAATACATTAGAGTATGCGTGAATTTATTACTAGGTTGAACATGAATGGATCTCACGAGAGACGCATTTGCACTGTAGTGTAACAGCGTGTTCACGGTACTATCATCTGTCGGACACATCGCAACAGTCTACAAATTACAAATACAAAATAAACCTGAGCATGAGGTTTATCAAATCAAATCAAATCGAAATGTATCCATTCAATAAGTAGGTACTGTAAAGTACACAATTGAATCGTCATTTTTTATTACAACAATTCGTAACGCGACCAATCAGAGAAGAATTTGCAAGAAAATCTGCTTGGCTCATATTTTATTAATGGCCTTGTTACTATCTCTATTCTTAACTTTTAAATTGTTTATGAGGGAGTTGGAGACAGTTTCATCCCAAGCTCTTTGTCATATAAATAATTAAAGATTTAAAAAGCTCTAATAACGTTAAAGAGCATTTTTGAATTTAATTACAAACTAAATACTAGTGACTAATATTAAAATTGTAAAATTATGTGGCTTTTTATGAGGTTTTTGAACACTAGAGATAATTCTAATGATTAGGCAAAGCCTGTATCGCTGGAATCTAAATAAATTTAACAAAATTGTTTACCTTAAAAATTCAATTGAATTCGACAGTTCGTTGTTGTAGCATTTGACGATTCTAGGACAACGCGTCGTACAAATTTCGCAATGCGTCATCGCAACGTAGTGCCTCACCGTAAGGCTTGCTATTTACTTTAAAATACAGTGATGGTTGTTAACATATAGTAATTAATATCAATAAGCGCAAAAGGCTAATTATTTGTGCAATAGCCGACATTGGTCTTGATTCCGGCGTTGGAGTTTCTAAGCCACTTGCAAGCTTTTGAGGCTGATAGAAAAGTGCAAACCATCTTATATGCTTGAAGCAGAAGTTCTGATTTTCTACCTGCTTGTCTACAAACAAAAAATCTTACAAGTCGTAAGGCGACTAGGGTAAGTACCACGTAGTAATAAATTTAGAACCCAGATAGCATCTCTATGTCATGAAATTTTTGTTTGTAACAGTTCCTACCTATTTAATTACTTCAAGCTTGAAAGAAGAAGTCTTGCTGAAAGTAAATTTTTCTATCGGCATCTATTGCTCCATTCTGTGGCTCAATTCATGATTAATATTCATAATCATATTTTTATTTAGCCGTTGGAACACTTTGGAATACGTGACACATTTTCGATAAGTGGCTGTACATAGGCCTTGTCGATGTTGAGTTTGTTAATCTCTAAATTATTTCAAAATATCTTAGACACTTTTGAATAACGCATCACCACAATATTGCACGTGACTATAGGAGTGCCCTCTGCATTGATACATCACGGTGTAAATGCAGCTGTACACCGTTCGTTTCCTCTCCATTCACTGAACCCGTCTCGTATTGATGTGGAACCTGTTTTATTTAGCTGTGGTCCAAGGCACAAACTCAACCGTGTGAATGTCGTTAGGCGTACACGCTAATTGCACTCCTATGTCATAAAAGCTATTTATGTTTGTAACACTTAAATCGTCCCAAGCTAGAACTTGTAAGTATTTTTCATGAAACATTAAATAGATACTGAACCCGAAAAGTCAAAGTAGATATCATGGATAAATTAATTGGAAACTTTTACAGTTTCGTACTATTATTAATGCTCATAATATACACGACGCATTTTGCGGAGGTTCCTCTCTCTGCAGCCCTAGCCACCGACCGTGTGAGCCCTGCCTCGTGGTCGGTGGTCTCCCGTTTTGATACATTTTTTACTATAATGTTTTTGATATTTATTTATGTACATAAGTAGTATTGAGTATAATTATAGTAAAAAAATGTATTTGGACGAGTTTACAATTAAATAAAGTGTCATCATAATAATAAGTTATTTTTTTACTTTCATGTTTTTTTATATTAATTTTGTATTACTAATGTTTTAAATATTATAGTAAAAATGTATTTTTGATGAGTCTTAAAATGAATACAAAATTAATACACTGCGTCAAGGAGGCCGTATGGATCAACAGTGGCAGGATGGTGGGGGATCTTGATGCCCATCGATTTAACCCCAACTTATGTTTCCCGATATTACGCCGTTCAAACATTATTCGATTTTTTAAAAAACTTTGTATTTACTATGATTAATCACTTGCGACATTCTGCCTAAAATTCAAAATTAAAAGTATTAAAGTCTAAGCTCCTAATTTTTTGGTCTTCAAGTAGCTCAATAGAAAACCTCTCGTATTTCAATGCCGTTTTGAGTCGATATTAGATTACATTCTAAAAAAAATATTAACAAAGAAATCTGCAAACCTACCCACAGTCAAAGAACATTAAGTTTACAACGTCTAATTCGCTACCCACTTCCTCTCTTGCCTTCCACCACAGCACACCTTGAACCAGTTGCATCATAACAAAACTAAGACAGTTTCCCGCGTCATTACAAGTAATGGAGCTTATCGACAACATCCATTCACATCGTAATTCACCATCCGGTGGTGATTAACACCAGACATCATTCAGTCAACTAGATATCACCGGTTCTTTGGCAGATATGGCCAGCCCACTAGTGTGGTGTGGTGTGGTGGTGACCATGTCTAAGTGACCACAGGGTGTAAAGAGTTCCAACCGCCACATTCGAAATTTAAGCCTACCTCACCTGCTCGAGGTGCACCCCGCTAACAAACGGGGTTCTGGCGGCTGGCTAACTGCGGCATAGCGCAGCCTAACACTGGCACAGCTGAATTCCCAGCCGGCCGCGGGGCAAGTGGGGAATGGGCGATACTCAACCCGAAAGAAAAGCGTTGGGATTATGGGCATATCCCCTTTTTATTAGGGGCAGCCTATGTCCAGCAGTGGACTAATATAGGCTGATGTTTTTGTTGTTGACCATGTCCTTCCTGCGGCACTAACACGCGGTTTTTCCCGATGTTTTCCTTCACCGTGTAAGGTTTTTGAAAGCACGATATAATTCGCGCGGGTAGTTTATTGGTCCATAAATACAACACGCTTTTCCTTTTCACATAAAATGGCGAGCCGTGATACATTATATCATTTCACGGAAATAATGTAAGGAAATAACAATAAATAGATGCTTTACTTATCGAGCTAGCTAGCGGGCCGTGGGTTCTGTTGCGTGGTACATAGGAAAATTAGTTTTTATTTTCAACCAAGTGATAGTTTTCAACATTATTTACTTATATCAATAGTAGTCGGATAACTATAACTTTAACTATATATGCTTTACATATCGAGCTAGCTCACGGGCCGTGGGTTTTGTTGTGTGGTTCATAAGAAAATTAGTTTTTCTTCCCAACCAAGTGATAATTTCAAGCATTAATTATTTATTTCAACAAGTGGCCGCCTAACTGTAACTATGAACTTTACTTATCGAGCTAGCTCGCGGTTTTGTTGCGTGGTACATAGGAAAATTCGTTTTTCTTTCCAACCCAGCCATTGTTTTCAGCATTATTTATTCATTATCAACAAGTGGTTGCCTATACCTTTCAATGTCACCTAGTAATGTATGCTGCACAAAGAGTAGGGTTCTTCTCAATACACCCAAATAAGATTCCCACTCACATCCAGTAGCTTATATTAAATTAAAAAAAACTTTTTCCACTCATCTCCACGAAATAATTTAGTACAGTCAACATAAACAACACCCTTGAAGACAACTTGAAGCATGAAGGTGTTAAGCCTCATGAGTAAAACTGTCTTAGGATGTAATGCCCTGCGTCCATCAACCTATATGACATGAAGGTGTTAAACTTCATGTGCCTGAATGTCACTGGCACCCACACCCTTCCAACCGAAACACAGCAATCCAACTTTTTATATGGTGATTAGCTCCGACCACTCCTTTTTCATCAGTATACGAAACAACAAGTACTTCTTTGTAAGCATTAGGCTTACAGGCCTGTCGGGGTGTAAGGGGTTCCAGTCCGAATTTCTGGTACCCAAGCCAACCTCACCTGCACGTGATGCACCCTGCTAACTAACAAACGGGGCTCTGGTAGCCGGCTGATTGCGGCATAGCGCAGTCTAACACCGGCACAGCTAAATTCCTTGGCAACCGACGGGCAGCAGCGTCTGTGATGCGAGAAGTTGTGCCCTGTGATCCCCAACCCGCCTGCCCTCTGTAGGATTATGGTCATATCCCCCTTCTTATAGGGGAGGCCGATGTCCAGCACTGAATAGACTAGTTGTTGTTGTTGTTAGTAAAAAGCCGGGTGCACCACGGGCATGTGAGTTTGGCTTGGATTCCAAAGATGGAGGTTAGAATCCCTTACATTCCTAATAGTAGATCATCATCATCATCATCAGCCTATATCAGTCCACTGCTGGACATAGGCTTCCCCCAATGAGCGCGAGTGCGCCCTGTCCAGGACTCGACGCATCCAGCTTCTACTAGCAGCCTTTCGATCAAGCATTCCTGATTCCTTAAATACTATTAATATAAAGTTTGTATTGATACTTGATTCACGCAAGAACAGAACTACTGAATATTGAATACCGTATTGATCTGTTATTCTACTTTTTATGCATGTACTGTGCGAGTGGAGCCGGGGCGGAAGCAAGTACATAATTACAAAATGTCTTTTTTACCAGTCACTGACCTAATCAAGAAAAAACCAGTGAAACAAACATCGGAACCTTTTAACACAGCATAAAGCGTTAAAACTGTCAGTTGTCACTTTATAATTAGGTTGTCATTTAATGCCCCATATACGTTGAAAAGGCATTGTCTAAGTGTTCTGACTCATATAAGGCGCCGTCTAACGAGATGTTTTTGGGAAGTACAAGTAGGTATTTACAGTGTGACACAAAATACGTTATCTATTGTTAAAACTTACTTACTTCAGTATATGTAACATTAACGATTCAACAGACAAATAGATAGATAGGAAGATAAACATTCATTGTTCACACATTCATACAAGGAAAAGTAAAAGTAACTTAGTCTTAACATTATGAAGGCAACACAATTAGCGGCCTTATCGCTGAAAACGATCAACCAGGCAACTATAGAACGGATAGGAAGAGCAAAGCTTTAGAGAATGGCGGTGCACTAATATCAGATTATATTTATTACAATTAAATATGATATTATGAAAGACATCACAAAATACGAATTATTCTATTTAATTTTATCTTATTGAATACCATAATAATAATATGAATATCTTGCAAATAAGTATCTATACATACATCTTTTAAACCTATTTCATAGACCTGGATGAACATAAATAAAGGCTACTTTTTATCCGAGTACCACGCGAGAAAAGCCGTAAGCGGAAGCTAGTATTGAATATCTACTATTTCGGAAAATAGAATGGGCGCTGCTGACACCTTACTGTGTGGTACTGCACTTTGAAGAAAATTAAATTGTTTTCCGAAATGGAAGTTGTTAATATAAAAAAAGGTTTTATTAAAAGTGTTTTCAAACTTAAAAAATGCACATTTCCTGTAAAATTACAGCACATAAATCTTTATTTTAAAAGAGAATTCATCATCATCATCATTAGCCTATAGCAGTCCACTGCTGGACATAGGCCTCCCCTAATGAGCGCCATTGTGCCCTGCCCTCAGCTCTACCAGCAGCCTTTCGCAGATCAGCACTCCACCTGGCGAGACGTCATACACTACGTTTGCCAAGCCGCGGTCTCCACTCAAGAACTCGTTTACTTCAACGGTTATCGGTTCTTCGATAGATATGGCCAGCCACCTACCAATTCAATTTTATAATTCTCTGAGATATGTCAAAAACTTTAGTTCTGTGTCGGATGTAATCGTTACGGATAAAAGAGATTGCAATTCGGTAAATGTTTTTTTTTAATTGTTTTTCTTTATTTTTATTTATTTTATTTTATTACCTGCGATTTTTATGATTTAGCCATAATCGTCCGGAATTTTCGGCCCACGCCCTTAAAAAGTCTTAATTCGCCCCGCACAAAACTTTTCTATATTTGTCCCGCATTCCAAAGTACAGTTAGCGTCAAAAGTGTAATTTATCACCTAAACTGTGGTCTTAGCGCTTACCACCACAAATAGTGATGGCCATTACTAATATTTTAACGTAATTATTAAATTCAAAGCTCTCAGTTATAAATCTGCAAAGATTTCTGATAGAATGAAAAGAAACAAATGCGTATTTTAATGGACCCGTGTGAATGAGTTGACGATTCGATTGTAAATCCACCAATAGCTCTCCCTGTCGTAAGGAACAAATCAAAGAAGAAGAAGAACAGTCACTTATCATTACTGAGAATCGGTGAATTAGTTAAAATTACGCTACGCAAATAACGCAATTTAAATTAATAAAGGACAATGCCGTCTGATCCATAGCGCTTGGTACAAAGACTAAAATAACTGCGTCAAAACCAAACCAATAAGTTTTAAGTCAATTCTACTGTCGAAATAATTAACAAAGACCGGTCAAGTGCGAGTTGACTCGCCCACCGCGGGTGCCTTCAACGGCGTGCGATACTAATTAGTAAGGTTTCTTCGTAATTAAAATGTATTCGTCCTATAGAAAAAAAAAAACCGGCTTTAGAATAGGCAAATTAGGGCCTTTCAGATAAGCCAGATATAGCCATATTTGACCGTGTAACTGGCTTTATATTTAAGCGTTGTATGGCTGGCCCACAGCTGTCATTACATTTAATGAGGTTACTACAAAACCATAGCTGGAGACTGCTATAATTTTCCTGTAAAATAAAGATATACTTCTATAATATGTATAAATTTCAAGTTTTTCAATTCGCAAACTTCGGCGTTAAGGGGGGGGGGGAGTCCGTTATGGTAATTTTTTGATCTTTGTCATCCTAAATGAAAAACTATACATGATTTACAAAAAAATTAAAACGGATTTATATTTTTCAAATCAAGCCTTTTCATTTGATACCCCACTTGACCGAGAACCCCCCCCCCCCCCCCCCCTTTTATTTTTTAACCTTCCCATTTTGAAAGATTTCTCTAAAACTGTTTAAGGTTGGGACTTCGCTATAATTTTCATGTAAAATATAAGATTTTACATGTGGTGGCGTGCGGTGGATACCAAATCAACAAATTATTTTTTTACTTGATCATTCATGTAATTAATATATTAAATTTTATAGGATACGTTTGGTTTTGACGCAATTGATACGGATTCTCGGCATTTTCCTTTATTCAACATTGGGTTCTTCGCTATCTCCTGTGTTTGTGAATGATAACCCAAGTCCCAAATAGGAGTAGCCGAAAGCAAACGGTACAGTGGCTCCCAACGGGGGACCGAACCACGAGCCGTAGTTTGAAGGTCAAGGTTACAATGGCGCCCAACGTGGGGCGCCAGTTTTACATTGGGTTCTTCGCTATCTCCTGTGTTTGTGAATGATAACCCAAGTCCTGAATAGGAGCAGCCGAAATTAAACGTTACAGTGGCGCCCAACGGACCCAGAACCACGAGTCGTGGTTTGAAGAATCATCGTTACATTTATAATTTATATGAATTTGATTAATTATATTCGACTATATACAAATGTATACTTTATTTTTATTTATTTATGCAGAAAACACATCAGGCAGCACACATGATAAAAAAAATAAAAAAAATCCGTCAACACCTGCAGGACATCACATAGTGATCACGATCTTCAGCAATGAAGTACCGACTACAAAGAGAGAATTTAAAAAAAAAACTATTGATATAATTCTGATCCACTTCAATTTCCCCAGGAGCGTGTTTACATGACATGGTTGTAACATATATATACGTTATTTTATATATTATATTAATTATAATAACGTATTCAAAAACTCTAAGGTTTTTCTATGAATAATGCGTGTTATTTATTATGTTTATACTTCCCACCTTAACTCGTGGTCTCAAAACGCTTCAATAGCGCGTTCTAGAATCGAGCAAGATTTAGCAGCGCCATCTTGTATTATTTAAAAGCAAAGTTAGCGTAAGATAATGCTATATTATCTTAGTATAACTGAACGTATATTTGTCCCCACTCAACTCCGCAACGGCTGAATATAATGCAGGCGGCTTGAACGAACCTGTTTAGTAAAAAAACTAGGCAGTTCAACTAAAAGGCTAATTGGGCTAGTTGGCCACTACATGAAATAAAATTAAAAAACGCCCATACAAGTAGATATATCACCTCATCATAAAAAGTATCAAAAAACCCACAATAATCAAGATATAAAATAATTAGTATGTATTAGAAGACAATAAGTAGGTATATAAAAAACACACCTATTCAAAAATTGTGTGTTCAGTAAGATAATTGTGTACTTCTATGAATTTTGTAGTTTTGCGTGACCATATATTTCAAGATTTTCTCTAGGCAAGTTTTTTTTTATGGTATTAGAAGATGGAACAAGCACATGGCCCACATAATGTTAAGTGGTAACTATTACCTAAAACAAAACATTGTTTCGTTTTTTGGAACGTGCTCTACGATGTAACACCCTGCGTCCATCAACTTGAGGAATGAAGATGATAAGCCTCGTGTGCCAGTAATTTCACCGGCACCCACACCCGAACACAGCACACCGAAACACAGCAATGCTGCTTCACGAACGAGCCGTCCACAAAGAACTCTACTACTACAGAAGTAATAAGTATTTTGCCCTTTTGTGTCTTAAATAGTGTAAAAGTACCGAGACTACAATAAACAGCGTTTCAAAAAAGGCGTTTTAAATTTTTTAAAAGGTTCGGCAACGCGCATGTATAATAATGCCTCGTGCTGTTACAGGCGTCCATAGGCTACGGGAACCACTTACCATCAGGAGGACCATATGCCTGTTTGCTAACGTAGTAGTATAAAAAAAGGAACCTATCCTGGAAGAAATCTATTTCAACAATAATTAAAGACCGCCTATTGTGAGTAAATGTCATTGTGTTTTTTATAGGTTTGAAGCAATAAAGTGTTCATTCATATTGAAAAAATTATCTTTGAAAATTGTGCTTAAACTTCGCCCAACGCTACTTTCTCTTTCTTATTCGTATGAGCTACATTTTACACCCCATTTTTCTTTTTGTTTTACTTTTTAATCTAAACAAGCAAAAAGAAAACAAGACCGTTAAAGTGCGAGTTAACTCGCCCACCGCGGGTGACGTCAATTATTATTATTACATTCAGTATTGTATTCTCGTGGATATAATAGATTGAGAAAGTGAGTTAGAGTGAGAGAAATATATAGTTTTTCTCACTCACACTTGATGTATGTAGAGGGGTAGGACTTTTTCTACCCCTCTTCATACTTCGCTTTTTGTAGGTAGTTGCATCCACGTGGCTGACCACCATAATTTGAAACAGTAAATGAATGAATTATCTAGTAGTTTTTATAACAGAGTTCAAAAAAGGAGGAGGTTCTCAATTCTCGTTGTATTTTTGTTATGAGTAAGTTTTGTTCGTAATTTAAAAACTGTTCGTCTTAAATTAAATCCTGTTATAGAACAGACAATTCAAGGCGTTTCAGATCCGCGATTTACCCGTGTAACTCTCCACATAGCTTGGCCACCGTTTTCCTTACATTTATTAAATTTTCTACAAAACCGTTTTAATTTGAGACTTCGCTACAATATCCTGAAAAATATTTATATTCCTCTATAATATATAAAAATTTTGGGTTTCTCACTTTGAAAACTTCGGAGTTAAGAAAACCGTCGTTTTTTGGACGCTTTTTATCATAAATCCAAAACTGTGCATGATAAACAAAAAATTGTTTGAAGCTGTTCAAATAGTCAGTTTCAATAGTCTCCCCCCCCCCCCCCAGTTGCAAACTTCGAAGAGAGGGTGTTGGGGGGATGGTCATTTTTTTTTATCAAAAACTGTGCATGATATAAATAAATAAAAACTGTTTCGAGCAGTAAAAATTAGGCCCTTTTTATATGATCCCACTCGACCTGTTAGCCTAAGTTTGAAATTTCGTAATTTTTAATTTTGGACCCCTTGGGGACGAAAACGAAATTATCTTTTTATTTTTTACCTGGTAATCTTATTCAGTTAGTGCATTTTAAATCTACACCAAATTTCAAGTCGATAGCATGTGTAGTTCCTGAAGTAATCAGGTGTGACAGACGGACGGACGAACGGAAGGACAAAGCATGCCCGCAGTCAGTAGGGGCAGTCTGTACGGGCATGACTGTCGCTACAATACACAACTCAGACACATCAGTTTGTTGTCTGTGTCTCAACCGCCAGACTGACTGCGACGGTCCTACACTAGCAAACATTGCATAGACCTATTATAGTAGCGAGGTCTGGCGGGCATCTCTGCAGACTTGCCCGCGGGCATGTCCGTCTAGTGAATTCCCCGCTTATGGAAAAGCACCGGCTCGGGAACGTCACCCTAAAACCAATTTGACGAGGACACTCACCTTTGCAGTGCCCTTACAGGGTCTATGTATTTACCTATCAATAAGTACATTACTGCATTTCTACGATCTAATACAAATCTGTACTATACATGATGCAATGGAACAAAATACAATTATACAAAAATAAAAGTAAATAATTACAAGCTGAAGTGGCAGTGGGCTGGCCATATCTGCCGTAGAACCGATAACCGTTGGGGTAAACGAGTTGTTGAGGAAAACCGCGGCTCTGCATACGTAGTGTAGGACTCCCTCCGGCCAGGTGGAGTGACGATCTGCGAAAGGCTGCTGGTAGAAGCTGGATGAAAAGTAAATAAAATAGTCCTGATAGAAAATAAAAGACACCCTCTTACCTAGTATTTTATATAATGTACCTACGTTATAAGTAGAGTGAAGAGGGGTAGGATCGGGGGTGAGTTCCGGTACGCTGTTCCTCGCATTAGGGTTGCCACTGAAAATAAATAAATTTTCTTTTTCATTTATTTATGCTAAATCTAATGACTTATCTAAGATACAAGAAGATGAAACAAGCATGGCCCACCTGATGTTAAGTGGTAACTATTACCTATCACAAAGCATTGCAACGTAGATTAAACGTACTCTACGATGCATTATTTATATCATTTGATTAACGATTACTTTTTCAAGTGAGTGCCTTATAAGAAAGTTAACTTAAAAATATTGAAATAAAATCATGTAGTCATACTTAAGTGGTTTATGAAATAAAACCGTCGTGGTCATCATAGTATCGTTAGAGGCTGATGTAGCCTCACATGCTCAGCATAGTTAAGTAATACTTAAATAAAACTTAATTTGTTAGATACTCCGACATATTTTTTTTAGAAAACGGTACTTATTTATTATTATTAGTAGTAGTTATTTTATCATTTTTATTAAA
This sequence comes from Horisme vitalbata, assembly GCA_951804965.1. NCBI lineage: Eukaryota > Metazoa > Arthropoda > Insecta > Lepidoptera > Geometridae > Horisme > Horisme vitalbata. The sequence continues at coordinate 1,480,676 of OX638093.1, forward strand.
TAGTCTTTATATATTATTTAGAATGTCTAATTTATCCCCCTTACTTATGAATGTTACTTAAAGTTAATCAATGTTCAAAGTTAGCCCTGTCACTGTTTTCATTATCCAACAGTAAGAGATGGACATAGTTTAACCATCGTTTATCTTTTTTTGATCTATCTTTGAAATATCTTCATAAGTAACGCCATATATGTTTTATTTACTTACCTATAAATAAATAACTAGCTAGGTACAATAAGACGATATATATTGATACTAAGCCTGATTCGAATAGCCGGGTAACTGCGACATCAAAACAATTTTCATATTCATATTCATTTATTTGCTTACATGTACAAAATAGCAAAGCAAAGGTAGCATAATAGTTTAAACAAGCACCCTATTGTAATTTTCATGGTAGCAAATATTAATATTTATTTAAATAACAATAATGGATATATTTACATAACATCTTGAAGCCAAATACGTAGGCCGTTCCCAAGGGTAGCTTTTAAAAAAATACTTTTATTTAATCTAATTTAATTAATAAAAATTACAATCAAATTAACCTAGCTGAAACAAGTTCGAAGTGTGAACAAAGAATGCGATATTAAAAACCAGTAGAATGCACGAGCCGCGTGATTGACGTCAGTCGGCGCACGTTCCCGCTGATGTCGCAAAACGTGACTACATGTTTATTCAGGCCGGTGCAAGCGCAGCGATTCCCTTAGGTGAGCCTTGCGTAACACCTCCCCCCGAAGAACAGCGAGTATTGAAGCTTGTCGTAAATTGAGCTGGTGGTTGCTTGGGGTCAACCCTTCTATTGGTTGGAAGGGAATAGATATCATGTGGTTCTCCTGTAGAAACTTGGTGCGAATTCTTCGCAAGCTTCATTCTATATTTTCTGTATAGAAAGCCACTAACGAGTGCGCATGCACTGAGCAGTATAACCACGTACATAGGGATTGTAGTGTGGTATAAACTGTAGTCGATGTCCGTTTGAATGTGAAGTGGCGACTGCAGTGTGATTTTCTTGTTTGTGGCATGAAGATGATCCAGGTTGATAGAATTCAATTTGAACGCTGGTGCTGAAGATGGGGTTGAGATGTCTTCATTAGGTAGGTCCATGATTTTCAATGCTTGTCCCTTCAGACGGTCGTTGGTATTGCAGATCTTGAATTCCGGCGTTTCTAAGTAACATTTTTGAGGTATTATAGCGAGGAAGCTGCCTTGGAGTGTCTGGAAGAGATCTTGACCACAGGAGAGATGTACTTTCGTAGATATAGGGAAGCTAATGCTGTAGTGTTTCTCGTCGAGTTCTTCGTATGCTGGTTTTTCTAAAGAGATGGTGGTAGGGTTGCACGTCTTGCTGCGTTGTTGCGTAGAGATGAGATGCTGGATGCAGTCATCTGCTGATCGGCTCTGCAGACTCCTTTTCTCCTCGCAAAGGTACCATTTACTAGTCTTCGGGCATTCAGCCTCCATGTAGTTGAAATCTTTCTCATGAATGGATAGGTACGGAAGAGGAGGAATAAGGATCTCATGGTTTTTATTGGGTATGATAGATAATTTATACATATCATAAATGTATGGGAGCACTATAGGAAACTTATATACTATAACTATCTCATTACCTACATAGTAAAATCCTAATCTAATTATATCGAAATATTCTCTAATGTCTAAATCTACTACTTTCTGACTGCCATATAGTACGTTCAATCTACGAATAATATCGCGAATTGCATACAAATTAAGGGCCGAATGATGCGTAGCGGAAGCTCTTATGAAAGCTAGAACGTTTTGTAGTTTAAGTAATTCTTGCGAGATAGAATCTACGTTATCCGTCAAAACCCTAAGCACCTGAACCAAGTGTGCGTATTTTACTAGGTCATGATCCCTTGAAGCTTCGACTTGCCTAATTTTATTAACTAAAATTTCGATCTTATCTTGGTTATCTACTATACTATCTAAAATCTTTGAATATTGCGAAGACCAATTTTTAGATAAACTAACGTGATTGTTAAATTCGGTTACTAATTTATTCTCATTATTTTCTAAGGTTTTAATAGCTTGATTAAAATGCAATGCGTCCGTATAATCGAGGTTTCCTGTAATGCCTTTAATTATAGATCCGAGACCATCCACGAGTCCTCGTTTGACACGATTTATCTCAAAAGTCTGCAATTGATCTAGTACATCCGCAAGCTTACTTTTAAGATAGGTTATGTGAGGTTCGAAGAGGGAATTAGTTTTATTATTAAGCTGAGAAACTATCTATTTGAATATTAACTGCATTTACTTTGTCTCGCAACTCTCGGAGATTAACGTATTGTAGAAAAGAATGATAGTGAGATATCATTCTAGCGGAGCCTAATTTAAAAGGTAAAATACCAGGTCCGTCATCGAGGCTTTCAAGTTTTATCTCCTGCATTAGAGCTGAAGCCAGGAGCAGGTGAAATATCAGGAGCGTCCTGTAACAATCGGGCGCTTTTAGGGAGACGCTTAAGCCTAGACTTGGCAATCGGACCTCGCTTCTTCTTAGTGTAAATATGAATAGGGAGGTCTGCCATTACGACGTCATGAGTGTAGCGAGGGGCTAACTTCTGCCTAGAAGCGAACGGATTTTTCACGAAAATCTGTTGCTCGGGAGAATATTCAGCTTCCGGTTCCCTGCCTTTATTCCGGTTGTCAGTCAGGTCTTTTCTAGTCGTACTACACATGTCATGGATCGCGTTATAGGCTTTAGTCATCTTGTCCTTATGATTAATCATATACTGTTGCAGTAAATGAGCTGAAAGGTCTACGTCAAAAGGATCACGAGGATCGTAATGTCCTGTAACTACTTCTATCGGTTTACACTTAGTGAAACTATGGATGCTACTATTATAAGCTAAAAGGGCGTAGGGCATTAAATTAATTACGGATTCCGATTTCTGACCTAACTTTAGAATACGGAGATGTTCCAATATCGTAGAGTGAAATCTCTCGACTATGCCGTTCTCGTTTGGTGAATGGGGAGCAACTTTGTGATGCTGAATTTTATGCATCCTAACAAATTCCGCGACAAGTTGATTAGTAAATTCGGTTCCGTTATCGGTTACTATAGTGATAGGTATTCCATGGTGAGTACAGAAGTTGAGTAACGCTTGTACTACACTCACAGCTGTGCCATCTCTCAGATGATAGGCTTGCGCGTACTTAGAGAATGCATCTACGATCGTTAAGAATTTTTCACTCTGGATAGTTAAGAGATCTAAATGTACTAGTTCAAAGGGCTTGCCAGCCGGTGGTACTACTTTGAACTGCTGTTTTATGGGGCTGCGATCATACTTCACTTGGCCACAGATAGTGCATTCATTTATAAATTTTGTGATTTGCTCTCTCATTTTAGGCCAGTAATATCTATGGGATAAAGCCAAATAACATTCATTGATACCGCGATGATTGGTTTTACCATCGTGGTATTTGCTAATAATTTCCTGTTGTCGTAGGTATTCTTTTACGTTTTCTAATTCCGTTTTAGTTAGTGTAAGATTCATAGCCGAATTTTTAAATGTTTTTTGTATAATAGGTATAATAGTATACATAGCCAAATAAGGATTAATAAGTAGTCCAGTTTTGATCTTTGGATGGACATACTCTTTGATCGCGTTAATGACATCTTCCTCTATGTTAGATTCAGATATCTGGATACATGTTCGCGTGTGTGTCTCGAAAGGCTTAGTGACCACGGGTCTACCTTTAATGTCACCAACAACATTGAAAACTAACTGCTTAGTGAACCTATTCAATGGGTCATCTGAGATCGGGACCTCTAAGATGGGGTTTTCTCTATTCGTATGAACAGTGGCGGTTTCAGAACCAGCCCTAGTTTCCGTTGCTGTTATAGTCCGAGACTCGTCTAATTCGGGGTTAGTTTCAGAGACGTTTACTGCGATCGACATAAGCTCTTCATTATTAACTTCGATACGCGATAGTGCATCGGCGTTCGTATTGCACTTGCCCTGTAAATATTCAACTCTATAATCGTACTCACTAAGTTTTAAACGCCATCTCGTAAGTCGTGAGCTAGGATCTTTAAGATTTACGACCCACTGTAAGGGCCTATGATCCGTCAGAATAAGAAATTTTCGGCCATAGAGGTACGGTCGAAAATATTTAGTCGCCCAAACAATAGCCAAGAGCTCCTTCTCAATTGTGCTATAGTTGAGTTCGCTTGAGTTAAGAGTTCGCGACGCGTACGCTATAGGTTTATTTGACGATTTAGTACCTTGAGATAAAACGGCACCGATAGCTACGTTAGAGGCATCGGTTGTTAAGATGAACTCTTTCGTAAAATCAGGGTATTGTAAGATCGGGTCGTTAGTTAAAAGTGTCTTACAATGTTCGAAACAACGTGTATAGTTTTCATTTAAATTGATCTTTGAACCCTTTTTTAAACATTGAGTAAGCGGTTTAGTAATGCGTGCGAAATCTGGAATAAATTTCCTGTAATATCCGAGTAACCCGAGAAAACGTTTGATTTCTGTTGTGGTTTTTGGAATGGGATAGTTTTCAATGGCTTTAATTTTATTAGGGTTTGGTTTAACACCCTCTCTGCAAATGACATGGCCTAAGAACTCAGTCTCCAGTTTCAAGAACTCAGATTTGTCCATCTGAATCTTGAAGTTCGATTCTCTTAACCGTTTAAAGACTTTTTCTAAGTTCACAATGTGCTCCTGAAGGGAGGTACTGAAAACAATAATGTCATCGAGGTAAACCAAGCAAATTTCATTCTGGAGACCCCTCAGGACATTATCCATCACTCGTTGGAATGTTGATGGTGAGTTTTTAAGGCCCATAGGCATTCTTAAAAATTCGTAGTGCCCGTTTTCTACATTGAAGGAAGTCTTGTGAATGTCAGAAGGGTCCATCTCCACTTGGTAAAAGCCACTAGCCAAGTCCAGAGTGGTGAAATATTGGCATTTGCCCAGTTTGTCAAGTACGTCAGTTATGTTCGGGATAGGGTATTTATCATCAATCGTTTTCTCGTTCACTTTCCTGAAGTCCACGACAAGACGCCATTTAACTTTACCGGAAGCATCTGCCTTCTTGGGTACAATCCAAATCGGAGAACTCCATGCGGATTCGGAAGGTCTTATAATATTCTGATCCAGCATCTTACCGATCTGATCTCTAACTTCTTGTCGGTGAACGTAAGGATAGCGGTAACTCTTTGTATGTACTGGAATTTCATCAGTTGTCCTAATCTTATGTTTGATCTTGTTGGTGAATGTAAGTGGTTCACCCTCAAGATAAAACACGTCCGCATAGTTAGCGCATAAACGCCTTAAATTCGCAAGTTCTTCCGGATTAAGATGATCGGTCCGAAGACGCGATAAAACATCTTTCGCGCGGTCTGATAAAATTTCAGTACTGTCACATTCAAAATTAAATATCTCAGCTTCGACAGGACGATCCATAGAAAAGATGACATCATTCGATGTTGGGTTAGCAATTTCTACCCAGCCTCTATTATTCTGGACCATCGTCATGCAATCTAAAATAAGGCAGTTACAAATCGTTTGATTCCCTACAAGAACTTCGCCGTCACCTGAATTCACAGGTAATTTAACCAACTTTGAAGAATGAGCGGGAATAATTTCTTCATACAAGTTCACGTTCCTAGAATCGTACATCTGAATAGGTATCTGCGTGTTACGAGTTATAAGCAATTTATTTTTTAAGTCTATATTAGAGTCCCATAAATCGAGTAAGTCAAAGCCTATAAGTCCGTCAAAGTAATTATGGAATTTATAAACGTACAAAGTCATATTATGCGGGTCGTTAAATTCCTGGAAACAAGGTAATGTAATAGAGTAGTCATTTCTACTAGTCGCATGTACGTTAGTCACTTCGAACGGTTCGTATTTCAAAGGAATGTGGCCGAAGTATTTTTGTACGGCGTCCGGGCTTATAAAAGACTGATTGGCTCCTGTATCGATTAAAAATTTTAGAGGAGGATTCGAGGTCTGGATGTAACCCAACTGCCTTTGAATATGAAAATTAACTTCTATTTTGGCTTTTCTGACTTCGTATCTTCCTGAAAATTTTCATCCGAACCCTGAAATACTTCCTCAACTACCGGCAGCTCGGGGTAGGAGTACTGCTCACAATAACCTTCGGGTTCGTAATTATAATAGTCCTGATAGTGATATTCGGACTCAGGGTACCCCATATAATCGTCCCAACAATAATTATCATAGCCGTCAAATGTGTTGAAGTTTACTTCACGCGTTTTGAAATAGTTGGTTGGGGGCGGATTCCCGTGTTTCCTCCAATCATGGCCTGTCGGGGGTAGTCGCTTTTCTACAAAATGACTTACACCGCTCATAGGTGTAGGACGCGCAGGATTACCGAAATTCCTATTTCCGAAACTGAATGATTGTTGCGGCTGAGGTCGAGGAGGCATCCTGAATGCGTTATTTTGGGCGTTATAATTCTGAGGGGGTGCACGGAACATCTGTTGGGTGCGAGTAGGACCCTGAGGTGGTTGGAAGCTAGGTCTCCAGCCCTGCGAGGGTGGATTCGGCCTTGATGGACCAGGCATATTAAAGGTAGGTCTTACTGATCCGTAATTCATTGGTACATTAGTCAGTCTAGGGACAAAGTTATTTAGGGGTAGATTGAACTTAGGGGTGTTGGAGGTAGGCTGTTGCCATTCCTTCCTACTAGGTGCACCACCACTACGCTCTTGCATATAGAGTGTATTCAGCTCTTCCTGGACAAATTCCAGGGCCTTCTCCATCGACTCAGGTCGCATACAGCGTATCCTGGATCCAAGAGGATCCTTGAGTCCTCGCAAATACGCCTGAAGGGTCAATTTATGGTACAGGGAACGTTTCGCTTCTACAGTCGTACTAACTGATTCATGGAGTGAGACGTAAGTCATTATGGTGCTAAATAAATTTTGGCACCGTTCGTAAAACTCCTGCGGGGTACTTGATCCTTGCGTCTCTAGGGATAAATCACTATAGAGAGCGGTCTCGTCTCGATGGTCTGCGAAGTTATTCACTAACGCGTTCCTAATGCCCTGCCAGTTATCTGGTATCCCGCTTGAGTTGATTAATCTAGCTGCGGACCCCGATACTTTATTTAAAATCCCATTAATGAGAGCTTGGTTTGTTAGCTCGTTACCTTCCCCAACTTTAAAATATTTTAAGACAAGCTGGTCACAAAGGTTAATAAATCTTGTTAAAACATGTGGGTTGCCGTCAAAGTCCGGCACAAGTCTGAGAGACTTGTATATCATATCCATGGTTCCTACTTCCTGCGTCATGTCCTCTTCTAAGTTTCTATGTTCGTCTATTACACTAAGTCTACTATTATTAGCTAATCTACTATTGCTGCCTAACCTAATAATCCGCGATTCTCGTGGATGAAAAATCTTGGATGTTTTACACTAACACACACAAAAAAGAAATACACATAAAATATTATAAAGAAAGGATTAGAGTAGGATAAGCAAGGATTTGAAAGATTCAAAGACTTACTGCATTCTTGTCGTCTGGTACCTTCGCACTGAATCTAATTTTGGATTCACCCTTGGAGAATAGCACTAGTAGGTTCTTTATGCTCGCCAGATAAATCTACTTGAGATGAACGCGAGAATCCGTGAGGCTGCGCCAAATACGTAGGCCGTTCCCAAGGGTAGCTTTTAAAAAAATACTTTTATTTAATCTAATTTAATTAATAAAAATTACAATCAAATTAACCTAGCTGAAACAAGTTCGAAGTGTGAACAAAGAATGCGATATTAAAAACCAGTAGAATGCACGAGCCGCGTGATTGACGTCAGTCGGCGCACGTTCCCGCTGATGTCGCAAAACGTGACTACATGTTTATTCAGGCCGGTGCAAGCGCAGCGATTCCCTTAGGTGAGCCTTGCGTAACAAGCCCCAAAATTGTAAGTACTTAAATATGTATGTTGTTTTGTTACCGACCGGAAGTGTGGCAGCCCTAAGGGTATGCACTTAACTCGTACACGAGGTGTACATAACTACCCCTAACTACCTTCATACGTATTGTGTACTAGCTTTTATGCAAGAAGTAATTAGTACAGTTGCTTTGCTTAAAATTGTTTTTATGACTTTAGTAATAAGTATTTTCACTTAATAATGAAGCTACTCGAAGATGGAAGAAGCACTTGTAGTTAAGTTGTAACCGTTAACTATAACAAAGTGATTGTAATGTAGATCACGCACATAGAAAAGTAAACCTAGCGTTTGTAAGCTACCAAATAATAGGGAAATACGTGACAATTTTTATCAGAACGGCTGTCGCGCCGGTTCGTTTCTGCTGATATATATTTATTTTTAACACACACACAACAAGAATACAATAAAATAAAAATTTAAAGAAATTGAGAAAAAGTTAATATAAAACATGCTGGTATGTTACAACACCAAAATTTAACAATTATTTTAACAACGAGTAATTTCTTACATATTTCAAATTATTGAATGAAATTTGATGCCAGGTGGATTAATGATTTGCGAAAGGCTGCTGGTAGAAGCTGGATGCGTCGAGATCAGGAGAGGGGGCAATGACGCTCATTAGGGGAGGCCTATGTCCAGCAGTGGACTGTTATAGCCCGCTGATGATGAAGTCGTTGGAGGGTGTCCTACACTACGTTTTCCGAGACGCGGTCTCCACTCAAAAGCTCGTTTAACCCAACGGTTATCGGTTCTTCGGCAGATAGGACCAGCCCATTGCTACTTCAGCTTGCTGATTTTCTGACTGTCGACCACTTTAGTTCTATGTCGGATAGTCTCGTTGCGGATGCTATCTTTCAGTAAAATTTCGAGCATAGCTCGTTCTATAGCTTGCTGAGCGACTTCGTTAGCCTAAATACAACATTTTTTAAATCCAAATTCCTCAGTATAACTTTTGTACAAATTCTCATCTCCTATTACCCCCTTAGGGGTGGAATTTCTAAAAATCCTTCCTTAGTATTAGGTGTTAGTTAGGCATCCACCTACACTTTATATGGTATTTAAGTGCAAAATTTCAAGTTTAGGTCTATCGGTTTGAGCTGTGTGTTAATTATAATCAGTTTATCATTATATATACAGGATGGAGCAGCTACCTTTTCTTTTGTAGTTAGAAGGTTTTGTTCTGAGGAAACTACAGGTTTATTATGAAGAAAAAACAATTGCATTTTCGGATTTTATAAAAAATGTACAGTCAGCCTAGAAAATGACTTTTGTAAACATAAACAAGTTAGCCTCAATCTACTCCATTTCTCAACAGAAACACTTTTTCCAAAGTAACTAACCAAATCTAATCGTAATATTTAGCAAAATTTAAAAAACGTTTTCCATTTTCACACAAATAAAGTCTCTCTGTTTTTGTGACGTTAGTTTTTTGAATGGCAGCCCAAGTTGGCAGCGACCTCTTCTAAGATAATAGATGGCTGTCAGTGTACAAATCGGCATTTCTAATATTATACGTACAAAATAATTAATTATACCCATATCGTCAGAGCCTATGTTACAAATTTGACGGCACCTAACTACGGACAAAGTTAATCAAAGGAACGCTTGCTTTGTGTACGTTGGTCTGTTTATAAATAGTGATGGTATAATTACAGTTCAACGCAAGTTACGGATACGGAAGCTAGCAAATACTGAACGCAGACAAAGCAAATCATTCATTCACCCATTTTGTTCATTCGTTCGTAAGAAATATACAAATTAATAATAATTACAATAATAATAGGATATTTTTTTACATAAATACGTTAGTTTGTCAAAGTAAACGTTGCTCTGTTTATAAATAGTGATGGTATTTACAGTTAAATAATAATAAATAATAAATAATGCTGGACATTATCACACAGCATCATGTAGCCCCAAACTAAGCAGAGCTTGTATTATGGGGACCACATGATTGATATATTACATATATACTTTTTTTTTTTGTAAATACATACATATTATACATAGAAAACACCCAGACCCGAGACAAATATCTGTAGAGCATGCAAACATTTGTCCCGCGGCGGGAATCGAACCCGCAACCTTCTGCGTCTCAGGCGGACCTTCGCCCACTGCGCCACAGAGGTCGTCGTAGTTCAACACAAGTTACGGATACGGGATCTAGCAAATACGTAACGCAGACAACGCAAATAATTAATTCATCCATGTCGTTCATTTGTTCATTCATTTAAAAAAATATAAATACATTATTTAAATTTTTACACATCATACAGCCCCAAAGCAAGCAAAGGTTGTATTATGGGTACTACATGACTGATACTACTTTGTGTACAATTTTATGCTAAAAATACATAATATAAATAGAAAGTACCCTGACTTTAAACAAATATTTGCAAATCATACATATATGTCTAGCGGCGGGAATCAAACCCGCAACCTTCTGTGTCTATGGTGGGTATTTCATTCAGTCATTCATTCAGTCATTCATTCATCAATTTCGTTCATTTATTCATATAATTAATTTTAATTCAAATAACGTTTCTTAAATTTTTGTTATCCGTACCTAATCGGTTTTCTCAATATCACCACATCACTATCTGTAAGTTGGACCACAGTTAAACCAACAGTATGTATAAAGTACACGGCTAAGTTACGCTTACTTTGTCCTTTCATGTTGAATGGAGCTTTTTAGCTTGAGATTCATACAAGTGATGCGATTTCAACTAAATAATGTATTATTTTGGCTTCTGAACTTTTGAAGGCGCGTTGAGATGGTGATACTGTCAATTATATTTTTAGTGGCCACCTCACATTTCTCTTCGTTGAATTCAGTAGAATGCAGTAGAATTCAATATAGTATTGACTAACGCTCAAGGTAAAACGAGATAGATAGAGGTATATAAACTCTTTATTGCACACAAAACCAATAAAAAAATACAAGAACAGAGAAATTAAATAGTAATATAGGTACAATCGGAGGTCTTATAGCTTGAAGATATTTCTTCCAGACAATCTTATAATGGAAAGAATTTGATTAAATAACGAGGTGCCTTGAGTCGCCACTATAGACAGGTCTTTGACCGAAGAAATATTTTGTGATATCGTTGACATATTTTATGTACCTGAAGATGAAACAAGGACATGGCCCGCCTGATGTTAAGTGGTAACCATTACCTATCACAAAGCATTGCATCGTTGGTCATGCATGTTTGGAATGTGCTCTACGATGCAACGCCCTGCTTCCATCAACTTAAGGCATGAAGGTGAAAACCTTCATGTGCCTATAAATGTCACGGCAACCACACCCTTCAAATCGAACCACAACAATGTTGCTTCACGGCAGAAATAAGCATGCTGCTGACTACTAAACTACCAAAAAATCATTTCGTGATCAATTAAAATTTGAGTGTCATTGAAGGTCTTATTAAACCAGAGTTCATTGTAGCGCCTATAAGTATATAGTATAGTTTATTTATTCATATAGTTTATTTCCTCAAAACGGCACATAAGTTTACTTCAACACAAATTAATAAGCTTGTTGCGCCCACGCGGACACCGCAGGCTCAGTATGTGTTAATCCAGGTAATAAACTAGTTTCATCCAAATCCGTTCAGTAGTTTTTTCTTGAAAGAGTAACAAACGTTCATCCATACATCCATACTGACAAACTTTTGCATTTATAATATTAGTAGAATAGCAGCAAGTAGGATAGGACAGGTTTTTTTTTCTACTACTAAGTTAGGAGACAGGCATGTGGACCACCTGATGGTAAGCGGTTCACGTAGCCTATGGACGCCTCTCACATCAAGAGGTGTTATTACATGCGCGGTGCTGACCCTTTTAAACATTTTAAAATTATTCATTGTATGTTCTATTTGCTGTTATTGTGCTGTATAAAAATATATCGATCTATTAATTTAGCTATGTTCAGGAAGCTTATCCCACCTACCAACCTACCAACCTATCGCGGTAATAAACAATGGAGGTACTTTATTTTCTACAAAGTACGTTCAATTTGTAGCAACAATGGCATGTTTTACATAATTGATACTAGTTACCTGGACCTACCTATTTTCTAACAGTCAAGTATAGTCTAGGATCCATTGAGATATTTTATACTATAGAGTGGAAAACGTGGAAAAAAAGTGTCTGCACAAAAACTGCGCACGCTATCAATTGCGCGGACTTTAAACAATTTTCAAACGACATATGGTCTAATTTAGCGCAAATATGACATTTTGAAGTATATTTATGTCAAATACCCTTTGATAGATTATTGTCAGTTCTCACTTGAAGACTGTCACTCTATAGTTGTAGATACGATATAATATCCAATAAATACTTTTATGGAAAGAAAATAGTTTTATTTGTAACACACAACCACAACAACAACAGCTTATATCAGTCCAGTGCTGGACATAGGCCTCCCCTAATAAGAGGTACTCCCCATAATCCTTCCTGGGCATGCGGGTTGGGGATCGCAGGGCACAGCTACTCACACCACTGACGCTGCTACCCGTCGGCAGTCAGAGAATTTAGCTGCGCCGTTGTTAGGCTGCGCTATGCCGCAATCAGCCGGCCGCAAGTGTCATTGGGAAAGAATTACAATACTGAGTTAAAATATAAATAAAACATGAAATGGAAAATTTAAACACTTTGCTTTCAACTGACTGTTAATGACAGGGAAGCACTCGTGACGCTGCGTTCGGTAGTTTTAGCAGATCATCCACCCGTTTTCTACTTGGATGGGTGACCGTTTAGAGGCATTTAGATATGAGCCCATCTGTGCTATGGAAGATATGTTATAATATTGGTCTCGGTTTTTTTGCCGCTAAGCCATGTCGAAAGCCTTCAGGTGGTAAATTTTAAATGGTAGTATATATTGTGGTTTAAACAAAGCCTAGCTCTTCGCCTAGGTTTGACCGGATAACCAGCCTGCCATTGGCCCCATAAAACAGGTTATTAAGGAAACAACCAATCACAGGCATTGATTGATTTATCGATACTTCAAACGGTTGTGATAACGTATGGTTTATGGCATTTGTTTATTTTGATTGTGAATAAAAGTTTTATAGCCATTTTCACCAGCCTTATTGCATAACTTTAAACTGATACCAAAGAGTTTCAAATTGATTATTATCAGTTGTTATCTTCTTCTTGTTTTTTGGCTTTATAAGAGTTACGTGAGTGAGAGTTACAAAAGTTGTAGTCGAGGTCTTTGTGAAGGGCTTATCCGGGTGTGTACTACCATCATTTCTATTTCTGCCAAATTACTGTGTTTCGATTTGAAGGGTGTTGGTTCCCGTTATATTACAGGGCTTAATACCTTCAAGCCTCGAGTTGATGGACGCAGGGCGTTGATCGTAGGGCACGAAATATTCCAAATATTCGTGGTCTACGAAGCAATACTTAGTTGGAAGTAATGGTTACCAATTAACATCAAATGGGCCATTACTCCATCTTCAGGAATCATAAAAATACCTCATACGCCCTGAAGTGTCTAACTTCTATCTCGGAACCCAAGCTAACGTCGACGGCTCGTGATGCACCCTCTAACAAAACTCTCAAAATGGCCTAGCATCGGCACAGCTACATGCCCTGACCACTGACGGGCAGCAGCGTTAGTGGTGCTTAAAGCTGTGCCTTGCAATCCTTTCTTCGAAGATGGAGAACACCTTGCAGCAGGAAATTTAATAAACTTGATTTAGTGTAAAGTGTACCAAGGATGTAAGCCTTACACACCTGGAATACTTTACACTTCATGTAGTTCCTTAAATTTCCTGCTCAATTACATCCACACCACACGAGCCTCTATCAGTCCACTGCTGGACATAGGCCTCCCCTAATAAAGGAGGATATGCCCATAATCCCCACGCTGGGCATGCGGGTTGGGGATCGCAGGGCACAACTTCTTGCACCACTGATGGAGAGAGGATTTAGAGAAGCTGTGCCGGTGCGAGGCTGCGCTATACCGCAATCAGACGGCCACAAGGTTAGCTTGGGTTCCGATGATGGGGGCTAGAACCCCTTACACTAAAATTGCTCAATTTCATAAAATTTCACAAAACAGTCAATAAATACCCTGTGTAGGGACTACGAGTACACAGGCTTCTACTCTTCTTCTTCTTCTTCGCATGAGTTAGTGGATAACTCTGTTGTCGGAGTTTTCAGGCCGCCCGAAGGCCTCCGCGACTGAAAAAGCCGGGACCAAAATCTTAACGTGCCTTCCGAAGCACGAAAGCGCTCAGATCTAAATGCCACTAAACGGCCACCCATCCAAGTAGTGTCCAGGCAAAGTGTTGCTTAAACAAGATGATCTGTGAAGACCACTGAAGTAAGCCAGGCTTCATCCCAGCAGCTCCAAAACTATTTTTCTCTATATTATAAATTTCATAGATTGTTTCAAAATATTTTAGGCAGTAAAATACTTACCAATTTATTTACCAGCAGCTTCAAGAAATATTGAGTACAGTAGAACATAATATAGATGCGATACGTGTTGTTATTGGTAGGAAGATAGTATAATGACATTTTAGAAAAAAAGTAAGATAGTTACTATGATAATTAAAATATCTAAAGAATCAGTCTTTAGATCCACGCCATGAGCGCTTCGCTTCATGAGGGCTTTTACTAATAAATCCTTTCTGCAAAATCCTGTTGAGTAGAAGGCAAATATCAAACAATTATCTTTATCTACCAACTGAAATAGGAGTAGGCTCAGGTAGATTTCTGGCTAACAAAAGATACCACAGCATAGAAATGGCACAGCTGGTTTCTTCAACATTCAAACAATTCAAATAACTCTAAATTAAAACTTAATGTTGGTAAAAATCGTATATAATTATATTACAAAATTCTGCTTATTTCTATCTTTTTTTAGGTTAGCGTTGTCTGTCATTAAGGATTAAAAAAATACTTAAATTTTGGTTAGATATTTGATAAATAATGATTGATAAAAAAAAAGACGTGTGGCACTCGGGGACTGCCGCGGTAAAGCTATTGCATAGCATTTTGTATCAACTTATGCAATTATAATTATTTATTTATTTTATTTATGCAGTATTTCTTTTTCTTTGATATTAATTCAAGTTACACTTTTTGAGCGTGGTGATCGTCTCGATTCGTGCGAGCTTCGTAGAGTCGTACAATACGTCTAGTTGCACGCACACAAACACCGTGTCGAAGACTGCCGAAAAGAAACGACGTTAGACAATGCACGGCCTCCAAGCCACACCTCCGTGCCCGTCGGAGTGGGGAGCGTGAGGTTTTTTTTCGTTACGGAATTTCTGGATTCGGTCCCCGCGCTCAAGGCCCTCGATAGAAGCTATGCAATAGCTTAATTATTATAGTCATTCATTATTGATAATAAATACTTAAATAGAAATTGATTTCATTTTTGCGTGTTCCCTAAACTAGAATTATACGAGGTTGTCTGTCGTGACGTTAGACGACACCGATATATCTCACGAAGAAGCAAAATGTGGTTTCAATTCTCCCTGCTGAATATTTTTTACTGCATCTGCATCTGCAGATATTTTTGCCGGATTTAGATATTGTTGTACTAATGATTTTAACTACTACGGTTAATAACTAGAACGGTTTTCATATAAACCAATTACACTAATTATTACATAAAAATTTAACACGCAAAGATTATAAAAATTAAAATAAAATAAAAAAACAATACAAAGGTCAGAATATTAAGATTAACATTGACGACAAGATTAACATGATATACTCATAGTGCCTGATTTACGCCACATATAATCTAAATACAGTCTAAATGTTCTGTTGAGTTTTATATTATGATGAGATTGATCAAAAATGTTTAGTATGGGAGTGCGCGCTTTGAACAAAAAATTGTGCCAAATGTATTCTTCCAAATTACGAGGATTTAAGAGGAAACGAGACATGACAACCCTAATTTGGGCATTTTTATTAAGACAAACCAGGCACAGAGTTATAGTCAAAGAGCGCATTCCCCAAGTACGAAGTACTATTATTAATTCCATGAATATGATCATGAAGCACAGACTGTATAAGCTGTTCTCTCTAGTCTGTGGCTTAAGGCCGGCGTCTGCCAGTGGCACCGGCGATATATCAACCTTTGTGAAGATCCAGTTAAATGGCTGCGAATTGCATTTAATATCTCAGTTTGTACCTTTGTAGGTACCTGGGTTTGGTATCCAATTGCCTTAGGTAACCAATCGTCATTACCCTCTTGGAATAGTGAGCTATTTCTAGCAATAGAATACGAAAACTCATAGATGGACCTGGGTACAGAAAAGTTAGCCTACTACGCCATAGAATGGTCTCGGGTGACCGCTTCCTCCCCCCAGATACTCTACGCAACGTCCAAAAATAAGCAAATCGTATGCAAGATATCATAGCAACGCTAATGAGCGTTTCACACGTTCAAACGTAGAGTATGCAGATCTGCCAAAGGCTACTGGTAGAAGCTGGTTGCATGCAACGTCGCTAGCAAATTGTATGCAAGCATACTTTCATAGCTTATGAGCGAATGCGCCCTGTCCTCAGCTTAATGCGTCAAGCTTCTACCAGATCAACACTACGTTTGCAACTTTTTTTAACTTTTTTTAGTTTAAATATTTGGCAAATTCCTCCATGTATAAGGTAAGTTAAACAAAGAGTAGTTAAGTTTTACTAATTATAAATAAAATTATAGAAATGTTGTGTCATTTCAGTAAATATTTTATTTACGTCCATGCCGTTTGATGTCAAAGGGAATCCGGGATATTTCAATTTCATCCACTTTTGGTGGATTGCATCCAGTAGGTCAAAGATTTAAGAAAATAAGGACATGGCATTTAAAAACCATACTTAAATTATTAATTAATATATATATATTATTAGAATTCAAGCGTTTGACCACTTTAACATCTGAGATAGGTGAAGATGTGGTTATAGATGGAGCACGCTTGCCTAGAAGGAAACGATTCACTCTGTATTTGAAGACCAAGAATGTAAAACGCGTAAGTTTGTGAATGAATCAAAGAATGAATGAGTGAATAAATGAATGAAATGTTATTTTGCACGAATTAAAATTCAATGGTTCTTACTCCCAGGCTTACACAAGTCACGAGTGCGCGAGGCGAACGACCAGGCGAGTGACGAATGTGAACGAACGCTCGTCGCTCGCCTCATCGTTCGACTAGTGACTCGCGTGCAACCGAGTGTCCCGACTTCCCGAGGTGGTTTTCGGAGGCAAGTGAATGCTAAATAATACTATTATTTATTCTATGTGCGAGCAATAAGTGAACTATCTGACTGGACACTCGACGATTGTGTGAACACTCGAGTACAATCGACGGCTTTATACCTGTGAATGTAGCTCATAGATGATTATTTTGTCGAACGTCTCGTCGAACCACTCGACGAGTGCAATCGACGTTTATTCATGTTGAATGTTTATTCGCTGTATACGGTCTATTGTTTCAAGATATTTGGCTTTATTGTGCAGAAGTGCATGTGAAATGTCAAGAGGTATGTTTCTTCAGGCTAAAGATAGGAATGGGATGAGCTTTCAGCACATTAATCGGTCGATTTTATATATCAGTTAAACCACAGTTCCAGCAGAGTATAAGATAGAATAGAAAAGCATAGCATAGAAATCGTTTATTTGACAAACACACAGAAACAGAACCAAATATAAGATACATTAAAATATGAAAACAACAGTAGACAGAAGTACAAAATAACATAAAAATATCGTCATACAGTACCGACACAGTGCGAAATATTCTTTTATACATTCTCAATTAAGTCAGTGATGACACAGTGCTCTCAGTGTCAGTGCCGAGACCGGCAATCACGGAAGTAATTGTTACTGAGTGACTTCGTTCGGAAATGTGTGAATTAAATCATTGACGCAATACTGTAGCACTGATACTGATCTGTGCTTGAGAACTAGCCGGAACTGTGACAACAGATGTGTGAATCGCTACGCTACGCCACAGAGGCCGTCACTACTAACGCGTTCCTGTATACGCGTAGTCGGGGTTCGCTGTGCACGCGTATATTGGATACGCGTAAAGTTAATGTGGACCGCCGCGAACCTGAATGCGAGGTCAATCGATCCATAGCGTAACGCGAGCCGAAACCGACTGACCACTGATCGCGCCGCGAGCCAGCTCGCGCGGCACGCGTTCCCCAAAGAGTACGTGCAGCTGCAAGTACAGACATGGCGTATAAGATACGCGTAACCGACTACGCGTACCAATATACATGCTATCCGTTCCCAGCTTAAGAATGCTAAGAACACTGGAGTAAACTACGCCACGAGCGCTTCACAAAAAAACAGAGTCCATTTTTCGTAGCTCTTTATCAAAGGCTGTTTCGAGCCAGTTTTAAATTCGCTGCCCGGCCACCGAGCGTCCGGTACGTGAAATACCCGTATTCACACCTCCCCGCATTGTACCTACCTCCCTGCATTCTGCCTACCCCGCATTTCTACTTCTGTATGTGGAATTTAGGCCACCTTTGTGTTTTATTGGAATAGTTTTACTGAGTTTTTTGGAAGGAATTACTTTTTCTTATATATTTCATCATTCCGCTTGCAACTATATTTGTGTGGTATCTTCCAAGCCAACCTCATCAGGCCGTTCACTTTGCTATTTAAGAAAAGGGGCTCGGCGGCCAGCTGCCGGCGACTTATTGCAGCCTAACACTAACACAGCTATGTAGCTGTACAGAGCTGGCAAGGAATGTTCCTTGCCAGCTGCCTACGAACAGCACCGTACCGGCGGCGAGAAGCTTTGCCCTTCGATCCCCAACCCGCGTGTCCAGTGTGGAGATACGTAAGGCCCAGATCTTTGCTCTGGCAGCCTTTGCCATTTGCTTAATGATGTGTAATTAGCTTATTTTGTGATGTGTAATTCCAAAGTGGATATTATTTTGAACATTTTTTTAATTTTTTTTAGAAAATTAAACCTAAAATAGACAAGGTTAAGCAAGGCCGCTTTTTAAAAATGTCTGAATTGGAGTGTTTGTGTGAACGAGTGTTCCAAAGTTGTTCCAATGGCAAATCTTATTCCATCCTGATATCCTGTCCTAATAATATAAATGGGAAACTTTGTGAGGATAAATGGATGTTTGTTACTCTTTCACGCAAAATCTACAGAACGTATTTGGGTGAAACTTCTAATAAACATAGTTGGATTAAAACATAGGCTACTTTTTATCCGGGTGCAACTCGAGTGAAGCTGCGTGCAGAAGCTAGTAATAATATGAATGACCAGCAGTGAAATGATAGGTTGGTGTTGTTGTAGGGTATGCATTAAAGTTAAAACATGATCAAAAATAAAGTCACATTCGATTCCCTTCAGTAGATTTCTTCACTTCACTTGATTCAACCTGCGCTTGTCATTCAAGAACAATACTCAATTTCTAACCGGGAATCGAACCTATTGTCCATTTGATACACTATTGTTTACAATGCTCTTAGGGTTAAAGAACTTGCAACATTTATGTCATCATTGTTACTAGTCAATACTCAACGCTCCATTGGCCAGGTTATTCAGAAAGCCATTTCTAAGTCCATCAATATTGTAATTTTTTCAGACAAACTGTGTTATTTTAGAAAAAAATTGTATGCATAACCTGACTTAATATATAATTGTAATTTAATTTTTTTATCGTGGTAAATTATTATTTTCATCATTACTTTATTTTGTATTGTATGTTCATTATTTTTCTCATTAATTTGATCCTCATTTTTCTGTAACGTTACACACTGTTACAAAATTAACACATGTAGTCTACACCTATAATTGTAATATCACTTTATCTGTATCTTCTCTGGTATGTGTACTAGCCTATGTTTTGGTGTTTATTATGTTGGTGTTCGTGAATAAAATAAAAAAAAAAAATTAAAAATAAATGCGTGACTTAAGATGCAATACTTTGAGTAATGGTTAGCACTTAACATCAGGTGGGCCATTTGCTTGTTCCATCTTTAAGTACTATAAATAGTTTCAACTGTATAATTAGGTAAAGGCACCTGGTCAACTGTAGCCTTGGCCTAAAACCTGAACTATTCAGGAATGGCGAGCAGGTGGGCTGCCACCTTTATTGCAGGTGATATATAGAATGTTGATCGAATGTCAAATGTACCAGTAGGTTATACATATTGGAGTTCTTCTACGTAAAAACAAATTCCTTAAACGACGTTGTTGGTGCGATGGCTGATGCCCGAGGACATCTGATGCATCGGAGGCTGATGGACGAGGTAACGGGTTCGTGTCCTGCTGCTGGACCAATTGCATGGCATCTCACTAATAAATAAGTACATAATAAATAAATAATGCTGGACACTATCACACAGCATTACGTAGCCCCAAACTAAGCTGAGCTTGTATTATGGGAACCACATGACTGATATACTGCTTTTTTCTTTTGTAAATACATACATATTATACATAGAAAACACCCAGACCTGTGACAAATATCCGCAAATAATGCAAAAATTTGTCCCGCAGCGGGAATCGAAAGCGTAACCTTCTGCGTTTCCGGTGGAAATTCGCCCACTGCGCCACAGAGGCCGTCAACAACTAATATTATTAAGGAATGCGAAAGTTTGTGTGTACGTATGTTTGTCCCCACTCAACTCCGCAACGGCTAAACGGATTTAAATGAAACTTGGAATATACATAGATTGTTACCTAAAATAACACATAGGTAACTTATGTACTACGTTACTACGTCGTATCTTCAGAAAATAATCACAATGAAGAATTTGCAAAAGGAATGAATAAATGAATGAATTAATTAATGAACACTTTATTGCGTAAAACATATAATATGGTACAATGGGTGACCTTATCGCTGAAAGCGATTTCTTTCAGACAACCTTTGGATGGAGTAAGTGAAGGTTACTTGTAGGAGCTGGATGAAGTCAAGCTATGATCAGTGCACCACGGCGCTCATTAGTGGAGACCTGACTGACATGCTGGATACAGCAAAGGTCTGGATAAGGCTGATGATGATGACGAGGAACTGTAAGATCCTGGAGCGAGGTCCGTTGGCACGCGTCATGCACCTGTCATTCCATCTTGGAGCCAGTATCCCAACTATGTGAGCTGTTTCAAGTCATAAGAGAACAGCTCTTCATCAAATTAGGAACCTGTATCTCTTTAAACGTACTGTTCCTTCGGCCGGGTGGCATATTTTTTGCCAAATTTACAAATTATGCAGTTTTTTGTTCTTTGGTACATACTCAATAACTAATCAACAATTTTTTATGGGACTTGAAAATAGAACAAGCACCATGTGCATGTGAACCATAAATACTCAACCAGTTATTGTAATCATCAATATAATGTTTAATCTGTTATGATTAAAATGTTTGTGTCTTGATGAGATTCAAGTTCAACGTGGACGTATCATTTTCAACCACCATCTACCCGAAACCTTTATTTTTATTTTTTTAACTTGAATTGAAAATAAGATTGTGACCTGGATTAACACATTAACTACTTTTGAGCTTACTTAACCCTAGGCTAGGCGAGCTTTTCCATGAAACGTTAGGGCGCGTGTAGAGCATTTTGCCGCCCATGTTTAATTACTATTTTCCGAACAAATAGATAAAAATAAACTTTTTTTTATCACAGGGGTTTAAAATTAAACATTAGCTATAAGAAAATAAAAGATTTAATTATAATAGTTAATAACTAATTATGAGGCACTTTGAGTTAGAATCAAATAATATATTTTTAATGAACAAGTATTTCGTAATCTACATAAAATCGAAAAAAGACTATAAAGCTATAATTATTATAATAAATATGTCATCGTCTTCGCTAGTATATTTTTCAACAAAAAATAATTTTGCACAGGTCCACAAAGTGATCATGACACAGTAACGTTGAGCATATTTACACCCTTTTTTGGTCCTCCTATGTTTCAAAGAAGGAACTTTCTTGTCAACCATTTTTCCATTGATGTATGTCTTGCACGCTGAAAATCTAAAAAATATACTTAATATACTTTACATTAACGAAGAACAGACTTAAGTTTATTCCTTGTACCAGAGATGAGGACAACTAGTCAGGACCGTAAATATAACAAAAACGTAATTAGTTCTACCACCTGCCACCAGCGCGGGTCAAGCCACAGTTATAGTCCGCGGCATCTGTGCTGAGGCTGTCATTTATAAATTCCATTTTTTTTTGTATTTTATCAATTTGACTTGCGTGAATTATTAATTAAGCCTTTGTTATTAATTTTATATCAAAACGTTTATTTAATTATTAATTCTTTGTTTTTGCATGCCGTATTATTCGTTAAGGTATGTGATACCAATGTTTATACTTATGATCTTTGTATAGCCATATTTTTTTGCAAATAAACATTCTGATTCTCTTTTTCTGATTCTGATGGCAAATAGTTAGTACACTTTGGGCGTTGCGCGTTGTATTTGTCACAATGAAATCGTCATAATTATGTACTTATATTGTATTGCTCATTGTTTCTCGAATAAATAAATATTACAAATGAGAAACGACGTTTTTGTAAAATTCTAATACAAAAATAAACATTTTTTTTTAGTACGGAACAATAGAACAGTAGCACATGTACAATTTAAAACGATTTTAAAACGACATTAAATTTCAACTGCAGAAGTTTAAAAACTGTGTCTCAAATACCAACAAAAAGTATTAGCTATAGTTCTAGACTATTTTAAGAAAACAAAAACAGTTTAGTAAGTAAACTGTGTGTGTTTATGGGAGTGTATGTAGAGTGTTTGATGTAAAGGTATGATAGATAGATATTTACTAAAGTTATGATAAAAGATATTTATTTACTGTGAATATGGTAGGTGTACATCAAATTTATAATGTTGCATGATGATGTTTTTATTATATCTAGAACTCTATTTAGTTTTAAAACGCTTAGCCTATATATTATATATTTCGCTGCTTATGCTGAAACTTGATAGCTATATAGTCTGACCTTAGCCTACCATGCAAGCTGTGTTGACTAGTTTTGAACACCTCTATGATGTCCATGTTATTATGACCATAATAAGTAGTGCAGTACAACCTGTTTACAGTACACCTTACAATTCGAGTTTTAAATACCTAATTATTAGCTTCTGCTCGCGACTTCACTCACGTGGTACCCGGATTAAAAAGCATAAGGTGTTAATCCAGGTCACAAACTGTGTATATTCCAAATTTCATCCTAATATCCGTTACACCACACATACTTTTGCATTTATAACATTAGGGTGACTATTTGACCAATGGTTTTTTCGATTCGTAATTTGTAGCTAGGTTAGATCCAGCCGTGTGAAGTGACAATCTGCTGTCGGCTGCTAATAGAGGCGTTGAGCTGAAGACAGGGCGCAGTGGTGCTCATTAGGACCATGGCATAGGCATTATGACCAGTCCAGCGCAGAAGCCTGATCAGAGGAATAGATAATTAATTATTATCACATTAGAAATATACCACGATTACTGTCAAAATTCTATGTTATTTGACGGTTCTTACGATAAATATCTAACGTGACAATCAGGCACCAGCCGTGGCATATGGCAGCAAAGGGAGGCTTTTACTCAGCAGTGGGTGAAGTCAGGCCGCGGATGATGATGATGTCCAATCCAACAGTGGACTGCTACAGGCTGATGACGATGATGATGATGCTGATGATCTAGGTAATCTTGAAATTCACTTGGAAACAAAGAATTCGTTGAACATTAATGAAAACCTCATTTCGTTGCCTAAAACGAAAATTGTTTTGAAGTTGCTAAAAAACGTGAAAAATTCGGCGAAACGGGTTTGGGGCGTTTGATAGCGGGATGAATGAATAAATAAGAAGAATAAGAATAAGAATGATTTATTTCATAAAACTTATAGATACGGGTACATAGTGCTTATACTGTAACTAAAGCCGGGGATACACATGCCAGTAAATCGGGAAAGTAGCTGGCATAATGTGCCCTTGCATCCCAGTATTCTTATCGCGTATACACAGGACAGTTCGTGAGAGTCACTCGTATCTATTCTTACGCGAAACAAAAAACGTGCACCTACGTCAACGAGTCAGCTACTGGTATGCCCGTAGCTGTTGCGTCTGTTCACACGTGCCAGTTTGGCAACCCCCCGCGACCACTCCCTCAACGGGCATGTACGTAAATGAAATGTTATGCTAGCTATATGTATGACAGTTATAGACATGCTAGTTCGCGTATACTGGTATGCTAGTGTGCAAGCTACGGGCATGTTTATCCCCGGCTTAAGAGTAAAAAAAAAAAGAAATACCAACGTGTACGAATGAATAAATGAACACATGAATGCGTGAAATATGAAACATGTAAAACATGTTTCTAGTCGGCTACAAACAAAAAGAGTTAAGCAACACTTCACTCCGTAACTACTTGGATGGATGACCTTTTGATTGACCGCATGATTATGATTATGATTTAGGGTGGTCAAAACTCTGACGTAAGAGTTTGTCGCTAGCTCATACGAAGAAGAAGACAGCACACTTTATTTTTTGATTGCTCGCGTGGATGGCCTGTCTGCAGTAACTCCAATTTGTGGCCATCTGCACCACACTGTCCCTTGTCTCTAAGCTGGTCAGACCATTGGGTTGGGGATCTTCCTTTGGAACGTTTCCCCTCTTCATGGCCGATGATGACCAGCTTTTATAAGTTATCGGCTCTACGTCTCGCTTAACTCTGATGATTGGTTAAGGCATTGATATATACTGACTATCGGGTTAAGGACTCCGAAGTAAGCCACTTCACGAACGATCCGCGTGTAGCACACGTGCGGATC
The DNA here is from genome assembly GCA_951804965.1 of Horisme vitalbata. Lineage (NCBI taxonomy): Eukaryota > Metazoa > Arthropoda > Insecta > Lepidoptera > Geometridae > Horisme > Horisme vitalbata. The sequence goes on from OX638093.1 coordinate 1,505,437, forward strand.
AAAATACCCTAGTTTATACAACGTCAAAATAACCTAGTTTTTACAACGACCGCTTGCACTCCGCCCGTACGAAACTACGATAGCTAAGTAGAGTTTCGGGTTCCGTGTTATGTAAGCGGTTTTTTGCCCCATTAAATCTAGAAGTACTACCTGCTTGTTACCTTTTTAGGGTTCCGCACGTTAACATGGAGTGAACATGCGAATTTTGCCAAGCGGGTTTGTAAGGATAACTTAATTTTGTATTTTCTTGTATTCTAGTTATTAATATTACGTTATAAAGTGTGTATTCCTTACATACATGGTTTTTAAGACTTTGATTTTTTGTATTTTAAGTGCTAGCCCACACTTCAGGGAAATCTCCAAGATTTTTATATATCCCAAAAATTTCGTCTCAGGCGTTTTTATGGAAAGGTCGCGTGTTCAAATCTCGACTGGGTCGAAATTTTTGGTATACATATAAATGTTTTAAAACTTTGTTAGCTTACATTAACATTACATTACATTTACATTACAATTGGTGTTCTTAGCATCTCTGCCCGGTCACTACTTGGATGGTTGGCCGTTTATTGCATTTAGATCTGAGCGCTTCTGTGTATCGATGGGGACGGATGTTTGGTCCCGGTCAGTAAGCCATGATAAAGGCAAATTCCGACGTCAAAATTGGCCACAAGCGCCATTGGAGAGGCCTATGTCCAGCTGTTGACTACTATAGGCTAATGATGCTGAACTACGAAGTTGGAAGATTAATTTAGCCTGAAAAAGAACCTTCTGTACGTACTCGCACTTGGTCGTATTTACTTTTGTTTTTCATCGGAAATTATGGCATTGCCTTTGGTTTCGAGTTTTTTCGGAAACGGGAACCAATTCGAAATTGGGTTTGAGAATGACCCCTTTATAGGACTTTTTCATTGAAGATTCAATTGAGTTTTTAAGTGTTGCGAAGAAGATGGGATTACTTTTAACAGAATTTTCGTAGGTTTTCAACAGTCATCTAGATAGCCTTCATCATCATCATCATCTACCTAAAGATGTCCACTGCAGGACATGGGCCTCCTCTAATGAGTGCCATTGCGCCCTGTCCTGAGTTCGACGCATCCAGCTTTTACGAGCAGCCTTACGCAGATCGTCACTCCACCTGATCGGAGGGCGTCCTTCATTACATTTGCCGAGATAACCTTAGTTATATTATAAGACAGGCATGTCAAATAGATACATTACATCATTCTTCTTCTTCTTCTTCGCATGAGCTAGTGACCAACTCTAGTGCCGGGGTTTTTAGGCCGCTTCAAGGCCTCTGTCATGGCTTAACGACTGATAAAGTCTAAACTAACATCTTAAAGAGAATGGAAATAGGCATTTATAATATTAATTTATTTATTTGGCACACAAATGGAAGGCAAATAAACATAAAGAAAAATATAGGTACATCAGCTACCAAAGAGAAGGTATGCTAAAAACAATAAAAAAACGTAATCATTTCACGGTCTCCCTGTTGCGGCGAAACATCGACTCTTCGAAGGAAACCAGCGCTGTTATCTAAGGTAACAGCTTCCTTCGAAGAGTCTTCCAAAGCACGAAACGCCAGAACAAAATGTCAAACGATCACCCATCCAAAAAGTTACAGGGCAGTGTTGCTAATAACACCAAAGCAAGCCACGAGCGCTTACGAGGTCAATCAATTGGTTTAGTACTGTAGTTTAACTCGTTATCCACTTGTAATGGTTCAAGTTCAGTTTAACTGTAATGTTTAAGGTAGTGTATTGGTTACCTTGGAACCACTACAATATGGGTTGAATAACTAGAGTCTAGCTAATAATTTAAGTAAATAGGAGCCTTCAGCATTTTTTTCTCTAAAAAGGCCTGTAAAGGGGTAACAAAAAATGCATTTAGCTGGCTATTTTAATTGACCAATATAGCATTTTTATTTTCAATACATTGCCGAGTGTAGCACGTCAAGATTCTGCAACTGGATCTCTGAGCAATTTTTTTCGTACACGCCGGGCATATTGCGTCTAGATCGAGGAGAAATATCTTTGCAATATCGCCGGACTACACTTGGTGTGTATTGCAGCAATTGTTGCACTGTGTTGAGAGATATAATCTGCAACTTGACAGCTATACAATTGCAGCAACAAATTGTCAAATAACTTGCCCGTATACGAGCTTACACTTATTTGGGGGTAGGTTGTGTAGTAAAACAAACTTTAGCGGTAGATTTCTTTGTGAAGGGCTCCTCCGGAGAAGTACTAAATGTAAGAAGATTACAGTAGACGGTAAGAAATTTTTTGGGATACATAAAAATCTTACTACCATCATGCCTATTTCTGCCGTGATGCACTACTGTGTTACGGTCTAAAGGGTGTGGGTGCCGGTTAAATTACAGGCACATGAGGCTTAAATGCCTCAAGATGGATACAGAGTGTTGCATCGTAGGGCACGTTTTAAACATCCGTGATCTGCGAAACAATACTTTGTTATATATTATGGTTACCACTTAACGTCAGGTGGGCCATGTGCGTAGTTCCAGGACATGGACTTTATTTTACTTTATTACGCTACATACATTTTTCAAGATATAAGAGGCTTGTGGCTATCAAGTTCTCGAGCGAGTTGTCGCTACCGAGTCACTTCTCGGAATCCCAAAGCCTCGTTATTTTCTTTTGCAATCCCTCCCACCAAAAATCATACATACATTGATATGTATGTATGATTTTTGGTGTATTTGTGGTTAATACTGATGCATTACTATGGTTAGATAGCACTTTCATATTTTTTTGTTTTTATTCTACTAATTTATCAAACAGGCGACATACGGTCCTCCTGATGGTAAATGTTTGTATGATCTGCAGATATTTGGCTCGGGTCTATGTGTTTTCTTTTTATTATGTGTAAGTATTTACACAAAAAACTTTATATAATGAGAATAGGTATCTGTTATAACAATGTGGTTCCCATGATACAAGCTCTGCTTAGTTTGTAGAACTGAAAAACTTGTGAGGCAGTCCTAGCACAGAGGGCCTAGTACGAGTTGTACAATTCGAAAACTTTTATAGGTATACTATATCGAGCTCAATTTTGAAGTCCCTTTTTTCGTTTTGCGTGATAATTATTGCAATTTGCAAGAAGATTACATTACCTACGTTGTTCGATCAGTTTCTACTTAAAACCAGTTGCGTAATTTACAAAAAAGATACATTAAAAGTGAGCTGAATATGGTAAAACAAGAAAGTTTTCGATTTGTGCAACTCGTACTAGGGGTATTGCAGAACGTTAAAGGACAAGGACAATGTTTAACTTTGTTAAACGTTGTCTTATTGATGATAATAATTGTAGCTCTGACTTAATTTTAGGTCAACAACACCCAAAAAGTATTTATTATTATTTTATATTTTTATAAAATTATTTTTATATATTTTATATAAAGATATTTTAGTATTATTTTTCTCATTTTTATTTAATTTAATTGTTTATAAGTACGATTTTTTTATAGAAAATGTTATATACATATAATCCCAGCCGTAATTTTTTTCGCATAATCCTCTCTATACAGAGTTTGTTTGGAAGAGATCGCTTCTAAGTGATAAGACTTCATATTGTACCTTTTATTTTTAAGATTCGGTTTGCTTTTTTTAAATTAAGGTGTACAATAAAGATTTTTCATTCATTTATTCATTCATAAACTTAATTGTAAGAGTTCTAATCACGTATTTTTAACTGTGGACAACCATAGTCTAATCACCCCATTCTGAGATAACACACGACTTCAAATTCACCTTGTATAAAATAAGTGTAAGGTTTTGTGATCGTTTGACGGTTGTGGCTGGTTCTACTTCAATTGCCTTCTCTTGAAGGCTTTTCCGGAAACGGTTTATTTGTATCGATTCACTTCAGAATACTCAAACTACGAATTGTATTACGAACTAAGTGAACTAACCCTTTGACTGTAATAACATGGAAAGCAGTTTATACATTCACTAATTTGCTTATAAAACACTTCATGATCAGCATATAGCAGTCCACTACTAGACATCTGGTGAGTCTTCTAGTGAGCACCACCGCGCCCTGTCCTGAGCTCGACGCATCCAGCTTCTACCAGTAGCCTTTCGCAAATCGCCACACCACCTGGCCAAAATATCAAAATATCAAACTTGGCAACGAGCAATTGGACCATCTGATGGTATATGATCTCCTCCCTGTATACAAGTAATAGCTGCATTAACTTGTGTACTTTTGTATCCGCGGTTTCATTAGGGAATGCCTATGTCCTGTAGTGGACTGCTATAGGCTGATGATGATGAAGTTTAACATATTTACAAAAAAGCTAATATGCGCCGGAAATTTGGAATCAACCTGCTTTCTTAGTAAATGCGTTTTTATAGTTTCAACTATTTGGAAGTTGCCCAAATTAGGGGAGTCTTTGAAGTAGGACGACATTTTACCGAATTCCTTTAAGTTTGTCGTACCTTGGACTTGTTTTGTTTGGATGTGAAAAGTTTGTTTTTTCCTCCGGTTCTACTTCCTATTATATATTTATACTAGCTTCCGCCCGTTCCGTTTGTGGTTCTTAGATAAATAGCAGAATGGTTCCAGAATTACTTACTGCATGGTTCATCAATAAAAAGCGATTACAATGATTCCATACGGCCATTGCTGCTGCTTCGCGTTGAGCTGCTTCATCGCACTGAGTGCCACACGTTACGCTGTCGGCGGTACTCATCGATATAATCTATGAGTACTGTCGCCAGTACTCTACGCTTTGTACTGCCGGTATTACGACGGCATAGAACGTCTTGTTGTAGGGTGTGTCATGTCAGTCTTTGAACGAAAAATGGAGATAAATGAGCAATACTGCGGTGAGCTCCATTACCTCTCCGGCAACGAGAAAAGACAAAAATCTACTCAAAGATTTTTGTGCAAAACAAACAAAAATAAAACTCAATTTCAGAAAATTATATTTTCATAGTATCTTATTATTACTCGATAATTAATAACAACAGATGCAACAGATGCTGGACGGCCTAGCATCAGCCTCGGCATGAATTTGGAAAAGACCAAAGTTATGGTCAATGACCGAATTGATCCGAGTCCTGTCGTCGTTAATGGACACCTTCTTGAAGTTGTTTCGGAGTATACATACCTCGGGCAGATATTGCAGTTGGGTAGAAACAACTTCGAGAAGGAGGCCAAGAGGAGGATTCAGCTGGGTTGGGCAGCATTTGGAAAACTACGTCGAGTTTTCTCGTCACCTATACCGCAATGTTTGAAAACGAAAGTTTTCAATCAGTGCGTCCTAACCGTCATGACATACGGAGCCGAAACGTGGACACTCACAGTACGGCTAGTCCACCAGTTTAAAGTCGCTCAGCGAGCTATGGAAAGAGCTATGCTCGGGGTTTCTCTGAAGGATAAAATCCGTAACGAGTTTATCCGACATAGAACTAAAGTTGTCGACATAGCTCAGAGAATCAGGAAGCTGAAGTGACAGTGGGCTGGCCATATCTGCCGAAAAACCGATAACCGATGGGGTAAACGAGTTCTTGAGTGGAGACCGCGGCTCGGCAAACGTAGTGTAGGACGCCCTCCGGCCAGGTGGGGTGACGATCTGCGAAAGGCTGCTGGTAGAAGCTGGATGAGTCGAGCTCAGGACAGGGCACAATGGCGCTCATTAGGGGAGGCCAGTCCATGTCCGTCAGACCATGTCCAGCAGTGGACTGCGATAGGCTGATGATGATGATGATGATGAATCGATAATGGTCTACGCTTCTATCCTTTGGCAAGCGGACAGAGCCATCCTTTTCCTTCCAGTTCTTACAAGAAGGAAACTTATCAGCGTCTTCTTTGATCATATCCATATCATCACATCATATTTGATCATAGCTTTTTCTGCTATCATTATGACTGCTGCATTAAGGTTCCCACTAGGAACTGCTGGCATTATAGACGTATCCACTATCCTCAAGTTAGTAACACCATACACTCTGAGTCGACCATCGACAACAGCACCCATAGGACATGTACTAGTCGAGTGATAAACACTAACAGTCGTAGAATATAACATTTCCAATATGTATAATTATTATAAATATAATTTTTCAACTGTAGGAGAAAATCTAGTAAATAGCTAATTCGCAGAATAAATTCGAGAACGTAAATTATTCTTTCTGGCAGTTGAAAAATTAGGCTTGAGTGATTTGTTGAAGAGTGAAATAGTAGATTGTTTTACAAGGGACTAAACCATCCCATTATATACGAGGTTGTTATACTCCCGAGCGTAGCGAGGGAGGATGACAAGACCGAGTTAAAATGGGTGGTTTTGGCCCGAGTAAAACACTCTACTTTTCACTTCGATTGCGAGAAAATAAAACAATTCAAAATTAGTCAATTTTCAAACATTTTATTTCAAATTAATCAACCTTCATAAAACATCACCAAGACGGTTCTATTTTCAAAAAAAAAGATTGACGGAGCACCAAGAAGTCGAGTTTTTATATAAGAGAACGAATGCTTTGTACGGGCTGATGATTTTAGACAAAAATTAAAAAGAAAAAATACTTTTTAGCCCTAGGTATTAAACTCGAGTTTTAGGCCCGCTAAGCTACACTATTATGATACACTTTTTGAGCAAGAGAAGTGAAAAAATAATAACGAATTTCCTTGAAGACGAGTCAGATTTGAATCGAATGGTGGAATACGTTAAAGATTACATAGGAATCGGTAATACAACATTTTTCAATCAAGTTAAAGCATCGTATATTGATCAAGATTTCGCTGAATGTAAGGACTTTGTATTTGGGTCTTATGAATATTTTTATTTTATTTTGAAAACAAAATCCACAGCTCTTGAGTATAATATAAATTAAACTTATCACCTTAACTGAAAGCCAAAGTCGGATTTAAATTTTACGAGTATTACATACTGACATCGACAGTATCATAAAATATCTTGCCTAATTTTACTTACATTATTATAAATACAAGGTAGTACACCTAATAATAATACACTATTTCACTTCTATTGCTCAAAAAGTGTATCATAATAGGGTAGCTTAGCGGGCCTAAAACTCGAGTTTAATACCTTGGGCTAAAAAGTATTTTTTCTTTTTAATTTTTGTCTAAAATCATCAGCCCGTACAAAGCATTCGTTCTCTTACATAAAAACTCGACTTCTTGGTGCTCCGTCAATCTTTTTTTTTGAAAATAGAACCGTCTTGGTGATGTTTTATGAAGGTTGATTAATTTGAAATAAAATGTTTGAAAATTGACTAATTTTGAATTGTTTTATTTTCTCGCAATCGAAGTGAAAAGTAGAGTGTTTTACTCGGGCCAAAACCACCCATTTTAACTCGGTCTTGTCATCCTCCCTCGCTACGCTCGGGAGTATAACAACCTCGTATATAATGGGATGGTTTAGTCCCTTGTAAAACAATCTACTATTTCACTTCTCTTGCTCAAAAAGTGTATCATAATAGTGTAGCTTAGCGGGCCTAAAACTCGAGTTTAATACCTAGGGCTAAAAAGTATTTTTTCTTTTTAATTTTTGTCTAAAATCATCAGCCCGTACAAAGCATTCGTTCTCTTATATAAAAACTCGACTTCTTGGTGCTCCGTCAATCTTTTTTTTTGAAAATAGAACCGTCTTGGTGATATTTTATGAAGGTTGATTCTTCCCTTCACGGTAGAATGCGAACTGTTTCGTTGAGGGTTATTGAAGGTATAGAGATTTAAAAAAAAAGATGGTATTGGCGCTAAATCTCTAGAATTTTCTTCATTCCAAATCACAAACTTTTACGTTTAACTTCCTGACTTTAACTTTCAAATTGTGAACGTGAAAAATGTCATCAAGTGATAGTGAAGATGCTAATATGCAAATGGAAGAAAAGGGCAAAGAAATAATTATGAATCTGTTGACAAAATCACGTGAAATATATTTAAAGAGTTACGAAAATTTTATGAAATGGAGAGATGAGAAACGTGTGGATTCTTTTACAGAAGGGGTTTTTCTCACTTATTTTGATGAATTATCGAAAAAATTCAAATCGTCGACTCTTTGGAGCACATATTCAATGTTAAGAATGACCTTAAAAACGAGACACGACGTCGATATTAAAAAATATGTAAATTTAACGGCTTTACTGAAGAAATTGTCCCCTGGATACAAGGCAAAAAAATCTAAAGTCTTGACGACACAAGAAATCGAAACATTTTTAAATAACGCTCCAAATAAACAATACTTGGCAACAAAGGTAACCTACTTATGTACTCTACTCAAACTAAATAAATAGATACCTACCTACATACCTAAATTATGTACCTAGGTTATTACGATTATTAACACACTTATTTTTTTGTTCAACAGGTTGCTTTAATTTATGGAATCAGCGGTGCATGCAGAGGAATAGAGCTTGCCAATATAACGCTAGAAGACGTAGAAACGGATACAAACCTACAAGCTGTGAGTCTGCCGAACACGAAAACAAACAAAGAGCGTAAATTTGTCATCAGTGGAGAATACCTTAATATAGTTAAAGCCTATCAGGAGTTACGTCCCACTAATGTTTCAACGAGAAGATTTTTTCTAAATTATCAAAATGGTAAATGCACAAGGCAAGTCATAGGCAAAAATAAATTTGGTAACATGCCTAAAGATATTGCCACTTATCTAAATTTACCAAATCCGGAACTCTACACGGGCCATTGTTTCCGCAGAACATCCGCGACTCTGTTGGCGGACTCTGGTGCGAATATAACGACATTAAAACGCCACGGTGCATGGAGGTCCGATCAAGTGGCTGAAGGTTATATAGAGGACTCTATACAAAACAAGTATCACGTCACGCAGCGGATTATGGAAGGAATCAATATTCTACCAAACATTACAGAACCCCAAGCATCTACATCGCGGGATTGGATGAATATGTCAACTCAGCTGAAGCCGCACTCAGATCTTAATAATGCAGGAAACTCAAGCATGATTCGAGTCTCTCCAACTTTTACTCCACAACAATCAACTCAAAATATTATCACATCCCAATCACAGAGAACCGAAATAAAATTGCCCGGGAAAAACATATCACTAAACATTCAAAATTGCTCTAACTGCACATTTAATTTTTAATAAAATTTCTGAAAATTGACTAATTTGGAATTGTTTTATTTTCTCGCAATCGAAGTGAAAAGTAGAGTGTTTTACTCGGGCCAAAACCACCCATTATAACTCGGTCTTGTCATCCTCCCTCGCTAAGCTCGGGAGTATAACAACCTCGTATATAATGGGATGGTTTAGTCCCTTGTAAAACAATCTACTATTGGATCTTTAAACGGATCTTTGCTTAGTAACCTTATCTTGCCTATGGATTTTGAATGCAGGAAAGTAAGTAAAGAGAAAATACTGTTATGTCCTAGAACTTGATTACTGAACCTGTCATATATCTCGGGTTTCTACCCAAAGACTACAGCACAAGATAGTAGAAGGTTCGGTGTTGTTTTCCCTGCAATAACTCCGAACACTTGGTAGTCTCCGTAAGTTTGAGTTTCGTTCAACGTGACGATTCCAACAATCACTGGGAATGGTATAATTGTTGGTAACAGTACTACTGGATCTACTACAGATTGATCCGTTTTGTGCACTATAGCTACAGCTAGCTGTTCCTGCCAGTTATCACCAACTAGCAATTCAACTATTGTTTTTATACCAAAAGACTCTAAGTGTTCTTTAATCCCTATTCCAGATAGCATCAAAAGTTGTGGGGTTTTAAACACTCCTGCGCAGACTAGAATTTCTCTACTCGCTCTGTAGACAAATATCTTATTATTTTTGTAAGCAACCACCGCCTTTTGTTTTTATTGAAAATAATTTTTATCCCGTATGTCTCTCTAAGCACAAACAAATTCTTCCTATCCTTGACTGGATGTATGTGAGTGAATGCTGTACACTGTCCACCATTAATCAGAGTGTACATAATTTGTGCGTACCCTAACGTCTAACGGTCTATAACTATCCTATTGCCTAGTTCTCCAAATGAAACTAAGTAAGGGTTAGCAGCTAAGCTAGGCTGTCTAGCTACTCCCATTGGTCCATCGTATCCATGAAAGACTCCAAACGGTGAGTTTTCAACTACAGGATCTCTAAGCTTCTCGCTTTTCTTGAAGTAAGGAAGAACATTTTCATATCTCCAAGAAGGATCATCAACAACATCTGCCCAGTAGTTGAAATCGATTGGTGCTCCGCGAACATGGATGAAGTGGTTCATGCAACTGCTGCCACCCAGCATTTTGCCTGAAGTGAGCTTGGTGACGCTGCCTGGTTGAGAGATGGCTGAGTAGTTGTTGTAAGTAGATGTAAAGTTCCAGTCTAATCGTGTCAGCGGTAGAGTCACGAAGAGTGGAGGTAGCTGAAAAACTTTGTAGTTGAATTTTAGGTTGAAAATAGAAGGTATTGAACAAACAAAATAATAAATAATTCTGGACATTCACACACAGCATCATCTAGCTTTAAACAGAGTTTGTGTTTTCAGGAATCTCCTTTTTTTAGTTACTAACTTCCACCCGCGACTTCGCTTACCTGGTTCTCGGATAAAAAATAGATCATCCAGATCATCCAGGCCGCAACGGAGTTGTGTGGGACTTATTATAAATATTATTCTTAGAAAACTTCAAGATCCGAGAGAAATATTACAGATCACACAAACATTTTTCTCGCAGCTGAAAGGCTCGTTAAGATATTGGCCCCGGCATTTCAGTCATTGTGTCATGCCGAGGACCTTTTGGCGGCCGAATAACGCCGCCACCAGAGGAAGCCACTAAAACTTCCTAAAATAAATAATATCATACAAAACTGAAATAGCAGGCACATAAGGCTTAGCACCATATGCCTCAAGTTGATGGACGAAGCATGCGTAAACTTTGTTACAGGTAATGGTTACCACGAAACAGCAGATGGGTCATTTACTTGTTAATCTTCATCATCATCATCAGCATATAGCAGTCCACTGATGGACATAGCTCGACGCATCCAGGTTCGGTAGGCGAAGCCGCCACTATGAGTGTCCGAGTACAGGACCAGCAGTCTAAACCCATCCAACTGCGCCGCGGAGTGAGACAGGGAGATGTCATATCTCCGAAACTGTTCACAAGCGCGTTGGAGGATATGTTTAAGACGCTGGACTGGAAAGGTATGGGCATAAACATAAACGGCGAGCACATCTCACACTTGCGATTCGCTGATGACATAGTCCTAATGGCGGAGTCGCTGGAGGAGCTGCAACAGATGCTGGACGGCCTAGCATCAGCCTCGCGAAAGATAGGTCTCGGCATGAATTTGGACAAGACCAAAGTTATGGTCAATGACCGAATTGATCCGAGTCCTGTCGTCGTTAATGGACACCTTCTTGAAGTTGTTTCGGAGTATACATACCTCGGGCAGATATTGCAGTTGGGTAGAAACAACTTCGAGAAGGAGGCCAAGAGGAGGATTCAGCTGGGTTGGGCGGCATTTGGAAAACTACGTCGAGTTTTCTCGTCACCTATACCGCAATGTTTGAAAACGAAAGTTTTCAATCAGTGCGTCCTACCCGTCATGACATACGGAGCCGAAACGTGGACACTCACAGTACGGCTAATCCACCAGTTTAAAGTCGCTCAGCGAGCTATGGAACGAGCTATGCTCGGGGTTTCTCTGAAGGATAAAATCCGTAACGAGTTTATCCGACATAGAACTAAAGTTGTCGACATAGCTCAGAGAATTAGCAAACTGAAGTGGCAGTGGGCTGGCCATATCTGCCGAAGAACCGATAACCGTTGGGGTAAACGAGTTCTTGAGTGGAGACCGCGGCTCGGCAAACGTAGCGTAGGACGCCCTCCAGCCAGGTGGGGTGACGATCTGCGAAAGGCTGCTGGTAGAAGCTGGATGCGTCGAGCTCAGGACAGGGCGCAATGGCGCTCATTAGGGGAGGCCTATGTCCAGCAGTGGACTGCTATAGGCTGATGATGATGATGATGATGATGATCCAGGTTCTACCAGAAGCCTGTGCTTGTTCCATCTTCAAGTATTATAAAAAAAAACGTGAGGTTACCAATGCTTCCATAGGAGGATTCCCACCCGCTTCGAGCACCAGCACGTTGACCTTGGGATCCTCCGTCAGTCTGCTGGCCACCACCATGCCGGCTGTACCACCGCCGACGATGATGTAGTCGAAACATGTTTTATCTGTTATGTTTAAATTTGACCTAAGCAATTTGTTAGTTAGTATGAAGATTGCTTACTTATTTTTAACTCATGTGGTTATCGGTTTTATTATTTTTCGGTGAGGGTTTATTCGTCATCATCATTCTCTTGCCCTTGTCACACACTAGGTGGGATCGGCACAACATGTTTTTTCACTTCTATCAGCCGTCACATCTGTGTCCACTCCTTTTATTCTCATATTCTCATTAGGCTCCTAGACATGAGCACACCTGTCGGCGGCAGTTTTTTGTGTTTGTAGCGTGCCGCGTCCGCATTTGTCAACGGCTGCCGCCGACGCGTCGAACGCTGCCGCCGGCCGATGTGTTGACGGCTGCAGTTGCCTCTGCCGTTGCCGCTTGTGTATAAGAGCCGTTTCACATAATCCATCCATTTCTTACTGATGCACATCATCATAAGCATTTACTTTTGACAACTACCTTATCAGGCCACAGCTCGCCTGTCAGGTGAAGAGTTGCCAGCAACCCCAAGGGTAGTTGAATGGCTTTGATGACAGCCAGCGCAGCCGCTGCCTCCGCCATTTTACTAAAAAACAGACCAACTTGCAACTTCATACTTACTACTTTTATACATTTTTAATTTTCTTTTTCATCATAACTTCTCTTTGTACCCAAAGGTTTAAGACTTCTTTTCTTACATCTACTTACCACATACTTTAGGTATTATTGTATGTAATTTTATCTATTTAAATGTATAAGAAATGGATTCTAAGAGAGCCGACTGACTGACTCTAAGACTCTCTCCCTCTCAAGTACGTGCATGTTATTTTTTTTTCAGCCGTGAACCTACGCCCTCTGGATCGGAAGTGGTTCTATATACCCGCCTTGATGAGAATAAAGTGGTCCGCAAATAGAGTCCTTGACTGTACTAACAAATTAATTCATTCCTAACGGACTAATATGTATCTACAATGTAATTAATATGCTGTCAGATTAAAAGACCTGAATTCAGTTAGTTTAAGCCCCTAAAAGATATGAACTAGTCACTAGTTTTATTAACTAACCTATTATTTTTAGACCAAGAGATAAAAAGTATGCTAGCTCGCTTAATAAATACCTAAGTAGGTAAATATTTTTAACAACAATCTTATACCGACTGCAAATACTTAGTAACCTGAATACTTATTTACCTACTTACCGCAACTAAAAACTATAGATTTAGTTCCGATGACCATTTGTGGTCTTCACCATCAGTTAGTTCTACTTCACTAAATAGTGAACGAGTATTTTTTTGATAACGCTACGAGTTAGGTTCTATAGAATATTCAATATACTATTTGTTGCAGACAATTTGCTTAAGTAGCCATTGAATCAACAGCCTAGCCTCTTTACTAAACAGCGCCATTCAAATAGCGGTATGATTGATATTCAGCGATTTGATCAAACAGCTAGGCAAATGACTTGGATTGATGACGGTTCATACTTGCCTTGCCTGTTCATTTCAATTTAATTCCACTATCTGCCACCTAGCGCCGAAACTCTCCAAACTGACAATATGGCGTTACCAAACAACTTCCATGGTGTTTTCCAAAGTTGAAAAATAGTACACTAAAATTATGATGGGACTGACTCCAGCAATTAAATTTTTACCCTATCATACGAATGGCCAGAATGGCAATATAAGCCAGCCAATTTATAAAATGTACAACATTAAATGCACAAAGCTACTGCAGAATATGGGTTTAATATCATTCAGGCCGCTAGTTGAACGGCGCTGTCCAGTAAAGAGGCTAGGCTATTGATTGAACGACTAATTAAGTTGGTTGCGACATACCTATATATTACGAATATTCAAAGCGTTAAGAGCTGTACTTATTAATATTCAGTAAACATTATATAGTCGTTAGCGCCCTGCACACGTAAAGTTTGGACTACGGGAAACAGCACGCGCCATTCCAACCCGCACTCCGAAACGTACGTGTAGATGCGCGGGCCTGACAGTCCAATCTGGCATGTGGACGCGAAGGCAAATCTCACAATTTTAACCGCACATCACGTCAGTGATCAGTCCCAGATGCGCGGTCCGATCTTTACGCGCCATTAGCACGACAGTTTGATACACAGTTGGTTTGGAACACAGTCCCGATGCACGGCCTGATCTTTACGTGTGCAGGGCGCTGTTATGTTAGGTATCTAAATAAATATACAATTGTTATTATTTTTCAGTTTAGACTACCCTTCTCTACTGATACTTTACTAGTAACAATAGCATGTTTCTTGAAACTTGTAACGGCTGAGCATACGGGCTGGATCGGTCGGCCCGCGACTTTCTAAGATAAGTTAGTCTTTTGTAGGGTAACCATGATTGTTGTATGTGAACGGACAAAGTCATCATCTCCCCTATCCCACGCTATGTGAGACACTACATGTGTTCTCCCTCCATTACGAATGTCTCTTGTCATCTTAACACTCGCTCAATTTTAGTCATGTCATCTTTTACACAATACATACCCCTCTATCGGCTGGCTCTAGCAAATATATCCCAATTTTCTATTACACTATCTACATCCATTAGAAAGCTGAAAGTCTACGTGTGAAGATATGAGAATGTGGAGATGTATAGTTTTCCTGCTTCACATCAAAAGTACGAACCGATTAGGGTACTTCACGGCGTGCAAATGAAGCCGCGGAAGAAAGGACATATTAATACTTGCATAATAAAACAATTATTTTGTGCACTTTTACAGTCTCTTTTACCTTTTTTTTTGTATATTTATTGTCGTGTCTTTCCAAATAAATTAAAAAATTGTGTTGGTAGCAGGCAAGCAGTGGATTCAAACGGCCCAAGATAGGGAGAACTGGCAAGAGAAGGAGGAGGCCTTTATCCGAAAATGGATATCCCCGGTATAGACAAGGATAATTAATTTAATGTACCTAACTTTATAAATGTATAGGGAAATAAAGGCTATTTTTATTTTATTTTATTTTATTTATTTATAATAAAACAAAGTGCATGTATTTACTGTTACGTATATACGCAAGAACTATACTAAATTGGTCTAGATTTAGCACTACCAAACTATCTCCACACTACAAAGGTTATCTGGAAGAAAATGCTATTTAGCATTAAGTTCGCCTGTGTACTTGTATTTTATCTTGTGCAATAAAGAATTTTCTATCTATCTATCTATTTATTATGATTTATAAACTCTCAGGTGAATATCATGCAGGCAAAGTTGTAGACAGAAACGGAAAGATCAGGAATTGTATAGGCTCTATTAGTACGCCATGCATATTTGATTGTCTAAACATATATTTCGTTGACTATAATACATTACCTTTTGTTTCATAGTGTCCCTTATTATATACGTAAATTTTATAGAGTGGCATCCTACCCTAAGCCTTCCTGATCCTAATCCTTACTAAAACAATAAATGCTCAGGTAAGCATATTTGTTCGTTTGTTACGTTTCAACCGATCATCATACAATTTTGCATGCACGTTGTTAAAGATACAGAATAACATAGGTTACCTCTTATCCAAAAAAAAGGTTAGGGATAAGCGATGCGGCTGCAGCTAGTCACATCACATCACACTAATGTTATAAATTCGAAAGTTGTGTGTGCGTGAGTATATTTGTGGTCGGTTCACTCCTTAACGGCTGAACGGATTTGGATGAAACTTGGAATATACATAGTTAAAAACCTGGATTAACACATAAGGGAATTTCTATCCGGGTTCCACGTGAGCGAAGCCGGGCAGAAGCTTGTATTGTATAAAAAATAAACTCTTTTAATAAATAATTTAAAAACAACAAATTTTAAAATAGTTTTAATCGAAATTATATCTTCGTACTTCACCCAAAACACAGACACCCTCGCCTAAGGCAAACAACGCAAAGGAGATGGAAAAATAACCTTATTGTAGCGTACCTACAGCTACAGCCTTTGACTACCTACTACCTACAATCCTTTAATTAAGAACAGAGAATATAATAACAACCTCCTTTTGCGTTGTAAAAAGAATGGTTTTATTTCTGTCTTTTGAAGTCTATACTATTTTGCATCATCTGCAGTCTAACTTCACCCACTGTTGAGTTTATGCCTCATTTTGTGCGTCATCATCATCCTCATCAGCCTATAGCAGTTCACTGCTGGCCAAGGCCTCCCCTAATGAGTGCAATTGCACCCTGTCCTCAGCTCGACGCATCCAGCTTCTACCAGTAGCCTTTCTCCAATCAAAAACTCGATACCCTAACAGCTATCCCTTTTAGCAGAAATGGCCAGCCCACTGCCATTTCAGCTTGCTAATTCTCTGATCTATGTCGACAACTTTAATTCTATGTCGGATAGTCTCGTTGCGGATTCTTTTGTTTAGAAAATCTCCGCTCATAGCTCGTAGTTTTATACGTGCCAACTACTAATATCATATCAATACCTGCCAATTTATTTACCCAAAGCCGGCCTTTGACTATGTGATTTAATGTATATTACATCTTTCACGTGATCATTTAACACTTCAAACTCAGGGCGAGGCAGGGGGAGGTGCGGTGTCTGGGGAGTTGTGTTGTTCAAAATGTATGATGAGCGATAAAATATTATAGCTCAAGATGAGCTCAAGATAATATATATCATATAGTCAAAAGCTGACTTAATAATTTATTCTGCGCATGATGATGAAGAATCTCCATGACCCGTTGTTTACTGGTGGAGTTAGTGTCGAAATAACCTTGAAAATCCTGGTAAAAAAAATGTGGTTTTGTAAAGAATTTTTAAAAGCTACTCATATATTTAGATTGTATTGATTTGCCTGTAGAGAGTGGTGCTATAATGGTGACATTAAAACATAAAATTTAAAAATGGACATTAGTTTTAGGATCTGTTTTTTTATGATTACTGACAAATAGCACTACCCGTGTGTTCATTTAATGTAGCCATAACAGTAACACCCTGTAAATGTGCGTGCATATATGCGTGTTCTGGGTTGTAAAGGCTTTCAACCTCCATCTTTGGAACCATTTTTTTTCAGTGTGAAAATGCGTTACGCATGTCCTCAAACTCGGAGAGAGTTGGAGGGGTCTTTCGGGCTCTCCGCTAGTGACTAGCGGCCTACCGACTAAAAACACACCGTGTTCCTTCACTCACCGTAGTGCTAGTGCATCATCGAACCATTCATCGCCTGATGAAGGGCTCGAAGCTGCAGTAGCACTTGACTGGATAATGGGGTCCCGGTAGGATTCTACCACGACCCCGTCGGATCTTTGGAACCCAAGCGAACCTGACCTACACAGCGTGCCTGCTGTAAAATAAACAGGGCTCTGGCGACCGGCTGATTGGGGCATATCTCAGCTTTTTACCAGTACAAATTCTCTCGCATTGCCTATTGCCTTCTATTTTGTAGTAGGTTTACTTTTACGGCGTGACTACTTCCCATCAAGTGGCCCGTCTTTTCGTCTGCCAGCTCTGGGATACTGATACCTAACCACCTACTGATGTCGACTGAATCAACACCGAAACATTACGAATGCAAATAAACATCAATTCATCAATCAAGTATTGAGCTAATTGGAATTCAAATAATTATATTTGAATTCCAATTAGCTCAATACTTTATAAACAGTAAAATGTTTATTGCCAAAAATACAATTTGATCGCAATTAATATATTTATGGCGAAAATATTAAATAAAATACGTGGCGCGCGGATGCATACTTGCCCGATTTTAATCACACGAATCCTACTTCCTATTATTAGTTTAAATATGAAAGTTTGTGAGGATGGATGTTTGTTACTCAATCACGTCAGAACGGCTGAAAAGATTTGGATGAAACTTGGAATATACATATGCTACTTTTTATCCTAGTACCACGAAGTGAACTTCAGTGGTTTTTGTTGCTTTTTTCAGGTAAACACATTTTATTGTGTTACAACTTTTAAATGACAAAAAAAGTAATGTACAATTTCCAAAACATAAAAATCCTACTTCCTGTCCTACTAATATAAATTAAAAGTTTGTGAGTATGAGATGTTTGTTACTCTTTTACGCAAAATTACTAATATAAAACTACTATAAACAGATTTTGATGAAGCTTGGAATATACATAGTTTATAATCTGGAATAACATAAAGGCTACTTTTTATCTGGGTTCCATAAGAGCGAAGCCACGGGTGGAAGCTAGTGTATAATATACAGAAGTCCACCAACCGCGGGGCAGGGCCCAAACGGTCGGTGGCTATCAGGGCTGCAGAGAGAGAAACCTCCGCACAATGCGTGCCGAGTCCAGGAGAGCCGCCCTGTCTGACCTTATTATTCTTATTTTTACCACGTCCTTAAGACGGCGAAGACATTAAGTCAGAAACCCTACGGCTTAGTCAGCTCCACACGTATTGACTGTCTTTTCTGAGAGGATGGTTATAGGTGCTGAAGCCTACTCCATCTATAGGATACTCCATCTATATATTATATCTTGTAGGAAATAGAGTTCTTTGTGAAGAGCCCGTCCGGGGAAGTACCGCCACCATGCCTTTTTCTGCCGTGAAGCAGCTTTGCTGTGTTTCAGTTTGAAGGATGTGGGTGCCAGTGAAATTACAGGCACAAGAGGCTTTTCACCTTCATCTTCATGCCTCAAGTTGATGGACGCAGGGCGTTTCATCGTAGAGCATGATCCAAAAAAGCATGATCTATGATGATTAATGCCTTGTAATAGATAATGGTAACCACTTAACATCAGCTGGGCCATGTGCTTGTTCTATCTTCAAGTACTGTAAAACTCAACCCTGTCCCAGACACCACAGCGTCCCACTTGACACTAAATCATCTATATGCAAAGACCTAGTAAAAGTTACCCGACGCTGTATTAATCATCTAGATCAGATGCAAATATCTGAGCTTTAGAGGTGAAATAGAGGTAACCAAAACTGTTAGTTCACGTTAATCTTCCAAATTCAGAAATGAAACTGTAATTATTTGCGGGATCTTATTAATAATGTCTGAGGAATGTCGCCTACTTGGCTCTGGTTCGGATTTAGAGTTGGCAACGATTTTACTATATAATTTAATCCCGAATACCGAGTTGTTGGTAACACACGGGATCAGATTGTGTCTTGCGCCCATCATATCTTGCAACACCCTCGTATATCAATCCGCTGCTGAACGTCAGCTTCACTCCAAAGCAGAAGAGACGTCGGGCGGGGGTGTGGCGCGGGCGTGGTGCAGCGCAGAACAGGCGCGCTAACGGAAAGGCGAGCCGCGGGCGAACACAGTGGGTGCATTAGGGGCATTTTTTTTAAATTTACTATGGGCCAGCTCTTGACCTCGAGGCTTGCGTGGGCAAGGATGAGGTCGACGATGGGACGAGCTTTCCCAGAAGATGCCTATTAACTCTCTTTTTGAAGCCGTTAGGGTCATAAGACAATGGAAAAACAGACGCTGGCAGCTGATTCCATATGCATTATTCTATTATATATTCCATTCCATGTTTAAATTGACCACTCCTGCGGCGCTGAGGGCGAACGTCCGCCTGGGATGCAGAAGGTTGCGGCTTCGATTCACGCTGTGTGACAAATGTTTGCATGTTTTGCAGATATTGGTCTCGTGTCTGGTCGTTTTTTATGTATGATATGTATGTATTTCCAAAAAAAAATATGAGTAATAACTGATATATTTCTCATGTATATTTTTTTGTGCTTTTCATGTGGTTCCTATATTACAAACTCTGCTTAGTCTGAGGCTACATGATGCTGTGCGATAGATAGTCCAGCGTTATTTATTTATTCATTTAATATCAACAACAACACCAGCCTATGTCAGTCCACTGCTGTATGTACCCTGCTAACTAACAAACGGGGCTCTGGCGGTGGCTGATTTCGGCATAGTGTTGCCTAACACCGGCACAGCTAAATCCCCTGGCCTCCGACGGGCAGCAGCGTCATCTGTGCGAGAAGTTGTACCCTGCGATCCCCAACCCGCATGCTCAGCGTGGGGATTAAGGGCAGATCCCCTTTTGTTAGGGGAGTCCTATGTCCAGCCACTGCTGGACATAGGACTCCCCTCAGTCCACTGACTGATATAGGCCAGTGTGAATACAATGCTCGCTGTTATCCCGGTCCGTACGTTTTCAAACTCAACTCCTAAGAAGAGCTATCCCATGTACGGCTCTCGGTAAAATTTACTGTGACAACAAACACACCAACGTTTTACTTTGTTTATATAGTGCCTGAACGATTTGTGTTAAAGTTAATTTGGCGCTGCGCACCAACTTCCGGCTTCTGACAGGAAGTAGAAAGGATTAGAATTAGAAGAATTTAGATTTGTTATAAATTAAAATAAAAGGGCTTATTTACTAGAAATATAGAAATAAGAACATTGTAGGTTCTTATTCTAGGATAAAAAGTACCGATGCATTCAGATCACAAACCATGTATGTATATTCCAAGTTTCATCCAAATCCGTTCAGCCGTTTCTGACATGAGTGGCAACACACACACACACCCACACAAACTATTCTAAGTTTTCACAAATTTGAATATTAGTAGTTAAATGCCGAAGAACCGTTTAGCGTTGCGATAAATAAGTTCTTCAATGGAGATTACGCCGCGGCAAACGTAGTGTAGGACGCCCTCCGTCCAGGAAAGGTAGAAGCTGGATGCGTAGAGCTCAGAACAGGGTGCAATGTCGATTATTACGGGAGGCCTATGTCAACTGTTGGTGGACTGCTATAGGCTGATGATGATGATGATGTAAATGTTTATTATGCTAGCTTCCGCCCGCGGCTTCGCTCGCGTGATACCGGGATATAAAGTAGCTTATATGTTAATCCAGGTCTTAAACTATGTTTATTCCAGGTTTCATCTAAATCCGTTCAGCCGCTACGGAGTGAAACGACCACAAACTACTCACACACACACACACACACACACATTCGCATTTATAATATTAGTGTGATATGATGTGATATGTATTTGTCTAGCATCGGAAATCAAACCCACATTCTCTTGCCAACTAAACGTCTCATGCGCCAACAAGTCGTCAAACCATTATAAAATACCTCAAGATAATTCCATTAGTTCTGGAATCCTTTGATTATCTCCTAGCTAGAAGTGCTCTATAGAGATCTACAACTACAAAACAAGTTGAATTGTCTGTGTGAATGATTGTTTATTATTATAGAAGTAGATCTCTTTGTGAACCGCTACTATTGATAAAAGCATACACTTTTTACTTGAAAGTCTTATCTTATTTTTGTTTGTAATAATGTTTTTTTTATTACTTAGGGATCCAATAACCTATACAGCCTTGACTTCCCATGTGTGGGACTATTTTCTCCTTTCAATTAGTATTATGGTACAACATTCTGACAGAAGCATAACTGCAAACACGCAAATAATGTACAAATCACATATCACATCACATCATAGGCCTATAGGAGCAGTCCACTAGTGGACAAAGGCCTCCCCTAATGAGCGGCATTGCGCCATGTCCTCAGCTCGAAACACCCTAGAGGTCGCGACACGTAAGAAGAACGCTGGAAGAAGTGGAGGGGATGTAGTTGCGCACGGGTACATAGCGATAAATCTCCTATTGCGCAGCTTTCTCTCAAGACTAGAACTAAAGTTGTCGACATAGCTCAGAGAATTAGCAAGCTGAAGTGGCAGTGGGCTGACCATAAATAAATAAATAAGGCTGGACTATCACACAGCATCGTGTAGCCCCAAAGTAAGCAGAGCTTGTGTTATGGGAACCACATGTGTACGGTTTCACCATACATTTTGGTAATTTGCGCGCGCTGCGATTTACGTTGCATCGCACGCGCTGCATCTTTTACGGAAACGAATAATTTAGAGCATTTAACATTCAGTACGTGACCTACTCGCGCCAGAGACACTACCAAGGAAAGATTTGCCACCTTTACCTTGTAATTAACATAACTTTGAATACACTAACTTTACTTGTGAATCTGGTGTTTACGTGCTCAATCTAACTAGCTAACCCTCTATGAACTATCAGTGAATCGTTGGTGCCGTGTAAGGGAAACAACTATCAACCTACGTAGCATCTTCTCCATGTAAGGTCGGAGGGTGGAAACAAGCAGCCCTTAGCCCTTACATTTTGGTCCTTCGAGGAAACAAGGTATTTATGCTTTTTTGTATTTCTTGACGATAGCGAATCGGTTGGATTGGCCTCCCACCAGCGGGAATCACCAGTAAAATTGAGAAGGCGCACATATTGTCATATAAGTACGGGAAGCTGAATACCTATACCGACCAGAAGTCCACGGAAACTCTGTCGTCTTCTCGTCGTGAACCAGCACTGCTCTCCTCTGTCACCGTAAACTACGTGGCCGAGCTAGAAGCTAACTAACAACATAGATTGTTCTGTCACCGTCAGCTACGTGGCCAATCTAGAAACTACCTAACATTAACATCCATTGTTCCGTCACCATCAACTACGTGCCGAAGCGATCTAACTCTCTAATCTCTTTATTACATAAATAAGACTTTCGATAACATGGAAGTACTAAAATTACAAGAGGAGTGCTTCAACAACATCAAAAATCTTTGTTCTAACTATGCCAAAGATAGTAAATCTAGGAAGACGGAAGATTATCTTCGTATTCGACTCCAGTCCCTCGAAAATCAATGGCGGGACTTCGAGAGGCGTCATATGACTCTCCTTGAAGCTATTGAGGATAAGACTCATAGTTACTTTACGGAAGATGTTTTCACCAAAACTCAGAAACTCTATCAGAAAACGAAGAATGATATGGATGGCTTATTGAATCAACTACATGAATGCAAAACTGTAAAATTTGACTTAAGCGGTACCGTTGAAGAAACCACCGATGAACATTTGAAAACTTTATTAACACGACAAGAGTGTAACTTCAAGGCGCTTGATCGTGCGATGTCTAAAGTTAACTTAAACACTATGACAGAGAAATGGGAGTTGGATGATCATCTGTCTATTTTGAAGTCTAAGTGGGACGTGATCGACAAACTTCATTGGGAGTTGGAGGCCGTACTGAAAGGCTCTGACATCACCTACTACAATATATTTGTGTCGATAGAGGATAAGTACGATGAACTGAAGAGAAACATAAACTCTAAGATTTGGTCGACAGTGCATTATCAACAATCTGCACCAAGAATTGAGGTTCCCGAATTTTCCGGCAGTTACTCAAAGTGGATTTCTTTCAAAGATCTCTTTCTAGAAACCATCCATAACAACCCAATGATCAACAAGGCTCAGAAAATGCAACACCTTAAGACGAAATTGCGCGGAGAGGCTGAGCGATTGGTACAACATCTTCACATCAGTGCTGAAAACTATAGCTCTTGTTGGGACATACTGTCTCAACGCTACGATAACCATCGTCTTCAGTTCACCTCTTTTGTTAACATAATGCTCAATTCACCCGTTATCAGCCAACCTGATAGCCAAGCCTTGAAGAAGTTGCATGATGTCATCACTGAATGTATGAACGGATTAACGAACATTGGATTGAACACATCTACTTGGGACCCACTTATCGTCCATCTCATGTCGCAGAAACTTGACGCCACCACATACACAGACTACATGAAAGATCTACAAGATCATAGAGAGCTACCACATTTGGATCAGTTTCTTTTCTTTATAGAAAGCAAATTCATGGCTTACGAAGGCATGAAAACTGCTAAGAAAGAAGTACCAAAACTAACATCTGCTTCCCAAAAATCTACCAACCAACATTATTCCCACAAGAAAAATAACTATGAGTTTCAGAGAAAACATTCAAAAACATTACATACTGCTTTTATTACGTGCCCTCACTGTGAAAAAAGACATGTGCTGATGCATTGTCCTAGATTCATCGACATGGATACAACACAACGAAACAACCTTGTATCAAAATTGCATTTATGTAAAAATTGTTTATTTAGTCACGGCGACGCAGACTGCTCGTCAGCAAAAACTTGCAAAGAATGCAACAAGAGACACCACACTATGTTACATAATAATAAGGTAACTCCTTCGGCATCAACTTCATCTCAACAAAGCTCCAATCATCTCGCTAATAATGACTTGGAGATACTTCTTACAACGGTTCAACTTAAGATAAAATCTGCAAGTGGAACTTACGTCACACTTCGTGCTCTCCTAGATCAAGGTTCACAAGTGAACTTGATCACTGAACAAGCCGCTCAACTACTTCGATTGCCTAGAAAACGGATGAGCGCCACAATATCGGGAGTTGGAGCGCTTTCAGGAGACTGCAAAGGACGTCTGCAACTAAACTGCCAGTCGATACATTCCGACTATGCGTTTGAAACTCAAGCGCTCATTTTGAAAAAACTTACAAATAACTTACCTAACTCATCCTTTAATACGCCAAACTGGCCACACTTAGAAAACTTAAAGCTCGCTGACCCTGACTTCAACAAATCTCGCCCGGTCGATCTACTGCTTGGAGCTGATGTATACTCGAATGTTATCCTTGAGGGAGTCCTGAAAGGAAGTCAACATGCTCCTGTTGCACAACAAACGCACTTAGGATGGATTCTGTGTGGCAAAATGAAAACTTTCAATTGTCATGCCGTTCTAGTGGACCTCAACAGCATTAGCAAGTTCTGGGAACACGAGGATATCACTCAGGACAGCAAGGACGACATCTCCAAGGACGATCAGTGCGAAGAATACTATTCAAAAACAGTACAGCGAAGTTCAGATGGAAAATATATTGTGAAAATGCCTTTTGTTCCAAATTACGAAGAAAATATAGGCAATTCCCGATCTATTGCCGTCTCACAATTTTTACAGCTTGAAAAACGGCTCGAAAGAAACGCGAAACTCGCTCGTATGTACAGAGACTTTATAAAAGAGTACACAGAACTTAAGCATATGGCACCAGCGCCCTTAATCACAACTAAACCAGAATGCTATCTACCACATCACGGCGTTCTACGGGAGCATTCAACTACAACAAAACTTAGAGTGGTGTTCAACGCTTCTCAAAAAACATCAACCGGTCTTAGTCTCAATCACTTACAAGAGAAGGGCCCTAACATGCAGAAAAACATTCAAGCTCTTATTCTGAAATGGCGGTCCTACAGATACGCCTACACTGCAGACATAGAGAAAATGTACCGCTGTATCTGGATCACAGATGAACAACAGCAACTGCAAAAGATCATCTGGCGAAACGCGCCCTCAGAAAAACTGAAAGATTATGTCCTATGTACAGTGACATATGGCATGAAGAGTGCACCATGGCTCGCGATGAGAACATTGAAACAGCTTGCCATAGACGACGGTCACATGCACCCCGAAGCTGCTCAAACGCTACAAGAGGAGTTCTATGTTGATGATTTAATTAGCGGCCACAACACTATCTCCGAAGCTCAACAACTACAATCGTCGCTCATTAACTTACTTAAAGGCGCCGGTATGAACTTGCGGAAATGGTCGTCTAATAATAAGGCTTTACTAAAAAACTTGAGTAATGATCAAATATCAACAGAACAAATATTTGACTTTAAACATGAAGATACAAAAAAGACTCTTGGACTCGGTTGGAACACTACAAATGATACATTTACATTCTACTGGGACTTAGAAGAAAAACCGCGGCAACAACTAACTAAACGCCATCTTCTATCTGAGATCTCGAAGCTGTATGACCCGTTGGGGTGGTTGGCGCCAATAACTGTGGCTGCCAAACTGCTATTTCAGAGGGTCTGGACAAGTAAACTTGCTTGGGATGAAACTTTACCTACTGAGTTACAGCAAGAGTGGGTCAAACTGAAAACCGACCTTCATCAAATCAAAACAATTAAACTAAACAGATGGCTGGGCTGGACGCACGGGCCTATTGACCTACTATGTTTTTGCGACGCAAGCGAAAAAGCATACTCGTGCGTAATCTACAGCCGTGTTACTAACGAAGGCGTACCTACAATAAATCTACTTGCAGCTAAGACTAGGGTTGCCCCGCTGGCGCAAAAGATTACGCTGCCTCGTATGGAACTCTGTGGTGCCCTTCTATTGTCACAACTAGCAGAAAAAGCGGTTTTAGCTTTTAAAGGACACACCGTAACTATACAGGCTTGGAGTGACTCCCAAGTTGTGATCGCCTGGCTGCAGGGAGATATTACAAGATGGGAAAGATACATTGCCAACAGGGTGAGTAAGATCAAACAGGTCATTCCGGCTGAAAACTGGCGCTACGTGAAATCGGAGCTCAACCCCGCTGACTGTGCATCACGAGGAATGTACGCAACAAAACTATTTAATTTCGACCTTTGGTGGAAAGGACCTGACTTTATACAGACTTTTGAAAACCAGAAAGTACCAATGTGTCTACATACAACTAACAAAGGACTCAAGCCAACGGTGACAGCCCTACGCAAAACTCACGAGACACATTTTATCGACGAACTTATAAACAAATGCAGTTCATTATCTCGCATAATACGTGTGACGGCATGGATACGACGCTTTAGTATAAGTGTACTCAATGGCTCGAAATTTGACACTAACTACCTAACTACCAGCGAATTGACTACTGCGAATGAACTTATATTAAAACATTTTCAACAAATAGACTTCGAACAAGAATACAAACAACTTTTTAAAAAACAAACGGTTTGTAATAAAAGTCCTTTATGCAAACTTAACCCTTATTTGGACGAAAGGGGCATCATTCGTGTTGGTGGTCGCCTTAAAAACTCCAGCTTGCCTTTCCAGATGAAAAATCCTATAATTTTGTCAAGAAATGGAAGACTGACGCAACTAGTCATAGAACAAGCACATGACAGGGTACTACATGGAGGCGCGCGACTGACGTTAGCCTACATAAGACAGCGGTACTGGATCGTTGGCGGCAACAGAGCAGTTAAAACAAGACTTCGTCAATGCATCCGCTGTCACCGTCATAAGCCAACCGAAACTTACCAACTCCTAGGCGACCTACCACAACAAAGAGCACAACCTTCCAGACCTTTTACGCATTCTGGCGTCGACTTCACAGGCCATGTGGAAGTCAAACTGAACAAAGGAAGAGGTGTGAAAACGTCCAAAGGCTACATTGCAATCTTCGTGTGTATGGCAACAAAAGCTGTGCACATTGAACTCGTATCGGACCTCACTACAGAAACATTCTTAGCGGCATTCCAACGAATGTGCGCGCGGCGCGGCACTCCAAAGCACGTCTACTCCGACTGCGGCACCAACTTCATCGGAGCTGCCAAGGTGTTACGCAAAGAGTTTGAAGAGTTCAGACAAGTCCTATCACCAGAATTCTTCACCGAAATCGGAAAACTCGAAGTTGAATGGCATCTTAATGCTCCTGCTTGGCCAAGCGCAGGCGGGCTCTGGGAAGCTGCAGTAAAGTCCTTAAAATACCATCTACGACGTGTTCTAGGCGAACAAAAACTCACCTACGAAGAGTTTACAACACTCCTCACGAAGATTGAAGCCTGCATGAACTCCCGGCCCTTATGTCCACTAACGGAAGACCCGGAGGAATTCTACAACTACCTAACACCTGGACACTTTCTTACCGGCAGCCCAATACTCACTCTACCTCTTTCGGACTATAGCGACATCAAAACTATCGACATTCGTAGACGATGGCAATTAACTGAGAACATGCTACAACAGTTTTGGAAAAGCTGGTCTAACGAATATCTAATTCAACTACAAAGTCGCAGTAAATGGAAAAAACCAATGAAAAACATTCAACAGGGTGACATCGTCTTGATAAAGGATGATAACATGCCTCCCGGAAAATGGGCGATGGGGCGGGTCATAGAACTTCATCCAGGTTCCGACGGCCGTGTACGAGTAACAACTGTTAAAACCCAATCAGGCATACTTAAACGTCCCGTCGTGAAACTTTCACCCCTCCCTATAGAAACGGAGAATCCACAACAACTGAGAGATGAAGAGGGCGAAACGTCGTCGACTGAACCAAAACAAAACGCGTCAAACTCTTACAAAACAAAAAAGACCGCCAGTAACACATTTATAACCCTATTGGTAACATTGTTTACATTAGTAACCGGAGTACATAGCGCCGGTAGTGGCACGCGACCAAGCGCTCATATTACAAGCTTTGAGTCCGACCGGCCAGTTTATTATGATGCGCTCGGCAAAATGCAAACAATACATGATGAGTGGACACTTCTTATGTACTATAACTTAACTAACTATTGGGATAGTATACAACGTGTAGAAAACTATCTTCAGAACTTAATTGACCTTTGTCACAAAACTGACCCGAGATATTGTGAAACGACACTTGGACAATTATCTCATGAAATGGAACTTCTGCGACACTACAACAGCATTTTACTAACTCCTCATCAACACATGAGCGGCCGCAAGAAGAGAGGGCTGATCAACGGCATCGGCTCCATCGCCAACAGCCTTTTCGGTGTTCTTGATCAAGACTTTGCCGACAAGTACCACCAAGACATCCAAAACATCCAAAATAACCAGAACTACATGCTTGGTCTAATAAAAAACCAAACATCTATTGTGGAACTGGAAAACAAGGTACTAAAGAAAACGGAAGAAAACATTCACAACCAGCTCAACATAGTTGAAAGGTTCATGAACGAAACTAACTCTAATCTAGCAAAGGTTGAGTCAACCATGGAGATCATTATGGCATCGAGCTATTTCAATTCTGCATCATTATCCACTTATCTACTACTCAAAAACTTGAGAGAAATGCAAGAACTACTGTTTGATACACTAACCAATGTCTACAAAGGACACATGGATGTACATTTACTGACGCCGGTGAACCTAGTGGAACAACTAAGTATCATAGCTGGAAGCCTTCCAAAGAGATTAGCACTGCCATTAGAAAACGTCAAGAAAGATATCTTAGATATTTACAAGATACTCTATGTGAAGGCTCGAGTTACATCTAGCTACTTTTTATTTGAAGTCCACATCCCACTAACAACCGATGAAGATTTCCTGTTATACAAAGTTACTCCAATACCCATGAGAAACCAGACAGAATTCGCCATCATACAACTTCAGTCTCAGTACATTGCGGTAAACTTTAAGAAGAACTCCTACATCTCACCAACTGAAAAGGAGATAAAGCAGTGTACTGTTATGAAACAAGATTATTTGGTATGTAATGAAAACATGCCAATTTACAGCTTCGAAAGCAAGAACGCTTCATGTGAGGCAAAACTTCTTAGTCATAGGTCAAACGCCCCCTGTGACATCAGAAAAACGTCATGCAGTGACGTATGGGTCGAGTTACATTCGCCTAACACCTGGCTGGCTATTTGTTGCGGAGCTTGCACTTTGCGCACAATATGCGAGAATGACGTTAGTTCTTTTGTCATGACTTCATCTGGCCTTGTAACTCTAAAGCAAGGATGCTTGTTGCAATCCAACGACTTCACAATCTACTCACGCAACGAGTACAACACAAACATGAAGATGGAGTCTAACATCAATATCCCACTGTTAAACTCAACGGTCAATAACATCGTTAACCTGACCTACCACAAGGTGCCATGGGATATTTTAGAACAAGCGGAGGGTACCCAGGACATTGACAGACGACTCCTGTATCAAAGGGAAAGAGAAATCCTCCCTCAAAAAATAACTACTCATGACATACATCAATATGCGATTTGCTACCTTCTACTTGTAATCGTAATCATCATCATCATCGTCTGGGTAGTCACGAAATACCAATCCAACAAACAGGCCAAGAGCAAACAAGAACGCTCGAGAGAGCCACGCATCGAAGTCATAGAGCTTCAACCATGCTCCAAGCAAGGTAGGGTCGAACCGACCGCGCACGACCAGGCAGCATCCCTGGCAATGGAGGCTCCACGGGCACGGCGAGAGCGCCAACCGTCGCCTAGCAAGGGCGAAGACAACGTCGCGTTTAACTTCGATGAATAATCTTTCTTGGCTTTGTACTGGCTTATCTTCTCTTGGTAGTCATTTAACTTTAACTTTAAGTAACTTCTTTTGGGGTTGCCAACATGTACGGTTTCACCATACATTTTGGTAATTTGCGCGCGCTGCGATTTACGTTGCATCGCACGCGCTGCATCTTTTACGGAAACGAATAATTTAGAGCATTTAACATTCAGTACGTGACCTACTCGCGCCAGAGACACTACCAAGGAAAGATTTGCCACCTTTACCTTGTAATTAACATAACTTTGAATACACTAACTTTACTTGTGAATCTGGTGTTTACGTGCTCAATCTAACTAGCTAACCCTCTATGAACTATCAGTGAATCGTTGGTGCCGTGTAAGGGAAACAACTATCAACCTACGTAGCATCTTCTCCATGTAAGGTCGGAGGGTGGAAACAAGCAGCCCTTAGCCCTTACAACATGATTCATATATGACATATATACTTTTTTTTTGTAAATACATACCTAACATACATAGAAAACACCCAGACTCGAGACAAATATCTGCAGAACATGTAAACATTTGCCCCGCGGCGGGAATCGAACCCGCAACCTTCTGCGTCCCAGGCGGACCTTCGTCCACTGCGCCACAGAGGTCGTCACCATATCTGCCGAAGATCCGATAAATGTTAGGGTAAACGAGTTCTTGAGTGGAGACTGCGGCTCGGCAATCGTAGGACGCCCTTCCGCCAGGTGGAGTGACGATCTGCGAATAATGTAAAGCACGTATTAAAACAATATTTCATTAAGATACACTAGTGTTTGTGTGTGTTATAGCAACGAATAAATGTCTGGCTATATTTATTTCTATGTATTTTTATTAAAATACATAGAAATAAATATAGCCAGACATTTATTTATTCCTATTGGAATAACACCATGTCTATGATCAAATCACACCTCACACTAACATGATAAATGCGCTAAACGGAATTGGATAAAACTTGGAATATACATACTTTGTCACCTATAAACCTAATTAACTAACCTAATTAACCACATAGGCTACTTTTATACCGGCGAAACGGAACCACTCATAATAGGGATGATGACTGGGTAAAAAAATAATAATTCTAATTAGTCCGTCAATTAGATTATCAAAAAATATTGGACACGTTTTTTTTTATTTTTAAAATCAATGGAAATCGACAAAGTTATAGAGCGTCAAAGTTGGGGAGTGGGAGCTCGTGACGTCACTTGTATGTAAAAAGTTTGCTTACCTGTGACGTCACGCGGAACTTCAACTCACTATATCTTTGTCATTTTTAGTTTAATTGACAAAAGAAAAAATACGTGTCTAATATTATTTGGTAATCTAATTAACGGACTAATTAAAACTTTTCGGGCATCTAGCCTATTAGTGTGATTTTGTTTCATCGATTTTATTTAGATTTTTTACTTTAAGGGATATCAAAAATCGTAGGTCGTAATTCATGTTCTGTTAACATATATAGGGCTTCAACTTAGAACTAAACTATTATTCTGTTATTGTTTAAGTTATTTGGTTGTCTATATGTTATGTTGTTAGAGATAAGTAATCTGCTTTGTAAACTAAATGATAAAGTAAAATAAATAAACTACATAAGATCTTGCTATAGCTTTCGTAAGCGAATCCGTGGGATAAACCAAGTATAAGTGTTCTACCTGATATAATAAAGTGGATTTGCAGGAATTCCAGGATTAAGTAGGTTTATAGTGTAGGGTGAACGACCGGGCAAGCTTTGAGCAAGGTGGAGTATAGTAAAAGATGAAAAAACAAATATATTAATGAAATTATGAAGCATTTTTATATATACTAGATTTCGTCTAAGGCTTCACTCGCGAGGTACCCAGATAAAAATTAGCCTTTATGTTATTCTTAGTTTAGATGGTATTCGCAAAATTTCAGCTCCATATGTTGGGTAGTTTTGGCGTGTAGGAGAAACAAACAAAAAAATATTACATTATTTATATTTATATTTATATTTACTATCAGGATTTGACTCAGCATAAATCTTATCTTATTAAATCTGAACCTGTCTGATTCCACTGCTGGGCAAATGCCTCCCTTCACTCTTCCCACACGTCATCTCCGTCTTGAACGGCCACACCTACATAAAACTATTATAAAAGACCAAGCTTTTTCCGAAGCTTTGGAAAAAATATTTCGACGCATCTGACCCACTTGCATAATCATTAATGATAAAACAAACTTATTTTGGCTATTTTTATCTTTGATGAGTAATGATGTTTGCCTTGGCTGATGCTGAAGTGGCAGTGGGCTGGCCATATCTACCGAAGAACCGATAACCGTTGGGGTCAACTCATGAACTCGTTTTCTTGAGTGGAGACCGCGGCTCGGTAAACGTGGTGTAGGACGCCCTCCGCCCAGGTGGAGTGTCGATCTGCTGTCGGGTGCGGGTAGAATCTGGATGCGTCGATCTGGTCACAGGGCGCAATGGCAATATTATTAGTAGCAATATTAATAGCAAATAAATATCTTAAACCGTATAAAGGAGGTTTTTAATTCGAAGTAAATTGCTAAATTTATCTGCGTGGAATACGGCCGTTTAGGCTGAGAGTACAGGTGCTGAAGCCTATCATCTAACCATGTCCCAGCCAATACAGCGTACCCAACAGTGAGTAAAAGTAATCGCTTACAGCTGTATATATCATTAAAAATTATGCCTTCATCATCATCATCTGCCTACAGAAGTTCACCGCTGAGCGGCGGCCTCCCTTAAGGAGCACCATTGAGCCCTTTCCTCAGCTCGACGCATGCAACTTCTACCGCCATAACATGTAGGCAAGTAAATAAATTAGGAATTCATCGTAACCTAATATTATGCTACCAAATTCGAAAATTACGTGAACTAAAGATTACAAAGTCACATGACGTGTGCTTTATAATTAAGTCGGGTAACAATCAAGAGGATTGTTCAAGTGGAATGATTGAGACCTGATGGTAATGGAAAACACAGTGTGGGTTCCGTTTGCGCGTGTTAAGTTTAAAGTCTTTTCATTTTAAGATCTTTTATTAATAAGTAAGGACCTACTTATTTTAGAAGAACTAGCCGACCCGCGCGCAATTCCGTTTTCGTATTAATCCAATATTATCCAATACAATACAGTGGATACATTAAGAATTTCCTAGGAAGAAGAAGATACGAAACTCATGATAAAATTATTTTATTTCATGTCAGAGAAATGGGGTGTAATGGGTTCCATTTCACAAGCTAACTTTGAGCCCGTAGTGCACCCTGCTAAATGTGCTGCTGATTGCGGCATAGCACAGTCTAACCCTGATACAGCTATATCCTCTGTCCACCGACGGACAGCAGCGTTGACGCCGCGGTGATGTGAATTCTAATTTTAATTTGAGGTGGCGGGAGAAAGTACTGCATTGACGTCCCGAATGGGGGTGTATTGTGCATTGCCCCCCTGCTAACCTGACCCCAGCCAGCACAACTCCTTAAAGTAACGGTGAAGAACTCTGGGTTGATGGCAACATTGCTCTAGAATTCCTGATGTCTGTGAGTTTTGATCAAGCAGTTTTTGTAACCCGGATTTTGCTCTGGCTTCGTTTGTGGCAGTGCAGTGTAAGATGACGTGCTCCACTGTTTCTTCATCTTGAAAGCAATCACGACAGGTGCCGTTGTCCGTAGCTCCTGTCTTTAGAAGGTGGTGGTTCAGGTCGCAGTGGCCTGTAATAACACCAACCTGTATGCGTAGGTCTTCACGCTTCATTTTTAACAGAGGGTTAGTTATTTTGTTGTTTATTCCTGGAAGAATTTTTTTGTGTATTTGCAGTTCTGTCTTCGTTCCCACAAACTCTGGTGTGCGAGGATGTGAGAAACTGTGCTCTGTGATCCAACCATGCTATGCGATCCTCACATACACCCTTTAATCCCGACATATTCCCTTTTTTAATAGTAAAGGCCTCTGTGAAAAAGCTGTTATTGTTGTTGATGGTGTACTGATGTTGTTACAGGCTGTTGTTGTCATTGTCAACACAGCTTGATGCAAGCTGAAGTCAGGTAGCAAGTGGTGCCCTTTGAGGAGGCCAAATTTCAGCGGTGGACTGCTACAGGCTGATGATAATGACATATTTGACTGGCCTATTATCTCAGTTGGTAGTAACTCTGCCTTATGAGCTGCAGGTCGCGGGTTCGATTCCCGCCCAGGATAAACATTGGTGTGATGAACATAGATGTTTGTTCTGTGTCTGGGTGTTTTATAAGTATCTATGTATGTTTATCAGTATCTGGTACACAGTACAGGCTCTGCCTAGTCTGGGATCAGTGGACCGTATGTGAGATGTATATTTATTTATTTATATAGATCTGCCCATATCCTGGTCTGACCCCAAGTCTACAACATTCGTGGTAAGCTCTCTATCATTTCCAGGGTATATTAACACTGACAGCCTAAGCTTATTAAGGACTCTACAGATCATAATAGATCATGCCAGCAAATTAAGATGAATCAACTTAATTAATCACCTAAGCGGATACTTGTTATCATGAGTATGTACTAAGCACTGTATACAACGTGTGTTATTTACTATGTTATGCCGAAAGGAGGTGAATGGGACATGTTCTGAGAAGTTCACCAAAAAATAAGTAAAGTAAAGCATTATTTGTGACCCAAAAATAGCAAATAAAATAACAAAGTTCAACAAGTACATAGTAAAAAGCTAGGTTCTTGAAACTAAAGGTGAAACTGCACTATAGAGCAAGACTGCAGCGGACCGGCGGCGTGGCGCGAGCGGAGCGGCAAAATATGCTCCTGGAGTCAACTGTGTCGCGACGCAACGCGCCGCTCACTGCAGTACCGCTATAGTATTTCCATAAAAAATTGTAAATATGCGATGCGATGTGCCTGGCAACCCAAACTATAAGGCGGAGCTACAATCATCATCATCATCATCATTCCAGAACAAAGTTCAACAAAATTAACTACGCTAGGGCTGCCTCACCAGGGCTTGAGTGAAATTATTGCGTCACTTTGCAAGTAATTTCATCAATGAAAAATATAAATAAATGAAACGTCGTAATACAAAATGTTACTGACCTTTAGAAGTAGATCTTCTCCTAGATCCCTTTCGGGATAACATACAGATTCTAACTCACCCTATCTATCAGAATTTATATGTAGTTACTTAGTTTGTTGTTGGTAGATACTTAGCGTCAGCGATGCGAAAAGCTGTGCCTTGATCCCCAACCCGCATGCCAAGCGTGGGGATTATATCCCCTTTATTAGGGGAGGCCCATGTCCAGCAGTGGACTGATATAGACTGGTGTGGTGTGGTAGTTTTTTCTACCCTGACTTCCGTTACAGAGGTCGTGAGTGAATCTCGGCTAGTGAGCTCCACGCGTTTTGAACACGTCTCCGTGTCCTGTGGGTTAGGGTAAGGCCGATTATTTAGGCTGAGAGATGGTATAAAGGTGGAGTGACGACTTGTAAAAGGATGCTGGTAGGAGCTGGATGCGTCGAGCTGGACAGGGCGCAATGGCGCTCATTATTGCCTTGTATGATTGCTACAGACTGGTGATGATGATGAAAATGAAAATGAAATGAAAAAATGTTTATTACAGCAAAAACATAACAGCCTAATAACTAATACAATGCACATTAGGATACATTTTTCATGTATTTTACTGACCAATAAAATCCTTCCTTTGAACGATCCTTTGTACGATGTGACGATGATGATGATGATGATGGTCTAATGAGAAGCCGACACCATCTAACCATGGCACACCCAAACCAGCTCAGAAGGAATCTAATGGAATCTGAGCCAGACATATATTCATTTATTTATTGGAAGACCAACAGCTAATCACTACATGGTATAAAACAAAGTCACTTCCCGCTGTCTGTCCCTCTGTAAGGATCTTTAAAACTACGCAACGGATTTTGATGCGGTTTTTTATAGATAGAGTGATTCAAGAGGAAGGTTTATATGTATAACTTGGACCCGTGCGAAGCCGGGGTAGGTCACTAGTTTAATATAAAACTCTTAAAATAATAACAGAAAACCAATTATAGGTCCTCACGTATGGAAGTGGAATTCTTTTATTAGAATTGGTAAGTTTTAGGTGTGTACAATTTTTTTTGGTAATAAAACAAGAAAAAGGTAGGATTTTCCCAGTTTAACGCCAGAATTAAGCTCGCAGACACTATTGTGTAATTCTTCACTCATAAAAACAAGGGAAACCGCACTCAACCGCTAGTTATGCCGTCATCACCCCTCGAGTTTGAGGCGTTTGCACACGGCGTTATAAGTCGCGGGGTGTGCCGATGTTGACAGTAACGTTGTGAGATGACAAAAAAAAATTTGAAACATATCTCTACCGCTGTAAACTAGTAAAACCGTCATCGAGTATGAGGCACTTGCATATGACGTTGTTAGTTACGGAGCGTACTAGTCAACAATTCAACGATTAGACAGTTAAGCCACGATAGAATAATAGAGCATTTTTTCAGATTTTTTAATAAAACCTTTGCTGAGTCATAGCAAAAGAGTTTTTAGGGAGAGTACACTCTTTGAAAACCTGTGCCTGATCTATCTCAATCAATAAGGTGCAGGCCACATATATATGGCGTCGAGCGCGGACATGGCACGGTGGCACCTAAAAACTCCCAAAAAGGGATTGCCATACTAAAGAGGACATTAGAAAGCCCTCGTTTATGGGAAAAACATTAAGCACAGATTTTAGTTCAAAGCCCATAAGCAATTCCAAGGTTATATCGCGCTTTTTGCATCTCAATAAACGATGGGATCACAAATCCAATCAAGTAGGAAGAAAATCGTAGTGGTATGCAAGAGCATTGTGCCGCAGGTAGTAAAATGCACGTCGGGTTTACAGTCGCCGTCAAAATATCAAAGCTTCGTCTAGTGCAAATTATTCCACACGCATATAACTTTAGCACGTATAAAATAGTGGCCAAAGAATAGGGATCCTTGATTACGTACAGATGGAACAAACTACTTGGATAACGATTTTTATATTTTTCTAAATAAAATATTTTTTTATTGTTTGTCAGCTTGTAAAAAAATCTAACAACATCGCGAGACTCCGCTGGTTTCTGCAAAAAATGTTTACATCCCTTTTGAAGCTATTCTCAAATCTTGATTCCGTATTTATTGGTTACGGCCTTCATTCTTGTTAGGAGTTAGTGGTCGACTCTAGTGCTGGTTATTAGGCCACCCGAAGGCCTGTGACATAGCTTAACGACTGAAAAAGCCGGGCCAACATTTGAATGTAGCCTTCCGAAGCACGGACTAAATGCCACTAAACGGTCACCTATCCATGTGGTGAACGAGCGCAGTGTTTCCTAACCAACATGATGTGCGAAAAAAACAAAGTAAACGATGCCCCGAGCGTTTGATTCTTTGTTAATATGCAACAGTATCTAATGAATAATTATAAATTATTTGAATTTTTAATTACAAGAATAATGGAACACTATAAAACAAATAGTTTACCAATTTATTTAATTTTGATAGTATTCGTAATTAAATTCTTTTTTTTTTGCAAATCGAAAATTTTGTTTAGGTATAGGTATGGTTTACCGAACGGGATGGAGCTGTCTCATCTGCACTACTGAGGTCGAACCTCTTTGAGGAGCAACCCTCCAAACAAAACGGAAATTCCGGTTTCGTCTGAGTCCAGTGAGATGCTCAGCAATGCTGCCAACACATCCGACCGCTTCCCTCTAAATAGTTTTGTAAAGTTGCCTGCTTGGGGCTTGTACTGTACATAGCTCTTTTCCAAAAACAATAAAGATTAAACCTTTACTTTGATATAATTTTTTGACCGTCGTGAAAATTTATGAAATATTTTAAAGGTTAATAAGCTTTACCTACTAAAAGGTATAATAGACCACGCCGTATTCAATATGTTTTAGTAAAACACTTAGCGTAGTATATTATGAGTACACACTAAGACTGTCTTAGGCTTCACTAATTAGTCTGTCAGACAGACTGAATAGCGCGTGGTCTAATACGCCTTATATTGGATAATACTGGACTGTCACATCATAATCATCATTTATTAGTACCTAGTATAGTAATAGTACCTAGTTACTTACATAATAATATTATGTAAGTAACTAGGTACTCTTAGATAAATATTCTTTCTCCTGTATGCGGGTAGATAGTTGCTACTTAAGCTATCTGATCAACATCCCATTATAAAGCATAACTATTATTTAATTGTATGCTTACCTTATTGTGTGTGCTTTTTTTTCCTTTGTGTACTTGTATTACTTACTTAATTTGTCGTCGTTTTAATTTATCTACTTTTTTGTTGTCTAATGTGTAGGTATGTTAAATCTATGTTGTATGTTTCATTAATTTGTATAAGTTGTAAGAGGTCCATGACCTCACCAGCGGCTCTGACGGAAGACCAGCGCTGGTTGTTCCAATCAGCACATGCTGAGTCAGGGACCGATTTGCAGCGAAAGACAACCTTTGTTTTTTATCTATGATCCTACCATGATGTGTATTTACTTGTGTCTGTTGCAAATAAATGTTTTTTCTTTCTTTCTTTCTTTCTTATTTAAGAGCTGTGCTCTTGTTGGCTTCCCCTTCCTCTCTTTCCTTCTACTTTTCCCTCTATGATGCTGCGTATGAAGTTGTCAAGTCGTATGGTGTCCAAACATCTTTCCTCTTCTGTTTTCTATATTTTTTGACATAATTCCCTCTTCGGCGACTCTACTAATAGCTTCTTTGTTAGTAACTTTGTCTACCCATATTATTCTCTCCATTCTTCTCCAGCACCACATATCAAATGCTTTCAAAATCTCTTTGTCTCTCTGATATGGGAACCACATGACTGATATTTTACGTAAAAATAATAATATAATTTTTGTAAATACTTACATCTAGGTACTTCTAATTCTTATTTGCGGTGGGGGGAGAATGTTCTGCACTAACGTCCCGCAGTTAGCCCAACTCCTTAAAGTAACGGAGAAGGACTCTGCGTTGGCAACATTGCTCTAGAATTCCCGATACTGCCTGTGTCTGTGAGCTGTGATCAAGGATTTTGCTCTGACTTCGTTTGTGGCGGTACAGTGTAAGATGACATGCTCCACTGTTTCTTCATCTTGAAACCAGCCATGACAGGTTCCGCTATCCGTAGCTCCTGTCCTTACTAGGTGTGACCTGAACCACCACCTAGTAAATACATACATATTATAAATAGAAAACACCCTGACCCAAGACAAACATCTGCATATCATTCAAACATTTGTCTCGCGGCAGGAATCGAGCCCGCAACCTTTTGCGTCTCGGGCGGGCCTTTGCTCACTGCGCCACAGAGGTCGTACTCGTCCTTGATGGGAAGGTTGGTTTCCGTTGGACGTGAAAGTTGGGGCCCTGATGATGTTGATGATGGACGATTTTCGGGTCTCCACATCCACCTTTTTCTGCAAGTCATTGTTACTCTACCAGGTCTACCCTTTCACCTACCTCAGAAACATGGAGTTATTAAATAATTCGAGAAGTAACGCAAAATATGACATAGTTTAAATTTAATAATAAGTGGTAAAAAATATACAAATCATTAGAAACTATATATAGGTCCTACTAATATTATAAATGTAAAAGTTTGTGAAGATGGATGGACATTTGTTACTCTTTCACGCCAAAACGGCAACAAAATCAACTAACGCAAAAAACTCGAAGAAATTACCAGAAAAATTTAATCCAATAAATTCAAAGATGGCGAAATTTGTGAAACAATTAAATTCATTGTAAAATATTATACGCAGAGATATAAACTCTAGACTACATTTTAATCTACTGATGTAAAATTAGCTTGGTAAAAATAAATACTTATATAGTTGTTATGTGACGGTACAGTTTCTCTTAGAGTTGTTCAATTTTACGAAGACCGATAAATTATTTTATTTTGAGTCTTATCATCCATGTCATTCAAGGCATTGCTTTCCTTCTTCGGTCAACTATGGTGGTGGCGTTTTTAGACCGCCTGAAGACATGGATTGACGACTGAGAAAGGACTAACATCTTAACGTGATGGAGCCGTGGTGGCCTAGTGGGATGTACCCCGAATTAAGACCAATGAATTTTTCGTTTCGGAAAATTTATGTGCGCATTACCACTATCTCGAAACTGTGAAGGAAAACATTGTGAGGAAACCGGCATGCCCTCGAACTAAAAAAGTTCGAAAGGTATGTGCTAGGTTCCAATAAAAAGCGGCGATGGGCTTGCAACCTGTCACGTGGAATGCTAGCTGCTTGTAAAAAGGGGGCATGTATCGAATGTAATGTTTGGACTTGCCTCTGACTACCCCCGTTAAGGTATCCTCAATAGATTTGCGTACTGAGCAAGATCTGAAGATATCCATAATGGGGAAAAATTCGTGAAGATGTTTGTTTATTTTTTGTTTGTTCTTGCCTTCCATAAAAAAAGGACACAATTTTTAAAACACAAAAAATTAATAAATAAAATAATAATAAATAGTCCTGGACGTTATCACACAGCATCATGGAGCCAGTACAGCCAGCCAGTGTCGCATGATGGTGGAGCTAATATCTCCAGCCACATCGGTCAGGAGGATGTTGGTGCTTCCGCGCAAGCGGCTCACCAGGGAGCCAGTGCGTTTCCGCATGACTGCGTAGAAATCGTCTGTGCGCGCATCTGCAAACATCCCCGATGCGCTGCAATAGCGCGGCAGCCCCAACAGCATCCTGAACCTGTTGTTGTATTACCTGACGGTATGTACCTGACCCATAGAGCGTTGTAGGATTTCTATGTATACTTGACCCATAGGTTGCACGTGTAGAAACAGGTACAATATGCCTTGAACAGTGTAATCTTCACTGGCGTAGTACAACATGCAAACCTACGAGCCAACATATTACTCTTTACGACAACGCCCTATGTTCCCTAATGTCCATTTCATCACTGATATCTTCTGTAACCCAGTGACCCAGGTACTTGAATTTGGTCACCCATTAGAGAGGAGTTCCATATAGATATACCGGCGGTACTGAGTAGCTCTTCTTTCCCGCCTTGAAAATTAACAGCTCGCTCTTTTTGACATTGTACCTGAGCCCATGAGACACAGCGTATCTCTCACATTTACTTACCAAGCGCCTTAAAGCATTTATCGATGGACTCAGCAAACCATGTCGTCAGCGTTACTAATATTGTTGACACTATGGCCATTGATAGAGCAACCGACATTGGCTCTGCTAAGCTCAACGATCAGTTTGTTGAGATATAGGTTGAAAAGCTTCGGTGAGGTAGTTCCCCCCTGCCTCACACCGCACTTCAACCTATACTCATTCGAGAACGAGCCCGCCCATCTCACTTTATTCTTTTGGTTTTCGTACCTAAATTTAAAAACGTTAATCGGTTCTTTTGGAGCACTTATCAGCCATAAGCTTGTGCCATAAAGTGTTGTAGGAAACGAGGTCAAATGCCTTTGATAAGTCGAAAAAACAGGCAAAGACCGGAGTATTCTTGCTGGTGTAGTATTGGACAGTATGTTTGAGGCACAAGATTGCAGTTTCAGTTAACAGTCCATGACAGTATATGATCGCCTTGGCAGTT
This sequence comes from Horisme vitalbata, assembly GCA_951804965.1. Lineage (NCBI taxonomy): Eukaryota > Metazoa > Arthropoda > Insecta > Lepidoptera > Geometridae > Horisme > Horisme vitalbata. The sequence continues at coordinate 1,547,130 of OX638093.1, forward strand.
CCCATGCCAATTTAGTACAGTACCAGCGCGTCCTGTGGAAATATTCGCTATAGTAATTTTATGTGTCCCCTGACGAACATATAGCAAAGGAACGTATTAGCGCTTTCCAAGCGCAAGTTTCCTGAGCCGTATGTGGTTCAGCGGACAGGAAACGCCTAGGTGATCTGCTAAGATCAACGAAGTAAGCCACACCACAAACGATTTGCGTTAATTGTCAGTCAGTCGGTCGATCAGTCAGTTTATTAACAGTTTTATATTTAAGAAAGAAGAAAACTTTTTATGACCAACGCCAACTTTATAACTCTGCTGAAAAAAAACTTGTAAAACTCCTTTGTAACGTCTCATAATACAAACTCCTTGGATCGCTCGGCGACAGCAAGCTTTTCATTCGGAATGAGTTTTTAATTGTTTGAATTTCGAATGCGATTTTTTGTGTGCCATTTTGAATTTTTCACGTCGAACTTTTTGGTGGGATTTTAACTTTTTGGTATTGGTTTTTTATAAAGGAATAGAAGGAATATGTAAGTACATACTGACACACTACACTGTACAGACTGACTGACTGACAAAATACTGCTTAGTCCATAAGAGTAAGTCCTTAGTTCATAATTTTGCATAATTTCCACGGTGTTCACAATGAAGACTTGGGCAGATAAACTTTTTTGTATAACAAAAACAAAATATTATAACTTTTTTTTGTAACTTTATTGTTGGCTTTTATGTATATATTTAGTTATCGTTAAAAACATAAAAGCCAATTTAGGTACAATCGTCACAATGGATCTATGGCCCTCTGAAGTTCGGCTCAGCAAACGTTCGACCTTAGATTATAGAAGAGAAATAGATGAAGTCTTAAAATTCACTATGCTCTGACCATCCACTGGTACAGCTGATCTTTACTTTCTTTAGTCCATAAATTATTTGCTAGAAAGGGATGCATATTTTATCTCACTGCGATTATTGCAACTTCGAACAAGGGCATTTTAATGAAACTGAACTAGATTCCAGCGCCCAAATACGATTTTATTTTTGAACTCATTTGAATCGCATTAAGAGAAGTATGCATCCCTTTCCAGCTAATGATATATAGACATAAGAAAGAAGAGATCAGCCGTATGAGTTGATGATCAGAGCATGAATTAATTTTAAGAATTCTTCTATGCTTTAGTCATTGTTCTTTGGACGCGAATCCTGGACTAGGAATATGAAAAAAGGCACCTTTTTTCTGGGCTACATTGCGAGCGATGCTGCGGGTGAAAGCTAGTCTAGGAGACAGTAAGCAACTAGCTATCCACTTGTTATCTAGAGCTTGTGTTATGGGAACCACATGATTGATATATTACATATATACATCATTTTTTATAAATTTTTACATATCATACATAGAAACCACCCAGACCCGAGATATTTGTCCCGCGGGGGGAATAGAACTCTTAACCTTCTGCGTCCCAGGCGGACCTTCGCCCACTGCGCCACAGAGGTCGTCTCATCATCAATAAAAAAGTTTATTTCATCAACATCAGCCGATAGCTGTCCACTGCTGGACATAGGGGAGGCCCCCCTCGGATCCCATTTTATAGTCTTCCCTTATGATCTTACAATTATATTTAAATAAATGAAATTACAATTATATTTAAATAAAATTAGTCTATAAAGTATGGGTTTTTATTATTTATTTTTGAATGTGTCCTGCTACCTTAAATAAACTATTATTATTTAAAAAAAAACGTTAAATATAAATCAAGTTTATTTTCTAAGGCATATTAAATTAGTACAAACAGTCAGCGACTATTATTGCTTCTTATCCTTAGACTGCAAACCTTAAGGTTTTATAATATCTCAAAAATTTTGACTCACGCGCTACCAACTGCGCTACTGAGCCAACTCCGCGCTTTATCGAAATTGTTATTTATAAGAAGATCGTGGGTTCCAATCCCGCCTGAGACAAAATTTGGGATAGTACATTCATTACACTGGCCGACCTCTGTGGTGAGTCGAAATTTTTGGGATATTATAAAATTTTAGATTTTCCCATAAGTGTGAAAATAATTTATGCAAAGGTTGCACAAAAGCAAAATAAACAAGTTTCATTAAAAAAAAGGTTTTATAATGAAAGTTTATTTTCTAAGGCACATAAAATTAGTTGTTTCGAAGTTCTTAACGCAAACTTGAACTGTCGTTAAAAGTTGAGTCGAGCAAAACAAGTTTGAAGGCTGTAGGCGGTTCTCCCTCATAGAAAAATGTGTGGTAGTGAATGATACTTATAAATAGGAAAGGGGAGAAGAAAGTTAATACGAAAAACATTCTTTTATTATATTTAATAGAATTTTCTACAACCCACGCGCCTTCTTTTTGCATGGTTAGTCATTTTTGACCATCGAACATCAGTCTGATCAATGTATTTCGGGACTCAATAGGCTAGATGCCTAAAAATATGATATACAGATATGTGAAGATATAAATATGCCTATTACTAAAAAATATTGGACACGTATTTTTTCTTTTGTCGATTATATATAAAATTACAAATATATAGTGCGTTGAAGTTCTCCGTGACGTCACGGTATAGTAATTTTTTTACATATCTGTGATGTCACGAGCCCCTTCTTCCAAACTTTGACGCTTTTTATGTCCGTCAATTTCTATTGATTTGATAAATAAAAAAATACATGTCCAATATTTTTATTGATTGAACTGACGGTCTATTTAGAATTTTTTAACCCAGGCATTTTTCCTGATTTTTGAAAATATATAGGTACCTACTTAACTAATTTTTTGTCGCTTATAGATGAACTAAAATAATAATGGGATGTTATCTTTGTTATGATGTCTCTTCTTCGTGTGCTTGGTTCAAACGGAAAAAAACTCTTGAAGGTGTTCTAGATAATTGTAATGGTATTTTAAGATGCTATGAGGTATTGGTTTTATGTAATAAGTTAATAATTTCCTTGAATTTAAATTTTTAACATGGCCTAGTTCAAGGAAATCATCAACAACCTATAGAAATCCACTGTTGAATATATGTAGGTCTCCCTCCAGTCTCTGCAAAGGATATCCACGAAGAACGGTCTTGTCGACATAACTCAGAGAATTAGCAAGCTGAAGTGGAAGTGAGCTGGCCATATCTGCCGAAGAACCGATAACCGTTGTGGGAAACGAGTTCTTGAGTGGAGACCGTGGTTCGGCTAACGTAGTGTAGGACGCCCGCCGGCCAGGTGGAGTGACGATTTGTAAAAGGCTGCTGGTAGAATCTGGATGCGTCCAGCTCAGGACAGGGCGCAAGGGCTCTTTATAGGAGGAGGAGATTTTTTTAAAATGTTTGTTACCTCATAACTTCGTCATTTCTGAACCGATTTATTGTGTCACCGTCCTATTCGTAACAGTTATATAAACCTCAGATAGCTAAAATGACGTTAAAATATCATGTCACCTCTTTTTATTTACATTTTAATGACAGGGCAAGTTTACAATAACGAGCGTTATAAAATGACGTTAGGTTATGAATAAGGGGGTTAGTCTATAAGAATATTAGCTACTTACTAGTCTTTAATATTCCGACTCTTGTCGGCAACCCAATAAATGAATAAATATCTGTGCACATTTCTACGAAAATTGCAAAAATTGGCTACACCTTCAAAAGTTGATGTTTTAGGAAGTGAATCCTAACCCCAACCCTCCCCCCTATCATTTAATTAAACCCCTAGGGTCCGACACTGTTATATTGCTATCTTTTTTCAACCTCCGAGAAGATGGCGGAAATTTATTATTCGTACAAAGTTTCCCTTATTTTGCCAACTATTTATCACAGTGAATGGAAAAATACAACTATTGATGTTTTAATAAAAAATAAATCAAAATAATATACCTTATACAAAGCTTTCATTTAAAACTAACCTAAAAATATAATTTAAATCGTAATATGTTTGAAATCACACCAGAGAAGAGTTAGTAAGAGACCCTGGCATACATTTTTTCAGTTAATTCTTGACGGAGAGGACTTCGTGAGGGAGTTGGAGAACAACACACACACGACATGACTTTTTCCCTTATCTTTATATTTTTTAAGTTAGCTGATAGTATCATGATGGGGTAGTCAGAGGAAAGTCTGTTTTTTTTAAATACTAAAACAAAATCGTTTTTAAATGTTGCAAAATCTGGATGAAAAGTACCTTCAACAGTAAAGATAAGTGATCAGAATTGAGTCAGCCATTTTGGCATAGTTGAGTTTACCATTTTAAAGTTATATACTCGTAGATAAAACTGCATTATTATATTATACCTGTATCCAGCAGTGGATAAAGTGGGGCTGTGGATGAAGATGATGATGATGATGATGATTATAATTCTTATTATATATATTTCTTTCTTTCTTCTTCTCTCATTACGTCAGCTGCACGAGATCAGTAGTCAGCGTGTTAAATTGTTAGAAATTTCAGAAAATAGCGGAATTATACGAAGCAATTAGAAATAAATTAAATAAGTTTATATTATCTCTAAGCTTTTGACCATTGGAGAGAAATAACCTCTATTTTACTTGATTGATGAATATAACCTCCCCATTCCCCAAAGCCTCCTTTTACATTTCAAATCATAAATCCTCCAACAATTTAACACCTTTCAGGCTTTCACGTCGCTCCGGAACCGGAAGCGAATCGTTTCCCGCCAAAAACCGCGCGTAATTTTTTTCACCGACGCTTAAGCCGTTATGGCGGCACATCCGGTTGGATATCCGCGGGGCGTCACGTGTCCTCCGTGATGTCACTTCCGCTTTGAGCGGCCGTAAATAATGTGGATTTTGTTTAATTTTTGAAGTTTTTGAATATTTTATGGAATAATTTTCCGTCCATTTATTTTGCAGTCTGTTAGAGTTGATTATGTTTGTCATTTAAAAACTGTATAGCTTCATCCGAATCTTCAAAGTCTTCAAAAACAAATTGAAGCAAATGCATATACAAAAGGCATTTCCTGATTTAATGAAACATAGTAAAATAACACCTTTATTTAAATCCGGTAGTAATTCTGACCCTACTAACTTTAGACCGATATCAGTACTGCCAACATTTAGTAAAATTTTTGAAAAGCTTATTCTTAGTCAACTGCAAAGTCATTTTAACTTTAACAACTTACTAGATGTCAAACAATTCGGATTTACGCGGGGCAGATCAACAACTGATGCCGGTGTTGAGTTGGTATCGCATATCTACGATGCCTGGGAGGACTCACATGATGCTTTAGGCATCTTTTGTGATTTGTCTAAGGCATTTGACTGCGTACACCATGAAACATTAATCAGGAAACTAGATCACTATGGCGTCAGGGGTATGGCTTTAGCCCTTCTCACTTCTTACCTATCTGACAGAATACAGAAAGTAGACGTAAATGGAAAATGTTCTCCGGGATCTGTAGTAAAGATGGGTGTTCCGCAAGGGTCAATACTTGGACCATTTTTATTTTTAATTTACATCAACGACCTACCTCAACTTGTGAGAGACAACCACGAAATTGTATTGTTTGCGGATGACACGTCACTTTTATTTAAATTAAAGCGACGGCAGACCAATTTTGACGACGTGAACAATGCAATAGCGAAAGTTGTTAACTGGTTCGATGTAAATAATTTATTACTGAACGAGACTAAAACAAAATGTATGAGATTTATATTACCAAATGTTAAACAAGTTAAACCTAACATTAAAATAAAAGATGAAGATCTAAATCTTGTGGACAGTACTGTATTTTTAGGCATAACTTTAGATAATAAGCTTCAATGGGGCGCTCACATAGATGGGTTGTCGAACAGACTCAGTTCTGCAGCATACGCAGTCAAAAGAATCCGTCAACTTACTGACGTAGAAACGGCTAGACTAGTTTATTTCAGCTACTTCCATAGCATTATGTCGTACGGAATTTTGTTGTGGGGGAATGCTGCAGATATCAACACCATATTTGTGTTGCAGAAGAGGGCTGTTCGTGCAATTTATAATATGGGCCCCAGAGAATCACTTAGAACTAAGTTTAAAGAAATAAATGTTATGACAGTGCCGTGCCAATATATATATGAAAACTTAATGTATGTCCGAAAACATATTAACATGTTCAAGAAAAATAGCGACTATCATAATGTTAACACTAGAAATAAAGATAAACTAGCTGTTCCCACTGTAAGGCTCCATAAAGTTAGTCAATCTTTTAAAGGGATGTCTGTACGATTTTTTAACAAAATCCCAAATGATGTGATTAATCTATCTGTAACTAAATTCAAAAATGTTGTTAAACGTAATCTATGTAATAAAGCTTATTATAAAATATCTGATTATTTAGATGACAAAAAAGCTTGGGATGAAACTGCCTCCAACTCCATCAAAAACAATGTAATAGATATTAAGTACAATGACGTTAAAAAAATATAAGCCAAGCAGAGTTTCTTGCCAATTCTTCTCTGTTTGGTCACGTTACGAATTGGTGGTAAATTTAAAAAAATGACGTTTCAAAGTGTACTATACAGTTCCTACTGAATAAATGATTTTTGACTTTGACTTTGACATACCTACTACAAATCTGACGATTTCATTTCAGATTGGTTGTACGATGATACAGCCCATACCTTATAGACTAACAATATTATATTAATTTAATGTATTTAAAGATCTTAGGGGAGACTATAAAAGGGGATCCAAGGGGAGGCCTATGTCCAGCACTGGACAGCTTTAGGCTGACTGATGTTGATGAAAGAAACTTTTTTATTGATGATCAGACGGCCTCTGTGGCGCAGTGGGCAAAGGTCCGCCTGAGATTCAGAAGGTTGCGGGTTCGATTCCCGCTGCGGGACAAATGTTTGCATGTTCTGTAGATATTTGTCTCGGGTCTGGGTGTTTTCTAAGTATGATATGAATGTATTTACAAAAAATAAAAAAAGTGTAGTATATCAATCATGTGGTTCTCATAATACAAGCTCTGCTTAGTTTGGGGCAACATGATGCTATGTGATTACGTCCCGCATTATTTATTTATTTATTTTACAAGCAGTGCGTGACTGTTGATGAGGTTTGTGTAGATAAATTCATTTAGGATTGTTAGATAACAAGTATCCAATAAATACTTATATAAGTATAATAATCACTATGTATGTTTTTATGATTGATTAGTATCTATTTTTAGTATTAGTTTTACATCTTAAATAAAAATTATAATTTATAAATCTTATAAAATTAACATTCAAAAGTATACTATTGTGCCTATTTGATGGAATAAAACAAATTGAAAATTGGAACGATGTACTTAAAAAAATCCTATTTCCTAAGTCACTTGAAGATTCAACTGAAGATGCAAATGGCCTTCTCAGTCGTTCTCTTGGGAGAGTGGTCATGGCTGACGGTGTTCACATTGGAGTCAACTTGGGTTTTCCTTCTGAGGACTGCAGCTCTGGCGATGCAGCTCCATTGGTGTCGATTAAGCAAATGGCCTGCCTCGTGTTAAGTATAGAACCTCACGATGCAAATTCTTATTGCATCGTATACTACGGGTGATCTTGAATTTGTCATAAAGTTATAGAACTTCATTCTTAAAAAAAATATTTATTTCGCTTCATGAGAAATTACAAAACTTCAAATTATGATAATAATGTAAAAAGTGAGCGTACAAGTATCTATTATTATGTTATGTGGAAAGGGATACAACAAAGAGTTAAAATACCGAAGTTAGTGGAAAACAAGACCGGTAAAGTGCGAGTTAACTCGCCCACTGCGGGTGACGTCAATTACGTCCAATTCATACATTCAGTATTGTATTCTCGTGGATATCATGAGTAGTATAGTAGTGAGTTCTAGTGAGGGAAATATATAGTTTCTCTCACCCACACTCGGGTAGGAGTTTTTCTACCCCTCTTCATACTTCGCTTTTTTATAGGTAGTTGCATCCACGTGGCTGACCACCATAATTTGAAACAGTTAGTGAAGGAATTAGCTACTTGTTTTTTTAACCGACTTCAAAAAAGGAGGAGGTTCTCAATTACGTTGTATTCTTGTTATTAGTAAGTTTTTTCGTAATTTAAAAAACTGTACGTCATTTATAAAAATAAAAACCTGTAATAGAATAGGCAAATCAAGGTATTTCACCTATTATATATAACCATGTCCCTTTGTCAATTCGTTCCGTCGATAATTTGAGACTATTTAAAAAATCTTTGACTAAGTTATTAGAAGAAAAAACTTATTACGCAATTGACGATTTCTTATAAGATGAATTTAATGTTTAATACCATATGACATCGTAATTAATTATTAGTTTCTGACATTATGCCTACTTCATTTGATTTACCATGATATATAAATAAACACTTAAAATTTTGATATTTTCTTCTATTACTTGACATTTCATGTTTAATTATGTAATCCACTTTAATTGTTTAGATAAAGTTTCTTTGTTTTTTCAGTTTTGTTTTGTAAGCCTGTTAGGTTGGACTAGAGATACTTACACAAATAGCTTTAAGACCAATGTACCTAGTGCCACAATCAATAAACATCATTTATCATTTTATCATTTATCAGATAACACCCTATTAACCGTGTAACTCTCCCACCGTTTTTCTTAAATTTATTAATTTACTACAAAACCGTTTTAAATAGAGACTTCTCTACAATTTTCCTGTAAAATATAAGATACTTTTCTATAACATATACAAAAATCACGTTTCTCACTTTCAAACTTCGGAGATAAAGAGTGGGGGGTGGTCATTTTTTGGATTCTTTTATTATGATAAAATCCAAAACGGTGCATGATAAAAAAAAATTGCTTAAAGCTGTTCAAATCAAGTTCATTTATATGATACCCAACTCGACTTAGCCAACTCCCCTTTTATTTCTCATCCCCCCACCCCCGCCCTCAATTTTAGAAGATTTCGGAAAAACTGTTTAATTTAGAGACATTGCTATAATTTTCCTGTGAAATATATATCTTTCTATAACATAACTCTTAACATATAACAAAAAATCAGGTTTCTCACTTTGCAAACTTCGGAGATAAGGGGGGAACGATCATTTTTTGGTTTTTCATCATAAATCCAAAACGGTGCATGATAAAAAATAAATACAAAACTGTTTCATGAAAAAAAAAATATTTTGGACCCTTTTGGGTAGAAAACCAAAATAGTTTTTGCTGGCAATCTTATTCAGTTAGTGCATTTTAAATCTGTACCAAATTTCAAGTTGATAGCTTATGCAGTTCCTGAAATAATTAGGTGCGACAGACGGACGGACAAAGCGGCACCATATGGGTACGTTTCACCGTCTCGGTAATCACCCTAAGAAGGTGGAGACTTTCTTAGAACTAAATTTTTTTGGGGTGGAAATTGACTAACAAAAAAGCGGAGAATTCCTTAGAACATTTTTTTTTTCAGATTTAAAATTGACGCCGATTTTTATTAACTAAAAAAAAAATTGGTATCTACTCCGATCACTGCTTATGATGCAATATTTTGCGTCCATCAACTTAAGGTGTAAAGGTGTTAAGGCGGGTACAGACTGCTGTAACGTAACATGCAATGTAACATGAAAGGAACATTTATAAGTGTGGACACAGCGCGCGCATGAATCGAGCATGTATGCAGAAATGATCTGTACGTGCGTGTAGTGTGCACAGCTCATGCGCGCAAGGCGTCCACACCATGGGAATTCTGTTACATTGCGGAGTGGGCAAATTCTTTAATTGCGTGTTATGTTGCAAGTTACATTTCGTAAGTTTGTTCTCGCCATTAGGTCTCATGTTCATGTTATTTTCACGAAAGAAAATGAGTGTGGTGGTAATTTTTCAAGGGACGAGCGCTTCACAATGAGCTGTATTACCTGCTAAACTACTATATAAAAGTTATTGAAATCGCAGTGTCGTTAGAGTTGCGGGTTTGAGTCCTGCTGCGGGAAACACTATTGATACCAACCCTTTAATTTATACATAAATAGGTACAAACATACAGTCATGCCTATTTCCCAGAGGGCTAGTCAGAGACCACGGATTTCTACCTACAATCATGCTGACATACCTTTAATGCTGCTCTCAATATCTGAGAAAAACAAAAGATAGGGATGTCTGCTGAAAAAAAAAACTTATAACTTCTTATCAGTTTATTCTGAATCTATAAGAAAAAAACATTGTTAATAACATCAAACTAACAGGATCACGTTATATTTCTCAATAAATCACCCAAAAAGTCCTAAAAGATTGAAACCTTTATTTTCATCTTCTTTTTTAAAAACACAAAGAGATTCTTCTTTAGATCTGGCAGCCTTTATAACATCAGATATTTTTTCTGCTATCATGATACCAGTTGCGTAAGGATATGCTTTGGGAATATTAGGCATCACACTAGCGTCTATCACTCTTAACCTATTAACTCCAAACACTAGAAGTTCATTGTCTACTACTGAACCCATGGCGCAAGTACTGGTATCATGGTACGACTTCGTGGTCGCGTGTAACGCATAGCATCTAATAAAATCGTCACTTGAAAAATCTCCTTCACAATCAACAGTAGGGATAACTATTTCTGCACTAGATTTCTTGAAAAAGGTAGAATTCTGGACCTTTAGGAAGTCTTTTATGTATTCTACTATTGCGTCTAGGTCTTCTTGGTTGGAGTAGAAATTTTGTCTGATGATCGGCGGGTCTTCAGGATCTTTGCTTCTTAATTCTACGGAGCCAGTTGATTTCGGAATAATATTAGCCAGAAGAGTGAAAAAAACATCGCTCCCTAAAGCACTGTTCTTAATTTCTTCACATGTCTCCTTTTTGTATCCGAAAATTTGAGCGCAAACTATTAAATATGTAGCAGTGTCCACTATAAGATTTGAAGTCTGGTACTGAGGATATTCGAGTGTCTTGTTGACCCTGCCAGAACCAACGATAGCTGGGTAATTTAGAAGCGTAGGCAGCGGTATCGCAAGAGTACTCGTAGTTTTCTTCATTTTATGAACAATTTGGACCGCGACGTGTTCTTGCAAATTCTTACCCACTGGCAAGTCTTTGATTACATTAATGCCCATCGATTCTAAATGGTCCTTTGGTCCAATTCCTGATAGCATCAGCAGTTTTGGGGTGTTGAAGACACCCGCTGATACTATTATCTCTTTACCTGCTTTGATTGTTTTAATATCTCCACCGACTGAAACGTCGACTGATACTGCATTATTATTACCATCGAAGTTTATTTTAATTGCCACTGCCTCGTACATGACATGCAAGTTCTCACGATGTGCAATTGGTCTTATATACGCTTCTGATGTACTTTGTCTTAACTTTTTATTGTTGCTTAGAAAAGGTTGTGCGTATCCATATGTAATATTTCCATTCAAATCTAGTCTCTTCTCTTGGCCAGCCTCACAGAACGCTTCAATATACTCCTCACTCTGGTCATGAAGCTCCCTAGTAGGCTCTAAAGGTCCATCTGTGCCGTGGAAAACTTTGAACTCGGAGTTCATAATATCATCATCTTTAATTTTTTCCATTTTTTTGAAGTATGGAAGGAGGTTTTCGTATTTCCAAGAAGGATCTTTAGCAATATCAGCCCAGCTGTTGAAGTCATGTGGATCTCCTCTTACGAAGATGAAGTGGTTTAGTGAAGAGCTTCCTCCTAATGTTTTACCAGCAGCTATTTTAAATATGCCGTCGGATTGAGACTGAGAAGCTTCTTCTTTCTCTGATTTGAACTTCCAATCTATAGCGGAGTTTTGCACTATTGGAAATCCAGCAGCAATCTAGAAGGAAAAGTAATTTTAAGATCGTTTTATCAGTTATTAACTTGATTATACATATAAACAAAATATATAAAGATTATGGCAAAAAGTATGTAGAGAGGCGAGTTTAAGAGTCTTCTTCGAGAAAACTTTTGAGTATAGCAGAGAAGTTAGCACAAAACAGGCAGAAGAAGTATACAATAAGTAGATCAAATAAAAACAAATAAACAGGCTTTCATGTCAAAACAGGCTGTTGAACAAACACGCCGCTTGGCGGTTCTTGGTCACCACAGCTTATGATCACCAGCAAAGATATCCTCAACCTAACCAATCATTCACCCATTGCACTAAACTATAACTTAGGTTACTTACTAAATTAATTTAATATCAGTGGCAACATGCTAGAGGAAATTGAAACCTCTACAAAGCTGTTAAGTTCCTTATTTGCATGCAATGTATGCAGTTTTGAGCTTTGTCTGACATAATATATATAAGTCAGATCCGCTAGACCCGCTGCGTAAATTGCATGCAAATAAGGAACTTAACTGCTTTGTGGATATTTATCCAATTTCCTTTAGCATGTTGCCATTAAAATGCGCTCCGATGCTCTCCGACGCGCGCCAGTAAGTGTGAATCGTACATAGCTAAAATCTTAATTCCTATTCGGATGTAGCCGAATAAATATTCCTAAATTTAAAATTGTGTGTCAAAATAAAAAAATCTAAATTTACTAAATTTAAGCATGGCCAAAACAACTGAATTACTAGCATATCTACCAAAACAATTGCATGCCTAAACAAGGCTAAATAAGTTAGAAATAAGGTGATCATCAAATAATACTGTAACTACTATTATTAAGTGACTGAATGAATTTAAATTTTATAAAGAAAAAACAGCAATCAATATTTTATAAAGAATGCTATCAATATAATTAATCCTTATTTTATTATTATTCCAAGTTAATAGTAATATATTATCCATTATTACCATTCACTTGCTTTGTTCTAAATATATTCATATTCATATTCATATTCATATTCATATTCATATTCATATTCATATTCATATTCATATTCATATTCATATTCATATTCATATTCATATTCATATTCATATTCATATTCATATTCATATTCATATTCATATTCATATTCATATTCATATTCATATTCATATTCATATTCATATTCATATTCATATTCATATTCATATTCATATTCATATTCATATTCATATTCATATTCATATTCATATTCATATTCATATTCATATTCATATTCATATTCATATTCATATTCATATTCATATTCATATTCATATTCATATTCATATTCATATTCATATTCATATTCATATTCATATTCATATTCATATTCATATTCATATTCATATTCATATTCATATTCATATTCATATTCATATTCATATTCATATTCATATTCATATTCATATTCATATTCATATTCATATGCATATTCATATTCATATTCATATTCATATTCATATTCATATTCATATTCATATTCATATTCATATTCATATTCATATTCATATTCATATTCATATTCATATTCATATTCATATTCATATTCATATTCATATTCATATTCATATTCATATTCATATTCATATTCATATTCATATTCATATTCATATTCATATTCATATTCAACCAAACCATTTTTCTTGATAATGTTTATATATATGAATATAAACATTATCAAGAAAAATGTCAATAGGTCAATTTTAATGTATATACATGATGAAATGAATGAATTGAAATCAAATAAAAGCTGATGAAACAACATAGGTGAAGAATAACCTTCAAATATTGCTCGAAAACGAAAACTATGAAGATTTTCGTATAATGCAACTCGTACTAAAGATACTGGATAGCTGTAAGTAAAATATTATTTACCAATGATTGTAAGGAGGGAGACTTTCCAGCTTCAATCACCAAAACGTTGACATCTTCGTCTTCTGTCAGCCTATTGGCTACTACCAATGAGTTTCCTCCGCCTATGATTATGTAGTCGTAACAATCGCCATCTATAGTAAATAAAAAAATTAAACAATAACAACAACCACAACATCAACACCAGCCTAATCATAATCAGTCCACTGCTGGCCATAGGCCTGCTCTAAGGCGGAAGGGGGATATATCCATAATCCCCACGTTGGGCATGTGATCGCAGGATACATGAGATTCTCGCACCATTGGCGCTACCCGTCAGCAGTCAAGGAATTTAGCTGAGCCATTAGGCTTTGTTACGCAAAAATGACTTTGATTGAAACTTGTTTTTTTTTGTGGTATTTGAAGATGGAACAAGCAAATATATGAGATATATATGAAAACTTAATGTATGTCCGAAAACATATTAACATGTTCAAGAAAAATAGCGACTATCATAATGTTAACACTAGAAATAAAGATAAACTAGCTGTTCCTACTGTAAGGCTCCATAAAGTTAGTCAATCTTTTAAAGGGATGTCTGTACGATTTTTTAACAAAATCCCAAATGATGTGATTAATCTATCTGTAAATAAATTCAAAAATGCTGTTAAACGTAATCTATGTAATAAAGCTTATTATAAAATATCTGATTATTTAGATGACAAAAAAGCTTGGGATGAAACTGCCTCCAAATCCATCAAAAACAAGGTAATAGATATTAAGTACAATGACGTTAAAAAAATATAAGCCAAGCAGAGTTTCTTGCCAATTCTTCTCTGTTTGGTCACGTTACGAATTGGTGGTAAATTAAAAAAAATGACGTTTCAAAGTGTAATATACAGTTCCTACTGAATAAATGAATTTTGACTTTTGACTTTTTTGAAATGGCTAACCTGATTTTAAGTGGTAGCCATTACCTATCACAAAGCATTGCATCGTAGATCACGTTTATTTTTTGTAACGTGCTCTACGCTGCAACGCCATCGTCGCCAGCGTCCATCAACTTGAGGCATCACCGGCACTCGCACCCTTCAAACCGAAACACAGCAATGTACGGCAGAAATAGGCATGGTGGCAGTAATTCCCCGATCGAGCCCTCCATATAGAACTCTACTCATAATAAAAATGGAACGTACATAGATTACGGCCTGGATTATCACATAGCTACTTTACAGGTTTAAAACCAACACCTTGACTACTTCTTATGATGCCTTATAGAGAAGGCGAAACATTGTCGAATTTCTGTTGAATTTTCGTAAAACTCGTCAGAGGTAAACGGAATTAGTACTAACTATTTTTGTCTTTTGAATGTCTTCAAAATAAACATAAAATAAGATTTCTCGCAGTAATCCACTTCATTATAATACCTACGTACCTACGTACAGCAAAATCCTTAGAGCGTGTTCAGACGACGCGCGGCAACCACGCACACGCATTGTACCCGATCCAAAATCAGAGTATGCATCCGGCACGTCTCGCGCACGCCTCGCGCACGCCTCGCGCACGCCTCGCGCACGCCTAACGCACGCCTCGCACCCGCCTCTACTCTTGTACTACTAGTGACTAGACTACTTCGTTCATGAGCGCCAAGTTGGCATGAGGCGGGCGTGAGGCGAACGCGAGGCAGGCACGAGTCGGGCGCGAGGCGGCCGCGAGGCGGGTGCGAACCGGGCGCGAGACGAGCTCGAGGCGAGTCCGGTTAGATTTCGATAAATACAATTTGAGATCTATTGATGTGTGATAAGACTCAAATTACAAATTACAAAGCGGGTTCTGACGCACGTTGCGTGCGCTTTGCGGACTCGTGGCGTGAATCTGAACGTCTGAACGCAGCGTCAGTCAGGTATACAACAAAAAAAGATACCTTACCATTAGGTTTTTCATTCCCGGGCCAAACAAAATTGGAAACCCCTAGTGTCATCAAGAGAGACGTCAGAACACCCAGCGGGTAATTGAGACCAGCCAGAGCCCCTAGCTCCACGGTCGTCTGAATTGGAAACACCATATTTTGTTCTGCAAAGCAACTTAACATTACACCCAAACAACACAAACAAACAAGTCGTAAGCGCCCTGCACACGTAAAGTTCGGACCGCGGGAAACAGCACGCGCCATTCCAACCTGCACTCCGAAACGTACGTGTAGATGCGCGGGCCTAACAGTCCGATCTGGCATCTCGACGCGAAGGCAAATCTCACAGTTTTAACCGCGCATCACGTCACGTGATCAGTCCCAGATGCACGGTCCGATCTTTACGCGCCATTAACACGACAGTTTGATCCGCAGTCCAAACCGTACAGATCGGACTGTGGCTTGGAACGCAGTCCCGATGCGCGGTCCGATCTTTACGTGTGCAGGGCGCTATATATGCCAAAATATTCAAAAAATATTACCTCAGGTGGCTGCCCTACCTTTTCATCTGTAGTTAGAAGGTTTTGTTTTGAGGAAGCTATAAGTTTATTTTTAAAGAAAAACATTTGCATTTTCCGAATTTTGGAAAAAATGTACAGTCAGCCTAAACAATGACACTTTTAAAAAAAACAAGTTGATCTCAACTCTATTTCCCTACACAAACACTTTTCCCAAAGTAACTTACTAAATCAAATCGTAAGTGTTCGCGAAAATTAATAAAAAAAAAACATACAAATTCTATGAAACACCATTCGCCACAACATTGAGTCCATGTATGCAATTTGAACACTTGGCGGGAAATACTCTGTTCTTATTTCAAATTGATCTTTCAATGTGTTGGCAGAATGATGATACCACCGATTACCATTTTACGTCGAATTGCGTGCACTCAGTGTTATGTTGAATGGTGTTTCATAGAAATTGTATGGAAAACTAACTTTTAAAATTTTCGTGAAATTTTCCGATTTGAATTGGTAAGTTACTTTGGGAAAAGTGTTTCTGTTGGAAAATAGAGTCGATTGAGAACAATTTGGTTTTTTTTTTTGACAAATGTCACTGTCTAGGCTGACTGTATATGTTTTCAATAATCTGAAAATTCAGTTGTTTTTTTCTTCAAAATAAACAAAGTTTCGTCAGAACAAAACCTTCTAACAACAAAAGAAAAGGTGGCTGCCTCCAAAAAAAGGTAAAATTTTGCCCCGTTCTGTATACCAGGAAGCGACCTAGCTACCAACTGCGCTACCAAGTCAACTCCTCATCATCATCATCATTTATCATATATGATAAATCAAACTCCTCACCTTGTTGAAATTTTCGTGCATTCACGGCTAAAGGCCGTTGGCTCCACCTATAGTACCCGGTGTTTATAGGAAGAGGTCGCGGATTCCAATCCCGCCTGACTTGAAAGTTTTGTCATATTAAAAATCTTAGTTTTTCCCTTGTGGGCTAGCACTTAAAATACAAAAAATAAAAAAAAAACAACACCAGCCTATATCAGTCCACCAGTGGGCATAGGCCTCCACATGAAAGCGGGATATGCCCATAATCCCCACGGTGGGCATACGGGTTGGGGATCGGAGGACACAGTTCTCGCACCGCCGGCGCTGCCCGTCGGCGGTCAGGGAATGTAGCTCTGCCGGTATTAGGCTGCGCTATGTCGTAATCAGCCGCAACTAGAGCCCCGTTTTTTAGTAAGTAGGGTGCACCACGGGCAGGTGAGGTTGGCTAGAGTTTTAAAGGTGTTGGTAGGAACCCCTTACATCCTTACGCGTCTTAGCCTGCTTCTTTCATACCATTATGCTATCGTAGCGCCAACGAGGTCGACAATAATTGTTGATGCAAATCAAAAATTAATAATTAAATAGTAATGAGAATATGGGGGTTCAGAGGTTCCAACTTCCATTTCGGAACACAAGCCCCTCACCTGCACTTGGTACCTGCTATTTAAAAACCGCGCCCTAGTACCCAGCTGATACCGACCTACAGCTGCCAACCTGAGCTACATTTTTTACTTTATTGTATATACATAAGTAAAGATTATAGTACATAGATAGATAATTCTTTATTGCACAGTCTAACAAGTTCAAAGGCTAACAAGCTATGTAGCTTATTCTTCAAGATAACTTTTGTGTAGTGTGGAGATAGATTGATAGTACTACTTTGTAGTCATAATTTTTTTTGAGTTAAGTCTGGAAATAAATGAATGCGACAAAATTGAATCATTGAAGATAAACAATTAAATAAATTGGAATAATATTTAAATAAATTAAATGGAGAGATGTAAAGTTTCTTACCTTCTCAATCCTTTCAGCTGAAGCGGGAATATGGTATCGGAACGTTTTTGGCCAGTTTTATATCAAAAATCTTGTTGACAATGCATAATTCTATTTATATAAAGTCTGTAAAATAAAAAAGAGGAAGGTTGGGTAAATGGGGTAATATTGAACATGTTTTGAATAACAATACCTAAAAGGGACTAAAAGTCAACGTTGGCCAAAGAAATTTTGGCGCAGTGGGCGATGTTCCGTCTGAGATGAAGAAGGTTGCGTGTTCGATTCCCACCGTACAAATGTTTGCACTTTTTCTAGATGTATGTATTTACAAAAAAAATGTTTATTAGTAGTATTTCCGTCATGTGATTACCTTAATAGGTACAAACTCTGCTTAGTTTGCGGCTACATGATGCTGTGTGATTGTGTCCAGCATTACTCATTTATATTTAAAAGACTCGCTTTAAAGTCGGGTAAAAAGTATCAAACAGTTAGCCTTATGCTAAATTCGTCTATCGCGACGGAGTTTCACGCAATGATACGATACACGCAGATGTGACCACCCATTATCGGCTACCGTCGCGATAGTTCGGGCTGCACACACGGATAGTTCGCGCAAAATACCTCAAAAATCATAATCATGATCACGTTAAAGTTATTTTTTCTGGATGAAAAGTTTATGGCCATATATCCTTTTCTGTTCCTCTGACAACGTGTATGCGTAACTTAATAATGATCGGTTGAGTAGTAAAGGCGTGAAAGCGTTTCCAACAAACTAATCAAAACATACTCACTTTCGTATTTATAATTTTATAGATGGGCTTTTAAGAACTAATGTTGCCTCTAGAAATAGCGTATTAAGTAAAGTACTATGTAACTATATTAAGTTTTTGATCAACTGAACATCAAAACTAGGCTCTCCGCTATTTGTTACCACCAACGAGTCCTTAGCTACTTTGGCCACGTCGCCCGTAGACAGCGAGACCATCTCGACAAATAGGTTTTAGTGAGAAAAATAGAAGAAACTTGCGCTGACGGGCTCCCTTCGACTGCCGCCCTGAGGCAAGCCGAAGACAGAACAGCATGGAAGCAGCTCATCAATACCTCAAATAAAGTACTTCAGGATGGACTCGACCTTCAGCAAAGAAGAAAACGAGGAAAAAGAGAGTTAGGATTATTAAAAAGTACCTTTTGATATATTTTGACACTTCAACTATGGTCCAACTTGCAATGTGTCACTCAATGATATAAACTACGTGTAATATTAATTAATTACTCAGATGTTTTGGAGTAAGTAAATAAAGAATTTTAAATATCATATTCCATTTATTATAACATGAGTATGCATAATATTTTCTGAAACTAATTAATAATTTGGTATTACGTAGGTACCCACTTGCGAAATTATTACTCAATGTTCTCTAAATAGCTCGTGTTTTTAACTAGCGTCGGTGGTGCGACGCGTCGGCGGTGCGACAAGCTGTGCCATACGATCCCCAACCCGCATGTCCAGCGTGGGGATTATAGGCATACCACCCTTTTTTAACGTGTTAGTTTTATTAAGTGCAAGATTAATTAGACGTTTGAATTTATTAAATTGCTTGTTTGTTTGTTTTTTATATGATTTGCATGTGAATGTGAATTTAAGTAAGTAACGTAAGTATGCATTTTGTTGAACTCGTCAGAGTAGGTTAGCAGAATTTGTACTTTTTCTATTTAAATATCTTGTAATGGATTTCCGCAAAATGAGTCAATTAACTTTTTCTTATTTCTGTTGTGGTAGGTATGTATTGTGTCGTGTGCCATATGGTAAATAAATGATAAAAATCCATATAAAAATAACACTTTATGGCAGTAGGAAACTGCCCTAAAAAGCGAAAAAAAATTAGATAATTAAGATAGATAAAACATTTATTTGTTACTACAGGCACACACAATTTACAATACTAACAATTTTAAAATAAAAGCACAAAAATTTAACATAGCACAAACATTTTCAAAGAAGTAAGTAAGAAACTTATTTAGGTATTTAATTCAAAGAAGAATATAGGTACCTACTCATCTGTTTCAAGTCGGTGCAGTACAAACGTAGGTAGAGGCCCCCCGCCTCCTCCACGCTCACGCATTCACGCACGCGTTGGGAGATACACCACACCATATCAGCCTATATCAGTCCACTGCTGGACATAGGCCTCCCCTAATAAAGGGGGATGTGCTCATAATCCCCACGCTGGGCATGCAGGTTGGGGATCGCAGGGCACAGCTTCTCGCACCACCGACGCTGCTGCCCGTCAGTGTCCAGGGAACTTAGCTGTGCCGATGTAGGCTGTGCTATGCCCCAATCAGCCGGCTGCCAGAGCCCCGTTTGTTGTTTAGCAGGGTGCACCACGTGCAGGTGAGGTTGGCTTGGGTTCCGAAGAGGGGGGTTGGAACCCCGTACACCCCGTAAAAAGAGATAACTTTTCACAAAACGTGTAATTGTATTGCGGCGGGCATCACAATGTTGCCCACATCACTCAGCGTGTTAGTCGGCTTTTTCAAGCATTTGAGCGAAGCGGCAGGCAAAAGCAAGTTATACAAAGTTCAAAGTTCTCATTAGAGACACTGTTTAACCATTTCTCCGTAACTTAATTTAAGTCAATTCGAAAGAATAATTAAAAGATTGAATACGATAGCAACAAAAGCCGGTCATTTTTATAATTACAGGTTTTATCACTTTCCCAGTGACCCTGGGAACTTTACAGAATGACCATGCCTTTGTTTGTAGACATTTTTCTCTATGACACAAAAGATTCCTTGCCGATAACGTGTGACGTCATAACATGCTTCAAAGACAAACGCGTTTCCAAAACACACCATGGCGTCACGTTAAAAAATTTGACATGGGCATAGAGAATACGATTACATGCAGAATCAACGCAGATATGTAATGAGGCGCGTTACGTTTGCGTTTGGTCGTAGGGAATAAGGGCCAAAGACTGTTACCTATGCGCTTATAGGCAAGGCCAAGCAACAAAAAGTAAATGTATTTTCATTTTTTTTTAATACTACTTAGTTAGCAAACAGGCTTACGGTCCTCCTGATGGTAAGTGGTTCCCGTAGCCTGTAAAGACGAAATACATGCGCGTTGCTGACCCTTTTAAAATTTTTAAAACCTTTTTGAAACGCTGCATATTGTAGTCTCTCCGGAAAACCTCGGCAGGGAGACCATTCCACAACTTGATTGTTCGCAGGAGGAAATTCCTCTGGAACCTCACAGTGCAAGAAGATATAGATATAGGTGGCAATGAATGTGGACGATACCTCTGCCGATGATGAGCGGTGCGAAGATGGAAAGAAACAGCAGGCACCATCTCAAACAAGTCTCCGGAACACTCTCCATTATACAAGCGGTAGAACACACAAAGGGAGGAAAAGTCTCTCCTGAAACTTAAAGGTTCAATACCACTTGTGAGTATGGGATCGACAAGTCTCGTAGCTCTTCTTTCGAGTCACGGCACGAGAAACGGCTTCAGCTGGTACTCGGGTGCTCCTGCCCGAAGGTGACAATACTACTCCATGTGGGGCCGGGCTTGTGACTTATAAAGAAGCAGATTTGCACCGGACTAAAATAGAGCTTTTCCCTGTTCAGCATACAGAGCTTTTTTGATGCCAGCTTTGCCTTGTTTTCTAAGTAAAAAAATATGGCAATAAAAACCGGACTCGCGCACCAAGGGTTACGTACAAACTTGTAGGTAAGATTTTTGGCGAGTCGGACCTGCGCATCAAGAGTTTGGTCCAAATTAGTAGGTAAGATTTTTAAAAAATGTTTATTCACCCTTTTCTGATCTCTAGGATTTACGGGTTATTTTATTTTATTTTTTTAGGAACGACAAACAGTACCAATTTGGTTAATGCTAGGTTACAGGCTAGGTTAACAAAATATTAGGTAAATGTTTGACCAATAGCGTCATCCACGGATTACCACAACTTAACATGTTAGACTGTGTGTCGATTGTAAGTTAGGCGGTTGGTACTGGATATTTAAGGTTAAACCAATTTACGGTTATCGGATTTTTCCATATATTTTTTTTTTGTAATTTGTTTCCATTGTTTCTTGCCAAATTTCTTGGTCATTATTACCCTATAATATACCTATATATTTACCCTATAAATTTAGATTCCCTTGCGAGTGTCAAAATGTGCGGTAAAAACGGTAGAATCTTTTGATTTCGTTGATGTAGGAGTTTGATTTTTTTTCACAGCTCCAAGAAATTGCAAACCTTTTTTGATATTAACTCTGGAAGAAAACTCTAAAGAGTCACCTCTGTACATATTTTTTGCCATACAGATTTATAAATTCATTTCTGTGTACAATAAAGAATTACAGATTTAATTTTAACTTGATACCCCCACTACGCTCCTGAGAAAAGAAAGGGTCTTGACAGAATATATAGACAGACAACGAAGTGATCCTTAAAGGGTTCCTATTTTTGTCTTTTGCCTGACCTTATAACTCAGTTTGTGGTAGCTCTGCCTTCTGAGATGCAAGTCGGGGGTTCGATTCCTGCCCAGAACAAATATGTGTGTGAACATACCTAGATGTTTGGTCTGTGGAAACTCGTACAAAATATATAAACATACATAGGTATCTGATACCTACCGTGCAGGCTCTGCCGTTTATTATTTTTCCTTTTGAGGCACGGAAACCTGAAAAATAAATTGGCAAACACTAAAAACATCTGTTTATCTGGCTTTTATTTATTTAGCCAATATTGATTTTGATATCATCAGTCCATCTGTTGGCTGTGTGTGAAAATATATCCACAAATCGTCTTTATTTTTATATGACTTCAAAAAAAAGGAGATGAGTCATCCTATTTTAATTTGTGGAAGTTATACCAGAAGCCAATGAATAAAAAAATTATAAATGACGTTCTAAGTAGTTTAGAGGCAGGTAAATTCTATGATTACCTACTGCGACTACAACGTCGTGAAATGCGATTTGGAAGTTACATGTCATTTTAGTAGTTGATTAATCTACTACTTGAGAATGTTGAAAGGATTTCTAAATGCAAGTCCGATATAGTTTAGCTTCCAATGGATAACCAGCACTTCTTTTTTAAGTCCAAACCTTTGTTTAAGAGAACAACTGCACCGGTTTATTGATTACGTTTTTAACACGCTTTTATTAGTTTCACCTGTATGTATGTATGTAACCGACTCCTTTGAGCTCGATTTTGCCCTACTTTGAACGATCAGATTTGATTCAAACTTTGCACACCTGTCAAAGGTCGATGACAATGCAATAATCCGATAAAAATATCCGATTATCCTAATTAGATTCGCCAGGATTAATTAATTTCTTTCCGCATCCTTTGCATGCGAGTAAGAGAGACAGAGCTAGTGCGCGAACTACGCATGCGTGCAAGCGTGTTTTTTTAGTTTTTTTAAACTATTTTATTAAATAATTGTAGATTCATAAATAAATTATGCTCTACACTACCACACAGCATCATGTAGCTCCAAACTAAGCAGAGCTTGTATTATGGGGGTGTACAGGGTTCCAACCCCTATCTTCGGAACCCAAGCCAACCCCACCTGCACGTGGTGCACCCTGCTAAACAACGAACGGGGCTCTGGCGGCCTTCTGATTGCGGCATAGCTAAATCCTCTAGCCACCGACGGGCAGCAGCGTCGATGATGCAAGAAGCTGTGCCCTGCGATCCCCAACCCGCATGCCCAGCGTGGGTATTATGGGTATATCCCCCTTTATTAGGGGAGGCCTATGCCCAGCAGTGGACTAGGTGTCCAGCAGTGATATAGGCTGATGTGGTGGTGGTGTTATTATGGGATGCACATGTCTGATATACTACTCATATTTTTTTGTATATAGATACATATTAGAAGGTACACTTAGACTATTATCCAATAGAGCGATGAAAATTGTGTTATAGCGAAGTTTTAGCAGCTGTAACACAGAGTTACCTAACACAGCTATTAAACGAGATTGTTTTATATATATATAAAACAATCTCGTTTAATAGCCAATATAGGATATAATATATAATATTCAGCAAATATAGGAGGTATATAAGAAGTATACTTCTTATATACCTCCTATATTTGCTGAATTTCGTAAATTGTATTCCTGTACTTTTTCTTGAATAAATACAATATATAATTATACTTATATTATACATAGAAAAGACTTGTTTAAGAAAGATCTTACTAATAGCTTCTTCTTTTTTTCGGCCTCTGCGAAACAGCGTGAACAACTTGCCAGTGTCCACGTCGACTCTTTCCTTCTTAGTATTTCGCTATTAGCAAACTCTGGTGTAGAATTTTTTGGGCTACCCAAAGGCCTTTGATATGGCTCGCAACTACAATTCGGGGACAAAGGCTCCGTATATCGCTATCTCTGTTTAGTTGATGGATGATTCAGACGTGTGGGCGGGATAGCAATATTGGCCGTTCAACATTTTCTAAGAATTATGGTTATGTTCCGTAATACCAAAAATGATGACTGAAAACTTTATTTATTCTTTACAAAGTATTGTTATTCTGTAACAAGATAATATAATCTATGTTCCCACGTAAGACATCGTTGTTTTTAATACAAAACAATGAGGAAGAAAAGTGGTCAAATTTGGCATAAAATGTGCAAAATGCTATTGGCTTTTATGTTATTTTAGGTAAGTATTTTGTAAAAATATAGTTATTTTTACAAAATACTTTCTTACTCCTGGATATTTTTTTCCAGGAACCTAGATAAATACTATTGGATTACAAATGAAACAACAATATAGTTGTAATGCTTGAATTAGAAATCATTTTGGTATTACGTTTGTATGGGCAATTCGTCCTCCGGAGGCCCCTTAACGACTAAAACTGGATCCAACATCAAAAAGTACCTTTCGAAGCACTAAATAATGCACTAAATTCCGAAAATTCTGGTGGCGGAGTTTTTAGGCCGCCCGAAGACCTCAGACATGGCTTAGCGACTATGGCTTGGACCATCATCAAAACGTGCATTCCGAAGCACGGACGCGCTGTGATCTAAATGCCACTACACGGTCACCCATTGAATTACCGGGCGAACTGTTACTAACCTACTAATCCGCTAAGTACACAGAAGTACGCTACACCACGAGCGCTTCTCTGTCGATATTATTTTAAAACAAACCGGCGCTGGAGGTTGTATGCTGTGGTGTAAAGGGAAATCTTCGGAAACCAAGCCTTCACCTGCTCGTAGTGTACCCTGCCGTATAACTGCTGTAGTATTAAGCTGCGCTATGCCGCAAACAGCCAACTGCCAGAGCTCCGTTCGTTATTTAGCCTGCACTAGATGCAGGTAGGGTTGAATTTGGTTGGTAAGAGGTTGGAACCCCTTAGACCCCCAAAATATAATAACTGTCTAGATAGTTAAACTAAACCATTGCAAAAAGAACAACCAATAACAAATTTGTTTTTAACCAATCAAAACACAGCCTTTTATCACTAACAACTTTATTTTCCCAAGTTTCATAACTTGAACAGATTTCTTAAGAACTTCACCCCGGGGTGCGAAATCAAGTTAGCTAGTGTCCCCTTTAGAAGAAAAGTTAGGTAATGCACGTAGAGATATCAAATAATAGCTAATAAAATATCGGAGGGTTGTAGAGGGATGATAAACATTAAAGCTAAAAGTATGAACCAGCCCCGGTATTTACTATTTCCATTATTTCGACCTACTTGAAAACAAAAATCTATCCTATTACTTGTTTTTTTTTGCCTGTGTATCTACTTGTTTTGTCTTGTGCAATAAAGAATTTTCTATCCGTCTATAACCAGTACCTATTGGAAATTTACTTTAACAGGATTAAGCACTTCCAAACATCATTCATAATGCGCACTGCTAAAATATGGAATCAGCTTCCAGCGTCTGTTTTTCCATTGACTTACGACCCTAATGGCTTCTAAAGAGAGTTAACAGGCATCTTCTGGGAAAGCTCGTTCGTTCCATTGTCGACATCCTTGCCCACGCAAGCCGAGCCATTCTGAGAATAGAAGAGAGAATATTAAATTTATTTAGACATAAATAGGTATATGGTTACATAATGTTAATAGCATACACTATCAGATTCATGCTTGCAACTAGCTCACTCAAGTTAAGATTCAAAATTCAAATGTTTATTCAGAATACATAAATACAATTTTAATAGGATCTTAAAGTGCACTTTAAATCGTTTTTTATACACACCAATTCCTAACGCGATAAAACAGAGTAGAATTGGCTGCTAACATAATTAATATTTTCACAACAACAACACCAGCCTATATTAGTCCACTAGTGGACATAGGCCTCCCCTAATAAGAAGGGGGTAATTATATCCCCACACCGGACATGCGGTTTGCGGATCCCTTGCATTGCCGACGTTGTCGCCCGTCGGCGGTAAGGGAATTTAGCTGAGCCGGTTTTAGGCTGTCCTATGCCGCAATATAATAATATATATTGAATATAATATTTTCATAACGACATCTTTTAATAATCGTACTTCGTACTTGGGGAATGTGCGCTTTGGTGAATGCTTCGTTTGTTTTTTCATAAGTGTAACACTAAAGAGGAAACGAGACACAACCCTAATTTAGGAGAATACATTAAGCACAGATTTTTTTCAAAGCGCGCCCTCCCATACCAACTAAACCTCCTTAGTTAGTACATGCATTCAGCCTGTATGTAGGTATGCAAATTATATATTATGCATTCTGGTAGGTACTCTGTATCATATTACAACTCCAAGGTAAGGTTGAAAATCTTGATGGGTTTCCTGATAAGAATGATCGTCTTTGACCCTGAGAGGTCCCTGTCATCGATAGATACATTCGATTTTATGATCAAGTCAAATAGGGTAGCTTTTTGCGTAAAGTTTTGCAATAGCAATGCGATAGCAATCACGCGTTTTGTCGAAAATGACACAACGGCTTTAACAATCGTATTAGTGAACAAAAAACTCGAGACGAGAATAGAACCCACAACGTTTTTCGTCTTAGGCGGGCCTTCACCTACTGCGCCACAGAGGTCGTCGATTATAAGAAAATAGCTGGTACTGGAAGAGAAGAAGATGGGACTAGTCACCACTAAACTACTAAAGCCATAAAGTATTTTCCACAGATTTTTCCCGTTAACTTTGAGTAATCTAATAACGCATACCTAACTAAATAAGAGCCTATGTTATGTAGATAGGCTCTGAACGATTCAATAAGGAACACAGATTCATAACTCATGGACATGGTTATTTTTATAAAACATAAATTATGAATGGCGCTCATTGGGGAGGCCAATCTTCAGCAGAAGTGCTCTTGGCGTGGCTGCCTTTGGTGTTCCCAACTGATCATCTTGGTTAAGCAACACTCCGACCTTTTCTCTATGGGAATCCGCAACGAGACTGTCCGACATAGAACTAAAGTTATCGACACAGCTCAAAGAATTAGCAAGCTGTAGTGGCAGTGGGCTGGCCATATCTGCTGAAGAACCGATAACCGTTGGGGTAAACAAGTTCTTGAGTGAAGACCGCGGCTCGGCAAACGTAGTTTAGGACGCCCTCCGGCCAGGTGGAGTGACGATTTGCGAAAGGCTTTTTGTAGAAGCTGGATGCGTCGATCTCAGGACAGGGCTTATGTCCAGCAGTAGACTGCTATAGGCCGATGATGATGGTAATGATGATGACTGAAACGTCACTTTTATGACAAGCTTAATTTTATGTACCTATTCGAGTGAAGTGACACCTCCAAAATGCTCCTTATTACCTCATCGCCCGGAATTCGGGGTTAGATTTCGATAATTCTGATCTCCGATCTGTTGACACACGACCGACCTGATTGGTGCTTACGCTGAACGCTGAAGCTGGCTATCGGTGCCGGTTACCGGTATGGTCAAAGGTTCGTATTCATTCTTACATTATCTTCATTCAAATTTGTTATTTATTAAAAGTGAGAGGTGGGTATACATCACCACCAAATGGACACCTTGCGGACGGCGACATCGGGGTCGGCCGAGAAAGGGTTGGCGGGACGATCTTGATGAATTTGAGAAGGACTGGTGGAAGACCGCCAAACACAGGGAACGTGTAGAAGAGTTTGGGGGAGGCCTTTGCCCAGCCGTGAGACTAAATAGGCTAGATAAAATAAAAAAGAAAAAAAGCACCCAATGATTAAAACAGCATTTGTACGTACTTTTTAGTGTTTTATTGGAAAGAAACTACAACTACCGAATAGGTCCCAAAACACATGAAGAACTCGATGCCTACTCACTTATATCTAGCAGTCTGAAGCCCTAGACAGGAAAGTATGGAAAGAAAGCCTTCCCGCCTTGATTGCCCAGCAATGGAATCCAACGAGCTCTTTGGAATAGATAGAGTACGCTCTTTAGTTACCTACTAAAAGAAACGAGACACAATCTGTTCCAGGGCATTTTCATATATAATACTTATGCACAGTTGTTTGTTCAAAGTAGGCACGTAAGTAGGTTAGGTACTGAGTAGTATAATTCCATTTAGAATTACTGCGACAAGGTTCCATCTTGTTCTTCAAAAACTCCAAAAACTCCGCAATAGGGTTGCCTACTAACTCATACGAAGAAGGAAGGAAGGGAGAATACAATACGGGTTTTTGTTCGAAGCGCGGACTCTGACCCTTCTCATAGCTGTTCCATACAACCTCTTCACTGAAATTAGTACTTTTTGACCTGCTTTCTATTTAAATTTGGAATGAGGGGAACGTCTTTGAAAGTTCATTACATCTAAATGAAGGAAGCTTTTGGCGCCAAATGATTTTGGATTAAATATTCAGGGTCTCAAATTAAAATTCCTACCGGCATTCATTTGGTATACCTATTTAGACCCATCTCAACTTCCGATATGGAGGGAGGTAGTGGGTTGAATAGCTTTAAAAAAATCTAACTTGACTCATATTTAATAGTAAAGCTAGCGTGGCAAAGATGCGGGTTCAAGTCCCATCTCGAATTGCCACTTTTTTAACTTTTATTTTTATTAGCGAACTATACCAGTATATTCACAAGTATCTTAGAAAAAATAAAATTTAATAATGCTCTATAGCTCCTCAAAATGTAGGTATTCTAAAGTTCCGCATCTTAAAATTAGTACGCTCCGTTTGTTCCAAAGATGTAAAATCATATGAAGTGACAATCACTATGATCGCGATAGCACCAGCTCAAACATTAGTGGTTTTAGATGCTATTATGAATAAATATTTTTGTGTTAAATGGTTTATAATAAGCAAAACATAAAGTAAAAATCAATCATCATCGATACCTTCAGCAGTGAAATCAAAATAAAGTAATTTATTGAGTAATATTGTTTAGAAACTAGTAGCACAGACAATCAGCTCTGACGGTAGACCAGCGTTGGTTGCTACCTACTAGCCTGCTAGTGAGCCAGCCCATGCTGAATCAGAGTCCCTTAAAGTCTATCTTGAGATTTCTTTGTTTTTTTCTCACTTCTATGGGCTATATTTCCCCGGGACACCACAGCGGCGCAACCAGTCGCCGCTACCAGCAAAATGTAAGGTGCTGTCATTGGCACGCACTTTAGTCTTGGTACCGAGCGCCATACATCAGACGGCATTCTCCTTTGTAAGTAATACACGTATATTCCAAGTTTCATCCAAATCCGTTAAGTAGATTTTGCGTGAAAGAGTAACACACATACATCCATATTCGCAGACTTTCACATTTATAATATTAGTACGATTTTCTGGTTATTGTTTTAATAAAATAAATAGAACTAAATTCTAAACCACTTCCATTAATTAATATTCATTTAAAAATCCTTCTCAGTTTCACGTGAAAACCGTCCAAGTTTCGTATTCCGCGTTGGTATTTACCCAACTTGAACTTTACAGGTAACATCGGCAAAAATATCTGAGCAACCCTAATAACCCAAAACAACTGGATACGCAACGGTCTCCTTTTTGATCAAATCATTTGTCTTGCAGTTGGTTTTGTTTGATACTATATGATATAACAAGGAACTGGCTATCCTGAAGTTAAGTGGTAACCATTATCTAAACAAAATTATTGCATAGTAGGCCTCGCATGTTTAGAACGTACCCTATGATGCATATTATTTTTTTTACTTAATTTTATATGCATATAATAGTTTTACCAGCTCCTAAACTTAAACTTTAAAGGTTCTCACATGTAGAAAGAACCATTATTTAAATTATAAGTGAACAATTGAAAATTAACACCTTAACACTATAAAAATGTGAATATTGCTAACCGAAAAATTCAATGTTCAACCGAAGTCTAGCTGAATTTACTTTTTGGTATAAATTGTACCGACCGCACATAACAAGATGAATGCTAAGCTTTTATTGGACAGTTGAGTTGCTCAGCTTCTTCTGACAGCAAGTGCCTAAGTTGAACTTAACATTGCAGACTGCTTAGTAGCGAACTGCCAAAGAATTTGCTCTTGACGCTGAAAATGTTAAGTTGCAAAAATAAATAAGTTGTTTGTTAAAAATACTAAAATAAAGTATTTTTATAAAGAAAAATGAGGATGAATTTTCCATTTTAACAAGAATTTTCTATCCATACTAATATTATAAAGAGGAAAAATTTGTATTTTTGTGTGTGTGTATGTTTGTAATGAATTAATTCAAAAACTACTGCGCCGATTTCAAAAAATCTTTCACCATTGGAAAGCTACTTTCACCCTGAGTAACATAGGCTATATATATTAAAAGGTAAAAATATTAAAACAATCTTATGTCCACCCGTGTGAAGCCGGGACGGGCCGCTAGTTTATTATACCTGAGAAGTGAAAAGAAGTACATCATGAAGAAACCGACATACCTAAGAATCAACAACAACAACACCAACCTATTCAGTTCACTGCTGGACGTAGGACTCTCCTAATTCATCACAGGGCACCACTTCTCGCACCATCAACACTACTGCCCATCGTCGCGCTCATGAAATTAAGCTGTGTTGGTGTAAGGCTGTGTTATGCTGCGATCAGCCGCTGCCAGAGCCCCGTTTGTTTGTTAGCAGGGTGCACCACGGGCAGGTGAGGTTGGCATGATTCCGAAGACGGTGGTTTGTTCCCTTTACACCCTTCGCAAAATCATTGCACAGCCTAAAATGTAACAATTTTAATGGTATGTGCTTTACATTTGCTGGGGTGCTCCACAAAAGGGTTCCCTGTATTTTAACTTTTAGGAGGGTCATCATCATCATAATTTCAGTCATTTTCGGCTCACTGCTGCGCAGAAGGCTGCCTTTGATTATGCCACTCGTTTTGATCTTGCGCTAGTCTGAGTCAGGTGGCGCCCACGGTAAGGTCCTGCACCTAGGAGGGTGCAATGGGGAAAATCGCTGCCACGGTTAGACTCTGCACCTACTCGAAGGAGGGTGCAACGGGGAAAGTCGCTGAAAACCCCAATGCTAACGAAACATCGCTTTTATCATAGACCACCCATTGTACCCTTGTTTGGGGTTCCGTACCCAAAGAGTAGAAACGGGACCCTATTACTAAGCCCCAGTGTATATCTGTCTGTCTGTCAGCAGGCTGTATCTCATGAACCGTGATAGACAGTTGAAATTTATACAGATGATGTATTTCGGTTGCCGCTATAAAACGAATTACTAAACACAAAATAAAATAAATATATAAATGAGGCTCCCATACAAAGATACGAAACCCTTAATGCGCGAGTCCAACTCGCACTTAGCCGGATTTTTTAAAATAAAATGGTTCTGCATACAAAAGTATGCTGATATTTTTTTTTTCAAAACAAAACGTCATTTTTTCTTGTGTAAACGGTTTATATATCTAACGAAGGTTGATGATAATGATGATACTGAACCGAATGCCATAGTATTTGCTGAAACTACACACAGTACATGCGAGCACGGGCCCTTTGTGGGCACCCATCCGTGTAGTGAACCATTACTCACGCGCTAATGCACCTACCTTGACAAAGAATAGGTACAGACAGACCATTAACAACTAAAAACGTACATATTTATTTTATTCAAGAAATAACGTGAAATAAGTTATTCATATTGAAATATTCACGTTTTCAATATGAATACACATATTGTTACTTTATTTACATTTATTTTCTATTTATGAAAATCTTCTGATATTGCTCAGTACTTTATTGGTATGAGTTAGTATCCAACTCTGGTGGCGGACTTTTTAGGCCACTCGAAGGCCTCTGAAAAAGTTTAACGACTGAAAAAGTCGGGACTAACATCTTAACGTGCCTTCCAAAGCAAGTAAACGCAGAGCAAGCATTCGTGCTTAGGCTCACGAATATATTAACTTAACATAATGTCGTTTCGTAAGCGTATCGTACAATTTTGGCCGTAATCAGTAAGGTTAACCCGACAGCAAAGTTCAAAGTTTAAAAACATATAACAAGATATTTGAAAGATAAAATATTTAGTACAAATTCCGCCAACTCTCTCTGACGAGTTTCATAAAAACTCAACAGAAATTTGACAATGTTTCGCCTTCCCCATAAGGCATTATCAGGAAACAATAGACCTTCAGCACTCCGCAAAAATTCGCAAAAGACGTGTTGGTTCGCCGAGCGCCAAGCAGAAAGTCAATATATAAATATCGATACGTCGTGTACGTGTTAATCAATGGATGGATCTTTTACGCAAAAACTACTGAACGGATTTGAATGAAACTTGGAATATACATACATAGATTGTGGCCTGGATTAACACACAGGCTACTTGTTATCCGGGTACAGTCACACGAGTAAAACCGCGGACAGAAGCTACATAGTAAGAAAATAAATAGAATAATCGTTTATAACATGTCTATAATAGTTCTTGAGCAGAGTACGCGTCTCGGAAAATAGTGTAAGATACGGCTTGGTGGAGTGAAGATTTGCGAAAGGCTGCCGGTAGAAGCTTGGATGCGTCGAGCTGAGGACAGGGTGCAATGGCGCTCATTGGAGACCTATGTCCAGGAGAGAACTATGTGCAGGCTCATGATGATGATGATGAATATGATGATGATGAAGATGATGATGACGATTGCAATTTCAAAATAAATTGCATGAAGAGAACCATAAGATTAAACCATATTCAAGAAGTTCACATCACCAGCCTATATCAGTCCACT
The DNA here is from genome assembly GCA_951804965.1 of Horisme vitalbata. Lineage (NCBI taxonomy): Eukaryota > Metazoa > Arthropoda > Insecta > Lepidoptera > Geometridae > Horisme > Horisme vitalbata. The sequence continues at coordinate 1,580,111 of OX638093.1, forward strand.
GCTAAAGGAGAAAGGCCTCCACTGATAAAGGGGGATATGCCCATAATCCCCGCGGGGCACAGGTTTTTGCATCGCCGACGCTGCAGCCCGTCGTCGGCGGCTAGGGGATTTACGCTATACTGCAATCAGGTGGCCGCCAGAGCCTCGTTTGTTAGTTAGCAGGGCGCACCACGTAGGTGAGCTTGGGTTCCAAACATGGGGGTTGGAATCCCTTACACCCAATTAATATATTCACCAATAAAATGAATTCAATCATTGGTTATCAAGTAATTGATTTTATAGCCTAAATTAAAATATAAAATTAGTTTTACTGTAACGACACCAATAATAACATAGCTATATGACCTGATTGTGAAAATGATTATGTTTTATAGCAAATTAAAATTTGAATCTTAAATCTTGAAATCTTCTATCCAATGCTGATTAAATTCTTCTATGACAAGTAAACATATGCCTACATAGAAGTCGGAAGCTAGCTAATTATCAAGGAGAATATAGACATAGTTGTTCATTTAAAAGTCCTAACTGAATATTATTTTCAGGGAAATTCAGTAGAATTTTTATTGAAATAATAATTTCTCGTTATAGTCCCTTATTTATTAAGTTTTTAACAAAAAATATCAGTCTTTTTATTAAACAACCTGGATCCTCTCATATCTGGGCAAAGGTCTTTCCGACATTCCGATAACTTTCATTTCCATTAAAAAAATTACCACGACATGTCTTTCATTGAACAAATATTTGCAGATTATACAAACATTTGTCTCGCAGCGCTGTTCTACGTCTCAGGCGGGCCATCGCCCACTCCACCACAGATGTCGTTAATGGGCGAATGGCTGGATCGGGTGGTGGAGGTTGTGGGTTCGATTCTCGGTACGGGACCAATACCTTAGTGCCTTGGTAACATAGCATACTCTTAGATGACGCAAAAAAAAATATGTAACTATAAATTACATACAAGTTTGAACGGGACCCTCTCGGTGCGTGAGTCAACTCGCACTTGGCCGGTTTTTTTAGAAGTTACTAAAATCTTATCAACGTTAAGTTTAAATCCCTCGTTGTCTCAGAGATAGATTTAAGTACCCATCGATATTCCAAAACCGTGTTTTAGCACTAAGACATTGCCTAATTTGCATACTAAACGGCAGTTGATAACATCTAATACCGTGAGTGGGAAGACAGGAAATCGTTTAAAATATTAGTCAAATTATATTTTTTATGAATATTTCAAAAGCTTACTTGTCCAATTTCAAACGAAGATGCGCCAAAAAACGGCTTAATATGACGTAGGTACGTTACTTTTTTACTATTTTATTACGTAGTCATTTCACACTAGTTTCCACCCGTGACTTCGCTTGCGTGGTATCCAGATAAAAAGTAGCACTATGTCATTTGTCGTCTAACTATGTTACACACACTGTAGGTATAGCACTGACAACAGGGTGCCTAGTGCGCGTTTTTTAACCGGCTTCTTCGCGATCGCGTTGATGCAAATTTGTATGGAAAGGAGTAAGTACCACGAGTCTCTTCCTAGACGGCGCTACCATGATTCCATATGAATTTGTGTAAACGTAAATATCTTTAAAGTTAGGCTCAGTAAAGGTTTCGACCAATCCTAGTGCAATCCAACCCAAATATAGGAACTACGTCGCTACTCGCAGCCAACTACAGACCGATATAATACGTTGTGTGTGTACTATAATATAGTATTTTTTTTATACTTTGATATATTATGCTTAATTAACACCTTTTCGTATTTGAAAAGTACGACCGGTGGAATTAAGTTTCATATTTGCTGTGCTTTGATTGTAGATTAATTTTATGAGGTCTTAGTATGTTTTGTCTACGTGTTGGCTATCTAAAGATTTAAATATTGCGGAGTGTTTAAGGCTATCAAAGGCTTTAGTGTAGTCTACAAAGGCTATGTAAAGAGGTTTATGAAACTCGGTGTACTTTTCGATGACTTGATTTAAAGTATGTAAGTGATCTGTTGTGGAAAATCCTGAACGAAATCCGGCCTGTTCTGGTGGTTGGTGTTGGTCCAGTACAATACTGATACGATTTTGAATAACTTTGATAAAAGACTTGTACAAATGTGACACTAGGCTAATTGGTCTATAGTTGCCGATGTCGCTTTTATCGCCTTTTTTGTGAAGAAGGACAATATTAGAGTGACACATTTGCTTGGGAAGCTCGCCTGTTATTAGTATGGTGTTGAATAAATTAGTGATGTGTGGTAGTAGGGTCGGTGCACCTATTTTTAGAGCTTCAGAGGTTATTCCATCTTCTCCTGGACTTCTGTCATATTTCATGGATTTTAGAGCATCATGAACTTCTTTGCCTCTTATTAAAGGGACGGTTTCAGGCTTACTATAGTGAATAGTTTCAATATTGTTTGTGTTATCCGAGTATAGTTATTCGTAAAAGTGTGTGCATATTTCCATAACTTTTTCACGGCTATTTTGTTTGCTTCCATTTTGATCGTAAAGACAATTTATCCAATGTTTGCCTCTTGATATTCCTTGCTTAGATGTTCTCAAAGAAGTGTGTTTTTCAATAGCTGTTTTTATAAGATGTAAATTTAACGATCGGATGTCTTTCCTAATACTACGTTTTACTTTCCTATCCAATTTTGTATATTCCGTCGTGCAAATTTTAACTTTTTCTCTTTCTGTTATAAGTTTTTTAGTTTCATTTGAAAGTTTAGCTTTGTTTTTTACTGTGCCCTTGATTTTCTTACTGCTTAAGTCAATTCCCTTGATTATGCTTTGATATTGGCGTTCAGCATCTTCTGGTTCGTCGGTTTTCAACCTGGAAAATTGGTTTAAAAGTTCTAAGTTAAAAATATCAGAATTTTTAAATAGGGTATTTTTTGAGTGTCGTTTGATTTTGGTAACAAATTGTCTAGATCTATGGATTTTAAAGTTAAACTTGATTTTGGCGCGAATAGGTCGGTGGTCCGAACCGTATTGTATTCTATTAATGGCGCAAATATCTTTGATTATATTTAAGTCGGAAGAAAGCACAAAGTCTATTTCGTTTTTTATGTTTCCGCCAGGAGACACCCATGTCCACCTCCTCTGCGGTTTTTTGTCAAAATAACTGTTAGCAACACTCAAACTCTGGCCAAAAGCAAACTGTAATAGTCTATTGCCTCTATCATTGCGATCACCCAAACCGAATCGACCGAGTATAGATTGGTTATCGTTAGGTTGTTTTATGCCTAGTTTTGCATTGAAGTCGCCGAGGACAATATTCCATGTACCTCGGTTTTCTTCACAGGCTTTATTTAGAAGATCGTAGAAACTTTCTATCGAATCGATAGAAGAAGCCGAGGTTGGTGCGTAGATTTGGACTAAGGTTATTGTAGTATTGGGTGTCGTTCTAAATTTCAAAACAGCAATACGTTCTGAATAGCCTTTAAATTCTATAATGTTGTGCTTCCACTTCTTGGCAACCAGGAATCCCACACCGTGGTGTCCACTAGTTTCCCCGAAATGGAAAAATATATTATCTTCTCTTTCTTCCGTATGTTCACGCAGTCTTCTGACTTCTCCTAGGCCAACAATATCCCATTTGATATGCTGCAGGGCATTTTCCAGTTCTATCAAACGTTCGTCTTCCATGAGCGTGCGAACGTTGTAGGTTAGGATGTTAAGCGTATCGGTGTCCTTTATAACATTAGCAGAGGTCGTTTGACGGTCGGATCTCGCCCGGGGATTTTTCGCACCCCTGACCCCAGGGCTGGCATGACGCCCGTCAACGCCAGCACAGCCGCTGGTGACGCCGGGCACTTGGGGCCTTGCTTGTGTATTACTGTCCATGTTTGGGGGGTTTAGACCATGACCCACCACGTTGGTCCAATGCGGGTTGGTGGGTTGTTACGCCAGGGCCTCGTTTGTTGGTTAGCAGGGTACACCACGAGCAGGAGAGGATGGCTTGGGCACCGAATGATGTTGGATGGAACCCCTTATATTATTGGCATTATTGTATTCAAATCGCAATAGCATTTTTTTATCGATAATTTTTTTAAATTATATTCAAAAGTTCTATCTTTTTCCTTCGTCTTTTAGTTTTTCTCGAATTTTATTGTAGAATTTTATGGCTATTGCAATTGGGTCCAGAGCATTTTTAGTTTTGAGCTGGGTATGGCTAATTTATGTTTGTATCTACACTACATGGGTAGCGCCGCGGTAGATCATTTGTATTTGTAAAAAATTGTGGGTATTTTCTAACTAATTTACTATAATTAAAATAGATATAAATAATTACACATTACCGTCAGGCCCCAAATTTATCAGAGCTTTTTTGCTATTATGGGAACCACATGACTGATATACTACTAATATACTTTTTTATAGTTTAAAGTAAACGTTGTAAACGTTTTCAAGCTCAATTTTAATGTACTTTACATGGAAATTACTGGATAGGATGCAAATATAAACGTAAGTAATGTAAAGTTCTTGCAGGTTACAATGATTTTCACTCACAACAGTTAATTGCAAAAAAAGGAACTTCAACTTCAAACTAAAACTATCAACATTTGTCATCAACGTTTTTTGGTTTCCCAAGTGGTTGGATCCATGGAACTACATCTACTAATGCGTACTTTGAACAAAAAATATACACTACACTGCTACAAAAAAGATGTCTTCTTGTTTTATCTTCTGCATGTAAAAAAAATTGTTCTTGTAACCATACTTCATGCACATAACAATTTCATTTCTTTTCATTTCATAACTCTAAAGAAAAAACGAGATACAACACCTTTTAGGGCATTTATATTGATAACTAGCTTCTGCCCGCGGCCCGTTCTTGTGGTACCAAGATCAAAAGTAGCCTATGTGTTAATCCAGATCACAAACTATGTATGTTTATACCTATATATATATCGTTGGTTTACCTATGGAATTACTGGTAGTACTGACGTACAAGGGATTGCTCAATTAGTACCACAGTACTAAAGAAATGTTCCCAAAAACGGAACCAAATTATTGTTTAGTGTTACACTAAAAGGGAAACGACACAGTATACCTTTTTGATAGAAAAAATTAGGCACAGATTTCTGTTCAAAGCGATCGCTCCCGTCAAGAAAAAAGCTCCTTGAATTTACTATAGAATTATAACCTCACCGCCTCGGCAATCTTCGTACATCTTCGCTGGATTCGGCCACGATCGCGGCACGCGTCTATGCCTTCGGGTATCTTCGGCAGCGATTGGACATCTTCGGATGTAATGTTCATCGCTCGGGGCTTCTCGTTACGATGTAAACGTTCAAAATTAGGGTGTGGTTACAATGCTATAAAATACATTAAACTTTAAAAAATATCTGTATCGTACCTCCATCATCGGGGGGTGTTGTATGGGGTTCAAACCCCCATTTCCGAAACCCAAGGCTCTGGTGGCATGCTGATTGCATAGCGCAGCGTGACACTGGCACAGCTATATTCCCTGGCCAACGGGCAGCCGCGTCGGCGCGGTGCAAGAAGCTGGGGTTCTACTACAATTCACCGAAGTACGAAATTACGTGTTTCGTTTCTTGTGATTGGTACCCATAATCAAACGAAAACCGAAATTTCGGCACGAAGTTTGTAATGCAACAGTCCGAACGTTGCGCATCCTACTCTATTTTACAAAACATACGACCGCAATATTGGAATTAATGTATGAAATACGACCAATTGCACGAAACGATACACGAAATATCGTACTCCGGTGATTTGTAGTAGACCTCCTGTGCCCTGTGGTTGCCTAGCGTGGGGATTATGGAATATGCTGGACATAGGGGAGGCCTGTGTCCAGCCGTGGATTGGCTGGTGTTGTTGTTTTTGTTGTATCGTATGATTAATTAGTTTTCGCCCTCGGCTTCGCTTACGTTGCACCTGGATGAAAAATAGCTTTGATCCAGGTACAATAGTATATAGGTATAATGATACATTATACATCCTAAATATTTCTCTAAATCATTTTACCAAACAAAAAAGGTGTTTCGAATGATAATCACATTCAAGTTATATGTATAATTGAATAAAAACATAAGTACAGTTTGCGTCATGTAAAAAGAACGTTGGCGGTAAGCTGCGCATTATGTGATTTAACGGTAGGTATTTACCCGTGCGCAAACACACACCCCCTCCACTATCTTCCAGCGTTATTTTTACGTAACGCGTACTGTATATAAAAAAAAACCTTTATTAAAAAAGTACATAAGTTTTGAGAAATATTCCCCTATCATTGGTTTCGCAGTTCCAGCGTGACAAAAGTCCAAGAAAAAAATTGTTATTAATATCTTACGTAAGAATAACGGAGGGAGGCTCTCTTGAAAGCCCCTTCACAACAAGCATTTCCATTACTACTTAATTAAAACTACATCCAAATTCATACATAAAAATATTAATTTAAAAAATCAAACAAAAATGCTCCATTCTACACATAACCTTACAACCTGTTCCCATCCTTGGTCCTTGACCTATCCCGTTTAAATTGTTCCTTCTACGTTCACTTTTTCTATATTGACAGATCTCCGCTACTTGAATTTGGAATTCGTGTAACTTTTTAATTTATGGACAGGTTTTTGTTCTTTTTATCATTGGGCTATTTTAAGGTTCGACTTTTTAAATCCAAACTTTAAGTAGTTTGTTTTTGACGATGATTTATGAGGGCATGCAAAATTAGACTTTAATGTTTGATTAAATTGTTCTTTTATATTATCTTCTTCTTCTTCTTCGTATGAGCTAGTGACCAACTCTGGTGTCGGAGTTTTGTAGGCCGCCCGAAGGCCTCCGCCATGGCTTGACGACTGACAAGCCGGGACTTACATATTAACGTGCCTTCCGAAGCACAGAAGCGCTCTAATCTAAATGTCACTAAACGGTCACCCATCCAAGTAATGACCGGGCAAAGTGTTGCTTAACCAAGGTTAAGAACACTGAAGTAAACCACGCCACGAGCGCTTCAAATGATAACGTTAATCAAATAAATAGTACATATAGCAATATTTTTTTGCTTCTTATATGCTTAACTATGCAAAGGCACTGTCATGTGTTCCAAAATTCATGTTTATATAGTCTATCTAACTCAGTAGGTATTGTAATAAGTACCTTTGTATCCCGGAATCAGCAAAGGTCTCTTATGAGAATTAGTTTAAAAAATCATAAATCGTTATTTGTTTTTTCTCCTCATTACCAGGATTGTGTGATTAAGCAAAAACAGAAAATAACAGCCGGAAATTCGAAAAAAAAAATGTATGGGAATGTAGTTCCAAAGATTCCACTACACTTTTACTTTTTTTTTTAATAAAAATCTTTTGTTTGGGTAAAAATTCCACTACAATTTTTCTTTTTTTTCTTTCCAAAGCTACGTATATTAAAATTGATAATGAATTCACGTTATTAAACAAAAATGTACCTACAGGATATTTCTAAATAGATCATTCCCAGAAATCTAAACTAAAATTCAAACAAAATTCGACCACCCAAAACTGTTTATGAAATTGTAATAATTTTATTGCCCGGTTTGTCCGTCTGTTCGTCACTAAACGTAATAAAAGTTCAACGGAAAATGTGGAATGCATGTGTTCAAATGAAATAGATATAAAATATTTTATGATTTGAATGATTCAAGCTTAGGAAGTTTATTTTATACCGATTTTGAAATAGGAGGTTAAATTTTTGTGTACCTTACAAAAGCCCTATCAATAATAACTAGTGTGCGCCTCGCGACTTTATCTACGTAAATGGTATTCTCTGGTACCAAGAGGCGGAATTTCTAGACCAAGCATTAAAATGATAAAAAATTAATAATACATTATTTACCACATTAATCTACCCAACATAGATCATCATCATTATAAGCCTATAGCATTCCACAGCTGGACTTAGGTCTACCCTAATGAGCGCCATTGCGCCCTGTCCTCAGCTCGACGCATCCAGCTTCTACCAGCAGCCTTTCACAAATCGTCACTCCACCTGTTCGGAGGGCGTCTTACACTAAGTTTGCCGTGCCGCGCTCTCCACTCAAGAACACGTTTAACACAGATAAGTAAAAAAAGATTTCTACTAACGTAAAACACAATTTTAGGATACTTTGACCACTTACATAAATTTTCCAAAAATGTTCAATAAAAAGAATACCTTTAAACCCTTCTGCTTGTTTGCAAAGGTTAAACTTTTGTCTGAGAAAGTATTATAATAATAACAATTAAATAAAGTGCTCCCGCGCGCAGTTTTGCTCACGTACCCTAAGTAAAGTAAGCTGTGTTAATCCAAATCATAACTATTTTTATTCCAAGTTTCATACAAATCCGTTCAGCCGAAACGGAATTGAATGACAAACATACTCAAACAAACTTTCACAAACACACACAAACTTTTGCATTTATAACATTAGTGTGATATAGCTTGTGTAGAGGTATATATAATAATAATAAACTACTTTTTATATATATTTTTTTAAATTATAGCTACGCATAATCGAGATCATTATTTTAATCTCTTTTTTAAGTTAGTCAAAATAAAAGCTCGTTTAACAGTTTCTAAATCCCATAAAAACACAGAGCTACCAAAAATGGATTTAATAAATCTAAAAACCATAAAACAAAAGAGTCGCTAAAACATAAAAAATGATTAATAACTTAGCTTTGCCATTAATGATACAATTTTATTGGTATTTTAAGTTAATTTTTATGATCATCGGTTAATTTTAGGGTTACGTGCTCTGACAGTAAGTGTTTTTAAGTCATCAAAATATTAATTAGATAAAATAATAACCATAAATTACTTTAGTAGTGGTTTTTTTAAATAGTTGAAAGGTAATTACTATTTTTCAATAGGTATTTGTCAAATCAATGTCAAAACGTAAGTAGGTACCTAGTTAGAATCGAACTAAAAAGTACCTTAATATTACATAGATAACTTTAATATTACTTAAAATCAAATAACTTGTCTCAAGCACCGAACTAATTGCACGCACAATCAAGGAAATGTAGATTGCAGACCATATGCGAGTTCATCTTAATTTTGATTTAAAATTCTAAGCTTTGTTTGAAGAAATTCACTTAATATGTGTGTCGTTTTGATATCAAAATAACCATTGCTTCTAACCTCACCTGCTCGTGGTGCACCCTGCTAACTAACGAACGGGGCTCTAGCCGCTGGCTGACTGCTGCAAAGCGCAGCCTAATATCAGCACAGCCACATCCCCTCTCCACTTGCTGCGAGAAACTATGCCCTGCGATGCCCAACCCGCATGCCCAGCGTAGGGATCATAGGTATATCCCCCAGAGAAGGCCCATGTCCAGCTGGGGATATAAGCTGATGGTGTTGTTGTTGTTGATGCAAAATACATATTTCCGTAACTGTTCTACTTTAATCATTGTAAATTTAAAAAAAACTACCTGAAACTAGATACGGTAGCAATAAAAACATACGGAACACTTTTATCGTAAAAACTTTAATAATTCCACAATTCGATATCATGTTTAATCGGCATAGTATTCCGTTTTATGATTGTTTTATATTGTTAGCTTTGTCTGTAAATCTTATTATCAACGTTATTGTTCTAAAACAAATTTAATTAAATTTTTTTTATAACAGTTTTGTTTTTTTGGTAGTTATTTAGGGTCTGCGCCCACTCGGCCCGCTTAGACTCGGCCCGAAGAATAATACCTGGAGTCCTAGTAGAGTCAAGAGCTCTTTATTTGTTTTTCTATATTCTTTCTATTTCTACCGTGTATTGTTCTATTGTTTTGTTTCAGTTTGTAGGGGGTCGACATAGCTCAGAGCACACCACAAACACACAAACTTTAGCATTTTTTTTTACCTAGTGCACATTTTTATTTGAATTGTACACTAAAAATGTTACCTTATGAAGCCTTATGATGACTAATAAGTAACATAACATTGACCTAGTTTTATAAAATGAAGTAATTCTAAGAATGTGTCCATCAACACTTTCTTACTGTCTCTATTTACTTAAGGCGACACGTTGTTCTTGTGTTCTTTATATTCGTTCTGCACTATTGCACTAATTTTAAAACACTACACTAGCTCAAAAGGCTTAGTTCTTTTGAGTCTTCTCACTATGTCCGTGTTGCCGAGGAGCTGGATGGCCTCAACGTTCACGTGGTGATGAAGTCTATGTTCGTGAGCTTCTGCATATTTTTGAATCACTTTGTCGACAAACTCTATGTTAAGGTTCCGGTGGAAGTCATCATTTCTTACGTACCAGGGTGCGTTCACTATTCCTCTAAGCACTTTGTTTTAAAATCGTTGGATTATTTTTACGTTATTCTGTTTGGTACAGCCCCAGAGCTGTATACCGTAGGTCCATACTGGCATCAGGACTTGTTTGTATAGTAACAATTTGTTGTGTACTGACATAGCAGAATTTCCTCCAATCAGCCAATACATCCTTTTATGGCGTAGGTCTAACTCATTTTTTTCTTTTTGACGTGTGATTTCCAGCGAAGATCCAGCGTCATGCCCAAATACTTTGCTGTATTTTCATACGGAATAATCTTGTTGTTGATTAGTACTGTTTTTTTTATTCGTTAAGTTAATATGTACTGATTTTGATTAATTGAGTTTGATTCGCCATTTGTTTGACCAGGCGTAAATTTTGTCAACAGCCACTTGAACCTTTTCTGCTGCTTCTTAATGGGTGTTTCCGACAGCCATTATGGCAGTATAATCTGCAAAGGTCGCGATGGTGTTACTTTCTATTTCTGGGATATCACAGGTATATAGTAGGTACAGGACCGGACCCAATACGCTTCCTTGTGGTACACCCGCTTTTATTTCCTTAATTTCTGATTAGGCATCTTCTTGCCTTATTCTAAATACTCTATCCGTTAAATATGATTTTAATATATCTACAAACTCTGTAGGTAGCATTTTTCTTAATTTAAATATAAGGCCTTCGTGCCACACTTTATCGAAAGTTTGCGCTACGTCTAAGAAAATGTTAGTACATACTTTTTTGTCTTCTAATGTTTAATAAGGTCAAAACCTGGTGATATTTTGGATTTATTTGGTTTTTTATTTCATGCAAGACTTCTCTTGGTGTTTTATCCTTGATTCATCTTCATAATCTTCATTAATTAAATCGTGAGGTTCATAAGATTCATTTGGTTTAAATATATTTTCTAGGTATTTCGCCAATATTTTTGCATTTTGTTCATTACTGACGGCCCATTTTCCCGCTCCGGTTCTTATAGGAGGGATCTGGGTGGTAAGCCGTTTCATGTTCTTTGTAAACTTCCAGAGAGAGTGATCTGTACTGCGGTCACTGGTAAGGTTTTGAAGGTATGAATTTGTTGAAGCTTCAATTTTTTTTTTTTCAACTGTTTTGTAAGATTGTTCAATTTTGTTTTGTCTTGCGGACACCTAGATTGATGCCAGGGTTTCTCTGTCTTATTTTTTTATTTATTAGTTATATTATTTCTGCAGGATAGTTAGTTTTTGCAACCTTTCTTTGGATTTTTGGTGTATTATTCCATGCAGTTCTTTGTATTTTGACCTATGTAAAAAACAAACAAATAACACACATACATTACCACCTATATCTTATCGCACTGTGAGGTTCCAGAGGAATTTCCTCTCGCGAAAAATCAAGCTGTGCAATGGTCTCCGAAGTTTTTCCCCAGAGACTACGCAGCGTTTCAAAACAGGCGTTTGAATATTTTTAAAAGAGTCAGCAACGTGCATGTAAAAGGCATTTTAAAATTTTTAAAAGGGTCAGCAACGCGCATGTAATACCTCTGGATTTTACAGGCGTCCATAGGCTACGGGTACCACTTACCATCAGGTGGACCATAAGCCTGTTTGCTAACTTAGAGTATTAAAAAAAAAATGAAAAAAGTAACATCACTTTCCACATTAAGCATTACTCAGTACGCAAATATTTTGAGGATTCCATCGGGGAAGTCGGAGGCAAGTCCAAAAGCTATATTCGGTACATACAAACTTGCAAGCAGTAGGTACATGTATCATTATTATGAGCCTACAGTAGCCCACTGCTGGACCTACGTCTAGGCTTATGCCTCTCCCAATGAGCGCCATTGCACCCTGTCCTCAGCTCATAATTATTGGCCTATAGCGCCGACGAACTCAAGCAAAAGGGCGTCGCCGAGTCGCATCCGTGATCCGTCCCACGCTATCTGTTCAACGCCTAAAGGATTACAGTAGGGTATGTACATTACATCCAATAACGTAACATTTTATTTCTCATAGGTCATAGGTAACATAATTAATTATATTTTTAGGGTTCCGCTACAACTCTTCCATCAATCAAACAATCAATGGAAGTGCTGTACAATCTCTACGAAGAACGGTAGAGCCCTATTCATCCACCGATTTTCAGTAATGTTGATGATGTCGTCGGTCCATCTGGTGAAAGGTCTCCCTACACTTCGTCTTCAAGATCGTGATCATCATTCGAGAACTTTTATTCACCTATTGTTATCGGTTCTACGAGCAGTATGACCTGCTCATTGCCACAAATATATCACAATTTAGAGTTGCAATATTGTTTCGTTCATAATTTTTTTGTTTGAGACAACACAATTACTCGATTAGCCATGTCCAATAACAATTAAGTCTTATAGCAGAATTGTCTCTAAATAAAACATAATTTTGAAAATCGGTCCACAATTGGCGGAGATATCGGCGAACATACATACCTACATAAAAAAAGATGCCGACGAATTGTTTAATATTTTTGTCGAAATATTTTAACAACTTTAAATATGGCACATTTTTGAACCCTAGAAAACAATAACGCAACTCGCCTTGTCCAATAATTAATTGCGTATTTCACTTGTCAAATCGGAAGTCGATCGTGGGCGGTAAAACAACTATTGTATTATCTGTGGTACGAGGTTTGAGAGGTCAAACTATTTGGTAACTTCCTCTGTAGTTACAAATTAGTATAATATCTACCTACGCAGCCTTATTTGAGCAATGAGAAGAAATGGTCAATTTTTTTTACCAATATTTACTTTGGTGGTCGTTATCAGCCCAATTCTTATTATCTTATTCTTATTGGGGTTAGAAAGCGATGGCGGGGTGAACTCGAAGCCTTTGAGAGCGGCTGGTGGGATTTAACGAAGAATAGAGATGGTTAGCGGAATTTGGGGTAGACCAGCTGTGGGACGACGCAGGTTGACAAAAAAAAGAAAGATGTAAAACTAAAGTAATTTTTCCTATCTTCCGCTCGCGATACTATTTTGTGCGACGTTTCGTGCGGTACCCAAGTAAAAAATATTTTAGCTCATCATATGTACAAAGAAACTTTGTACATATGTAGTTTTGTTGTGAAAGAGGAACAACAATTTCACATTCAACAACAACACCAGCCTATATCAGTCCACCGCTGGACATGAGCCTCCCTTAATAAGAAGGGGGATATGCCCATAATCTGCACGCTGGGCATGCGGGTTGTGGATCGCAGGGCACAGCTTGTCTCACCACCGAAGCTGCTGCCCGTCGGCGGTCAGGGTAATTAGCTGTGCTAGTGTAAGGCTGCGCTATGCTGCAATCAGCCGGAGCCGCTTTTAGTTAGCAAGGTGCACCACGGGCTCATAGTATGGGCTTGCATTCCGAAGATGTAGGTGCAAAACCCTTACACTCCATTTCATAAAATTTCTACAATTTTTTGTCCTTAATTTATATAGGATTTACTACTACTAATTATGTTGACCAAATAATATATGTTTTTCGTCGTATTCTTCATTTTGAAAGGTCGCGCCCGTCCTGAAAGACTTTTATTGAGGTTCTAATGAGCTGCTTCCATGCTGTTCTGTCTTTGGCTTACCTCAAGGTGGCAGTCAAAGGGAGCCCCGTCAGTGTCTTGACTTGGTCAGACCCACAGCAGGGTGATCGTCCGCGAGGTCTCCTTCCATCTATATTGCCCACTACAACCAGTTTGTCAAAATTGCCTGGCTGTCTACGGGCGATGTGTTTCGATCAACTTGTTTAGTTCATCGAAAGCGATGTGGCCAAAGAACCTTAGGACACGTTGGTAGCAAATAGCGCAGAGTCTAGTTAAAAATAATATATAGACTCGTGTAAATGCGGTATTAGTCTACCTAAGTATTCTTCTTCATAAAATTTATCAAACCCGTTAGCTAACTAAGTATTCTTGAACAAAACCTACTTATCTAACCCCGTTTCTGTTTTTCACTATGAAACCCTAAAAACTTATAATTTAGTTTAGTTGACCTCAACTCACCTTCGCGAAGTTGGTCAAACGACCGAAATTAATCCTGAAATCCCGAATTGTGACCGGAAATAGTACCGCAAACAGGGTATAACCCTAACCCGAAGTGGCATTAATAATACTTATTAAATGGCGGTAAACTTCACTGAGGTTCTAATTTTTGTATGAGCTACTCGTAGTGCTTAACTTTGTAGACGGAGTTTTAAAGCTGCCCAAAAGCCTCCTTGCATGGCTTAGCGACTAAAAAAGCCGGGACCAAGATCATAACATGCCTTCCAAAGAACGGAAGCACTCAGACCTAAATGCCACTAAACGGTCACCCATCCAAGTAGTGACCGGGCGGAGGGTTGCTTAACTCAGATGATCTTCTAAGAACACCTAAGAAAGCCACGCCATGAGCTTACTGAAGTAATCATGCTTGATTCCCCAAAAAGTTGTTTATTATAAATCTCAAAAATTATGAATGGACTTAAATTTTTATGAATGATCCGAAAACTTGAAATTGCTAACTGGTTTTGATTTCAATTAATTATTTATTTATTTAAATTGTTTCTTAAGCTGCGCCCACGTATCTACTAAAATTAGTTATAATGTTACGCTGTCTAAATAAACATAAAAACATGGGTTTAAATTAGCCATGACATCATTTTATAAGTCTCCCAAAGGTGGGTTCAATTCCCGACCGTGCACCTGTAGATTTTTCTTTATAATTTGCAACAATTTTCCATCATCATCACCAGCCTGGCACAGCCACTGCTGGACATAGGCCGCCCCTAATGAGCGCCATTGCGCCCTGTCCTCAGCTCGAAGCATCTAGCCTCTACTAGCAGCCTTTCACAGATCGTCACTCCACCTGGCCGGAGGGCGTCCTACACTACGTTTGCCGAGCCGCGGTCTCCATTCAAGAACTCGTTTACCCCAACGGTTATCGGTGCTTCGGCATATGTTGCTTTATGATCATCTAATTAGCTATACCATTGATTTTATTCATCCACTTCACTGATTATCGTCGCTTTGACTGTCAACATGTCATGACAATCCACACTGTACAGGGTGGGGCAAAATTTTACCTCATTAAGGGCAATAACCTTTTCTTTTGTATTTTGGTTTTGTTCTTAGGAACCTAAAGGTTTTTTGAAAAAAAAAAAACAATTGCAATTACGTATTTTTGAAAATATTAAAATATACAGTTCAAGACCAATTTGATCTCAATCGACTCTATTTCCTCTATTTCCAAACAGGAACACTTCCCAAAGTAACCAAATCAACTCATATCGTCAGATTTTGAGAATAAAAAATAATACTTCTATACAATTTCTATGGAACGTTATTCGCCATAACATTGAGTTCATGCAATTCGACGCAGATGGACCGACGACATCGTCAAGATTGCAGGTAATCGGTGGATGGAGAGGGCTCAAGACAGAGGGCTTACCACAGGTTTTTATAGTTTCCGAAAACTTTATAAGTTTCGGTATCTTTCCATACATTTTCAGTACAGCGCCTCTAGGGAAACGTGCATGAACTACGAAAATGTATGGAAAGATACCGAAACTTATAAAGTTTTCGAAAACTATCAAAACCTGTGGTAAGCCCTCTGTTCTTCGTGGAACTCCTTGTTCACCAATAGACATCTATAGGTTGTCGATGATGATGATTATGGGGTCCAGTGTAAATTCAATGACATTTTCGGCTGTTACAACAGCCATATAATAATAATAGGTATCCATTCGAGGTGTACCTCGATACCTAACTCTATTTAGTTCGGTAGTAAATTTAGCCACTAGGTCCACAGAAATTCTTGTTAGTACATAACTTACCTAAGGCATGTAAATGTAATGCTTTACACTGTCACACAGCATCATGTAGCCCCAAACTAAATAGAGCTTGTATTAAGGGAACCACATGATAAACTACATATATCATTGTTTTCAAATACATACGTATCATACATAGAAAACTCCCAGACCCGAGACAAATATCTGCAAAACATGCAAACATTATTTCCGGAGAGGGAATCGAACCCGCAACCTTCTGCGTTTCAGACGGACAACGCCAACTGCACCACAGAGGTCTTCAATGTAATTTGCAGTACTATTACATCATTATCATCTACAGTCTGATTCGTTCACTGCTGGGTATTGGCTTCTACTTTTGCCATTCACCACGATCGATCAATCAATCAAATTATATATATGTCGGAGATGAGGTAAATCCAACGTGTAAGCACATATCGAGGAATGCAGCGATCTCCCATTTGTAGTGCTTTTCCTTTTCATTCCCAAAATCCATCGCGATCCCATCATTTTTATCCTTTTTATTTTCGTGTTCGATGGACGACGTCCATCCTCCCTTCCCGCGCCCCGCGCCCCCTTCCTCTTCTTTTTCCATGGCCTTTCTAAGGATCGTCACCCGACCGTCCCATCTGACAGTCCATCTACGATGTGTCAAACATTTCAACGACCACAGCACTACAAATGGCATTTTACTCAAGATCATACCACAAGATAAGATCTCCACACACTCCTCGACATATATATTTTTTTAAATATGGTTAATTACAAAGAGATGATCTTAAAGGCCACGTAGATCGTCTACAGCGGAGGAACAAAACGCGTGTAACACTAACAGAGATGCTTAAGGTGTTCCAACCTCCATCTTTAGAACCCAAGCCAACCCCACCTACCCATGGTGCACCCTGCTAACTAACAAACAGGGCTCTGGCAGCCGGCTGATTGCGGCATAGCGCAGCCTAACACCGGCGCAACTACATCCCTTTGCAGCCAACGGCAGTAACCTCAGTGGTGCGAGAAGCTGTGCCCTGCGAACCCCAACCTACATGCCCAGCGTGGGAATTATAAGCATATTTCCTTTCTTATTAGGGGACAACTGTGTCCAGCAGTGGACTTAAATAGGCTGGTGTTGTTGTTGTAACTGAAAAAGCTATATTAATTTCATCATCATCATTTCAACCTTTATCGACCCACTGCTGGGCATAGGCCTTCTTTTGATTATGGTTCTTTTGATTAGTAGTCGTAAAGTTCTTTGTGGAGGGCTCGTCCGGGGAAGTGCTGCCACCATGCCTATTTCTGCCGTGAAGCAGCTGTGCTGTGATTCGGTTTGAAGGTTGTGGGTGCCGGTGAAATTACAGGCACAAGAGGCTCATCATCTTCATGCCTCGAGTTGATGAACGCAGGGCGTTGAATCGTAGCACGGTCCAAAAAACGTGAATGCTTTGTGATAGGTAATGGTTACCACTCAACATCGGGTGGGCCATGTGGTTTTTCCATCTTCAACTATCATTAAAAAATGCCACTTGCCTCGATCCTGTGCTATTCTGAAAAAAAAATCAATTATGTAATTAATGAATTATTATTATTAATATATCTTATCCCTAATATGTACACATGTATATATCCTTCTCATTGTAACTTCTATGTATACTCAAAGGTTTGCTGTAAGAAAACTCTTTCAGGGTTAAGCTCGCCTTTGTACATAGCATTTTAAGTATTTTTGTTTCTGTATTATGTTTCTGTGTACAATAAAGAATTAAAGAATTACTTATATAACAGAAGAGAAGTCCATTACAAAGTTCGTAGCAAAGTAAAAAGAATGAAACCATAATGTCCAATGACAACCGGTCATTTCCCGACTTGCCCGGACTAATGGGGCAAGCAGGAACAATTAAAATAGTCCGATTCTCGGCTTTCAATGCAACGGTAATGATTCGTGAATTTAGTTGGAACGTTG
The DNA here is from genome assembly GCA_951804965.1 of Horisme vitalbata. Lineage (NCBI taxonomy): Eukaryota > Metazoa > Arthropoda > Insecta > Lepidoptera > Geometridae > Horisme > Horisme vitalbata. The sequence continues at coordinate 1,598,078 of OX638093.1, forward strand.
GATTTGTATGGATATTGTTTTTTTTCTTGTCGATCGGGTGGGTAATACGAAAATCTGACGTAAAATATACGTTGTAAGATGTTGGTGAAGGTATTGCAAAACTCAAGTTGAACTAAACCCTAAACGTCTCTAAGATTAATACATCTTTCTTTAATCCCATAGTAAAAATGTGTCGTCAATTCATTCCTTAATCTTAGTGACTCAATAATAATAAATAATGCGGGACGTAATCACACAGCATCATGTAGCCCCAAACTAAGCAGAGCTTGTATTATGGGAACCACATGATTGATATACTACACATATAATTTTTTTTTGTAAATACATACATATCATACATAGAAACACCCAGACCCGAGACAAATATCTGCAGAACATGCAAACATTTGTCCCGCGGCGGGAATCGAACCCGCAACCTTCTGCGTCTCAGGCGGACCTTCGCCTACTGCGCCACAGAGGCCGTCAATGTATTCAATCATTTAAAATATAAGTTTTAGCCGCTCTTACAAAAGAGTAATTTTCGCTTCACCTACTAAGTATTCATACCTTTTGATTTATATGTTACTACTGGGTACGATATTTTTTGCATAGATTAATGAATTTTCATTTTAATGTGAAATTAAATTTCACATTCTTTGGAATACTGTCTAGCTCATAACCTGTGTTTGTGTATTTTTACCAATTTGCATTGATTGGGTTCTGTTTTGCGTGCCAGATGTAGTAAATAAATAACCAAATTGGGCAGGTCTAGGTTTACTGATGACAGGTGGAGTAAGGCCGAGGTCAGGAAGGCCTGAGTGACAGAGTGGTGAACAAGAGTATAAAAAAAGAGGGCTTAGTAGGCCAACGACCAGGTGGATGGACGACATCGTTACCGTACAGGGCATTCCCTGAATGCAAAAAGATCAAATCCATACGCAATGGTGTTTGATGGCTTATGCCTTGAGTTTTACGCTATTCAAATTTTCCAAGCTAGGATACAACAAAAACTCGAAAGGCAGTTTTGCTGTAGGAGAACTCCCTCTGGACTTGTCCGGGAAAATATTATTACCATGCCGAGCGAGCCATTCTGTCCGAGTGTTTGTTTATAGGTGTGTTGTAGGTACAGACAGCGTCAGAGTCTGGTAACCCCCCTAGTTAACGTTAGTAGGTTCAAACCGTCGCGGTGTCGGTCGTGGATCTCGAACTTTTTGCACAAATGTGTGTTTTATAAACCTTCTCCTCCTTGCTTAGGCATATTTAATTTCGTCCATATATCTATATGAGACGATGGAGTGGCGGTTACAACACTCGACATTAATCTATACGTTATAAGAGTACTGGGTTCAAATCCCTCAATGCCTAATTGTATTTTTGATTTTTTTATTTTCATAACTAACACAATGGACTACGTTTTAAATGTAGTAGGTAAGTTACCTAATTATTTAAGGTAAAATAATAAAACAATTTTCAAGTTATAAAAAATTTATTAAAACACCATTTAACATATCGCAATATAGATAGTTATCACTTATTTTTTAGAATTTTCAATAATGTTTTAAATGATAGAATAATACTTAATTTACCCATTTAAGATTAACGAGTGAACAAACATGTTAACATTGGAACAGGTTATACTTGCCGTATAAAATCCAATAAACAATTTAGATCACTCGCAAATACTTACTCTGGTATTTTATCTATTATTGAAAACATTATATATCTGAATATTTATTAATACCGAATGGGATGGATGTCTTTCACTTAAAATAATTTGTCGAAGCCTTCTTTTCATTTGGGTTACCAAAGTCCGCCCAAAACCACTACGACGCATCAGTTCCCAGGTTCTTAGGACCTCCTGTTGCAGGTGGACAACACTTCACTCGTGTCCCAATTAGGACAAATTGACCCCACATATGCTCACACATTCTCCACATATTTAAACCTGGACTTTTAGATGAATGCTGTGGTGATTATGCCCGTCTGAGAAGCGAGCCAATAGGTCAAAATTCGCGAATGATGAACCACGCAGTCATCATGAACTAAATACACTGTTCCTTCTGGACGCTTATCCACTGCTTGCACTGTTAACAGCACTATTTCTTGCAAAACTGGCCAATTATGCGTCCACTCACTTCAACAATTTCTCCTGGTCCCATTGATGACATCCATCACCAATAACCTGAAAATAAAAACACAATATTATAAACGTATGACTGTGTTTATATAATATATAATGGAATAGGTTTACTAAGCACAATGTTTATGATAATCCTACTTATAATTGTCATACCACTTACATAATGTTATTCTGCCATTTCCTCTCTCATTTCTTTGTCTCATTTGATGGGATGTAGCGTTCCGAAATATTATTTTGCAAAACGCACTCATTAGCTCAATTTTTCGGCTGTTATATATGCACAATTATTTTTCATAAACAAAATCAATGACACACACCCAAGACGGAACAAAAAACCTTTTGTTCTGAACTATCATTTAATACACAACTACCCTCAATAGTCCAGTGCTGCAACAGAATCATTTTAAGTATTTGCGCACTACCGTGATAAACAAATGAAAAAGTTACTAGCTGACGCATCCATTCATACCTAGACAAAATAATAAACGTATACTGTAACTTAAAATTTCGTCCCAATTGCCAACTGCTACGATAGCTCAGTTGGTTAGAGCGTCTCATTCATAAACTGGTGGGAATAAATTGCTGGTTCGATTCCCCAGCCAAGTATAAATATTTTTGTATAAGATTTTGGCCATTTGAATATGGTAGCCTCCACGGCAGCAGTTTAAATTTATACTTGAAAGGGGTATACCAGATCGTGACGCTGTGTGTACATATTAAAAAAAGAGGATATAAGTAGTTTAACAGTCATGTAGTTCCCATAAAACAAGCTCTACTTAATTTGAGGCTATACGATGTTGTGTGATGTCTGACCTTATTATTTTATTTATTAATTTATTGGCATTAGTCTTATCCACTCAAAGACAACTAATCCGCACAGCTATAAGTCAAGGGCAATGAGATATCCTGCACGAGTCCATTACTAGCAGATCATTGGGACTAATAAATAAATAAATAATGCTGGAAATAATCGCACATGTAGCTCCAAACTAAGCAGAGTTTGTATTATGGGAACTACGTGACTGATGTACTACTTAGGTACCTTTTGTACATAAATTTGGATGTTGTTATTCTTTCACACAAAAACGACTGAACGGATTTGAATGAAACTTGAAATATACATAGCTTGTTACCTGGATTAATATATAGGCTACTTTTTAACTGGGTACCACGCGAGCGAAGCCGTGGCCGGATACTTGTAATATTATAAATGCCAAATTTTGTGAGTATGGATTTATGGATGGATGTATGTTTGTTACTAAAAAACGACTAAACGGATTTAAATGTACCTACTCTGGAATAAACCTAGTTTGTGACCTGTAATAACACAGGCTACTTTTTATCCGTGTAACATGCGAGCGAAGCCGGGGGCGGAAGTTAGTATATTATAGAGGTGTTAGAGTTTGTGAAATGTTATATTTGAAAAATGACTTGAGATCGAATTCAGCTGAAATTGTACACTTATATAGTTCTTGATGACATGGAATAATATAATAATCGAAATCCGTTTGGACGTTCGCGTGTGATTGAGAAACAAACATCCAAACCTCACAAATTTTTAATATTAGTCGATTAGTGTCATTATTAAAAAAGTATGAATAATTTCCTTAACAAGAACATTATTAGGTAAAAAAATATATCTAGCAAGTTTTTAAGAGTATCTTACTGTATTTTTAAAGCTTTTCAAGTAGGTACTAATTGTTCAAAAACTAATTTAATTAAATCATTAACAAGATACAAAGTAAATTCCATCACATAGGGCGTGTCGCTGCAAGTTAATTAGGCTAGTACTGGCTCCAGTAACTCGTGCGAGTAGCTTGTACAAGTTTCGAGACGCACAAACAGCTACCAACTTATCCAAGTTTAATTAATTACTTAGTAGATGTACTGCGGGACACGAAAATGGGACCATTGTGTAGGCCGAAACAGTGAAAAGAAGTTTGGAGCAACTATAAGTAATTAGTTTTTGGTTGAATGGAAACAAATGTAGTTGAATACATTTTCTTATAAATATATAATATTATAAGTTTACCTTTGTCAATCTTCACAAAGATCATTTGAAAATTAATAAATCATAAAGTTCTTTTATGAGAAATAAAGTTCTTTAAACCGAAATTAAAGATGATTATGTATACAATTTTAGAATTTATTTATTATGCTCATCTACATCTTCATCAGCTTAAAATACAGCAGTCACTGGACATAGGCCTCCCCTAATGAGCGCCCTATCCTTTTATAAATTTATAGATTTATATATTGCGTACACATACAAAATATCTTAGGTGTTATAGTACATAGATAGCACAAGGTTAAGAACATGTGCAATATATTATTATACGAGTATAAGTATGCATTGTCGATTTATTTGGCTTATGCTACTATATCTTTCCTTTTTTTGGTAAACAATAAAAGAGATCATGGTAAAAAATTACATTATGTAGAATTGAACAGAATCAATGAGAGTAATGTCAAAAACTCAATATCAATAGCGTCTGCAAGTAGGTGTTGGCTCGGAGAAAGATAAATTGTTTCGAAGTAGTTTTATGTTATCATTTTAAAATTCATCAGCGGAATAATCATTTTTATTGATAAGGTATTCTTTGAGGTTTTTGTATAAGGTCAAGTCTTTTATGGAACTGAGAATACTACTTCCTACTCAATATACTTTATGCAAAAGTTTGTGAGTATGGACGTTTGGATGAAGGGATGAATGTTTGTTACTCTTTCACGGAAAAAACTACTGAACAGATTTGTTTGAAACTTGGAATATACACAGTTTGTGACCTGAATTAACCCATAGGCTACTGTTTAAGGAAGCTAGTTTTATTATGAATCTTTACTAATTGAACAGGGACGCTTCACTGCTAGTCTTGTCGAAATTTTCGGGTAGTCACGACTAAGTTCCGTTGATTTCATCTAAAGGTGAAACGTTGCATCTTTAAGTTTTATATTATTTGGTAGAAAGCAAATTGTATTAAACTAATCTAATTACTTATTAATAGAATATAAATTGCAGTTCCAATTAATTGCTTGCGTACAAATACATATATATACACTGCAATAGACTAGGAGCTATTACCTCTGATGAAAATTCCATGAACCCCCATCTAGCTTCACCTTCTTGCAAACGACTGAGACGCCAATTATCTAGAACAGCAGTTTGGTTTGAGAGCGTCGACTTGAAGATGTGCGGTTTACAAAACAAAACAAATGCAATGTTTTTAATTGATGTTGAAATTGATATATACTACATAAAAAAAAATACAGCCCACAGTCAAATACTAATCGTCGTAAAATGATTTGGACCTATATATAAGCATCTATCATGACTAAAAATTAAACATTGTTTTTGAGAAAAATCTAAAGTTTTCTTATATGAGAATTTAATATGAATTCAAGAATTTGGACAGGATATTGTCAGTCGGGCGGGTCAGCTGGCAATAAATAATAATGGCTGTAAAGCTGTACAGACGACTTCAGCATGCATATGTACATAGCTAAACTGCACGACCTTTGTGGTCCAACGGGTGAAGGTCCACCTGAGACGCAGACTGTTGCGGGTGCAGACAGACAGGCAGGTCTGGGAGTTTTCCATGTACAATATGCATGTATTTACAATTAAATAAGTAGTGTATCAGTCAGGAATATCCCATTTTACATGCTCTGCTTAATTTTGGGCTACATGATGCAATAATAATAATCAATAATTAATCAATTATTTAGTAAGAGTATTACTATATGAGTATGCTGAGTATGCTGTGTGATAGTATCCAGAATAATTTATTTATATAGATTTTATTATTTACAGTATCGGCTTATGTGTATCCCTGTCTAAAATGCTTAAATTTGCAATCCTTCCTACTAATATCATACAGGTAAAAGTTCGTGAGATGTCATATGTGGCGGTGCAAGAAGCTGTGCTCTGCGATCCCCAACCCGCATGCCTAGCGTGGTGATTATGGGCATATCCCCCTTTTTATTAGGGGAGGCCTATGTCCAGCTGTGGGCTGTTATATAGGCTGGTGTGGTTGTTGCTGTGTTGAAATATGAAAATGTGAAATGCACGCCACACAAAAAATGTTAAAGTTGGTTTAGATATTTTGCTAACTGTACAAGAAACAGATGTCGCAAATTTTCATTTTGTAAACAAAATAACAATATTTTTTTCTAAAAACTGTGCACACAATTAGGAGAAACACAATTAAATACCTTAGTTTTTGTCATTTCATATTTGTTGAGGTGTAACTGAAATAATATTTGGGCATTTGGTGTTCTTCATATTGATTTTTTAGTATACGCGTGTAAATAATAATGTTATAAACCCACCACACACACACACACCACACCAGCCTATATCAGTCCACTGCTGGACATAGGCCTCCCCTAATAAAAGGGGGATTATAAACCAATATTATATAAAACATAAGACATAAGAAATTTATTGGTAATAGAAAAAATTACATGTCAGAGGCACTTGCAATGTGTAGGTGCTTTTCGCATCGATAATAAAAATAATAATATAATTCAATTAATATCAATAGTTATGTAGTCAATTAGGTACTTAATTAGAATTTATTAAATATAATAATTTAAGATAATACAAATACTGCTCGTACGTACGTGGGTAATCGTACCTACAAATTAAAAAACTCTTCACAACTGTAGAAAGTCTGATCGATTAGCCACCGCTTAAGCTTTTTTTTGAAGCCCGAGAAAGTGATGGCTGAAGTAATGGTCTCCGGCAGTCTGTTGTAAACAGCTGGACCATGGACCATGGACATGGCTCAGTTTGGCTGACTTCGCTAGGCTGTGGACCACTGCCGCTAGTTTGTCCTTGTAGCGCGTGTTGTGCGTGTGCGTTTCACCTAGCCTTTTATAGTCGTCTAGGTTATTCCTGACGTAGATTGCATATATTATAATTATAGGGTTATAAACCCAATAATCTGAATTAATATAAAATATCCTAGAGTAAATTAATATATTTAAAAAATAAAATATCATCACGGCTTTTACCTTACTTATTGCTGTTTTTATAATTTTTTTTTATAAATTCAGAAACCATTTAAAATCATACTTAGAAATCCACAAGACGGTTACAAGTCTATCGCCGCTTTTTAGTAAAGTATGAAATCTGATATCAAAAAATCTAATTCAAATCATAGAAGGCATTTTTTTCTGGTAATATACAAAATTTATGGTAGGTACTAATTATTTTGCACCGCAGTGTAAATAAGTAATTTCGACGTAAACCAACAACCATTGTCTTAACACTCCCTTTAATTGTTTTTACTTGGGGTCAATTGTACCCGCGTGCCCCACATGGGGTGCGGATGACCCCGTGTGGGGTTGGATCGACCGCATGTAGGTCAGTTAATGCTAGCCTTGAGTAATGTTGGGGTAACTTTTGTGATTAAATGGTGGTGTAATGATTTAGGGGTAGCTAGTTGAATTAAAGATTAGTGCTGAGCAATTATGTAGTTTACTCTGTGAAGCATTGCCTTACTTTATCATCATCGTTGACAACCGTAAACGAGTTCTTGAGTGGGGACCGTTGCTCGGCAAACGTAGTGTAGGACTCTCTCCAGCCAGGCTGAGTGACGTTCTGCTGTCGGCTGCTATCAGATGCTGGATGCGTCGACCTGAGGATTTTGGCGCAATGGCGCTCTTTTGGGGAGGCCTATGGTTTCGCCTTTCTCACAAGGCATCATCAGCACATCCTGGTCTAGATTAGAAAGACGAATGGATAGCTTTTTAGTTAATTGGACCGGTTTCAAAATGTTGAATGCCATCTCAAATATCAATATTTGTAGAAACTTACTGTAGGTAAGTAGATGTTAATTTAAGTTCGTGCAAGTTTTGAAATATCCAAAATTATTTTGAAAATTATCGCGAAATACAATAGGTTAATAATTATATGTCATACAAAAGTCCACCTTATTCCCTGTACTAGAAGACGAAGTTTATTTCTAAGCGATGCTTAACACCTTAGGTCTAAGTGGTTTTATAATTTAAAATCTGGTTGGCTAAGTAGTTTTTCGAAACGTGACATTTATATGTTATTTTTTTGTCACGACTTAGCTTACTTTGTTAAGATCTATCATATCGACTTTCAAAGCCGTAAAGTTCATTGTGAAGAGCTAATCCGGGGAAATACTACCATCATACCTATTTCTGCCATGAATCAGCATTGCTGTGTTTCGGTTTGAAGGGTGTGGGTGCACATTACAGGCACATGAGACCTTACACCTTCATGCCTCGAGTTGATGGACGCAGAGCGTTGCATCGTAGGGTACGTTTGAAACATGCATGACCTTCGAAGGAACACTTCGTTATAAGTAATGGTTACCACCTAACATCAGGTGCGCCATGTGCTAGTTCAATCTTCAGGAAAAAACAAAATAAACAAATGACTTCAGAGGCCGAAGAACGAATATTTTGATAAACTAGCTATTCCTACTGTAAGGCTCCATAAAGTAAATCAATCTTTTAAAGGGCAATTTATACGATTTGTTAACAAAATCCCAAATTATATGCTTAATTTATCTGTTAATAAATTCCAAATTATAGTTAAACGTAACCTCTGTAAAAAAGTTTATAATAAAATTTTTGATTATATCGATGATAAAAAATCTTGTAATCAAACTGTCTCCAACTCCCTCAAAAACCATGTAATAGTTAAGAATACAGATTGTGACATGGAATTTAAAAAAATAGAGTGTAGAGTTTCTTGCCAATTCTTCTCTGTTTGGTCGCGTTACGAATTGTTGTAAATTATAAAATGACGATTCAAAGTGTCTACAGTACTTATTGAATTAAAAAATACATATGTGTTTGAGTTTGAGCTTGACTATATCGTTCGTAAGCATATCTTTAAATACTGACCAATGAAAAAGCGTTGATCCGAAAGAACACGTTATCATTGGCCAAAATTTTACAATACCTACGACATGTTAAAAAATCGTGTTTTAGCGTCTGAGGCTCCATCACGAAGGCTAGCGAAAATGTATTCGTATCTATAGATACGGTAATTTAAGCCAATGAAAAGCGTAGATCTTAAATAATGCGTTGTCATTAGCTAATATTTTATGATACGCTTACGATATAACAAGTAAAAATATCCAAGCTTCGACCTCTGCAAAGCACTAGAGTTCATCTATAAGATCAACATCATCATCAGCCTGAAGCAGTCCACTGCTGGACATAGGCCTCCCCTAATGAGTCCTCAGATCATCGCAACCAGCTTCTATCAGCAGCCTTTCGCAGATCGTCACTCCTTCTAGCCGGAGGGCGTCCTATACTACTTTTGTCAAGTCGCGGTCTCCATCCAAGAACTTGCTTACTCCAACGGTTGTTGATTCTTTAGCAGGTAGATTTGTTGTAATCATTTCCCCTTATCCTTATAATACTGTAAACGAAACAATTTGAATATCGAAAACAATAATTGTAGCCAATGGACGTTAATTACGTCACGATGGCGCGAAATTAATTAGAGGCAGATGATAAACGCGGAAAACGGCCATTTTGTTGTTTTAGTGGCTTTGTGTCAATAGGCTGAGTATACACCACATGTTGTATTATTTGCAAAAAGATTGGTGTATATTTGTCAAAATTGGTTATGTACCCAATAAACCTAATCAATATCAGCATCATCAGCCTATAGCAGTCCACTGCTGGATATATACCAACGCTTAAAGTCTTTCGCAGATTATCACTCCACTTGGCCAGAGGGCGTCCTACTATACCACTATAAACTAATTTCCACCCGCAGCTTTACTCGCAAGGTATCCAGATAAAAAGTAGCCTATATGTTATTCCTAGTCTAGAACTACATTTGTGCTAAATTTCAGTTTAAACCATTCAATAGTTTTGGCGTGAAGAAGAAACAAATAATCCTCTACCAGCTATTGATGATAATGAGACATGGTATGCTAAGATATTCTATCTTTGTTTCACATGTCACTCACATGTTTACCAACTTTCGCCTTCTTTCCTTTCTTCTTCCTAGTTCGCTAGTGGCTAACTCTGGTGTCAGAGTTATTAGACTGTCCTAAGGTTTCCAACATGGCTTAACGACTTAAAAAGCCGGGACCAACATCTTAATGTGCCTTCCGAAGCACAGAAGCGCCCAGATCTAAATGCCACTAAACGGTCACCCATCCAACTAGTGACCAGACGGACCTAGATGATTTGGTAAGAACACCGAAGTAAGCGACGCCACCAGCGCTTCTTTATTTTATTACAAAAGCATTTTAAATTTATGTTCTTTATGATCTAGTAAGGCGGGTAACGAGAGCCAGATAGATAGGCATCTATCGTTACCTAATGGGTACTTATGGCAGATGGGCGAAGACGCCGGGGCAGGAGTCTGAAACGTTGGCGTGTTTACATTGATGTGTTTTGCACTAACTGGTGGGAGGCAGCAAGCGATCGTAAAGGAAAAGAGGTGGGGGAGGTTACCCAGCATAGGTTAATTTAAAAAAATCTACAGATCTCACACTACGTGCAACTATTGAAAGCATTGAAAATTCATATAGTTTATTTCCACAAAACGGCACATAAGTATACTTCAACACAAAGTAATAAGCTTGTTGCGTTCACGTATACGTTTAAAATCTTATTGAGGAATAAAGCACAGGATAAAATTTGACTTTATCGTTCTGACGATAAAGTGAACGGAGCGCAGACTGGCCTCGCGCGTAAAGGCCCTTCTACCGCCTACAGTTTTTTGTCCGCCCGCCTCCTAAGATGGCTCAAACTGTAGCTTTATTCAATCCCAAGATACGATCTTTTTCTTTTTCTTGAATAGCAAGCTCAAAAAAAGTTATTGGGAAATCCATGATCCAAGTCAGCGAAAAAATGTTGAGTTTTTGGAAAATTTTGGAAAATCTCAAAAAGTTGTCGACCGATTTTGATCATTCAAATCGCACTTTGAACCCCTCTAGCAGACGCACATTTTGACATATAGCCATTCAGTGTACCAATCAGATAAGAGAAAGAACAGGCAAATGTGTCACAATTTCATAAATCGGCGCACTATACTCGATCAGGAAAACATTTTCTATGTAAAAAAATATCTAGTTAATTACGCCGCTGGTGTTTTGCTTCTCTCATTGTGTATCTGTACTTAATCCGCATTGAACGCATGTTAAGCGGTCATCACCCAAATGTACTGCAATGTGTTAGCTATTTTATAAACATGGATTAATATCTTAATTGCCGTTTTTATCCATAATAATCCGCATTTAAATAATGATATAGCTCATAGCTCAGTTGGAAGCTCGGACTTCTGAGCTGCAGGTCTCGGGTTCGACTCCTGGACATTTGTGTGCTATTTTTTATGTTATCTGAGGATAGAACAAGAACATGGTACACTTGATGTTAAATGGTAGCCATTACTTATTATTGAAAGTGATAATCATCATCATGATGTTGATGAGAGACCCACCTGTCAAGTGTTTTGATGATATCTGAAGATGTAACAAGCAAATGACCTACTTAATGTTAAGTTGTAACCATTACCCATAACAAAGTATTGCTCTAGAGGTCACGCATTGTTAGGAACATGCTTTACGATGCAAGTTGCTTCCATCAACTTGAGGCATGAAGGTGTTAAGGCTCATGTGCCTATAGTTGCAGAAATGAGCATGGTCACTTATTAAAATCTAAGAAAACAGTCTCAAAAGGCTCTGCCTTCTGAGCCGCAGGTCGCGGGTTCAATTTCCGGACAAACATTTGAGTGGTAAATTTAGTTTGTTGGCGCAGCCTCCTTCAGCAGGGGATGTATCTGTGCCGATGATCGGCCACGCTATGTAGTTGCCAGAGCCCCGTTAGTTTTCTTTTATGATATTTTTTTTTTATTGAAACCCGAAAGATTGTGTACATTTTTTAAACTTTACATAATTGATTGACAAAAGAAAGTAAAATAAATCTTAATCAAGTAAAATCAACAAGTTTGTTATAGGGTGCACCAAGGGCAGATGAGGTTGGCTTGAATTGCTAAGATTGAGGTAGGAACACCTTACACCCCATAACGAATACGGCTCAATTATTTTTACTGCTGAGAATCCGTTCTGTAATTTTTGCGTGAAGGAGTAAAAACATATTTTGTTGATTTTTTTATTCACACTTAACATCTTGTATAGAAACTTTCGCCCTTAGTAGGATGAAATTTGATGTGTTCGTTCACCGTTTTAAGACTAGCTATTCGTGTAATATGCCATTAATTTGCCATTAAATAGCTCAAGCGGTATTAACTACCGGGCAATTGACTTACGGCCCGTTTCACGCCTACAAGCTAACAGTATTGCCATGTTTTAGAAAAGGCTAGAAATAGGCACTTTTGCGATAGAAATCACACTAAGTGTGAATCGACCATTGTTGTACCATAGTTCAGGCTAAATAAATCTTTTCATTATATTTCATTTCATTTTGAGTCGATATGAGTCCAGATATTGCTCATTACACAAATCTGTTGAGGATACCATCCATTTGACCAGTAGGCGAAGGCCCGCCTGAGACAGAAAATAGCTGGTTCGATTACCGCCGCGGGCAAATGTTTTGCATTATTTGCAGATATTTGTCAGTCTGGATGTTTTGTATGTAAAATACGTATGTATTTTGAAATAAACATTTTTAAAAGTAGTATATCAGTCTTGTGGTTCCCATAATAAAGCTCTGCTTAGTTTGGGGCTACATGATGCTGAAGTGTCCAGCATTATTTATACTACTTCCAGTAATATTTTGACTTGCCCCTGCCTACCCCTACATGGCTACTTAAATTACTCAGATAAAAAACCAAAAAAAATTGTACGTCTGTCTGTAAATCACGGCCAATTTATAAGATAAAGTGGCAACTCCAGACCAGCCTAGTTGGCAAGGGAAACAAACGGTCTACTCATTAACGAGCCATTAGATCTCGAGACTATGTCGTAAATTTGCTAACGTGGTCAAGTCTACGTTTTTCACACGTTACGTTTGTGGTAAGTGTCAAAGTTTTTCTATGAATTAGAATTATTTATGTTTAGTAGACTTACTTGCATACTATCCTTGCGCATCGACCCCGATGTCTTGGCCTCCGATAAAACGCCACGGCCTCTGTCTTGTGCTGCCTTTCTCCAGTCCGGTACTTAAATCAAGCCGAGGCCCTTTTCGGCTTCGTTCTTCCACCCGTATCTGGACCGCTCGACTGGTCGTCGGCCAAGGGGCACCCCCAGAAAAGCACGTTTTACTGCCTCACATTTTTAGTAGACCAAAAATCTATCTTAGCCTAACACCGGCCTAGCTACATCCCCTGGCCGTTGACGCGTCGGCGGTGCGAGAAGCTATAGAATATATAGCTATAGAAGCCCAGTGGCGCCCCAACACGCTTGCCCAGCGTGGGGATTATGGGCATATTCCACTCTTATTAGGGTAGGCCTATACCCAGCAGTGGACTGGTATAGACGGATATAGAATATAACATGGTACAGAAATGTTTTTGTTTCTGTTTATTTTTGGTTCCTGAAGATGGAACTAGCACATAACCCATCCAATAAGTGGTAACCATTCCTTATAACAAAGTATTGCTTTTTAGTTCACACATGGGACCGTGCTCTACGTTGCAAATACGTCAATCAACTTGAGGCGTGAAAATGCTAAGCTTCATGTGCCTGTTATTTTACCGGCTTCCACACCCTTTCGCAGATCGTCCCTCCACCTGGCCTACACTACGTTGGTATTGTTGTTGTTCTACATACATAACCGCAAAAGGTCAAAACCAAATAAATCCGCAAACTAATCGATCAATCAATTTCCAGAACACCTGTATCGCCCGATTATCCGGTATCCGGTTGTTACCGGTAGTAATTTACATTATCCGGCTTAATGCAGTTAAAACCGGTTCACCAATGCTCCCGGGTAGTTCGATAAGTACCGCGCATTGCCAGACCGAAACTGTTATGATACTATCAGTCGAAAACTCTCAGACGCGACTTTGAGGGAAAGAAAGAATAAATATTTTAATATCTTCCGCCCGCGGCTTCACTGGCGTGGTAATTGAATAAAAATGTGTATGTGTTATTACAGGTCAAGAACTACTTATTATGAAAGAAAATACTGGAAAGAGATACCCTAATCACCAAGCGGTATGAATTATACTTTACCATATATTCTCATTCAAAATCATAGAGAATGCTCGAGCCAATTTGGAGGAGTGCGACTACAAATACCATGACACGAGATTTTTTTATTGAAGAAGATTAACCAACTTCAAATAAGGACAGGTTCTCAGTTCGGTTTATATTTTTTATGTTTGGAACCTCCTAACTCCACTATTTATGCACCGATTTGAGTTTTTCCAACATTAATTAATTCATATATTAATTTATTAATTTGCTATTAAAAATCGCGTCCGCAAAATCATCTGTTGCCTTAGTTATAATGTCATACACTTTAAATGAATGTTGGGTCGTATTAATTTGGGCCATAAACCGATTTCAAACATGATGTTAAACATGGTACTTGAAATAATATTGTTGGGATTACAAGGACATCTAATCTAATCACACCTTTGTTATCTTGCAGGCAGTTCTGAGTTGGCAGAATGATTATACCACCCATGACCACTTTGCGTCGAAAGGCATACTCAATGGTGTGACAAATGGCGCTACACAAAAATTCTATGGAAAATTATTTTTAAATTTTTGCAAACTCAGATTTGGTAAGTTGCTTTGGGAAAAGTGTTTCTGCTGAGAAATAGAGTCGATTAAGACCAACTTTTTTTTGTGACAAATGTTATTTTCTGACTGTATATTTTTCAAAAATTACAGTCAGAAAATAACAATGTTTTTTTTTCTTCAAAATAAACCTATATCATATCTGAGGAACAAAACTTTCTAATACCTGCCCTCAATTAGGTAAATTTTAAGGCACCATTTATAGGGTCAAGTGGTAACTTTTCTCACTTTTGAACGCTGTAGTGCCTGGGACGCCTGGACGAAGCTTGAAAGTAGCACCTGTGGCAGATAAGGTGAGGAGTGGAAGACTAGCATGGTATGGGCATGTGATGAGGAGGGATGGAAACCATGTGACTAAAAGAGTGATGAGTATGAATGTAACTGGATGTACGAGTAGAGGGAGGCCGAAGAAGAGATGGATGTATTGTGTGAAAGAGGATATGAGAGTGAAAGAAGTGAGTATAGAGTTGACAGCCGATAGGAGTGAATGGAGAAAGAAAACAGGTTGTGCCGACCCCACCTAGAGTGGGATAAGGGCAGGGAAATGATGATATCTAGTTTGGATGCAAAAGTTTTTTATCCAGACATCATGAGAGCAAAGCCTCGCTCGGAAGCTAGTTCCCATTAATTCTCTATTCATCGAATCCAAGCGATCAAACCCAAAACGGAAACGACATAAATTCCCAATCAAGAAATTAATTTTCCGACTTCAAAATTTTACGAGCGACGGAACCCAAATAATCTTATCAATACAACTTGAATCGCCTCTTCCGGGGTTCCGTGCCGCGGGCGCTGCGCGGAATAGGGCAAGTTCAAAAATATCTGGAATTGCCATGCTAACTTTGATGGGTTGCCTTTGCGTGTTTTCTTTTGTTTTTGGAAGTAGTTTTCGTTCGTGGTGGTATTTGTATAGGAAGAATTGAATATGAAAGAATAACGCTATCAAAAGGAAGACCCCACTTATTAGGTCCTTACATATGAAATGAATTATTCACTCTATTATATTTTGTAAAATTTTTCATTATTCAACGGTCATATTATAAAAAAAATATTGTCATAATATTGCAATGATTTAAAATTCAATAAATACTCGGAAGTTCATTCCCAACATATTAAACTTAAAACAGGTCATTTCATGTGATGTCGCTTTCCATACTTAAGTTGGTTGTATTTTTTAATTATTAGTTTCCTTTTTTAAATAAAGGCTACGCATACTTTTCACGATGTTGTCCCACATATATAAAAAAATAGGTGAATAAGATTTGTGATTTCAGAAAAAAATACAAAAATATATGTATTGAGATATAAATTTTCTCATAATGCTCCATACAAAACGCCAATTTCATATTTAAAGTTCTAATATTAATTAAAACTCCTTATCAACTCAATCGATTATTGAACCCTATAGGTAAATTGCAATAAAGTTAATAATTAGCGACGTAGTATAAGGCGCTCCTGACGTGGCTTACTTTGGTGTTGTTAGTAGATCATATTCATAAAACAACACTCCGCCCGATCACTACTTTGATGGGTGACCGTTTAGTCGTATTTGGATGTAAACAATTCCGTGTTTCGGAGGCACATTAAGATGTTCTTTTTCAGTCGCTAAGACATGTCGGAGGCCCACGGGCGGCCTAAAAGTTCCAACAACAGACACTTGGCCACTAACGGATAACTATACAGAATCTAAACGTACATAAAGTAGGATTAGTAAATTAACAAAATAAGATAAATTAAGGCAGAAATTTTGACACAAACACAACCCCAAAATAAGCGTAGAGCTTGTCTTAAAGGAATCAGATAATCTTAATTATAGGTATTTTTTTGTAATAACAGACATATAAAACACTCAAACCTTAAGTCAAGTATTTGCAGATTATACAAACGTTAGTCCCGCGGCGGGAATCGAACTCGTAACATTTCGCGTCTCAGGCGGGCTTTCGCCCACTGCGTCCGACACATGTGAATTCGCACTCTCTCTGCGACACGTAGGCATTGCATCTGCGCGTCGCACGCATCACACACCTGCGGCTATCGACCTGCACTGTCGCTTTTTGTAGCTCAACCGGTCTATATAGGACAGCGGCATGCCACATGCTACCAATAAGAACCTAACATTGTATCGCGTTCAATGCAGGCCTCCACATCAAGAAAAAGAAAAAAATAATTTATTGATACACACACTATTTTGTCTAGTAAACACAAATAAACAGTGACTGACAAAATTAAATTTTAATTTAAAAATGGAAGGATGTATAAAAATATCCATATTAACTTATAATGTAGGTATAATAAGCGCAGTCAAAAGGCTGTCTCAGCACATGATGCTGCGCGCCACAGCAAGGACGGCCTCTTCAATATCGACAGTTTTGTTTTCAGCACTGATAGTTTATACTGCTTACTTAACAAGTATAAGCAGTATAAACTATCAGTAGGTACTACTTCATAAATATTATAAATGCAAAAGTGCAAACTTTTGCATTTGTAACACACACGTGAGTATTTTTGTTCCCACTCAACTCTATAACGGCCTAATGGATTTGGATGAAACTTGAAATACATATAGTTTGAGTCCTGGATTAACCAATTTTTGGCCTTAAAATAAACTTATTTTAATTTATACTGTAACAAAAAGAAAATATCTATGCCGAACTTTTTTATTATTTGTTAGACGATATTATTACCTTTAAAATGGATAATGGATATGTTTTACATTATAAGACACTCAGATTTTTTTTTGCACTGACGAATTTTAATCAATATCTTTAAACAAAAATAGCGGTAATTTCAATAGCGGTGAGTATGGATCCCGATCTGAGGGTAATTTATCGATGAAATTTGATGTTTTACACGGCCTCCAAAAAATAATTTTAATCCAATATAATTTTAATTACTAGCCTCATTCTGCATATTCTGGTCCCAGCGAGTACCCATCCCGCGGACCGGACGTACTGGTCTTGTTTTTATTGTGACATCACATTATCAACTGCATCTATTTTGATAGAGATTATCATCACACTGGTTATTTTTCTCAAGGCTGGCAAGGCCCTGTTTGTTACTTAGCAGGGTGCAACACGGGCCGGTGAGGCTTGGGTTCCGAAGATGGCAATAAAAACCCTTACTCCCGAGCTAACACTTTGAGTGCTGCATAACAGACCACCGTACCTATTGCAAGACATGTACCTCGGGCATGCCCGAGGCCAGAAATTAACGTTATAAGCAGAACTGGCCACTAGGTCAATAAGGGCTTCATGCATGGCATAACGACTTCCAAAATACAAAAGCTCTTGGATCTGGATGCTACGAAACGATCACCCATTCAAATGGAAAGCGCTTCGATAGCCGATACTTTTCTCTCATTATTATTCCTCAAAAGGAAAAAGGAACCCTTATAGGATCAGTTCGTTGTCTGTCTGTCTCTCTGTCAAGACCCAGAAAAAAATACTCAGTTCTGCAATTCCTTAGAGGTCTGAAAAATACAAACTTTCAATCAAAAGACTTATGCCGCATATTTTGACACTTGCAAGTAAATTAAAACCTATAGAGTACTTCTCGGTACCTAGAATCATGGAATTAGGAACGCAGCAGTGTTTTATAAAGCAGAAGTATAGGAAAAAAATTCGAAACCCGTAAATTTGTAGATGATCACAAAATAAAATTATTTCATACCTACAAGTTTGTATTGAACTCTCGGTGCGCGAGTTAATTTCCCAACTTGTCTGGTTTTTTTATCCTCCCCATTTCTTCCCATAGCTCGGAAAAAGTCTCCCCATAGACTTCCAAACATCTCAATCCTTAGGCACCTCCCACCATCCCTCTTTTCCTCGTCCCACCAACGCATTCTATTAACTTGTACAAAATAAAAATTATCCCCTTATTAATTATAAACCAAAATACAATTTTTGAATTAACTAATGAGTGGATGAGGTTAAACAATATCGGTGCATTAAAATAGGTGGTTGATAAATTTATATTAAAATGCCATCAGTGGCATGCTTATTCTGGAGCCATCATTTTAACTCATAGACTCGTATAAGTTTATATTTCCTTAGTGAAGTCCACCATTAATACTTTGACTGTAGGCCTCAAACATGACAATGCATTCGAGGTGGAACAGCGACTTCATATCGCGAGTTGTGTTTTCAGCACTCAAAGCGTTATACATTAGTTCCATATATATACCAACAGTTCTAAAACTAATAAAAGTTACCAGATATTATTCGTTTTATAGAACTAATGGGCAAGTTTTCATTTCAATAGTTCTACCATTGAACTACATGTACAAAAAAGATTTAACAGTTCTATGACGTAACAGTCCTATATATAATATATCCTATAACAAATGAGAGTTCATATTCATTTTCATAACAATATTCATATTCATATATTCTTTATTGCATTAAATATGTTAGTTACAACGTCAGGTATTATAAAATTTTAGTTAAACATAATTACCCAATTTGGGCGTACCAAAGATCAGAGTGGAAGTGGACCGATTCAGTTTTGAAAAGTAGTACCTATTATGTCTCCCTTTTCTCTCAAAAATTGTTGAGAAGGTAGCCCATCGGCAACTCTCTTCCTACCTTCGGAAATACAATCTACTCTCTCCATTTCAGTCAGGTTTTAGATCGTCACATAGTGCTTCTACAGCACTGGTTAAAATAACCGATGACATTCGAGCTGCTATCGACGATCGAAAACTCACTCTCCTCACTCTTCTGGACTTCAGCAACGCGTTTAACTGTGTCAACCATGATATCCTCTTGGCGGTCCTGCGCTCGTTAAACCTTTCACAGTCCGTGGTGTCTTGGTTCAGTTCGTACCTCAGTGGGCGTCAGCAATGTGTGAAGGTCAATGAAACTACGTCTAAATGGTGCTTTGTTGATGCTGGTGTTCCTCAAGGAGGTGTCCTTTCTCCTCTCCTCTTCTCTATTTTTATAAACACCCTCGTAGACAAAATAAGTTTCTCTTCATATCACATGTATGCTGACGATGTCCAACTTTACCTCAGTTTTGACCGAGTGATATTGTGAAAGGCATTGAAAACCTCACAATAGATCTCGATGCGGTGTACGAATGGACCCAGAATTTTGGACTACTTATTAACCCAAACAAGACTCAGGTTATGGTTGTTGGTGGAAATTATTTTATATCCAGACTTGACCTTCACTCCCTCCCATCAGTAAAATACAATAACTTTCCACTCACTTTCTGTACAGAGGTCAAGAACTTAGGGTTACACATCACCAACAATCTGTCGTGGGACCGCCACATTGCCATGGTTAGCAGGAGAATATATGGTTGTCTGCACCCCATGAGGCTGATGAAAAATTTCCTTCCTTTGTCTGCTAGAATAACGTTGGTGAACGCGTTGCTTCTTCCTCTTCTCGACTATGCTGATGTCGCTTTCCCGGATGCTACTGAAGAGCAACTGAATAAATTAGAAAGGCTGCAAAATCTATGCTTGCGTTTCATACATGGTCTACGTAAGTATTACCATGTATCAACTTTTCGCGCTCAGCTGAAGTGGCTGGAGATCAGAGAGCGTCGGAATATCCACATGCTATGTCTCCTTTTCAATATTCTTCATGATCCTCTTTCACCCAACTACCTTAAAGAACATTTCTGTTCTCTTTATGGTGCGGATCGTCCCGTTCGCTCTTCACAGCAACTTAAATTAAAAACCCCACAACACAATACGGCCAGTTACTCAGACTCGTTCACGGTTACTGCGATTCGCCTTTGGAATAGCATCCCCGATCATGTTCGGAATGTATCCTCTATTGGTGCTTTCAGATCTAGAGTGTATAATCATTATTTAACTCTTATGATCAACTCTTATAAAATGAGCGGTATCTTAAAACGTTAATTCTCTATGTGACTATTTATTTTGTTTTATATATTTATAAATAGGTATATATGTATACATCTACCATATAATATATTTACATATATAATATGTATAATATGTATATTGTATAATATGTATATATATATATATATATATATATATTTTATGTTTATATTCATTATTAATATTTTTATATAGTTTTAGTATAATATGGTGTAACAAGTATAGTATAAGTACATCTTTAATATACCATGTCGTATCTACTTTACTTGAAAACTAAAATTCTGTGATCTTGAGGTATTTTAAAATTTCCTTGATGTATTTATTGCCACCACATACTTATTTTAAATCCACACTACACAAAGGTTAGCTGGTAGAGAATGCTTCCTAGCATTAAGTTCGCCTATGTACATTTATTTCTGTGCAATAAAGAATATTCTATCTATCTATCTATCTATGTTTATATTTTAAAAAATGTTATGTAAGCAACAAAATATAACTCAAATAAAGTCTGAAATCGATAGCTTGTCTTTGAAAAATTCATCCAAACTGTAGTAACACTTATTAAATAATTCTTATAATTAACTCTCGAAAATAGTATTTTGTTCTTCTTTTAATTTTTCAGGTATTTTATTATAAATTTTTGACGTCATGGTTACCGAGAGAGGCGAGGTCAAGAAGTCGCGATTATAAAAGGCGATATAAAATAAGCTGTGACTCCGCGAGGTTAAGGAAACGCGGCGTAATGGGAACAATCAAAATTCTCATAAGTTAGAGTTGTCACTTCAAAAACTAATCGATTATTAAGCTATTATTAGCTATTGATAAAAAATCAATTCGCAAAAGCTCGAACACGGCTAGGCTGATTTGATTTGTTTTTTGTTTTATACATCTTGATTTAGGTGGTTTAGAAAAACTGAAAATTGTAAAAACCCAAAAGAACATTAATTAAAAGCAAGGGTACTTACTGAATATTTTTTCTTTTGATTTTTTGGTATTTAGAATTTTAAACAGACAATGTCTGGAGGGTCAGCTAGTTTAAAAATCATTTTTAATTTAAAAAAATTGCAGAGACAGAATAAGGCTTCGACGCGTCGAACCATGACGTCACAGGTAATGCAATAACTCTCACCATGACGCTTTTGTGTGGGATACGTACTTTAGCGGGAATTATATTAATTAATGTTTTTATGAAATCAAATTGAAATTAATTGTGCAAAAAAATATAATTAAACTACTACACTATTTAAATTACCTGAAGTACCTGCGATGGCGTGACGATTTCAATGCCTTTCGTAAGTTATACCATAAGTCCTTCCTGGTGGGAGGCAGCAAGCGATCGTAAGTCGTGGAAGGAGAGGGGGGAGAACTTTGCCCAGCAGTGGGACATTAGTAGAATAATTAAAAAATAAATGTGTGTATGTTAGACAAGCCTGTCAAGTGATAATCATTATATTCACTACAGACTCCGTTCATTCACCATGAGTTGTCGGTGCAATTACAGTTGTTAGATGTAGGTTGATTTGATTATTAATACGCTGGACATTGACATTGACATTGACATACCGACACTAAATGATGACGACGACCAATGATGAGCGATGACGAAAACCATTTTGGTTGTCAAATCAATGAAACGTCATTTTGTTTTCATAATCTTTCGTTTCGTTGAGCGCTCAAATCTAAATGCCACTAAACGGTCAACCATCCAAGTAGTGACCGGGTGGAGTGTTGCTTAACCAAGGTGATCTGCTAAGATCACCGAAGTCAGCCACCCGACGAGCGCTTCACGATAAGTAGCATACTAGAGTTCATTCTTATTATTATTATTGAAAGATGTTATTATTACCATTGAACAACGGTTAAGACGCAGCCGGCGTCGCAGGTGCCGACAATAGTCGCCGCGAGTGTATACTGCGGGACAAATTTACGAAGACACGCACTCTCACTGCATGGACATCAAACATCAGAGACGGTTCTCCTAGAGTCCTAGACAGTAATGTTGTTTTTTATTTTTCAATCCATTGCACCATTTTTAAATAGAAGGAAAGAAAATAGAGCCGCCCCTTTTTTTTATGTTACTTTGTTTGTTTTTGTTTTCGCTGAAGTCCTACTTGTAAAAGTATTACATTCATCAAGAGATATATTTTAGTACCTAAGTCTGTTCACTCGTTTTTATGATTAATGTTTATAGTGGAAACTTCACAGGTTTCAGATTTAATCTTATGTATTTTTTTTATCATTTTAGTTTGTTTCCCAAATAAAATAAAATAAAAAATAAATAAAATAACAATAAAAATAATAAAAAATATATTTATTGCAGCTATAATGAGGTACCAAATATAATAAACAATTTATAATTGGTACCTCATTATAGCTGCAGTAGTTATTTTTCTACAATCACAAAAAGATCGAAAAGTTAGGCAATGTTCTCGATTTGACGGTACCTAACATTAATACAGTTCTGGATTTATTTGATTGTGAATGAATGAATAAACACCTTATTGCGTGTGTGAAACATATGTTTGTTTATACACAATGACATTTTTATCATAATTGTTTTTGAAATTGTTTAAAGAAGAAATTAACTGATTTACCGTGTTTTTTTCTGAATCAAAAATTCAATAGGACCTTCCTTTTGTCCTGCAGTGTAGAAGCCACCTGTTCCCCAGTGGGTGTATTTCGACATAAAACGTCTGTATTTCGTACGCTTTCTTCGAAACTTCTTCCAAACTTTTGTATACATTGCCGTTTTAACTCTCTAATACAAAAACAAATGATTCATAAACCAGCAATGACTAATTTACATGGTATTTGTGTAGTTTTATATTTTTGAAGGCATGGTGTGGTCCAAACAGACAGGTTTAAAAATTGGGGTGGATTTTATGGAAATGCAATTATTAGTAAAAAGTGTTTGGGGTGATATTTTAACAATAAGATGTTAGTGCATTTAGGCGTAGGCATAAGGATATCATCATCAGCCTATAGCAGTCAACTGCTGGGCATAATGAGCGCCATTGCGCCCTGTCCTGAGCTACGTTTGTAAAGCCAATGTCTCCAATTCGGCAGATATGGCCAACCCACTGCCACCTCAGCTTGCTAATTCTCTGAGCTATGTCGAAACTTTAGTTCTATGTCGGATAGTCTCGTTGCGGATTCGATCCTTCAGAGAAACTCCAAACATAGCACGTACCATGCTCGTTGAGCGACTTTAAACTGGTGGACTAGCCGTACTGTGATATAACGATAAACGGGACGTAAATAAAATGTCATAAAAAAAAATAGTTTTTAAGATCATCCATATGGGCGGGTAAGGGTTTTAACCACCTCCTTCTTTGGAACCTAAGCCAACCTCACCTGCCCGTGGTACACCCTGCTAACTAACAAACGGAGCTCTGGCGGCGGCTGATTGCGGCATAGTGCAGCCTACATCGGCACAGCTAAATCCCCTGGCCGCCGACACGATCAGCAGCATTGGTGGTGCGAGAAGCTGTGCCCAGGGTGAGAATTTTGGGCATATCCCCTTTCTTATAGGGAAGGCCTATATCCAGCAGTGGACTGAATAGATTGGCAGTTAATACTGGATATTATCACACATCATTAGCCCCAAAGTAAGCAGAGCTTGTGTTATGGTAACCACATGACTGATACTGCCTAGGTACTTTGTACACATTTTGTGTAAATACGACAAAACATGCATTGAAAACACCCAAATTCGAGACAAATATTTGCAGATCATACAAACAATTGTCCCATGGCGGGAATAGAACCCACTACCTTCTGCGTCTCAGGCGAATCTTCGCCCACTGCGCCACAGAGGTCGTCACATAAGTATAAGTACTAAATCATTTAGTTCCTGATACCACATTATGAATGTTAGATTGTTGAAGTTAAATGGCGTTCTCATAACATCCGGCGATTGTTTTTTATTGTTTTTCGAACCAACAAAAACGAGTTTTAAGTTAACGTGCAAGATCATCAAGTAAATTGCAGCTTCCACATCCTCACGCCGCAGGATAAAGTAGGTTGTATCACTGACAGGGTGTCACAGAAATAGTACCGGAACCCGAAATTTATTTATGAATGGTATTATTTTAGTTATTTCCATAGTGTGATGTCATACGGAATCCTATAGGAATTTCAGATGCTCTGTTATCTACTATTCACATCTCGTTGATATTTCACTTATGTTATTTAAAGCTTCCAGACATAAATTTTTATGTGCAATGCTTCAATTTGTAATCCAGCTGCCAGCGTCAGTTTTTCCATTGACTTACGACCATAACGGCTGCAAAAAGAAACATCTCCTGGGAAAGTTCACCCCACCGTTGTCTTCATCCTTTTCCAAGCAAACCTCGAGGTTGTGAGCTTGCCCATGACATATAAAAATAACTAAAACCGGCCATGTGCGAATTGGACTCACGCACAAACGTTTCCGTACCGTTGTATGGGAGCCCCACTTAAATGTTTATTTTATTCTGTTTTTAGTATTTGTTGTAATAGTGGCAATACAAATACATCATCTATGATCATTTCAACTGTTTGCTGCCACGGTTCATAATATAGCCTGATGACAGACAGACAGACAGACAGGTACGGATACGGACCCTACAAAGCAAATTTTTAAATATTTATTATATTTTATTATAAATTCATTAATATATTTTATTATTTTTAATAATTATAATAATGCTTTACACTATTTAATTATAATTACTTTTTAAAAGTGTAATGAGTTTTCATTCCCCCTGCGGCACCCTCTACTCTGAACATACAGTTTGTAGGTACACAGAAGTGCTAACTACAATCGGATATCTGGAAGAGTTTTTACCTTTTTACACTTTATTGAGAAACTGACATGACGCAGTGCAAATGTAGAAAGAACATCAATTTACTGGGAAATTTGACAAATGAAAAATTCGTTGAAAAGTTGTAGGAGTGGACTAGCTCATGCGGAAAATAAAAGGTAACTAATATTTTATTAGCTTATCTAAACTTTAGACTTTCCATTTAGGTCAATATTTTTTTTTATAACAGGCTTAGTTGTTTTATAACTTCTGCCTTTAAAAGTTTTATTAGTATTAGGTTTGTAGTTGTAGGATTTGGTATTTAAAATAATCTTGAGTGTTTTTGGTTCGATAATAAATAAAAAATTAAAGGGGTCCGTGTTGGTTCCGAAATGTTGACATAACTACTAAAAGGTTAAGTACCACTGGTCTAAAGATGTTAAAAATTTACACAAGTGAAAAAAATCCGATGAACTGAGAATCTTCTTGAACCTTTCCGTCTGAGCTTTTTTGAAGTCGGTGAAAACTGCGAGGCTTCAATAAAAAAAAATAACAAGTAATCAAATTATCACAGGGGACAAATTCATCTAGACTGAGCGTCATTAATATAATTTATACGGGACAATTCTAGACAGGGTGGAAAACCGATACGTTTTTTATCCAGTTCTTATTATTATTAATATTATTAATAATTATAATTTATTTACATGCTTGATATTATGTAGCTTTACTGTACCATCTTAAACTTCATCAAATACGATGCACCAAGAAAGCCAAAGGTCCAAGCGAGTGAGCGAGATGCACGATCATCACGTAGCTCGCACACCGGATTTGAAAAAGTACGTACGCAGTTTCGAGTTCCCTTCTTATTATATAGTTATAGTACTATGTATTAGTTATACTGTGGCTGTTCCTATACTTACTGTTTATTATTCTGTGGCTGTGACCATACTAGCTATGTGCTGATCTGTGGATGTGAATGGGAAACTTAATGATTTAATGGTGGGATTTTAATGGAATTGACGAAATTGTTGACTGTTAACGGTAAAGATGTCGGTAGCGAAGTACCTAGGTTAATAAAACAAGTGTAAGTTGTAAGGCACCTTATCTTCTGCTTAAAGAATGGCTTATAGATGTTAGATTAACAGACAACCACTCTTGCACAGTGGGCGAAGGTCCGCTTTAGACGCAGAAGGTTGCGGGTTCGATTCCCGCCGCGGGACAAATGTTTGCATGTTCTGTGGATATTTATCTAGGGTCTGGTTGTTTTCTTTGTATTTAGTATTTATTTATTAAAAAATGTATTCGAGTACTTTAACAGTCACGTGGTTCCCATAACACAAGCTCTTTTTAGTTTGGGGCTACATATTATTAGAAGGTTATGCAACTCTTCGACCAGTCACTACTTGGATGGGTGACCGTTTCTTTGCATTTAAATAGGCGCTTTCATGCTTCGGAAGGCACTTTAAGATGTTGGTGACTTTTTCAGTCTGAACCATATAAGAGGCCTTTGGTGGCATTGGACACCAGAGTTGGCCACTAGAGAAAATAGCGATTGTGCAAGTGAAAAATAAAAATCAGATTTGTAGGCAAACCTGTGTAAGTTTTTAGGAAGCCCGAATGCCTTCGACATGTCAGCTTAATTTCGAGCTACATTCGCCACCATCGCCACGAGCGCTTCTATATATAAACGCAGAAACTTTCCACCTTGCACGATACCACCTGTCATCGCACCTGCAAGCCCATAATCAATGGTTTTTTGCTGATCCTAGTCCTAGGCAAAGGTCAGCAGCATCATCATCGACAGCCCAACTTCACCCACTGCTGGGTATAGGCCTCCCTTTGTGTGCCAATTGTCACGGTTCAAAGCTTGTCTCATCCAGTTTCGGCCCACCATTGATGCAATATCGTTCGCGCATCTAACCGCTGGACGGCCGACGTTTCTGTACCCGGTTCTTGGACGCCATTCAGTTATCGCCTTACTCCGCCTGTCATCACCTCACCTTGCCAGGTGTCCTAGGCAAAGGTATTCTTTACTTATTCTTGACTAGCTTCTGTCTGCGGCTTGCGGCGCTGTGCCACCGTCAGCCGTCACCAGAGCCCTGTTTGTTCGTTAAAATGGGTACACCACGGGCCGGTGAGATTAGCTGTTGCAAAGATGGAGTTTGGAACTCCTTGTACCCAAAAAGCCCAAGGGGAGTCTTATCTGGGTGATGTGTGGTGCCATGGTGTAAGTATAGGTGATACACGAGAGTTGAGGATTCAGGTTGGGGAAAGTCAAAAAGTAAAAAATTCATTTATTCAGTAGGAACTGTATAGTAATTTTGACTTTTTGACTTTCCTCACCGGCCCGTGGTGTACCCATTTTAACTAACAAACAGGGCTCGGCTTTTGGGTACAAGGAGTTCCAAACTCCATCTTTGCAACAGCTAATCTCACCGGCCCGTGGTGTACCCATTTTAACGAACAAACAGGGCTCTGGTGACGGCTGACGGTGGCACAGCGCCGCAAGCCGCAGACTTTGAAACGTCATTTTTTTTTAATTTACCACCAATTCGTAACGTGACCAAACAGAGAAGAATTGGCAAGAAACTCTGCTTGGCTTATATTTTTTTTTCAGGAAAGGAAGGAATTATTATGGATTTCCCCACGTTAAAAAAAAAGAAGGTTATTATTATTATTGATTGCCTGGCTTTCATATCAAGACCTATTGTGATCGCCACTTCTACTCGTCTCTTGAGTCTCTTGAGTCGCCTCTTGAGGCGGGGCGTTCGTAGTTCACAACTAAGCCCTACTGCTGATAGAAACTGTTGAATCTTTTTGGGTGTGAATTCTCGTAGCTCCTCTGGGCTTAAACAGAATTTCCCCAGAAGAGCGCTACGTTTGTGCATCAGTGGCCCACACTCTTCTAGCAGATGAGGGGGCGATTCATCCACCTCTCTGCGGAACTCGGGTTCTGTTGAGTTTGGAGAGTCGCAAAGCCTTAAACATGTGATTGTTAAGGCGACAATGTCCAGTCAAGGTTCTGACCATAATGCGTTGGTTCTTTCTGTTTAGCGCTAAGACTTGGTTGGTATACCGTTTGTCAAAGGCTCTAATTAACAGTTTGGAATGGTTCAAGGTTATGTCACTGGTGTTTGATAACACTGTCGGTATCTTCACTGATATTCCCGTACAAGAAAAAATCCCGTTTATCTTCATTCTTAAGATTTATCGGTACAATTCATGTCAATAATTACGGCAAAACCTTCTAATTATTTCCATGTATAAAGTTTTGTCCCACGGTAGTCGAGCCAACGACCCGGGACTGACTCACGTCATGGTTCAAGGGTTACACTAAGTGTTGCACTGAATCATAAGTGAACAATGGACCTGAGTTACACTTGGACCAGTGGGCTTTAGCCGAAAAAGAAACCAGTAATGAGTGGCGTAGTGGGATGTACCGACTGCCGATCTAGAAGTCTTGGATTCAAAACGCGGCGCCAATAGATTTTTCGTTCAATAAATGTGTGATCATTCGCAACGAGACTAGCCGACATAGAACTAAAGTTGTTGACATAGCTCAGAGAATTAGCAAGGCCAGAGAATTGGCAGTGGGCTGGCCATATCTGCCGAAGAACCGTTGGTTTTAACGAGTTCTTAGTTCTTATAACCATTATGGAGAGAAAAAATAACTTAATGTGAAAACTTAGTTACAAAGATAAAGAATTGAAGTTTTTTCAGCTAATATTAATACAATTTTATGCGTTTTCAAATGTTTATTATTGAGATACTCCTTGAGAATCACTTCCCGTGTCGAAGTAACACTTATAAGCTTCATTTGTTGCACATTAACATATAATTTACATACAGATTTAGTTACACTCCTTTTTACTACAAAGTAAGATACTTTGACATTTTGCTTTTAATATTTTTGTACCTACTTTGTTATGAAAGGTAAAGTTGTCAAAGTTGTAATGCCCAGCGCGGGGATTATGGCCCTTTCACACTTATTAGGGAAGGTCCATGTCCAGCAGTGGACTGATATAGGCTATTGTTATCGTGGTTATTGTTGATGTACGTATCTCTAATATAGCATCATCTCTATAATGTAGCAGAGGCTGATAAACATACATTGATACTCATCTAACTCCCAGGCACAGAACAAACGGTAAAGCAAAGTATTTTTTTTTATTCAGTACGAACATTACAGGACACTTTGAATCGTAAATGTTTTTAATTTACACCAATTCGTAACGAGACCAAATCGAGAAGAATTGGCTTGAAACTCTGCTAGGCTTATATTTTTTTAATAAAATCCTAGCAGAGTTTCTTGCCAGGACAAATATTTGTGTGGTTATGTTCACTACAAAAATGTTTGTCCTGGGAATCGAACCCGCACCCTCCAGCTCATAAGCCAAGCTACTACCAACTTAGCTTGTGTCATAGCCAGTCAAAATCTATCAGTCAAAATATATCATTCAGATAACGAAAGAAAAAATCTTTAATGCAAAAATATTTGGTATAAGCATTATTAATAATTCCAAATATATCTGGACGTATGCAAATATATGCTTATGTAAAGATATTTAGGTAGAATCTCATAGGAATACTGTCAAATGATAAGTGAGAGTACAGAGTAAAGTGTCAGTGAACGGGATCCGAACTCACACTTCAGAATCATGGCTTACTCAACTGTAATAATGTTTTCACCTATCCACTTGACATTTACATTTGCATATTGCATATATTACAATATGCAATCTATTGTGACCTTTACTATGCATATCACCTGTTT
Organism: Horisme vitalbata; assembly: GCA_951804965.1. Classification (NCBI taxonomy): domain Eukaryota; kingdom Metazoa; phylum Arthropoda; class Insecta; order Lepidoptera; family Geometridae; genus Horisme; species Horisme vitalbata. The sequence goes on from OX638093.1 coordinate 1,628,325, forward strand.
AATGCAAATTGACTTACAAAAACTTGTTTACAAACTTTTTACCATTTGAAACATCATCAACATTATCATCATCAGCTTAAAGCAGTTCACTGCTAGACATAGGCCTCCCCTAATGAATAATGAACAATGACTGAGAAAAATGTTTGCATTATCTGCAGATATTTGTCTCAGATCTGGGTGTTTTCTGTGTAGTAAATAATAATGTATAATATGTATGTCATTTACAAAAAAATATATTTAAGTAGTATTTCAGTCATGTGGTTCCCACAAGCTACAAGCTCTGCTTAGTTTAAGACTACATGATGCTGTGTGATAGTGTCCTGCATTATTTATTCGCCTTGTCTTCAGCTCGACCCATCCAGCTTCAGAGACCTAATTTTGGGAAAAAATTCAATCATTACTTGGTTGGGTGTCCGTTTAGTGGTATTTACAGCGCTTCCGTGCTTTGGAAGGCACGTAAAGATATTGGTCCCGGCTTCATTAGTCATTACGTCATGTGAAATTACTTGAGGCTGCCTAAACACTCTGGTGGCGGAGTATTTTAGGCCCCCTGGAATTAACTTTGACTTTGACTTTAAGTGATCGTCACACCTGGACCTATTTGTATTTATTTTCTATAAATACTTTTCTAATTAGCTACATGGGTATAACAAAATATAAACCAACAAATATAATAATCCAGAAACAATTTCCAAATGTTTAGGTAACATTATTAGTTTCAGAAATTTTGATTAAGAAATTTATTCGTTTATTTTTAGCCTAGCTTCTTCCCGCATCTCCGCTCGTACGTGGTACGCTGATAAAAATTAGCCCAAGTATTCATCGTGCTGGTGTATATTAAAACATTACAAAAGTTACCGAATCGAATCCGTAAATTTTTGTTCGATTGTATTTCTATTCCGTCAAATTTATAGGATCTTAAATAATGCGGATTTCTAGCATCTTAAATACGGCCTGGCTTTGTATGGTTGCGAGACAATGGGATAGAGAAAGATTAGAAGCGTTTGAAATGTGGTGTTTAGAAGGATGGAGAGGATCAGTTGGACTGAGAAGATTATTAACGAGGAAGTTCTAAACGAATGGATGAGAAAAGGATCTTGATGAAAACCATACAAACCAAAACAGGGAAAATTATTAGACAACTTAAACGACATGATTCTTCATTCTTCATTAGAAAAATCATCGAGGAAAAGGTAGAAGGAAAGCGTGGAAGTGAAAGACCAAGAATAAGCTACATCAGTCAGATAAAAGAGAAGGTCGCTGTCATGACGTAAGTGAAAGAGACAGCAATGGAAAGAGCTAAATGGAGAGAATTGCATCACTACACCGACAAGAGCTGTAGTGATTGTAATAATTCAAATTAAAACTGATCAACGACATAGGTAATGTAATGTTCTTGCAGGTTGCAATGTTTATCACTCAAAACAATCAGGTAAATGCCGCAAATAGAAACTTTAGGTCGAAAACGAAAACTAATATGAACATTTTCGTATTATTCCGTTATAGAGCTGAGTGGATACAAAAAAACTAACATACAAACACACAAACTTGTGCATATAGGTATGTTGTTAGTGTGATTCGGCCGATATTCAAGATTGGGCGTAGATTTAATTTTGAAGTCTTGATAAGGCTTTGTTTTGACTTTGAGCCTCGAATGAAAGTCTGGGGACTCGCAGCGAATATTTTAGGAATAATTTGTAAATAAGATCTTAGATCTTATCGAAGTTTGTTATCAAATTCTAAGGCTATTAAAACATAGCCTTAGACGATCTTTCAATATATAATTAAACTTTGGTTAAACTATTTTAGATATTATTCGGATTTATTCTACAATCGCTTACGTGTATTTTCAAACATTCCTGATCTCATGATCATCATCAGCCTATAGCAGTCCACTGCTGGACATAGGCCTCCCCTAATAAGCACCATGACACCCTATCTAGGCTAGCAGCCTGTTACAGATCACTCCACCTTGCCGGATGGCTGAGACGCTGTCTCCGCTCAAGAACTCGTTTACCCCAACGGTTGTCTGTTTTTCGTCGGATATGACCAGCCCATTGCCACTTCAGCTTGCTATATCTCTCAGCTTTGTCGACAACTTTCAAAATTTTAAGTTTAATTGTAAAAATGCATAACGGTGTCGACAGCTTTATGCAATTTTACAATTAAACTTCAGTTTTTCAAAAGTTTTTTATAGATGTATTGAAAATTTTTGATTGCAAGTTAAAACTAGTACACAGGTGAACTTCTTTAACTTCTTCTTCATTTTCTTCCAGATAACCTTTGTGTAGTGTGGAGATAAATTGGTAGTGCTGTCTGTCGATCGCAGAGGTCGGATGCCCCGATCCAGCAAGTTTCTGTGTATGTGAGGGGCCTGGTAAGTGTTAGAACATTTTGTATGAAGGGAACGCCCTGGGGTGGTAGCGGTTCCAACGCCCATCTTTGGAATCCAAGCCAACCTCACCAGCATGTGGTGCATCCTGCTTGATTGCGGCATAGCGCAGCCTAACATCGGCAGAGCGAATTCTCCCGACCATATTGGGGCAGCAGCGTTGGCGGGGGTGAGAAGCTATGCCTGCGTGTGTGTGTGTGTGTGAGTGTTGATCCACCACCTGATAATTATCTTAACTATTACGTATAACAAAGTTTTGCATCTTAGGTCAGGCATGTCTGAAACGTGACGTACTACGCCCGCGAAGCATGGAGGTGTAAGCCTCATATTACAGGCACCCCTTCAAGCCGAAACAAAGCAATGCTGCTTCACGGCAGAAATAGGCAAGGTGCTAGAACCTTGGACATGCCCTTCACAAAGAGCTTCTTCAGATGTAGAAACCTAGTCATTCAAAGGTTACGTGATGGGTCAAGAGATATTCCTACACGACTAATACAACAGTTTCTGCAAATACATAAAATAAGCACTTATACATCCTGTCTGCCTGACCAGTAATTTCCTACACTTGGTATGCGGAACTCAAGTAATTGGTGATGCCAATACTATCATTAAATCAGCGATTGTGTGTCAGACGCGACTTTTTATTGCGACTTTTTGCGGTGATTTTACAACTTACGTTTGAAACAGTAGCACAATCGTCAAGTAATAATAATAATGCTGGACAATAACACACAGAATTATACTCATTAAACTAACGTGAATTAACTCATTCATGTTGAAAAACGGGAATTTCGAGTCTCAAGAGAGTTTTTTTCGAGTCGAAACGCCGTCGGTGCCTTCAACGATGTAACGGTACGTGAAAATTCCCATTTTTCAATATGAACACAGAATCATTTAAGTTTATATAATACCCACTCACAAGTAAAAAAATATAGCTACTGAATGTATGTGTGCAATTTGTTGTAAAGGCCCGCCCCAGCTTCCACCACCACCACCACACCAGCCTATATCAGTCCACTGCTGGACATAGGCCTCCCCTAATAAAGGGGTATATGCCCATAATCCCCACGCTTGGCATGCGGGTTGGGGATCGCAGGGCACAGCTTCTCGCACCACCGACGCTGCTGCCCGTCGATGGCCAGGGGATTTAGCTGCGCTGATGTAGGCTGTGCTATGCCGCAATCAGCCGGCCACCAGAGCCCAGTTCGTTGTTTGCCCCAGCTTCGCACGGGTGCAAATAAGTTTTTTTTTATATTTTTACCTAATATAGCCTATGTTACTCAGGGTGAAAGTAGCTTTCCAATGGTGAAATAATTTTTGAAATCGGCGCAGTAGTTTTTGAGTTTATTCATTACAAACATACACACACACAAAAATATTTTTTTTTCCTCTTTTTAATATTTATTTAATATCGATTAATATTAATTGTTACGTACAACAAAATCTTGATGAAATACCAAAATAATTAAGTAACCAACAGCAACAAGCCCGTCTTTAAGTCGGGTCCGATAGGTAATTAGATCCTTTCTCATCGCTACTGAGGCAAGCCTTGTATTAACTGTTAAATCAGAACATTTTCATCGTAGACTTAATCATCATCATCATAACCAGCCTATAACAGGCCACTGCTGGAAAAAGGACATGGGCGTCCCCTCACGTGCGCCATTGAGCCCTATCCTCAGCTCGACGCATCCAGCTTCTACCAACAGACTTCCCATTCCACCTGGCCGGTAGACTTAATGTTCGTTCAAAAGAATGAAAATATTGGTGGCGCAGAAGGCCTGACACAAGGTAAAGATTCGCTTTCCGCTTCTTAACTAATATTTGCCAATAAAACCACTTTTTCGGGAAACCTTTACCTATTTATTTAAAAGGGAAATACAAACGAAGACTAGAGGGAGTCAGCTGGTTCTAGGTATAAATATACAATTATTCTACGGAGGTAATATTAATCATCGTCATCCACTGCTGATAGATTTGGATTATTGAGATTGGGTGATGGCAGTTGGAGTAAGAACTGGAACTGGATGGACGACATAGTTACTGTACAGGGAAAGACCTGGATGCTAAAAGCACAAAATCGTATACAATGGCGTTTGAAGGAAGAGGCTTATGCCCAGCAGTGGGTTTTGAAAAGCTGAGAAAGATGATGATGATGATCAACTACCAAAGTATTGTAACCAAAGTATTCACTCAGCAGCTTGGCAGGACCCACCTGACGAAGTTAACGACACACGATGGCCGAACCGTCTTGTCAAAGCCGGAGGTATTATCTGAGATAGAGGACTTTTATGGCCGACTGTATGCGGCACATGCTCCTTGCCCCCAACGTAGCAGCCACGATTCTCGAGCCACCCTCACCCGCCACTATACCGACGACCTGCCAGAGATCAGCCAAGACGAGGTCGTACTGGCCCTGAGACAGATTAAAATGGAAAAGCCCCCGGTGAAGACGGTGTTACTTCGGAACTTCTGAAGGCTGGAGGAGCTCCTGTTGTGCAGGAGCTGCGGAACCTCTTCAACGCCGTCCTTCACTGTGGGAGAACTCCTAAGGCGTGGAACGAGAGCTTGGTGGTTCTGTTTTTTAAGAAGGGAGATAAAACCCTTCTTAAAAACTACAGACCTATCTCGCTCCTGAGCCACGTCTATAAGCTGTTCTCAAGGGTTATTACAAATCGTCTCGCCAGAAGACTCGATGAGTTCCAGCCACCGGAGCAGGCCGGGTTTCGCGGAGGATATGGCACCATAGACCACATTCACACAGTGAGGCAGATTATACAGAAGTCCGAAGAGTATAATCAGCCCCTGTGTCTGGCGTTTGTGGACTATGAGAAAGCCTTTGACTCTGTAAAAATCTGGGCTGTCCTGGAATCCTTGCAGCGATGCCAAGTGGACTATCGTTATATCGAAGTGTTGAGGTGTCTGTACGAAGCCGCCACTATGAGTGTCCGAGTACAGGACCAGCAGTCTAAACCCATCTAACTGCGCCGCGGAGTGAGACAGGGAGATGTCATATATCCGAAACTATTCACAAGCGCGTTGGAGGATATGTTTAAGACGCTGGACTGGAAAGGTATGGGCATAAACATAAACGGCGAGCACATCTCACACTTGCGATTCGCTGATGACATAGTCCTAATGGCGGAGTCGCTGGAGGAGCTGCAACAGATGCTGGACGGCCTAGCATCAGCCTCGCGAAAGATAGGTCTCGGCATGAATTTGGACAAGACCAAAGTTATGGTCAATGACCGAATTGATCCGAGTCCTGTCGTCGTTAATGGACACCTTCTTGAAGTTGTTTCGGAGTATACATACCTCGGGCAGATATTGCAGTTGGGTAGAAACAACTTCGAGAAGGAGACCAAGAGGAGGATTCAGCTGGGCTGGGCAGCATTTGGAAAACTACGTCAAGTTTTCTCGTCACCCTTACCGCAATGTTTGAAAACAAAAGTTTTCAATCAGTGCGTCCTACCCGTCATGACATACGGAGCCGAAACGTGGACACTCACAGTACGGCTAGTCCACCAGTTTAAAGTCGCTCAGCGAGCTATGGAACGAGTTATGCTCGGGGTTTCTCTGAAGGATAAAATCCGTAACGAGTTTATACGACATAGAACTAAAGTTGTCGACATAGCTCAGAGAATTAGCAAGCTGAAGTGGCAGTGGGCTGGCCATATCTGCCGAAGAACCGATAACCGTTGGGGTAAACGAGTTCTTGAGTGGAGACCGCGGTTCGGCAAACGTAGTGTAGGACGCCCTCGGGCCAGGTGGGGTGACGATCTGCGAAAGGCTGCTGGTACAAGCTGGATGCGTCGAGCTCAGGACAGGGCGCAATGGCGCTCATTAGGGGAGGCCTATGTCCAGCAGTGGACTGCTATAGGCTGATGATGATGATGATGATGATGATGATGATCAACTGCTGGACAAAGGCCTGCCCTAATGAGCGGCATTGCGCCCTGTACCCCTAGTACGAATTGCACAATTCTAAAACTTTATTGGTTGACGGCCTCTGTGGCGCAGTGGGCGAAGGTCCACCTGAGACGCAGAAGGTTGCGGGTTCGATTCCCGCTGCGGGACCAATGTTTGCAAGATCTGTAGATATTTGTCTCGGGTCTGGGTGTTTTCTATGTATGATATGTATGTATTTACAAAAAAAAAAAATGTGTATTATATCAATCATGTGGTTCCCATAATACAAGCTCTGCTTAGTTTGGGGCTACGTGATGCTGTGTCATTACGTCCCGCATTATTTATTTATTTAATTATTTATTTATTTATTTATTTATTTATTTACCTTCATCACCATCATCATCATCATCATCAGCCTTTAGCAGTCCACTGCTGGACATAGGCCTCCCCTAATGAACGCCATTGCGCCCTGTTCTGAGCTCATGGTTTACCATATCGATCTCAATTTAAATGTATGTTTTTTTGGAAATTTCGCAACTGGTTTTAAGTAGAAACTGATCGAACAATTTAGGTAATGTAATTTTCTTGCAGATTGAAAAAATTATCACTCAAAACGATGAGGTAATTTACGAAAAATGAACTCGATACATGTAGTAAATTGTGCAACTCGTACAAGGCCCTCTTCCCTCAGCTCCAGCTTCTACCAGCAGCCTTTCACAGATCGTCACTCCATCTAGCCGTAGGCTATGTCCAGCAGTGGACTGCTATATGCTGATAATGATACTACCAAAAGCACCAATTTAGCACAGTGTATACGTAAAATCTACTTGAAGATATCTTAAAAATTGAGTTGCAATATTTGACCCGAACATACATAGTTACAATGCAAGTTAAATAAAGCTTATAAAAAATCCTTTTACTACATTCTGTCATACACAAATTAATGAATGAAATCGATTCAAAACCGTGGGATACAGATAAGCCGTAAGACAACTGGTTTATATATACCTACCTACCTACCTACCTACCTTTCAACATCGTAAAACCGGTAGTACTAAGTGTTTGTATGATCGGATCTCAAGTTTCTTTCAATGAAGTTAAGGATCTCGGCGGCCCTCGGTTTCTAAAGATTATAAAAAATTGTATTTTGTAAAAGCGAAAGTTTGTAAAAACAGACTACTTTACAGAATTGAAAACTTTCAACAATTTATTTATTGATTTATCTTTGTAGGTATCTGTACTAAATTCTGTCCTGTAAAGGCCTGTGGCGATGAAAGCCTCCTATAAAGTCCTCCAAGTCCTTTCAGGTACCCCTTTCTATTGTCTTTCTTGGCCAGGGAGTACCCGCGACTTTTAAAAAATCTTCATTCCACCTTTTTAGTGGTCGATCTCGTTTTCGTTTTTGGCTCCGTGGGATCCAGTTCGTGGCTATGTGCGCCCACCTGTTCGGATTTAGTCTGAAGGTGTCCAGCCCATTTCAATTTTAGCCCTTAAACTTGCCGGACTACGTCTTCTGTCCCTGTTTTTTTTCCGGATGCTTACGTTTTTAGCTCGGTCTTTTAGTTTGATGCCAATAAAACTTCTCTCTTTGACAAATTCTAAGTTTTTCTGTAAGATTTTTCGTAAGCGGCCATAGCATAATAATAATAATAAATTCGATACAGATTATGACACAACATATATTTATTCGTCAATCTCATAAACAAACATAGACACGCCAAAATAAGTTCCTTTCATTCTTCATCAATAAATAAAAAATAAGTTTAATTTCTTTACTACTACTGAACAGACACCCTTAAAAAGTGATTATTGCTCGACTACATCGTAGGTTCATTTTATTTGATAATAAAAATTACACGTTGAAATAATACATAATATTTAGTTATTATTTAACCTTATTGATATATGACAACATGACGAAGCGGGATCAATGTTGTCAGCATTATTGAATTTGTCCACAAATAATCTTCTATCATGTTAATAAGCGGATAGAAATGTTTTGAGTTTACCAATGAATGGTCCAGTAGTACTCGAATCTACAACAAATTCATAAAAGCTATAATAGAAGTCTTTTGAGTTTACCAATGAATGGTAGTAACTTAGTTAGTACTTACTCGAATCAACAACTTTGGAAGAAGCAAGCTACACTACGAGCGGCATACTAGCCGTAAATTATATTAGTAGGTAGTGGGTTCAAACCAGTTCTTGTACACTTGTAATTATGTTTATCCCACGGCAGTGAATGGGTTTTATTCATGGACTCAAATACTGCGGTCGGACATCTTGAGTGAAATTCTACAGGCTGTTCCAATATTGAACTGTTTTAAAAGGGGGAAGTATTTCTTCTTTGTATCTCTGTACTTATTAGAAAATTTTAAAATTATTTTGATGAAAATAAAGCTTCGAGTGAAACTGTCTCCAACTCCCTCAAAAACAATGTAACAGTTAATAATAATAATAATTGTAACAAAGATGTTAAAAATGTATAATCCAAGCAGAGTTTCTTGCCAATTCTCCTCTGTTTGGTTACGAATTAGAGTAAATTAAAAAAAAATACGATTTAAAGTGTACCTTAAGGTTCGTACTGAATAAATCTATTTTGACTTTGACTTTGACTTTGAGCTAGTGTGGCCAACTTTATTAAAGACTCAACTTTTTAAAAAGATTAAAGTAATGTCATCTCTACCAACGGTAACCCTAACTATAATCATCATCGGCGTATAGCAGTCCACTGCTGGACATAGGCCTCCCCTAATGAGCAAAGCGAGGATGTTGGTAGGTAGCCTGAGGTAGCCCGAGGATTCTTAGCACATTCTACAAAAGCTGTAAATTAAATCTAAATAAAGTAAATAAATCTTTGATTTTCTATGAAATGTTGAATGATTAGGAACTAAAATAGAGAAAATTTTGTATGGGATGGTCACTCAGACCATCCTGTATGTCCACAGAGCACCTTATCTGTAACCCTAGCCAGCCGTCACACACCACGGCCCACTGTGGGACGGTCTCACGGACCCCTCGCTAATCACTCATTCAGACCTTTATTGATAAACTTTGGGTTAAGAAACGAATGTAGATCACGTGTAGAACCAACTATTAAATGTAAAAAAAAGTAAAAAATTACAGGCCAAAATTTCCTCACAGCTCAGTTGGTAGTACTACCTTCTGAGCTGCAGGGTGCGGACAATTCTCATCCAAGACAAACATTTGCGTGGTGAACATAAATGTTTTTTCTGTGTGTTGGAAACTCCAACAATAATACATTTTTTATTTGAAGTTTATAGCTAGCTGTGGTCTTCTTTTTAGGTTTTTGTGCAAAGCGAAATGGCATCTTTTGTAAGGTGTAAACATTTTTAAACTAAAGTTGTTATGTAAACAAAGCTTTTGTCTGCGTCTTCCAACCCCAACTGTGAGGAAGCTATCTTACTAAATACAGTCCAGTCTGGGTGTTTTAAGTATCTATGTATGTTTATCAGTCTCTGGTACATAGTACAGGCTCTGCCTAGTTTGGGATCAGTTCAGCGTGTGTGAGATGTCCCGAATATTTATTTACATGAGAAATTCTCCTTGTCCATCCCTTAACTCTCTCCTTTTATGGAGACGAACACAATTTTGAAAGCCAATAAGACAGATTTGACACAAAAATATCTTAACATCTGCTAACTATGCTAGAGGTAATGCTGATACATCAATTTGAGGCATAAAGGTGTTAAGCCTCAGGTACATGTAATGTCACTGGCACCATTGAAACTGAAATAGAACTACTGCTTTTTTACAAAACCTAAAGAGCTATTGGTTATATGCATAGAGATAAATATATATGTATCGATGGCTATATGCCTATCATTAACTATCTAGTTAGTGTAATGTTAACTGCCAGCTATGTTGCATCTTCATATAAATAGTTGAAACGCGAAATGTCATGATGACAAAATGCTAAATTGAAAGGACGCACCATTCTTAGCAGATGGCATCACACAGAGTGGGTACAGGTTGTACGGGCCTAGAGGCGAAATTACAACTATTGACGATATTATCATCATCGGCCTATAGCAGTCCACTGCTGGACATAGGCCTCCCCTTATGAGTGCCATTGCGCCCTGTCCCGAGATTGAGGCATCCACCTTCTACATTTTGACGATCATCGTTGACGCAATTGGCGAAGCTGGCTGAAACGCAAAAGATGATTAAATCCCCGCTATATGTAGTCAATCATCTTAGTTCCTGACAAACAACACATGACAGTATCTTTGTGTTGGGTAAGGCTATGTATGTGGCAGTTGGCCAGCATGATAATGTTATGTGCCTTTATATCTCCTACTAAGTGAAAAGTTGAAATCACTGAACATTGACAGGAAAACGCTAAATAAAATGTTTTAATTACAATGGAAAGGCACTTTCCATTTTTCCCATATTTTAGGATTTTCCAGGTAACTTTGCCTGTTATACTTTTCTTCCTTACTTCTTCGTAAATCGCTAGTGCCCAAATCGGAGTTCTTAAGTCGCCCAAAGGCCTCCAGCATGACTGAACGACAAAAACCGGGACTAATATCATAACTAGCTCGCATAAGTCCCAAGCGGCCCGACTAAACCGAACTTATGCACACGGAACTAAAAATATTGTAATCAGTACTACTTTCTTCCAAAAAACTCCTTTTAATGTATACAAATGCGTGTCTATGGTTCCTAAGAGCAAATTGATGTTCTACGGCATTTAAATACCATCGTCCTATGCCATTCACTGCACGACTGTGAAGTAACAGGTGAAGCAGCCATCTTGAATAGTAGGTACCTTGTGGCCTAGGTAGGTAGACAATGTCAAAAACAATGTAAAATAAATAAAAATAATAGTAAATAGCTATTATAACAAAGGCGTTGTCTCTGGCGGCCGGCTGATTGCGGCATAGCGCAGCCTAACACTGGCACAGCTAAATCTCCTAGCTACCGATGGGCAGCAGCGTCGGCCGTTCAATCCCCAACCCGCATGCCCACCGTGGGGATTATGGGTATATCCCTCTTCTTACAGGGGAGGCCTATGTCCGTCAGTGGACTGAATAGGCTCGTATTGGTGTTGTTGTCTGACTACCCTCTTCATGGTAATCAATGGATTTGCGGACTAAGCAATACTTGGAGATATGGCGATCACCCGCAAATACCAAAACTTGTCCATCCTGAATGATGCGTAAACGATTATTGAGATCATTTTTAAAATCAGGTAAAATCTACAATACATTGACCTATAGGGTCATCATCATCATTTATTTAAGAGCTGTGCTCTTGTCGTCAACTGATGCAGCTCCTTCCACCTGCCTCTCTCCAAAGCAGCCTCCTTTACTTCCCTATACGACATGACATCTACTTTCTCTTAAATGTGGCTCATATAATGTATCCTTGGTCTTCCCCTTCCTCTCTTTCCTTCTACTTCTCCCTCTATGATCTTGCGTATAAAGTTATCCAGTCGTTTGGTGTCCAAACATCTTTCCTCTTCCCTTTTCTATAGGGTGACTAACAAATAATGATTAAAAGTAAGATCTTAGAACTTTCTCCTTTCACAAAATATATCCTAAAATTCATCTTATTGACCATTAGTTCTCCTTAAACTAAGCAACGCCTACACATTGCCTAAATAATCTAACCATACATAAGGACCTGCCTTCAAGAACTAGATATACTACACAATAGCTCCTATAATACTGGTCAATTGCCCACTCAGATGACCATAACACGAAAACCTTCCGTGTCCATGGTAATGTACCAAAATATAGTTCTTTTTAAACTGGGAGGTTAGTCAGATAGGTAGGTATAATAAAAACCATTATGCGAAGAGCTCCCACGCAAACCGAGACATGCACATCCATAGATCTTTTTAATCTGGTTCATTAAGCACTGCCAAAATAGAAACCATTATTCGATGACCTCCTACGCAAGCCATAATGTATTCAACAAAGGTTCTTTGTAAATAGGTTAGTTATACCAATTAAGTTAGGTCTTCGTTAGCTAAATAATTCAAGGCGTGTAAAGGTCATGTTAATTTGGTAGTTAATGTCTTTATTTATAAGTACCTACCTACTTGATTATATTAATACATACATAATATGGTTCACTGACCTCATTAACTATATACTGTTAGAACTATTTTCTTCCCACGACTTTTCATGCGTAAAATATAAAATAAAAAAAATATAACATAATACTCTCGTATTTTTTATTAGTCCTGAATCTTTACCCACTTTTACTTAATGTTCCGCAGCTGGACTCGAACCAGCACCACTTGCGTCAACGATATACCAACATCAGTACATTTTTAAGAGCAATGCAAATACTTAAAAAGTGTCTTGTTACTTCCAAAAAATTCTATAATACCTATTATTATTATAAATGCGAATGATAGTCCCGTCCTATTCTTATCAGTTTTAAAAACTTCAGATAGCTAAAATGGCGTTAAAATATCATACCACTTTTTATTTACATCTTTATGTCAGGGACAAGCTTAGTTTAAAGAAGAGTTATAAAATTACATTTTGGTCACATAATTTGTGATCTGGATTAACTTAAGCTACTTCTTATTTCAGTGTCACACGAGCGAAGCTTTGTGCGGAAGCTAGTATTAATATAATGATATAATAATAATAGTTAAGAGTTAACTTTTACCTACAAACTAGCTACAAACCAACTAATAAAGGAAGACGACACAAAACACCTGTGCATCAAACATAAAAAAAACAACAAGTAAAACCAAAACATCCAACCTCTTAGGCTAAACCTTTTTGCTGTCCTATTAAAAAAATCACACAACTTTCAACTCTATTACATTAGATATAAGACTCGTGATAAAGTATAAATAGTACGTCCAAAAAATTGAGAGAAAAAATTCAAAACAGGTTGCGGGAACAAAAAATGGGCTACCTTTTTACGGGATGTCGATCATGACGGTATTATCAGAAGTTTTGTAAATAATTTATTGCTTTTGATGTTTTAGCTTTTATTTATGTAAATTCCTACTTATATTACTATAGTTAGAGTAAGTTTATTAATGGTAGAAGTCTATGTGAAGAGATATTTCTGCCGTGAAGCAGCATTGCTGTAGGGTGTGGGTGCCGGTGACATTACAGGCACATGAGGCTTATCACCTTCATGCTTCGAGGTTATGGAAGTAGGGCGTTACATCGATGGTAGGGCGTACCAAAAAAAGCGTGAGCTATCATGCAATGGTTTGTGATATATACACACACATGAAGTAATATAATGGGGTGTAAGTGGTTCCAGGGGTGTAAGTGGTTACATCCTCCATCTAAGCGGAACCCAAGCCAACCTCACCTGCACCTGCTAACTAACAAACGAGGCTCTGGCGGACGGCTGATTACGGCATAGCGCAGCCTAAAACACCGGCACAGCTACATTCCCTGGCTGCCGATGGGCAGCAGCGTCGGCGGTGCTAGAAGCTGTGCCCTGCGATCCCCAACCCGCATGCCCAGCGTGGGGATTATGGGCATATTCCCCTTCTTATTAGGCCTATGTCCAGCAGTGGACTGATATAGGCTGTTGATGTTGTTGTTGATGATGAAGTAATCTCAAGCAAGTTATCATTTTACAAATCAAAGTCAGGAAGTGCTTTCCCTCCGAAAAAGTATACTCAATTTTTTTTTGTTTCTCTGTTCAATTTATCTGAACATAGGTACTACCAAGTCTTTGGATTTGTTTTTTGCAATGTTTTAGGATTTTACTTCCTCTTATATTTATTTCGTATTCTAGTCAAGTCAGGTTTTACAGCAATGACCACTACATATGACAAAATAATCAGCAAAAAATGTCTTCATCCGAAAAGTCCAGTTTAACACTTTTATATCATTTCACTACACTTGTGCCTTTTTACGAGCGTGGGTTGGTTAAATCGCTATTAACTTTACGCACAAAAAAGATTTACGCAACATTTATCAGAAAATTATTAGAAAATAAGATAAAACAAATATCGCATTGTCGTTTTAGATTTAAAAAAAATCCTGCCCGCGCCCTAAAAAATAGTACAAATAACTTGCAACCTAAGTAACCCAAGTAAGACAGTCTTACTAAGAAGACAGACTGAATACCGCTTGGTCTAATAGGTAAGCCTTTAACTGTCAACTTGACACAAACACATCATAGATTAAGCATCAGTACAAATTTCATTCTACCAGGCAATTAAAACAATCTGATACAACCTTCTTGGAATCATATAGTTTTATTATAAGGTTATAACACCTAGATAAATAAGAACAAAGCTTAGCCTACACCAAACTAAGCTTAATGTTATATGGACTCATCCCGGGACGAACCATGCCTAATTAATGCCTCCACGCAGCATTGCTGCATTCCGGTTTGAAGGGTGGATGCCGGTGAAATTGCAGGTACCTACATGAGACACTAACACCTTCAACTTTATGCCTCAAGTTGATGGAAGCAGGGCGTTGCATTATGACACATTCCTAACATGCGTGAACTACGCAGTACTTGGCTGTAGATAATGGTTATTCAACCTAAGATCGGCCATTTGACCATTTGATTGTTCCATCTCCAAGCATCTTAGAAAAAAGTACCTAAATCATAATCAAGCATTGGACAACTCAATCAAAAAATGCAGCGTAAATAAACAGGAACATAGCCTTTACGCAGCGCAGGCTCTATTCCCAGGCACTTTTACTGATCAACCCCTCCCCTCACCGCCCCCTCTCTTCCCGCGTCTCAAACGGCTCCCGGACGCCGGCGCGCGCGGATGTGTCCCTGACACCTGTAGCACCGAAAAAAACACGGATTACAGTGTAGTGAGTGATTTCGGAATATTGCTGTGTTTTCGCGAAGTGCAATGTAAAGTGAGCTCATATTTACTGGATTGTGTTAAGGGTATGTTGTGTTTTTTGTATTTTGAATTTGGAACGGGCTCGAAAGTCTGTTTGAATTTCGAATGGGTTTTGAATTTCGAGTGTCAATGCCTCAATGTTTGGGATTCCTATTGGTCATGAATTGTGTTTTTTTTAAAGCGTATACATGTACTGTATTTTCATGTTTTAGTTTATTTGATTTTATATCAATTTTTCTTGCTATCGTCGATTCAAATACGTTTTGCGGGTGGCATCAAGCGATCCTCGATCTAGGTAATTCCTAAACGAAAACGATATTTTAAATAAATAAATTAAACCATAGAAATGTAGTGTAATAGAAAACTATATAAAAGCGTGGATGCCCTATTTTAATTTATTACATTTAATTGATTTTATTTTTCATCAAATAAGAATTTTGTAGATAGGTAGGTAAGGTAGACTAGGTAGGTAGTAATTTCTCATCGCGGAAAATGTATCTTTTGCTCATGTAGATAGGTAGGTAGGTCCCTACGTACTAGATGTTTTGACCCGAAGTTAGGGTAGCTTTAAACAGTAAATTTTATAAAAAGAAGGTTTGAACTCCCCTCTGGCTACCGCAAACATTACTTAATAATACCTAAAATTAACCTTACTAAAGCTCAGTAGATAATTTCTACATAGGTCACCTAATATTTTTGATATAAAGATGTTTTTAGTTTAGTTTTTGTAGGTACTTACTAAAAACTTAGGCTTTTGCATCTAGCAGTGATTCCCAAAGTGGTGCAGGTGGACCCCCAAGGGTCCACGGAAGACTCCACGGGGGTCTACGTTGGCGTAAAAAAAATGGGGGTTCACCAGAACTCAGCCGCGACCTTTGCATTCCTTGCCGCGATGCAAATTTCCATAATTAAATAAATCTAATCTTCAAATATTTTGAAGAGTTTTGGATTATAAATGTAGTTGCAGGGGTCCACCGAAACCAGTAAAATTTAAAAGTGGTCTATAGCGTCAAGTGGTAGCTATTACTCACTGTTGGGACTTGGGACTCTGTAGTGCCTGGGACATGGTTAGATGGAGCACGTAGTCGGTACCTACGAAAAAAGATAAAGAAAAAATGGTCAATGTCTATTATTGTCTGAAACACTAAATAGGTAGGGAAAGTCGTAGGTAGGTACTTAGTGAATAAAAAGCTGTTATCTCTAACTGATGCTGCTACTGGCAGTTCAACCTGTCATCTCAAGCTACCACAGCATACCTACCGTTCGTGCAAACGGTCACCCATTCACCATTGATGTAGTAGTGAATTTAAGATCTTATTTCTATTCCAAATAGTGATTAGGTATATATTTATTTATTTAAAATAACGTGTACTCTCTAGGTACCAAACCACAGCACATGGTTCGTGCAGACGGTCACCCTTTCACCTGTCTGAATTTTAATCTGTTGGATGATTTTTTTTCAGATCCGTAGGTAGGTAAACTTCCCTGCCCATAAATGCTTAATAGTCAATTTAATTTTCAAATTAGTGCTAGAGGTACATTAAAACCTAATTAAAATTTGTTAATTCCTATACTTAGGTAGGTAAGTAGGTTGTAGGTAGGTAGGTACCTACTTAGGTGAATAATTCTGTAAGTGTGTAGGTATTAATATTTTTCTAAACATCACTTAATTGTTTATGACTTATGACTTATGATTATGAGCTTGTAGACTCCACTTTTATATAAAAAATCACAAGTAGGTAGGTACGTAGGTAGATATATAGGTTTCCTAGCTACCTAGGCATCAGGCCGCAAGTCCTAGATTAGTGCATCTAGCTACCTGGGTGTCGTAAATACCTAGCACAATTAGTTTTTCATTATTCCAGCCAAAATATTAGAAAAAAAACTTTTTTTTTAAATATGAAAGCAAATGTTTATTTTAAAGTAACCCAACCTACTCTCCTTACTACACCTCTAAGCATATTAACCTTTCAACTCATTGGTTCTTTCTATGCTATTAGATTCTTCCTGGGGCCTTTTATACCCCATAAAAGGTAATGAGACCCCATGGCAACCCTCAACACAAAGGGCAGTAGATATTGTAGAGACATTTTGACCTCTGGCATTCTAAGAGGGTAAAATTTTCCTTATAAAAGTTGAAAATAATTATAGTGTTAGCTTCCGCTCACGGCTTCGTTCACTTCACAACTGTAACGTATTAAAATCGCTTGCAATGAAATAACAAAAAAAATTGGCTTTTAGCCTATGAAGAGGGTATAGTTGTGAAGTTGAAAATAATTATAGTGTTAGCTTCTGCCCGCGGTTTCGTTCACAACTGTTCTGTAAAATATAAAATCGCTTGGAAGAAAACAAATTTTTTTGAAAGAAATTAAAAACAAAATATTTAAAACATAGCCTACGAAAAGGGTAAAATTTTGCTTCATTTTTTTTATTCATTCAGAACCTTAACCTCGGAATTTACCTACACCAATTTGGAACGCAATCAAACAAAGCAGAATTAGCAAGAAACCCACCATAAAAGTTGATAATAATTATAGTGGTCGTTCATAACTGTAACAGAATAAAAATAGAATAGAATAAGAACGCTTGTAATGAAACAACAAAAAACTTATGGCTTTTATAGATGATACACGGGGATCTGCGTCTATATTATAAATATTCGAAGCGGTTCAGAGTATCAGAGTCGAATCCGACAGGAGTATATTCAGCAAGCATTATATTTTGTGTGGAGTCTAACAAAGGTTACCAAACCTTTCTTACCTACCTACTTTATAATATTAGGTCCTTACCTATGAAATTGGCGATTTTTCTCTGTAATTCATTTTTCACATATTTTATGAAATTTAACAGTCGTATATAAAATTAATTTATTTTCTGAACGTAATATTATTGCTAAGATTGAAAATTCTATAAATTACTATTTTTGAGGAAGTTTATCCGTAAAAAATAAAACTTAAAAACAGTTCATTTCACGTGTTGTCACTTTCACTGCTTAAATTCGTAGAATTTTTTTATGTGTTAGTTTTCTTTTTTAAATAAGACTACACACATTTTTCAAAATGTTGTCCAATTATACACACAAAATTTTAGAAGGATAGGATTTGTAATTCCAGAAAAAAATACAAAAATGTATGTATGGAGAAATTAATTTTCTCAAAATTCTCCATACAAAACGCCAATTTCCTAGGTAAGCACCTAACTAATATTCAAAAAGTTACCGAATCGAATCTGCAATTTTTGGTCAATAGTATTTCAATTCCATTTATAAGTTTTTTTAAAATTGTAAATTGCTTATTTTTTGTTACATTTACTGTTCATATCTCGTATCATATCTGATATATATATATACATATATAGGTCTGTGAATTTTTTTTTCGTTTAACATTTTATTTTTAATTATTTCATAACATAACATAAAAGCTTTTTAATCTGGGTACCTACCTAGCACGCGAGCGAAGCCTTGAGCGGAAGTCAGTCATCAGTCTACTGATATCCAATAAGGAAAAACTCGTGATGATTTTTTACCAAACAAGCGAATCCTTAGGTCATTTATTAAATTTTACCCCCGGGGTAGAAATTTGACATTACACCCTTATCTTGACATTTAACCTTTCCTTTGAAGATTTCTCTGAGGTATTAGGAGATTGGAAAATTAATATTTATTGAACGAAGTATTTTCTAAGGTTGGCTAGTGAATTGCTTTGTCTTTACTCGATATCTTTAAATATTATGTATAGTATTATGTATGTATAACTAGGTCCGAGTATTCCTACAGACAAAAAAACAAATGTTCCTATAAAAAATAGTTTTGCGATCGATCCATGAAAACGTGACATTCAAACATACAATAACACGTTAAAATTGAATGCGTGTAGTTACAGTACTAACGTGCAAGGTGTTTTGTCTCGTTTCCTCTTCAATCTAACAGAGGGAACGAAACAACACCTCTTTGGTGAAAAATTAAGAAACAGATTTTTGTTCAAAGCGCTCCAGTTAAGATCTCTCCTTGGATGAAACTGTGATAGAAATTTTGACTTTGATCTTCTTATGACATTGAAAGATGAAATGGTATTTTAAACTGACATTCCAGTGACACATCTTACGCGGAAGTTGAGAAATTTGCGAAATTTCCGTTAGAATTCGTCACCTCGTCTCAAATTTCCTAAAATTTGTCGCTGTTATTATTTATACTTGAATTTATTTATTGAATGACTCAAAGACGATGGTGGAAATAATCTATTTTAACAATATTTATGGAAAATTTCTCAGTATTTTCTTTAAATTTCGACTTTATACTTTGTACACCAACAGTCTTCTACCACTAAGATCATCTAAGCACCTAATGCATTAATTTTTTATTCAATGGCGTATGGGATACCAGACTACCATTATTTTTTTACCATTTATTAAAAAATATTAATTGATAGCGTTAAAAGGGCGAAATTTTATCTTGATATGATCTCGTGATATTGATATGATAATTTGGAAATATTATCATATCAATATCACGTATGTTCATAATAATATGAGGCATCGTTCTACGGTTTATTAGACCAGTCGTCCAGTCTTCAATCAGGTCCTGTCCTGCTATAGCAACGGCGACTAGAATCAGTAGACGATCAGAGAACAATTTCTTCAACAGAGAATCTCGGTTTGGAATCCAGTCAAAATTCAGATTGGTAGAGCAAAAAGTTAAAAGACAATTGGATTTATGCCGTACGTGAAATGTGACACTTAGCCTTTACTACCAACCTTAGGTGATACTTAAATTTAAAAGACTGTTATTGCAATTAGTTAGGTAGGTAATAAGCAGCGTATAAACAAGTAATTTTGCCATTTTCCTTGTCATAATCATGAGCTAGTAGTGTTGGAGTTTTTAGACCACCGGAAGGCCTCCTACATCCTAACTAATATTTATAAATTCGAAAGTATGTTTGTTTGTTACGCTCGATGACTGCTGCTTGAGCAAGTTCAACTGGCGCACTGCAGTTTTGTTTTTCAGCACTCAAAGCGTTAACTACTCAATCGATCATCATAATTTTTTTCTTGAACGTAGTCAAGGGTACAGAAAAGGACATAAGGTGTTTTCCAAAGGGCAACACAATTGAAACATTTGACAAAACCGTAACACAAGCGAAGTCGCGTGCAAAAGCCAGTGACAGTATATTTGGCAGTATTTTTATATTATTCAAATAAATAGCTTCACTAATGATGTGGTCGCCATTTTAGTTAAATTTTGGTAATAAATCTGATACGCACTATGATAATAAATTACATTGTACATTAGTAACATGATCTGACAGACGTACAGATTGTATTTTATGTAGATAGTGGCAACGCCCCTAACTATCGATTTGTGCCACCAGAGATTTCAAATTACGAAGCTTGTAATTGTGATTGTTTGTTAGTCACTCACGAAAAAATAGATGAACTGATTTTGATTGAATTTCGTAAGCATTAGCTACTCTCAGCTGAATAGTAAGTTGCCTCGATCTCTAGGTCTAGTCAGTAAGTGCCCAATTTCTTGCTATGTATGCAATGCTGTGCTGTAAATGTATGCTAGTTAGTACCTATCTAAAGACTTAAGTATTTTTTTAAAAACTTAAATATTAATATTAGTAAAAAAAAATTGTAAACGCCTGTAATGGCAATGACGTGACACTGTCCAATAATATTTGTTATAGATTGTTTGTTTTTAGATAGATAGAGATATAGATTTTAGATGAAAACCAATTTTTCTTAAATCAATTTTATAAATTTTGCATGGTTTTCGTGGTGTTTGGACTTACCTGATTACCCCCTATTAATAGTCTAATAATAATTAATAGTCAAGCTGAGGACCGGGCGCAACGGCGCTCATCAGCCTATGCCCAGCTGTCGACTGCTGCTGATGATGATGTTGATGAATAGTCTGGAAAATTATAGATAATCTCACGTACAACCAAAATATAATAAGTATAGTTTGCTTTTAGTAGTCTATCAGTGATGGTTAGCCAGGTCGGAGGCCTTCGGGCGGCCTAAAAACTCCGACACCAGAGTCGGTCACTAGAACTATGAAGAAGAAGTGATGGTAAAAGTACATTCGTTTTTTAAAGTTACTTATTTTTAGTTACTGCAAACTTCAAGTAGGTAGGTATAGGTACAGTACAGTTACATCCTTTTACATACATAGTCAGTATTTTTATTCCTAGTTGGTATCCCTAGGGAGTGATAACTAGTTAGTAGTGACCACTTCTATAAAAATAAAAGGTCTATGATAACCTGATTTGAAGGTGCAGTGGGCGGATTAAGGACAGGGGCAAAGCGTGGGGCAAGTATTTCAAATTGTGTTTTTATATGATTCCTTTGATGCGCCTAACAGTTTTGTTCAAAACTGTTTTTTTCGTGATTATTTTAGTGCATTGAACAGTTTATCGGTTGTATTTTGAAATTTAATTTTATTTGAATATATATTTCTGGACATAAGCTTAAAGCCTATGTCCAGCAGTGGACTGCTATAGGTTGAAGATGGTGATGATGATCATGATATATATATTGTTGAGTCTATCGTTGAGATATATCGTATTCGCATATTGTTAGATATGAGTCAGAGTGTTGGAAACTAACCAATTTTGTCTTAATAATAAAAAAACAGGTATAAAGTCAATGTCAGTGAAGTTTTTTAACTTACATATTAGAACTTTATACCATTTTCAAAAATCACAACATACTTTGAGCATTACAGCAACTGTAGCTAAAGTGTTATACCGTAGCACTATAGACATATGTATTAAAACAAACACTAGTAAAATAAATAAAAATAAATTATGTATCTAGATTTTTTATATTAACGTTTATAATTTAACATAACATAACGGTCGCATTAATTCCTTGACCTCACACTAGTTTGAGAAGAACCCAGAACCTAGCTAGAAATGTATGAGTACCCTCCTTTTAAACGTTCCTTAGTACACCCCCTATACGCAAGCCGGTTCGAAAGCCTTATAAGTCGGCGTACATCCGGTGAGCACAGGTTCTGTCTCAGGTTATAGATTGTAATTTTTTTTACATCCTCTTTGCTTGGCTTGGGAACTCTGCTAATTGATTTTGGAAGTCTCTGAAGTTAATTATTTAGAGCTTTTTGATGTTAAATGGACTTTAGTCTGCTTCCAACCTATTAGGATTGTATTGATTCAATCAAATAGATTATTTGTCTCGGGTCTGGGTGTGTTCTATGTGCAGTTATCAATCAATCAAATAACATTTATTTTGTAAATACATGTCTTCTTCGTATGAGTGGCTCTCGTGGCGTGGTTAACCTCGGTGTTCTTAAAAGATCACCTTGGTTAAGCAACACTCCGCCCGGTCAATACTTTGATGGGTGACCGTTTAGTGGCATTTAGATTTGAGCGGTCCCGGATTTTCAGTCGTTAAGCAATGTCGGAGGTCTTCGGGCGGCCTAAAAACTCCGACACCAGAGTTGGTCATACGAAGAAGAAGAAGAAGTGGCCAACTCTGGTGTTGGAGTTTTTTGGCCGACCGAGGGCCTCCGGCTTAACAACTGAAAAAGCTAGGACCAACATCTTAACGTGACTTCCACTTGAAATTCCACTTAACGGTCACCCATCTTAGTAGTGAGTGACCGTGTGAAATGTTGCTTAACCATAGTGATCTGCTAAAACACATAAGCCACGCCACGTTTTAAAATACAGACTTCAATCCATTGTAGATACATATACAATAGTTAGTGTGTTATTTACATACTATACTAGCGACCCGCCCCGGCTTGTCTCGGGTGCAAGTTACACATGTATAAACCTTCCTCTTGAATCACTCTATCTATTAACAAAATCGCATTTAAATCCGTTGCGTTGTTTTAAAGATCTAAGCATACATAGGGATAGAAAGATGGCGAGAAGCGATTTTGTTTTAAAATACAATGTAGTATTTATACGTGGGTATTGTGCCACAATCGGTAGCACACAAAATTTAATTGCCTGTGAATATACATGCAAATTCAGATTCATTAAATTCATTCATTCACTATGATGATTATATATTTACAATACATTTACAATACAATTGTATATAATCAGTGTTCAGTCATGTGGTTCCCACAATACAAGCTCTGCTTAGTTTGGGGCTACATGATGCTGTGTGATAGTGTCCAGCTTTAATATTATTATTATTATAAATTGTACACTGTTTTGTTTCAATAAAAAATACTTAATTGACATTTATTTATTATTCTTAGAATAAATGTTGAAAATTGATACGTCTGGTGGAAGAATGACGTATCATTTTGGCCAATGGCAATACGTAATATTGAATCTACGCTTTCGCAATGGTCAAAATTTTACGTCTACGATACTAATACTTTTTCGCTAGTCTTCGTGATCGAGCCTCTGTCTATCACTTTAACACGTTGACTGCGGGCCTCGGACGTGCAAGCCCTTGACCTCTACTAGCTGCACTTCTACGGTTGTGATATTTAGCACCCAAAGCGTTGTAATATAAACCACTCAAATAACTTCGCCATGCTTAGGCTTTGATGAGATTTTGTCTTATAAATCTTTGCCATTCTGACAAACACATTTAGCTGATGATAAGCAAATAAGTCAACAACCTCATTAAGTACCAAGTTTTGATCCCACACGAACATTAAACCGAGGATGGGTTGCATAAACGGCTTAGGTCTATTCTAGGATTTATCAATGGAGCCTTATTTTTGAGGCTTTCGTCATCATCATCATAGACTAGCCTATTAGCTCAGTTGGAGCTGCTTTCTGAGCTGCGGGTTCGATTCCCGCCCAGGACATTTTTGTGGTGAATATGGATGTTTGTTCTGTATCTGGGTGTTAAGTATGTATGTTTATCAGTCTCTGGTACCCATAGTACAGGCTCAGCATAGTTTAGGATCAGTTAACCGTGTGTGAGATATCCCATATTTTCATTATTAAAAAAAAAAAAAAATTGCAAACAAAATACTTTTTTTTGTTTCTATAAAAAAGTATTGTTTATGTTTGATAGTTTTTCAAACTTAACATTCCTTTGTAAAAAAAAGAGTCGCAACTTTTTAGTGAGCCACAAAAAACGTTATAACTTTTTGCTGGCGCCTCACAAATAAAAACAGACAAAAATAGTTGAAAATTAGTTGCTAGCATCTTAGAGGCTTCAAGTTAATTCAAATATAAATGCAGACCAAGTCACGGAATATTCCAATACCCATTCTCCTTACAAGTAATAATTAAATAAGTTTTTTTACACAAATTAGTAAAGCGTTTGAACACTATCACACTTTAAACAGGTGAAGATTTGGTCTAAGATGGAGCACGCTAGCCTAAAAGTTACCGATTTACTCTAGTATAAAGACTCCCTGAAACATAAAACCTAAAACAGACTCTTTTAAACTATTTAACCGTTCTTAAATCACTTGCTTTTCTTGAAACTATTTCGCCTACGCCATCGACTATGTACTAGCACATTAACTATGTTCTTGTTAATGTTTTTTTGTCAATATTCTATCAACCCTAACAACCTAACACCTACTTTTCCGCTACTACTTATTAGAAACACATGCTACTTTACGACATAAAAACTATATATTTTTTGCCACTATTCTGCCAGCCCTATATCGCCCAGCCCGGCTACTTCTAGTGGCGCGGCGCCTCGCCCATATTCAAATTGGCACACTTTTGGTCACAACTGTCTTCGAGTTATGTTTCTCGATTTGTCACACGCAGTGGGGAAACAATATTTTTAATATTATTTTTGTGAGGGTATTCACATGCTGATTTCTTATGTTTTTGCTTTTGTGTTGGGAAAGTTATACGTTTATGAGTTTAATTTTGAGTAAGTTTTTTTATTCGACCTCTGTAGCACAAGGTAGCCGGCTGATACGGTTCGATCCCCAGTGCAGGACAAATGTTTGAATGTTCCTTCTACAGATATTTGTTTAGGGTCTGTGTTGTTGTGCCATAGTCTTCTTTTTCGTATGAGTTTCTGGCCACCTCTGATCGTGTAACTTAGCTTACTGCAGCAGACACAGTTGCCCGTCAGCGTTCAAGATATGCAGCTGTACCGGTGTTAGACTGCGCTTTGACACAACCAGTCAAAGCCCCGTTTGTTAGTTAGCAGGTGCACCACGGGCATGTGAGGTTGGCTTGTATTCCAATGATGATGGTGTTTGATACCTTACCAGCCCAAAATTATGTTTACAAAGTAATTTGACGACCTCTGTGGCGCATTGGACTGAAAGCCCGCCTCTGACACAGAATGTTGCCAATTCGATTCCAGCAGTGAGACAAATATTTGATCAGCAAATATGTGTCTGGTGTTTTCTATGTTTAATTATGTATGTATGTAAAAAAAAGTATTTTATTAGTCACTAGCGATCCGCCCCGGTTTCGCACGGGCGCAATGATTATTTATACGTTCCTCTTGAATCGCTCTATCTATTAAAAATACCGCATCGAAATCCGTTGCGTAGTTTTAAAGATCTAAGCATTAATAGGGACACACAAACGGGAAGCGACTTTGTTTTATACTATGTAGTGATGATGTGGTTTTCCCTTAAACACTAGAACCAGCTCTGCTTATTTTGGGGTCATATGATTGTGTGTGATAGTGTCCAGCATTATTTATTTATTTTTTTCGAAACAAAACCAGCCTGTAGTTACCGCCCAGTTACATCTCCCACGTAGCGGCAATGTGTTCCGCACATTTACATACACTGCCGACTAAACTGTGGCGCACATGTGTCCGTTGTTATGTTTTGTGTTTGTACTTGTGTTTTTGAACGTGAGCTTCGGAGTCAATTAGACCTGTTTGAGACAATTTTTTGTTCATAAATTTAGGTTTTTGAACACCTGTTTGTCCAATTATAGTAAATAGATGTATGAAAGGATAAGTGTGAGTTAGACTCGCGCACCGAGGGCTACGTACATGCTTTTGGGTTTGCAATCCTATTTTTGTGATTTTTGACAAATCAACGGTTTTCAGATTTTTTCTTTGTGCTATAGATTTGTTTGCAAAATTTCATGATCCTAGGTCAACGAGTAGTACCTATAGCTACCTAGCCTATAGAGTACTTCCCTTTCGGTTTTGATTTCCTTGGGAGTGTGAAAATATGCGCTATAAACGACCATCTTGACGAGACGACGTATCTTTTAATTATATTGACTTGGAAGTTTAATTTTTACAGCAACAAAAAATGCAGACCTTAGTATTTAGTATTAGATTCAACTTGACAGCTCCACGCGTTCCTGGGATAAGGATTTTGACAGACAGATACACATACTGACAACGAAATGATCCGAAGAGTTCCTTTTTTCCTTTTGAGGTACGGAACCCTAAAAATGATTTCCGGTTCGCGAATGTTGTTTGAGTATAATTAAAAAATCTGGCTGTGATTGGGTTTTTAAACTATTCACGACTATTTGTGAGTGTTATTGCTAAAATATTTATTTTTATTAATTAAAACGCAATATGTATTTCAAAATCCAAAAGAATGCAGGTTGTACAACATGCTTTTCAAAAGTTGCAATTATGTTTATAAAATGCAAAATGCCACTGTAGACATTTTTATCATTTCCATTTTGTTTTTAATAGGCAGGACTAGTGAGACTTCTAAATTTTTTTTCAAACTAAGTATTCCATCAGTTGTTCTTAGTCTCTAAGAATAATAAATATATATTTTATAAAAATACTATACATAACCATTTATGTGGAAATTCTGGGATATGTAGCGTAGAGATAATTGGAATAAACTGACAATATCAGTAGGTACCTATCATTATTGAATTTCAGAAAAAAAAGTAATGTTACTCGGTTTCGAAAAACAAATAACTTTCTTCTCTATATAGGTCTGATATTCATTATAATTGCATCAAAAACATCAAGTTACTTGTTTTTTGTATATTCTCGTTTTACATTATCACTTCATCGCAAAAACGAGAAGTTGTCATCGAAATAAAATAAAATACAAGATAAGAAAAATAACTAAGAGATTTCAGAAATAAAATTAATTTATTCACAGAATGATCGTGTGAACGGAGCGCATGTGCGAATGTTGTTTTTTAGGGTTCTTTGCGCCAGATGGAAGCAATGAATCCAAAATAAACTTTTAATTATTTTTTACACCGACATCTTTTCTTCCTTCTTTCGTATGAGCTAAAGGTCAACTCTGGTGTCGGAGTTTTTAGCCCGTTCGAAAGACTCCGACATGGGAAAAACCCCTAAAGTTTAAATTATTATTATTAGACTAGTCATCTATATCTCACTGCTGAGCAAAGGCCCTCCCCAAATTCTCTCCAGACATCGCGATCCTGAGCTATTTCGACCCAATTATATTAGAAATTTATCCAGTTCTTCCCGCCATCTTGGTTTCGGTCTACCGCGTTGCCATCTCGTTGGATCGGGTCGCCATGCAGTGGTAGTCTTTGCCCATAGGTCATTTGACATGCGGCAGACATGACCAGCCCAATCCCACTTTAACTTAGCGGCTTTAAGAGTTAAAAGTTTAAATAAAAAAAATAGCTAATATAAAAAACATTTCAT
Organism: Horisme vitalbata; assembly: GCA_951804965.1. Taxonomy (NCBI): domain Eukaryota; kingdom Metazoa; phylum Arthropoda; class Insecta; order Lepidoptera; family Geometridae; genus Horisme; species Horisme vitalbata. The sequence continues at coordinate 1,655,996 of OX638093.1, forward strand.
GATAAGACCGAGAACAAGTTCCTTGTCGAGAACCTCGAGACGATTGGCAGAGTTACACTTATCCGTTATTTGTTTTACTCTGTAGTGCCGTCATTACTTAGCTGTTTTATAACATTGTTACAATATTTTAATGGTATTTAAACAATCTGCTACCTATTTTTGTGAAAGTAGTTCTTTTTTATAAAAATAAATAAAAATTAAGAGCAGATGCTATTTTTAAATGATTTAATAAAATACTTTTAACTTCTTTAATACGACATCGGCCAAAATTAAAAAACAAAAAATAATACATAAATAAAAATCAATCATATCATTTTTTTCTAAAAATTTTTAAGATTTATTAAGAAAAAAAATATTATGACTAAATTTTGTGTAAAAACTACAGGTACTCAGGGATTTCTAAGGATAGTGGTAGATAGCAGTGCTATTTAAGTTGCAGATAAATAAAAAAACAGAAAAATATTTGAAAAATTGTGGTCATGGTTGTTTGGTAAATCCAAAAATATATGAATTTATTTTTATTGAATTTTCTCGAGTAGTAATAAGCAGGTCCACCCGATGGTGCCGGCTTATCGTTGAGTTTTGGGACATGTTGTATATCTTTAAATAGTCTTACGAAGTCCACATAAAGTAAGAGACCTTACTATATTGCCGGCGGGTGCCGCCACATATTCCTTCAAAACAAGTCAAATTCAGCCAAGTATTATACTAGCTATATTAGTTGGAGAAGTTACTGTCCGTGAACAAAGGGGCTAGACGCTATTGTGTAATGTAATCGGAGCCGAGTGCTAGACACTAACATGTTTACTAAGATGGACAAAACATTGCCCTCCTTATTCATAACCAAATGTGTTTTTATAACGGCTTGATAAAGTAAGCTTGTCCCTCTCATTTATGTCAATAAAAGAGGTGACATGATATTTTAACGCCATTTTAGTTATCTGAGGTTCTTAGCAGATCACCTTGGTTAAGCAACACTCCGCCCGGTCACTACTTGGATGAGTGACCGTTTAGTGGAATTTAGATCTGAGCGCGTTTATCTAGCGACGGAGGACGGAGACGGAGTGTTGCTTATTCTGTTCGGTCACTGCTTGAATGGGTGACTAACAACAAAAATAATATCAGCCTATATTAGACCACTGCTGGACATAGGCCTCCCCTAATAAGAAAGGGGATAATGCTAATAATCCCAACGCTGGGCATGCGGGTTGGGGACGCAGGGCACAGCTTCTCGCACCACCGACGCTGCTGCACGTTGGCGGTCAAGGAATTTAACTGTGCCGGTGTTGATGTGTATGTAGCTGAAGTTGGCTACAAGTAGCAAAGTAAATCCTATATTTAGGTCGGATTGTACTAGGATTGGTTGAATCTTTTGTTGAGCTAAGCCTAGGCGCACACCAGGTGACACGCGATAGCAACAACACGGCGACTAGACGCGACAACAGGCTGCGGCCGATAATTTTCGTATATTTTGTTCAAAGCTCCTTAGACTTGGCATCAGAGTCGCGGAATCAACTCTACTATTAATGATCACTGATAGTTGGCAATGCCAATGCAAGCGACAGTTCCGCGTCTAGTCGCAGCGACAAGACGCCTGATGCAAACTGCTGATGACTAGTCGCCCAGTTTGCTATGGCTCTAACTTCAGACGGACATAGATCCGTTGTGACTAATGTATAATTGAACCCACGCCCCCCCACCGAGCAACACACTGACGGTTCCTCACCCGCTACGCACGGCACGCGGTGGTCGCTATTTATATAGGTCAAATATTTTATTACCAAAAATAATTATTTCGCAATAACTACTTTGCAGATGGCATTTTAATTGATTTAAAAAAGAGGGCGGTTGTCAATTAGCCTATATAATATATGCTTTTTTCCTATAGTATATATATACCTATTACTTTATGATCTGCAAATAGTACAGCGTATTTATAACTGACTTTAAAAAAGGAGGAGGTGGAGGAGGTTCTCAATTTGACTGTATGGTATATTTATTTTTTCTTTATGCCTATCCTATTTAAACAACAGAATAAGGAACATAAAATTTTGTCCTGAGTTTTTTTCTAAAGAAGGCTCACTTTGTATTGGTACCTAGGTATATTTATTATTTAGTACAAGGCTTATAAAGTATCAAATTAGTCACTTGCATGGCATTTTATATCTTATTCTGGTCTAGCACTAAGTAATTTCCAAAATTTCAGCTCAATCTCACAAACCTCCTGGGTAACATAGAGATAGACTTACTTGGAGTTTCTTTCTGAAATTCTCCTATGCACTGTTAGACTAATAAAGAGCATGGATTTTTTATAAATGTGAACCGAAAAAATGGTTTTTCACGATGTCCTAAAGAAAGCACTCATAAGGGATCTAAACTAACATGTGATTTAAATAAAGGACAACATAATATATGTCTTGGATTTATTAGTTTTGGCGTGAAAAAATAACATACATTTCACATCTTAATCTAACTCTTACTTCTGTAGGTATAATATTTATTAGTACATTCATCAAAACACTTGGTTTACTTACAAAATACTATAATATACAGTACAAAATCAAAAAGATATCATTTTCATTTCAGCAAATTGTAAAAGTCCCGTAAAAAAGTACGGTACATTAATAATGTAGATAAAAAGTCTATTAAAACGGGCGGAGTCATAAAACATCACGTTGTATGTTCCCGGGAGCGCGCAGTTATTAACATTTTGTTTACCCAATTTTTAGGGTTTTACTGACAGTTAGAAATCGGGGTGTAAGGGGTTCCAACATCCATCTTCGGAACCCCAACCTCATCGGCCCGTGGTGCACGTGGTGCATATTATAATTAAATTAAATCAATCTTAGAAACAAGAACAAAAACACCAGTCCATATCAGTCCACTGCTGGACATAATCTCCCCTTATAAGAGGGATATGCTCGATTTTATACGCTGGACATGCGGGTTGGGAATCGCAGGACACAGCTTCTCACACCGTCGACGTAGCTGCCCGTCGGCGGCTAGAGAATGTAGCTGCCGGTGTAAGGCAGCGCCATACCGCAATCAGCCGCCGCCAGAGCCCCGTTCGGTAGTTAGCAGGGTGCACCACGAGCAGGAGAAGTTGGCTTGAGTTCTAAAGGTGACGGTTGAAACCTCTTACGCAGTAGCTTCAAACCGTCTAAAATTAAAAATTAAAAATTATTTGTTATCCGAAGTGACAATTCCCTTATAAAACTACCAATTTACTTTGGGTTTTTCCTTTAATTTTTCTAAACCGCCAGTATTGAGGCGAACAAAAGCAAGTATACAATTATATTCAAGTTGGTCGAGCCGTTTTCGAGTTTTTGCGACACGCACGGCAATTGACTTGTAAATCCTACTTCCTACGAATATTATAAATGTGATAGTTTGTGAGGATGTATGGATGTTTTTTACTCTAATCACCAGCCAGAACGGCTGAAAGGAGTTACATGAAACTAGGAATATATTTGAGAAAGGCTGCTGGTAGAAGCTGGATGTGTCAAGCTGAGGACAGGGCGCAATTGCGCTTTAGGAGAGGCCTATGTCCAGCAGTGGACTGCTATAGGCTGACGATGATGATGATGAAATATATATATATTGTGACCTGGATTAACACATATATTTTATCCGGGTACCACGCGAGCGAAGCGGCGGGCGGCAGTTACTTATACATATAGATGGTTTGGAAACTGGTTTCAAAATCCACAAACCAGAATTACGCAGACATCATTACTCGCAGACTTCATAAAAAACCCAATAACCTTAAATAATAGACACGGTTTATTACAAAATGGTAGCCGAAGCCCACTCAAAAAAAATCATTAAGTTCCTCAAAAACTTGATTGTGTAGGCTTTGCCCACGCGTGGCCTAGATAAGCTGGCTTTGGGACAAGTTACAAAACATTTAGTTACGTCTAAGTTGTCATCTTAATCGTATTAAAATTATACAACTTTTTATAAAATTGAAATAAAAAAACAAAACATAATTTTTATTCAGCGCAAAGACGTTAAAAAAACTTTCGTTATAATTTTTTTTATTAAAAGCACCACATACCAGAATATGTATCAAGAATAAATAAATTTAAAAAACTTACTGTATGCACTAGCTAGAGGTAGCTGTCAGTATTATTCGTGTTATAAAAACTAGTTTTAGAATTGAAAAAAAAATACCTTATTTTGTATGGAAGCTTAGAACTTAGACCATACATACAAAAACTAGTATGTAGGCGGCTAAATGTTTGTGAGAGGCAATTATTGTGTATTTCCGTCTGTCTGTCGGTTTGTAAGCATTTCTTTGTATGTCTTGTTTGCATTAAGTTAATGTTACTTTATTGGGTAATTTATTTTTTCCTCTTCTTAGTAGATATTTGTTAAGGGTCTTTTTAAATGACTCAATACATAAAAAATAAATTAAACATATATTTTCTTAAAAATGTAAAACTTTTTATTGAAAAGGTCTTTATTAAAAGACTTATTAAAGTATTTTTTTGAAGTGTCAAATTAATTTAAGCGACTGAATATATATATAGCAACATCTAAAACATAAAATAATTATAAAGAATAGTAACCCAAAACAATAAAATGTAACGAAAACCAACAAAACCTGGTTTTGGACAAAAAATGCATTAGCCTTTGTTTATTTAGGACCAAACGCGACATACTCAGGTTCGTTAGAGTATATTGTTTTATTATTTTGCACGTGTTTTTTAAAAAAAAATGCGCCAGTTATATATATATTTTTGACCTAGATTTCTTTAAATTTATTTGTTTTGTTAACGTAAAACGTGCTCCAATTCATGCTTTCAAATTCAAAACTATATTTTTTCAAATGTCGGCAGTGAATTTTTAAATAAAATAAAATATCTGAATGGGATGAATGGAGAGTGTGGGGGAGGCCTTTGCCCAGACGTGAGAAATTGAGGGGTCATAATAATAATAAAATAATCTGAAGCGCTCATGGCGTGGCTTACTTCGGTCGGTGTTCTTAGCAAATCATCCTGGTGAAGCCACACTCGCCTGGTCACTACTAGAATGGGTGACCGTTTAGGTTAATTTAAGTATGAGCGCTTCCGTGCTTCAGAAGGCACGTTAAGATGTTGGCCCGGCTTTTATAAACACCAACCTATTCAGTCCACTCAACATGAGACTGACGACCTCTCTGGCGCAGTGGGCAAAGGCTCGCTTGAGACGCGGAAGGTTGCGGGTTCGATTCCCGCCGTGAGACAAATGTCAAAATGTATGTTCTGCAAGTATTTTTGTCGGTGAAGTTAACTTCAAATTATCAATATGTTGATTATAATATTATCTTATTTCTTTCCAGATTTCCACTCCACTAATAGCTGCTGCAAATTGTGTGTCAAAGCCAAACAATAAAGTTTGACAAGTGTGCCAAAGTGATTTGACAAGTGTGCCAAAGTGACTCTGACAGTACTAAAGTGTGATAAAAGCGTGGCTTGGACAATATGAGTTGATAAATGAATTTTGGACTATGTCTAGTGGTGTTCTTGTAAAATTAGCAAAATGTGTGCCAAAGTGGGATATTTAGTGGCAGTTTTGAGTGGTAAGTTATTTGACTGTTTTACTATAAAATGTATTTTTTTCATAATACAATTTTTTTATTGAATGTTCTATTTAAGTGTTCTTTCTAAATTTAAATTTAAATGCATAAAAACAAAAAAAAGATAAATATGAAATTAACTTATTAAATTTACATTAAAAGTCAATCATAATCATTTATTTATTTGCTTTAAATGTAGGTACAATAGGTCTTAGCATAATGTCAAAAAAAGTATACTATACATTTACAATATTCTATATTCATAAACAATGAACGCCTCCAATAAACACAATTAAAAAATCAACTGCAATTTTTTATTTAAATGAATAATTAAAATTAGATTTAAAATAGTTTTGGTTCTAATCAGAATAAAATCTGATATTTAGGATAATTACACCCGTTTGATAAAGAGAGGAACCAATTAAATTTTCATAATTAAATTAAACGGAACACGTAAGCTCTTTGACCGGGAAAATTAGGGTTCCGTACGTTTGGTTTGTAAAGTAAGCCTTATAATTTTATAATTAGTTACCTATTGCTTAAATTAGGTACGAGTTTAAAATTAAATTAAAATTATAAATGCTTAAATTTGCTCATAATCGCTTTCTTCTTCGTAATTCTTTAACACGTTGACTACGGGTCAAGTAGCAGCTCGCGCCCTCCAACAAGTTTGTTTTCAGCACTCAAAGTGTTAAACTGGTGTCTTGTATTGACCCTTTTAGTTTAACTTTTTCGAGAATTCGAAAAAAAAATGCAAATATTCTTCTTCGCATGAGCTACTCTGGACCAACTCTGGTGTTCGAGTCAGGCCGCCCGACAAGGCAAACAACAACAACAGTACCAGCCATTTAGTCCACTGCTGGACGTAGGCCTCCTGTAAGAATCCCGTATGTATAGAAGGAGGATATACCCTAACACCCATGCTTAGCATGCGGGTTGGGAACGCATGGCACAGTCTCTCGAAACACCGACGCTGCTGACCGTCGGCGGTCAGAAGTCTTAGAGGTGCTGGGTTGCTGTATGCCGCAGTCAGCCGGTTACAGCAGGGTACACGGCCACAACCACGGCCAGGTTAGGTTGGTTTAGGTAATGGAACACACACCTGTAACCGTAAATGTGTTAATTTAATTAATTTTATTAGGTGTGACACAGAAGTAAATAGTTACCAACTTACAGGAATAAAATAGAATGATTTTGATATAGCTCAATACACAAAAATACACAGAAGAAACTGAAAATACGTAATTAGGTTTATGTACTACAAAAAATTACAAATATTTAAATATTTAAATTCACTAACTAAACAAACTAATCCGCAATTGTACCTACAATGGGCGGCCATTTCGTAAAGCGATCTCTTCCAGGCTTTTTAAAGTATATACTAAAAAATCCTGGACGTCATCACACAGCATCATGTAGCCCCAAACTAAGCTGAGCTTGTATTGTGGGAACAACATGATTGATATACTACATAGATACATTTTTTTTGTAAGTACATACATATTATACATAGAAAACACCCAGACCCGAGACAAATATCTGCAGAACATGCAAACATTGGTACCGCAGCGGGAATCGAACCCGCAACCAATAGGTAACCATTATTATTAATTAACATTGTGTGTGTAACTGTGGCGCAGTGGGCGAAAGTCCGCCTGAGACGCAGAAGGTTGCGGGTTCGATTCCCGCTGCGGGACAAATGTTTGCATGTTCTGTAGATATTTGTCTCAGGTCTGGGTGTTTTCTATGTATGATAAGTATGTATTTACAAAAAAAAATTATATGTGTAGTATATCAATCATGTGGTTCCCATAATACAAGCTCTGCTTAGTTTGGGGCTACATGATGCTGTGTGATTACGTCCCGCATTATGTATTATGTATGTATTTATGTATAGATTACCTATTATATATAGATAATAATTAAAAAGCAATAAATGTGTCTACCTACATTATGCCTGTAACTGTAACTGTGACTGTAAAACCGATTTCATTCGAAAGCCAATCATGCGAAAATGGTTTTGGTCTTTAGTAGATGAACTACTAAAACAATGCATTAGGCATTTTTATTTTTAAAGGGTAGTAGCACACGCCAGCTAATGGGTAAATATTGAATTAATAGCTATCAAAAGCTGTCAAAGGTATTTAATATAAATTCTTATCCAAACGAAACTTGAGAAGCCAACATCTACGTTCATGTTCAATAATTAGATTTATCGACACGCTTTGACCGACACCCTGTTCAATCTAGGTCAATCATGTTATACTCGTTCATTCCAAGTAGGTATTATGAGTGCCAAGACCCGTGGTGGCCAAGTCACTCAAGTGAGATACCCTAGCTTCCGATCTGAAGGTAGTGGATTCAAATCTCAACCGAACACTAACAGGAGTCGGCACAAACTTTGACTTTGTGGCTCCTTTGACAGATAGATATAACTTTATTTGAAGCGCTCGTGGTGTGGTTTACTTGGTGTTCCGAGCAGATCATCTTAGGTAAGCAACACTCCGCCTGGTCTCTTGGATGGGTCACTTGGTTACTTGGATGGGTGACCGTTTATTTTCACTATGATGTTTCTGAAGGCAAGTTAAGATGTTGGTCCCAGCTTCTTCAGTCGTCAAGCCATGTTAGATGCCTTCGGCGGCATAAAAACTCCGACACCAGAGCTGGCACTATTTCATACAAAGATCCTTCTTTGTACGAAATAAAGTCTTGCCTAGGACTTTATTCACACCATACAATGAATAACAACAAAATGTTGATTAGTTCGTTTTTATTAATTTCAGTTTTTTCCAAATAAAATTTTAGGTAGATCTTTATTGTATTCTTATAGGTATTCGTTTGTTTAATTATTTTTTGTTATTCATTATTGTTATCTTTTTTCATAACTATCCACCTTTTCTTCACGTGTATGTTTTACTTAATAGTGCAAACTTTGTTGGATTGTGATCGACCTAATAATACTTTTAGTATATAAGTTTTATTGTTCTGTTTGTTTCCCAAATAAATAAAAATAAAATTAATAAATAAATGAAAAATACATTAAAAATAATGGTATTATGGGGGATCTTTCGCCTATAGCGATCTCTTCCAGGCCAGCTTTGGGGGCCTAAAACCTCCGACGCCAGAGTTACAAAGAAGAATAAGAACATTCCAAAAATATATTTCGAAATCTAAAAAGCAAAACTAAAAGGGTTATTAAAGTAAATGGGACGAGACTCGTCTAAAAAGGACGAAACAAACTCATCAAACGGGACGAGTCCCATTTCTCTACGCAAGGGTGGTAACTGGTAAGGGTTGATTAAACGGCAAGAGAGCGATTAATTAGAACGGGAAAAATAATGTGATCAATTACTGACGGTCAACGAGATGAGTTATTGTTCGAGTGAGAAGTGAGTGAGGTTATGAGATCTTGGAATAGTGAGATCTTGAAAAACCGAGTGCGAATGGACTCGCGCACGAAGGGCTCCGTCCCGTTGTATGGGAGCACCACTCAAATATTTATTATATTCTGTTTTTAGTATTTATTGCTATAGCGGCAACAGAAGTACATCACTGTCAAAAAATCTGCTGTCTAGCTATCACGGTTCATGAACCGTGACTGTATCTCATGAGATACAGTCTGGTGACAGACAGACAGACAGACAGTGGAGTCATAGTAATAGGGTCCCGTTTGTACCCTTTGGGTACGGAACCCTAAAAATGTGTGAGTCTTTAAATATAACATTTGAGTTTAAACCTTGCGAAAGATAGGAGAGCATTACAAGTAGGACTTTTAAAAAAAATAAACCCACTTCAAATAAATCACTTCTTACTTCTTCCCCTAAAGAATTTTTAAAATCGGTTCACAATTGACGGAGATATTGGTGATCATAGGGCGAAAATTACAAGTGAGGATGAGGTTTTTTGAGTTTTCTGGGAAAAGTACCAATCCTTCAGGAATAAAATTTATATGGAACGACCACCTCTAAAGTGTACTCTTTCAAACAAAAAAAAATGTTGAAAATCGGTTTACAATTGACGGAGTTGTCGGTGAACATAAATTAAAAAAGTCGGAAAAAAAGGGATTCGACGAATTGAGAACCTCTTCCTTTTTGAAGTCGTTTAAAAATTATATAAATGGACGTTTCTTCACTACGAAACAGATTGAGCGGAAAAGCACATGTACATAAGTTTCCTAGAAAGGCTTTTTTTGTGGATACGACACAAAGCCACGAGCGGAAGTCAAAATTTATATTTGTGTAGGTTTCTAGAAAATATTTAATTTACGAAACGAAGTTCCAAGCATTTCTGCTAGTTTTTTTTACAAACATTTCGTTCAAAGAAAACATTGGTAAGGGCAGAAACAGTTATTCGTCCTGTCAAGCGCATTCCTTCCGGTATTCTAAGACATGATAAATAAGCTTTATGAGAGCTCTCATCACGAAGATGGAACGGCGGCTAATAGGGAAAACAAATCTATCTACTGACTCGTAGTTCATCATCATCATCATCGCAGCAGTAGCTTCCATGCTTCTACAGCATATGCTGAGTGGCGACCTTTTTGTGTCACTACAAACACACGTTCTAGATTTTATAATTTGTATTGGAAACCAGAATTATTTTTCTTAATTCGAAACCCGGCTTAGCACAGCAACCGCAGACAAGGTTTTGTCGACGAAAGAATAGAGAAATCTTATTTTTGGTTGCAGATGTAGCACCAATTTAAATGCTCCAAATACGGTTATCTAAATAATAGAAAAAAATAAGTGTTTGGGAGAATGAAGATTTGGCAGGGAGACCCACAATCAAAAAACTCATTATTCTCACTCTCGAAAACAAAACTCTCGTAGAGTAGAAGCTAATAAAAGCCCTTCTGGCACTGGAAACCAAAGGATCGAAACTAGTTAGAAACCAGAAAATTTATTTAACGAAACCAGCCCCTTATACGTTGTCTTCTCTAAAAAAATAAATTTAATTTTCTGGTTTCTAACTAGTTTCGATCCTTTGGTTTCCAGTGCCAGAAGGTCTTTTATTAGATGCAAGAACTTAACTATGGTTATTTTTATATATTATGTCACTGAAATAAATGTTTCTTTATCTTTATCATCAGCCTATAGCAGTCCACTGCTGGACATATGCCTCCCCTAATAAGGGCCATTGCGCCCTGTCCTAAGCTCGAAATAAATAGATTTATTACAAACTATACATGACATAGACATATTTACATAAATTTTACATCTGGTCTTGGTTATAATATATTTTACCAATAAATTCTTGTCTTATTAATTTTACCAATAATTACTTACTTATAGTACCTACAAGCTTAGCCTTGATAATAATTCGGTTCCAGTCTAGATGTAGATTTATTCGAAGAAGTTCTGAACAACTCAAAATTGGTGCGAGTTATCAGAGGTCTGACAAATTAATTAAAAGTCTAGATTTCTGATAACCTAGACTTATAATTAGCGTTGTCGGCATGACTTAAACTGACACACGGTGCGTTGCCGGTGCGTTGCGGTGACTGAGCGTTTTTGTGCTTCTGAAAACACGTTTTGATCCATCCTTTCAGGCGTAACATTTTGTCGGAAGCCTCCAGGTGGCCTTAGGGCCTAAGCACACGGCGTATTTTAAACGCGCAGGCAACACGCGTTTCACGAACAGTCGTTATAGGCGCCGTAGATGGTCAGAAAATAGATTATTGCATTTGCATCGATTTAAACACGCGTACAAAGCGATACAAACGTGCACGAGGAGCGCGTTCGAAACACGTTTCTATGGCGTTTGAATCGGTACGGGCGGTATCGGTAAGTGATGCGCCTACATCACTTATAGGGCATATATTTCATACGTGGCATCTGCACGTTTCATGAACGCGTGTTTATAACACCACTGATTTTACGTGTGCTTAGGTTACAAGGCTGTGACTGAATCTCGTTTGAATTGCGTTTACTCCCGTCAAAAAAGCGCGTTTAAAACGCCATGTGCTTAGGCTCTTAAAACTCGACATCACTTGGCCACTAGTTCAAGAAGAGCGCTCTGAGCGCTTCAGTAATAACTAATAACTAACGGCTGACCGTACGAAAGGTACCTAAACTCTACTTAATTGGTCAAACAGACTAGCTAATGTAGTTATTAGTATTCTGTATTAGAATTAAACAGTAGATTAGAGAAGGGGGTGGGTTGGCCGGATATCCGCTATTACAATTTTACTTGTAGAAAATTCTGGTTTTACTTACTTCCGTCTGTGGCTTCGCTTGCGTGGGATCCGGATATAAAGAGCCTATATATTACGTGCTTAATATACGACGGTAATATTTTTTTTTTGTAAATATACTCCAAAGACAAGGATGTGTGGAAGAGTTTGGGGGAGGCCTTTGCCCAGCAGTGGGACGAAATAGGCTAGTTAAAATATATATATATAGGCACTTCTTTGTCTTCGTATGAGTTAGGCCACCCGAAGGCCTCCGACATGGCTTAACGACTGAAAAAGCCGGGACCAACATCTTAACGTACCTTCCGATGCACGTAAGGGGGAGTCCATTAATTACGTGAGGAGTTTAGAGGGGAGGTGGTCGAGCCAAATCTCACCAAATCTCATAGGGACTATGAGATTTATACACATATTTTTTTCCATAAGAAAAATAAAGTAAACGCCGTTAGTTCCACGCTGGCCAAGCCGCGGGCAATGCTAGTTTATAATATATTACATATTTTATAGTGTAATTTGATGTCATAATTTTAATTTAGCACTTTATTAAAAACCACTTGCATAATTTTGTACGATATAGATAAGCGCTCAGATGTAAAACCACTGAAAGGTCATCCATCCAAGTAGTGATCGGGCTGAGTGTTGCTTAACCAAGATGATCTGTTAAGAACACCGAAATAAACTACGCTACGAGTTTGCATACACTACTTATCTCTATTCCTCTGAAGTTGGCTACAAGTGACGACGTACCTAGTTCCCATATTTGGATCATTGTGCTAGGATTGGTCGAATCGTTTGCTGTGCCTAACTTCAGTGAGCAAAGACCCGTTGTGACTCTATACCTACATTATTATTATTATACATAGAAAGCACCCAGACCAGACTCGGACCAAATATTTGTGAATCAAAAGACAAAATATTTACAACAATTTCCGATAACTTTCTCTGATGAGTTTCACAAAAACAGAAAGAACTTTTTGTTTGTCGCTCGGCGAAGCAACACTTCTGCGGAATCCTGCGGAGGGCCGTAGGCGGACAGCGAGTCTATCGTTTTCTGATGATGCCTTATGAGGAAGGCGAAACATTGTCGAATTTCTGTTGGGTTTTTGTGAAACTCGCCAGAGAGGGTTAGCGGAATTCGTACTAAATACTTTTTCTTTTGAATATCTTGTAATGGATTTTCGCAAGTCACGCCTGACTTAATTAACTATTTGCGAATCATACAATTATGTGTCTCCAGACGGTAATCGAACCCGCAATCTTCTACGTCTCAGGCGGACCATCACCCACTGCGCCACAGAGGTCGTCCCGGGTCTGTGTGTTCTGGCACCATGGTCTACTCATCCTACTTCTATCCTATCCTACTAATAGTATAAAAGTTAATACACGACACAGAAGTAGTTGACTCAGGAGAGAATCGTAAAGAACCAAGTCTGTGAGGTTAATTAAAAATCTCACTGTACAACCAAATGTACTCTCAGAAGTACAGTCCCATTGTCCTTTATAAAGCACATAATAAATCGAACTAAGAAACATTGCTACGTAACAATAAAACAAAGTTCTTCACGAAACCAATTAGGAAGATAGGAGGAAGGTAGATGGAGTTTATGTCGATCGAGACACAGTGCAGGAAATAGCTGGGTCACTACTAAAGTTAATTAAAATATGAATTTTTGCTTTAAAATTAAAATTTTGGAGTCTTTCCTTTTATTTCTTTGTCCTCGGTGTTTGTATGTATAATATGTATTTATTTACAAACAAAGTATATAAATGTAGTATATTCGTATCAGACATACGAACCACATGTGGGATTATACAAGCTTTACTTAGTTTGGGGCTAAATGCTGTGTGAGATATCCTGCATTATGTATCACGAGCTTCCACGCGTGGCACCCGGATAAGGCCTATGTGTTAATCCAGGTCACATACTATGTATATTCCAAGTTTCATCCAAATCCGTACAGGTGTTACGGACTTAACGGGGACTAACGTACACACGCACACACACACACATACACACACACACACACACACACACACACACACACACACACACACACACACACAAACTTTCGCATATGAAATACAAGCATTCGCCCGCGGCTTCGCGGCTTCGTGGTACCGAGAAAAAGAGTAGCCTGTGTTAATATAGGTCACAAACCATGTATATTCCAAGTATCATCTGAATCCGTTAGTTTTTGCGTGAAAGAGTAACAAACATTCATCCATACTCACATACTTTCGCTTTTATAGTATTAGTAGGATTAGTCTGATTACTGAGTAGATAGTTACCAAAAATCTGTGTCTAATATTTCTTTAGCTAATAATTTTCACTCATATAAGTTAGTTAATAAATATATATGTTCACAGGCAATAAGTTGTTTATACCTTTAAGATTTGTGTTTTTGTTTTATAATGTAACCTATGTTCCTACAGTGTCCCTGCCCTCTTGTGTCGAAATTTTTTTTTTCTGTACTATTCTATTCTATTCCATTCCATTAGATTACGAATTTCACGTTTGCCTAGCTATTTAGAACGGTCTGTGCTCGCGGAAATCCGAAGTTATTTCGTCCATTCTCTTCGCAACGCTGAATTGGTCCTATTATCGGAGTTCTGTACGTTTTTTTGGCTGGACTTTTTAGCAAAGAACAAAAAGATAGGTTTCAACAAAAGAATTTATACCTGACCAGATCTTAAATAGATTTCGTAGCTACTATTTGAAGCGCTCGTGGCGTAGCTTCCTTCGGTGAGCATTTCACCTTGGATACTTCGTCACTTTTTAGACGACTGACCAGTGGCATTTAGTTTTCAACGCTTCCGTGCTTCGCAAGGCACGTTAAGATGTCGGCTTTTTCTGTCGTTACACCATGTTGGAGGCCTCCGGGTTGCCTTAAAACTCTGACACCAGAGTTGGCCATGATTTCATATGAAGAAGAAGACATACCTATCAACTGGCCACATATCTTAGTTGGTAGTAACTCGGCCTTATGCGTCGGTCGATCCTCATCTAGTATAAGCATTTGTGTTGCATATGGATGTTTGTTCTGTGTCTGGGTGTTGTATAAGTATCTATGTATGTTTACCAGTCTCTTGTAGCCATAGGACGATGATGATGATGATGAATGAGATGGTGGGACGGACTTGACTCCACATATATATACATATTATACCAACATGGCGTTAAATCACGAAGAGTGGAAGAAGAGAAGCATTTGCCCTGCAGTGGGAAAGCGATGGCTAATCAATAAATAAATAATATCATATGTTTGTCTACTTCACTATAGATAATACATGCTGGGAAGGACACAGTGATGACCCCGAGAGCAAATAGTTATATGCAAGAAGATAAATAATTAGTATCATTGCAGGTACTTTGAAAATGTATGTGGTATAGCACTAGTTTTCTAGCAAAAATGATATGAGTTACTGTCGACGAACGTGTTAATGATTTTTGTAGCCTAAATGAATCTTCAAATATTTAGTTTAACTATAACGACAGTATTGAAATATTAATTCAGCTAAAATACTGCTTATATATTTTTTATTTTTTATCCTATTTGACATCATATTCTATAATATTAATCATTTATTTTTTATTTACCATTGCTTTACAATAATCTGACATTCATATTTAATTCATCTTTGACATACTTCATCATTTCATATTTCACACTTCGATAACTATTTACTTATTTTATTTTTATATCCTATTAGACATCACATATCACCTACACAATTTAATCTTAATACTTTTATTATTTTCTATAATGACATAAATGATAATTATTATTTGCCTAAATAGTATTTACTATTACCTACCTAAACTAGTCTTAATTAGTCTCACAGGGTTTAATGGCTCTACACATGATGGATTCGGCAGAATACCAGCTTCCGCTGCTAAAACAGCGGATATAATGCTGAGTCGAAGCCATTTTGCTGCTGTAGCACACATCCCACCATGTTTTATGTTCACTGTTTCTCTATTTTGTTTGTTACGTTTTTATTTTTGTTGTGTTGTGTGTTCAGTTGCAAATAAATAAATGTCTATGTCTATGTCTATGTCTATGTCTATGTCTAATTCAAAGTGTACTTTATGTGGTTACTGAATAAACGTATTTTGATTTTGATTTTTCTATAAATAGCTAGAAGACCTAATTGTGAAAATATTATGTACTAGTTTCCGCCTGCGGCTTCACTCGCGTGGTACCCGGATAAAAAGTAGCCTATGGGTTAAAAAATAAGGTAATAAACTTTGTATATTCAAAGTTACGTCTAAATCCGTTCAGTAGTTTTTGCGTGATAGAGTAACAAACATCCATTCGATACTTGACTCTTGAACGCAAGAAATCCGCTGCTTTCTGAAGCGTCTGTAATTTAGTTCCCAGCTTTTAAGCTCCTTGCTGAAGCTGAAGTATTACCAATCAAACTTCAAAAAGAACCCATAAACTTTCTGTATTTCAAATAAACTGTCAAACGCAGTATATAAGCTCTTATTACGACCGTAATACAGCAATATAGGGGTCCGCGGCGGCGTTTAAAAAACGTCAGCAGATAGCAAGGTTTACGGCTTCATTCGGCTTTTATAAGGTTTATTCGTAATCCTACCGAAATAAATGGAGGGAATCTGTCTCGTTGAATGCTGAAGAGGTGCAGAGAAAGAATATTGGGTATGCCAATTTCAAGGTCGACGTTTAGTTGAGAAAGGAGAGAGAAAGAGGATTAGTTGTTTAATCAAATCGAAGTGTTGTTATTCTTTTAGAAAATACCTTCTTTAAAGAAAACTCTTTACTCGAGAATTTTCTTTTCGTGAAAGTTATTTACTAGCGTCATCATACGGTTTTGTTTGACTGAATGTATCTTTTGTATGTTCTCCTAATGTGAATGTAAAATATTAATGTTTGTTATTACATCAGCTAAAAGCTAACTTTATGTACTTATGACCAGTACCGTCGTGCTCGTACGTGGCGTTAGTTCGCGCCGCATACTTCGAGTACCAACACCGCGCGTTATGCGCAAACTTCAAACGCACTCACACTCTCAACACAATGATTGCTCAGGAACCAAATATTGATGTGTTTCACATGAATCTTAATCAATTTGTTGCTTCCTGTTTATCTTTCTTAAGGCGACGATACATGACAAACCTCCCTCTCGCTCGCATTATACAAAAATTTTTAAGATATAAAATCATTGAATGTAGTTATGCAAAATAGCAATAATAGCCTTCACATTCTAGAGAATAACAATTTAAAGGTTCAGCGTATGTCCCAGTTTGGCCCGTCGAGCCATGGACTTCGCGGGCCGAACCGGGAATAACTCAAAAGTGTCCAGCATTATTTACTTTTATTTATTTAATCTTGTCTATCCGCGTCACTCCACATATCACTTCATTATAATAAGAAAATACTCATCAAATTACTTTGATAATGTTTGTGCATATCACAACATGTTCCTTGGGTACGTCATAGTCGGTTCGTTACGGCAGTTTTGTTGCAGCGACGACGTGGCGGCAACGTTGCGGCGCCTGAGCGATGCCGCTCCGCCATTTTAAATTGAACAACTTTTCATTCACCTCGTTGCGTCATGTCAACATATTGCGCACATTTGCCGCACTGACCGTATCGCACGCTACCAATGCGATATTTTGCCGTAAGGCACCGCAACGCATCGCATGTACAGGCTCACGGAACGCCATGTATGAGGCCTACAGTTAACGTGTTAACACATTCAAACACACATTCTACTCATTCATTAAGCTCATAATACTTAAAACTTGATGAAAGATATTAAATTTAAAAACCTGAGCGTCAGAACCCCGTGCATGAAAGTTTAATGGGTTCCGTAAAAAAACCTTGAATCCTCACGAGGGAGAAGACATTATTTAAAAAAATGTACTTTATTGGCCACATAAAACTGTAATGTTGTAAGTTTAAGTTACTGAACATAATACTTAATTATCATTAGTGGTTATGGACAAACTTAAAAAGACGTTAGAGCTAATTTATTGGGGTTCCGCATAAAAAGCGGGCACAGATTCCATAAATTATTCATTAAGGAGCCTTCTTCATCATCTGCAGCGTGACTTCACCCACTGTTGGGTATAGGCCTCCTTTTGCAAGTGCCACCTCAACGGTTCAAAGCTCGTCTCATCCAGTTTCGGCCTACGATTGATACAATATCGTCCGCCCATCTAACTACTCGACGACTGACGTTTCTGTACCCGGTGCTTGGACGCCATTCATTT
This sequence comes from Horisme vitalbata, assembly GCA_951804965.1. NCBI lineage: Eukaryota > Metazoa > Arthropoda > Insecta > Lepidoptera > Geometridae > Horisme > Horisme vitalbata. Next base: position 1,673,987 of record OX638093.1, read on the forward strand.
ATCGCCTTACTCCACCTTCCATCTTCTTAGTATTTTTGTATGATACCTATTTATGTAACTAGCACATTTCTCACCTGATTTAGTGGTAACCATTACCATAGCAAGGTATTGCTTCGTAAGACACGAATGTTTGGATCGTCCCGGCAGAAATCGGTATGGTGGTAGTATTTCCCGGGATGAGCCCTTCACAAAGAAATCTACTGCTGCCAACTACTTCTTACTTCTTTAAACTAGTATGCTTACTCGTAACTCGTCACCTAGCTGATTTTTTATTAATATAGTTTTCAAATCATACTTAAGAATTACTATTTTTATCATGTTTAAACGTCAAAGTTTGCACGCAGTTTGCACCTATTTTGCGCAGTTTGCGAGGTATCATTAAGCATTGTGTTTATTTTATGTAGTTCCTTATTAATTATGTCAGTGTTTACTTTGTTGGTGTAACTAAATAAATAAATAGAGTTTGCAGCCCAATTACAGAATTGAGAAAATTTCGTTTTGTTATGTCTTACCCAGTGTGAAGGTCGTCCTGTATTAGTCATAAGACGGTACTGGTATGTTGGATTGTAGGAAGTTGAAATCCGTGGTTTCTGCCTACCCCTCGGGAGAGGCGTAACTTTACGTACATTTATGTGGCAGACAAACATTGTTTCCATCAGCTTTCCACATTTTAATTAAAAGTTTTGTACGGAACCCCCGAGCAACTCTGTAGCATCCCCTTAAATCAATATTTGCCACAAATTGACTTATAAGTTCCCAATGGACCTTTTATCTTCAGTCACACAAATTATTATAAATGCAAAAGTTTGTGTGTTAGTGTCGTGTTTGTATGTTGGTTCGAACTCCGTAACGGCTGAACTGATTCGGATGAAACTTGGAATGAATTACTTTGTGACCTTGTTTAGGAAACACGAAAGCGATATCGCAAGCAGAATCTAAGACTTTGAAGACATAGCTTGCAATGGGGTGTGGATACGATTCCCGATGCCGGACTTGTTGGACGAATGTATGTTATATAGTTGTATCTTCGTATTAACTAGTGGACAACTCTAGGAGTTTTTGGATCTGCCCGAAGGAATTGGAGTTATAAAGCCCGTTTCACATAATGTGCCTTCCGAAGCACGGAACTGCTTAGATCTAAATGCTACTAAACGGTCACCCAAATTCAAATAGTGACCGGGTGGACTGTTAATCTTCATTGCAAAGCCATGTCTGAAGCCCTTCTGTGGATAAACACCCTCTAAAGCGCTTGTGGTGACTTTTTACAAAAAACTTGTGCGTTTTCTTACACATTGCCCCTGCTATTACTCACCTTTCCAAAGAGATGCCTAAAGCTAAGCAACTGTTTGTAAAATTAAGCCGGAAAATTGACTTATGAAAACAAAATATTTTCCCACTTGTGTTGTTATTTCCCCATTTTAATGGAATATTATTTTTGTTGGCATCCCCGCTTTTATTATACGCCGCTTTAATTACTTTCTTGTTTTGTTTGAGAATATTATAATAACATGTTTTGCATTGAAATCAAAGTTTATTATTTCATGTTTTTCTAATATTGAGGAAATAATATACTTTTAACCGACTTCAAAAAAGGAGAAGATCTTATGTTCGACTGTATGTATTTTTTTAATCCCCTGGCTGCCGATGAGCAGCAGCGTCGGTGGTGCAAGTTGTGCGATTCCCGACCCGCACGCCGCGTGGGGGTTATTGGCCTATCCCGCCCCCATCCAGCGGTGGTCTGAATAAGCTATAGGCTGACGGCCTCTGTGGCGCAGTGGACGACGGTCCGCCTGAGACGCAGAAGGTTGCGGGTCCGATTCCCGCTGCGGGACAAATGTTTGCATGTTCTACAGATATTTGTCTCGGGTCTGGGTGTTTTCTATCTATGATATGTATGTATTTACAAAAAAAAAAAATGTGAGTAGTATATCAATCATGTGGTTCCCATAATACAAGCTCTGCTTAGCTTGGGGCTACATGATGCTGTGTGATTACGTCCCGTATTATTATTATTATTATAATAATTAATAACTAAATAATGCTGGACTATCACACAGCATCATGTAGCCCCAAACTAATCATAGCTTGTATTATGGGAACCACATGACTTATAAAGTACATAGATATATTTTTTATTGTGAATACAGGCATTATAAACACCCAAACCCGAAACAAATATTTGCAGATCGTACAAACATTTGTCCCGGGGCGGTAATCGAATCCGCAACCTTCTGCGTCCCAGACGGGCCTTCGCCCTACTGCGCCACAGAGGTCGTCAGGCTGGTATTGCTCTTGTTGACCGTGTGTAAGGTGTTGCCCCATCACCATCATTATCGGCCTATAGCAGTCCACTGCTGGACACCTGGTCGGAGGGCGTCCTACACTACGTTTGCTGATCCGCGGTCTCCACTCAAGAGCTCGTTTGTCCCAAAGGTGTTGCCGTAGATATATTTATTTATATTTAAATATATTTGAACAGCGCAAATTAATTGATATTAATGTACTATTGGGGTAGTCAGAAATGTTGTCACATAATACCCAACTCCAACTTACACAAAATATCAAATTTCCACAATAGTATTGCGACACCTATCGATAACTCGATAAATATATCGATACCCACAAAATTATCGATAGTCGGGATCAAAACGGCTCATTACATTTGAATTTAGAACGCTTAGCTGCGGTAAGGCCGTTTTAGCTAAGATGTCGTATTATACGAAAGAGGCCGTATTATACGGAATAGGCCGTAATACGGATTGGATACGGCTTTAGCAGTTATTGGATTTTATTGTGGTTTTCGGGAATGTTCGAGAAAGTTCCTTTTGATAAACCTAATCATTATAGTTTGGTTTTGATCGTTATATTATTGCTTGACATTTTATTTATTACTAGCTGACCTGCCCGCGGCTTCGTTTGCGTGTACTTGCTTACTTGAATATGGTTATTTTACGCGAAACCCTAAATAGGTACCTTAAGAGTAGGTAAACACCTAAATAAATTGTTGTTAACATTTAATAAATAACGAGTTCTATTTTCAAATTATTCTGTATTAACTGTCAATTTCATGCACACTAAATTATGATTTCCTTTAGGCATATCTTTCATATCATGGATTACATTATTGCAATCAACGTAGGGACTACTAATTTTTTTTAAATAAAACAATTTTTTTTGGTGTGTGTAGGTAGACCACTTGACTTGATATGTTGTTCTACAAAACTTTTTTAGTGTGCCTAAGTCTCAAGTTACCTACTTACCTTCTTGCTCCGAGCTTGTTAAACTTTGTATAATATACTTGCTATTTTATGAGTATTCCTTCCGTGTTACCGTCACAAATAAATGCTTTTTTTACTTTAGTTTTTTTTACTTTAATATTTAACGCTAGCTTTTTATCGGTTTTTTAAAATCGGTAAGTAATGTTGAGTAATTTTGCGCCGACAAAAGCACAGCTCTTAAATAAATGATGATTATTAATGCTTGAGTTTATCCGATACAAACCAACGTAAACATAAACGTAAAAAAGACTTTCCTCTGTATATTATTAGTGCAGACTAGCGGACCCGCTTGCATCTTCACGTGTATTTAAATTAACAATTTCGGTTTATAAGTTTTTTGTCTGTTTCTTTGTCTTGAATCAAGGCGAAGAAAGCCGATTTCAATTTTTTTCCAGACACACTCATGGCTAATGATTTTTATACATAAAGACTAGCTTCAGCCTTTGACAGCGCATGTATTGATTTAAAAGATAGCATAGTATATGTCACTCTAAATCACAAACTATAATATTCCAAGTTTCATCCAAATCCATTCAGCTGTGTGTAAACAAATAACACACACACACAAACTTTCGCATTCATAATATTACTAGTTTGCACCGGCGGCTTAGCTCGTGTGGTTCCCGGATAAAAAGTAGCTTATATACTTACTATTCCTCGTCTAGTTCTTCATATTATGTGCAAAATTTCACCTCATTCTGTTCACTCAATTGCAGCGATTCGGCGCAGCAGCATCTCGGCAGCAAGATGCAAAGTGCACCACGGTACTGCATACTGCTCCTGGTATTTGTCAATTTCAAAAGTCCGCTCCCTCCCCCGCGTCTATCTGCCTGTTCGCGATAAACTCAAAAACTACTGAACGGATTTTCATGTGATCTTCACAAATAGACACTGGAGTGATTCATGAGGAAGGCTTCAGTGTATAATTAATAAAGCTTTGTGTAAATTGGTAGAAATATGACGATAATTGTTGAAAATGTCGGTAAAAGCCGCCCCTTTCATCGAAAACGTTGGCTAATCCCTTTGAGAACAAAACAATGTATGGTGATAGGTCATTTCTCTACCGATGCGAAGCTGAGACAGGTCACTAGCTGTAGACATGATTGGGCACTGTTCACTCAACAACATTTCAAATTATATTACAACTTTTTTGAAATTTTAGCTTATGTAGGATGCATCCCTAAATCGAGTAATCGGCGCAATAGAGTAGATGCTAAATCGATACCGAAAGTAATACCACTAAACTCGTATTGGCGTGATATTTTGTCAGATTCCACGCCTCTAACCCTCAGGGGTCCGAGCTCAACGAGATTCGAGATTCAACGCGATTCGAGATAAAATGTTGTTCCCTAGACGACTTGACCGATATCGGCAATGGCTGGAATCTATGAGATATTGCTAGAAGGGGATTACGATTGTTGTGATTTCATAGATTTAGGCAGCAGTGGACTGTTATTGGCTGCTGATTCCGTAATTCTATAATTCTTTAATTTACAGAAATAATAAATACTAAGAGAATGACAAAACATATGTAGACATTCAAAACTTTAAAGACTTAAATCACAATAATATCAGAATTTACAACTACTGACAAAGACCTCACATAGAAGACAAAAACCTACAGACTTGTCTAAGTATCCTGTCTAAAATGTTTTTTTTTTAATGTTAATTGAAGATGGAACAAGCTCATGGTCCACCTGATGTTGAGTGGTAACCATTACCTATCACAAAGCATTGCAACATAGATCACGTTTTTTGAAACGTGCTCTACGATGCAACGCCCTGCGTCCATCAACTTGAGGCATGATGATGATAAGCCTCTTGTGCCTGTAATTTCACCGGCACCCACACCCTTCAAACCGAAACACAGCACAAATGCTTCACGTCAGAAATAAACATGGTGGCAGTACTTCCCCGGACGAGCCCTCCACAAAGAACTCTACTACTACTAAAACAATCATTACATAGACAGCTGGCTACATCGCGTAGCTCTACCAATAATTCAGAGATTCTGTGCTCGCCACAGTTTACAGGAAAAATATCAGTTTTATTACTCCCTGAAAGCATTCGGCCAAGACAGGCGAGCTTAGCCCTTTAAGAGCCTTGCCCTTGATGGTACCTTTAATTTTAGGTCTTATGCTGAATACATTGTGTCATGTAGACCCCATCATTCGAGGCGTGGTGTTTTCTGCACTTAGTAGTCAATATGAACTTGTTCCTTTACTTTTTTAACTATTAGATTTAATTTAAATTTATAAAATGTCACCATTATCATCACTTTTAAATGCAAAAGTTAAATATATCTCAGAGAATTCAATCTACGTATTCGGATCTCAGGGGGCTTAGCAGACCTACAGCCAGGTGGATGGACGACATCGTTACTGTACAGGGAAATACCTGGATGCAAAAAGCGCAAAGCCTTATGCAATGGCGTTTGAAGGAGGAGGCTTATGTCCAGCAGTGAGTTTTGTAAGGCTGAGAATAATGATGATGATGCTTCAGATCTCAAGTCGGGGTGTCTCCGACCACTATATGTAACATTGTATGAGCGTTAATTTTCACGCACTTGACGCGTGTGCTCGACCGCGCGTTTAGGGCTGTAGCGGAACAAGTTATAGGCGATAACGGTTTGTTAGCCTCAACATGTTAAATTGTATTGAAGATACTAGGTGATCATAGTATATGTTCTCTGAATAATGGTGTATAGACGACACGAATAAAGGGAAAAACAAACAAAATTAAGAATAAGTAGGTATACGAACTTTCGAAGGAATGATATGAAGAAATGCGGCATAATTCAAATAGGCGGCAATTACCTACCTACCAAACAGACCCTAAAATAAGTTAGTCTGCGTATTCAAGGTCAAGCGTTTAAATCCGTACCGGAGGCTATAGATGTTGCCTAGGCGATATTACCAAGTAGTTTTCGTCACCTGCCGACGACAGCAGCTGTCTTCGACAAGCAAAGACAACTTGGTGGCTTCCAAGCCACCAAGTGAACATTTAAAGCAATTTCGAATACTTGCCGTAAATATATCGCAAAGTTTAGCAAGTAAGCCAACCAGTTTGCAGAATACTCGGAACAAAATGGTAGCATTTTGTACTGTGTAAGAAAAACAATGTCAAAACCTCGTGTAAAGTACTAACAAGTTCATTAACTACTTCTCTTTTTATTGTTCTTTCTTTTCTTGTAAGAAAAAATATGCCGCATGTTGGAAAGTCTTTCTTCCCATATATTTTGTCAGACCCCGGAGACAGTCGGTGTGAGGTTGATCTTATATCGGTGCCAAACTCTCGACACCAGTCGTAGATAGTAAAAAAGTCTAATAAATTGTCACTAACCCGCTCAGCTTACCGCTCTGCTACCCGCTCCGCTGATGACACAGTAACATTATTAGGGTGCGTTCACCTCAGGAGTGTCGCGACGCGAGAGCCCACTCTACACCCACTTGGCTGTATTAGCCACCAATATGCATCCTTTTGTTTCGGTTTTAGGGTTCCGTATAGTGTGGAAACTGATACAAAATGAAAGTGGTTTATTTACTAGGATACAAAAGGCTCGCTACCGTTCTTTGTAAATTACGAGGAACATATTCAGGAGGGTGATTACTTATTATTGATGATGATCATGATTTGCCTGAACTTAACTTATCCTAATGTCCTTTCTATCATAGCCTGTCCTTTTTGTTCCTTCATATTATAAATACTAAAAATATTTGAAGATGTAAAATATGTTTATTGCTCCTTTAAAACAACTGAAACGATTCTCTTTATACCCTTTTCGGTACCATCGAGTAGAGCCGCGATAATTTAAATTGGCTATGATGCCAATAATTTAAGACGAATAAAATAAAACACGACTATAATAGAACACGACGAATAACTAAAGTAAAACTCACAAACATCCTTCAGTATTCCTATAAATGGGAGAAAATACTTGTTCAATTACGTAAAATATTTGTGTTATATGTCTATTTTGAAGCGGTTTTTGAATAGTTAGAGTGATTCTAGAGGAAGGTTTGTATGTATAATTTGCATCCGTGCGAAGCCGGGACGGGTCGCTAGTATTTTATAAAATGCGATATCTTTGCCCCTCCTTCATTCATGTCAAAACTACTGATAGAATTGATTTTAATTTAAGTAGTTCTAGACCAAGAATAACATATAGGCCACTTTGTATCAGATTACCAGGCAAGCAAAGCCGCAGGCGTAAGCTAATAAAATCTACAAAGTTTGATAGCATTGTCAAAATAATGGAAAAGAAGGAAGAAAGGCAAAGGAGACGAAAAAAGTTGTTTGAAAGAGATCACTCTAAGCGATAAGACCAACTATTCTACTTTAGTTATTATTATGTTTATATTGGTGTTAGTATAATAAATAGTTTTCTTCATTATATCTATCAGATATATCAAATTCTAAAGCCTGTTTTTGATATAACAAAAAACATGAAACATTATCATTAGTGTACGGAACCCAATCAATAAAATTATATTCCGTCTTGCCCATCAACATTCCATTAAGGAAGGACTTTTTTGCGCTCCGACATTTATTGAAGTCAATGTGCAGTTTTTGTAAAACGACAACTATTTATTGATTGGCATAGTTGATTAACTACTAGTTAGTGTTAGTCTACCTCATCATCAGAAGAAGAAGTTCCACATAAATTTCAATTAAATGATTTTTTAACAGATAAAATTAAATAATAATTGAATACACTTGTAACATGAAACTTAAATGGAGCTGGGCCGGTCATGTTTGTATCATGCGCGATGACTCATGGACTAAGATAACAACCCTGTGGACCCCGGGAACGCAGGACTCCGCTGCAGACCGAGAACAAGATGGCGGGATGAACTAAACATCTTCGATAGAGCGTGGGTACAAATAGCTCAAGATAAAAATTACTGGAGGGATCGTGAGGAGGCCTTGGCCCAGCAGTGCGATACAGCAGGCTAATCTTAATCGTAAACTTATAACATACTTTGAACGTAAAATATAATTACCTATTCATAATAATTCACTAAGCTTAATCCAAATTAAACCCTCGATCTGTCTTCTACTTATTGCTATGTCCACCTGTGATACTACCACACTATATTGTGCTGACTCTATCACCTTATCACCATGTGATAACAAATTTATTGAATACTAGCTTCCCCTCACGGCTTCGCTCGCGTGGTCCCGGGATAAAAAGTGTTAATCCCGGTCACAAACTATGTAGGTATATTCCAAGTTTCATCCAAATCCGTTCGGTAGTTTTCCGTGAAAGAGTTACAAACATGCATTCATACATCCATACATCCATACATCCATACTTCTAAACATCCATGCATCTTCACAAACTTTAACGTTTATAATATTAGTAGAAAGTAGGATAGGATTGAGACTTCAAGACCTTCAAGTAACCATGTAATCCCTTTCCAGTGGTATCCTGTGCCGTTGGCTTCCAGCAGCAGTACTTCAGGACTGTCCCGCGAAGCCTGAAGGTGCAGGAAGGACAAGAAGCTGTGCTTGAGTGCTCTGTCAACAACCTGGCAGGACAGGTGCAGTGGGCAAAAGATGGATTTGCACTTGGTAAGTGAACTGTTCCTTACATCATTGTTGGGGGGTGAGAAGTTAGAGATGGTCGATTCATACGTGTAGCTTGGGCATGTTTTATCTTTCGGCATAGAGTATCAGATGAAAGAAGTCTCCAGGAGGGAACAACTCGGGTGGGCAGCGTTTGGAAAGTTAGATGACTTCTTTAAAGCCACCCATATTCCATTATATGTCCTCCCAATTATAACCTACGGTGTTGAGACGTGGCGGATCACGAAGGAGACTATCCGTAAAATCAGCATAGCACAGAGAGCTATGGAGCGCGCCATTCTCGGCATCACACTTTTATACCGAGTCCCCAACATCGAAATACGTTACGTATTTCGATGTTGTCTATAATGTAAGTCTATAATGTCAGCAAGCGGATATTGGGGCTCAAGTAGAGTTGGGCAGGACACTTGGCCAGACCGAATGACTACAGGACTAATGCGCTGACCGAGTGGTGGCCGAGAGATGGTCATAGAAATAGGGGACGTTCACCGGCGAGGTTGAACGACGATGTCAGAAAAATCGTGGGCGGTACCTGGATCAGACTAGCGTAGGGTAGAGACGAGTGGCATAATCAAAGGTAGGTCTATGCCCAGCAGTGGGCCGAAAATGGCTGAAATGATATTGATGATGAAGATATGATATTAGAAGTTGTAGAGTTCTTTGTGAAAGGCTCATCCAGGAAGTACTGCCACCATGCCTAAATCTGCCGTGAAACAGCTGTATTTCGGTTTGAAGGGTGTTGGTGCCGGTGAAATTACAGGCACAAGAGGCTAATCATCTTCATGCTTCAAGTGGATGGCCGCAGGGCGTTGCATCGTAGAGTACGTTCCAAAAACGTGATCTACGATGCAATGCTTTGTGATAGGTAATGGGTAACCAATGGAAAACCAATGAGTTACCATGACATGACCATGTGGGTCATGTGCTTGTTCCATCTTGAAGTACCATAAAAAAAGATAGTGGCGAGCCTTGGGTTAGAGCTATGCCCAGCTGTGGACTGCTATAAATAGGTTGATGATAATGAAGTGAAGATATTATGTTGGTGACATCACGGCTGATTCACGTAAACTATGGTACAAATATTTTTATTCATCTTCATCATCAACCTATTGCAGTCCACTCCTGGACATGCATCCAACTTTTCTTCGTATGAGTTAGTGGCCTACTGGTGCAGGAGTTTTTAGGCCGCTCGAAGACCTCGGACATCGTTTCACGACTGTAAAAGTCAAAAAGTCAAAAGTCAAAATTCATTTATTCAGTAGGAACTGTATAGTACACTTTGAAACGTCATTTTTTTTAATTTACCACCAATTCGTAACGTGACCAAACAGAGAAGAATTGGCAAGAAACTCTGCTTGGCTTATATTTTTTTAACGTCAATATTCTTAATAACTATTACATTGTTTTTGATGGAGTTGGAGGCAGTTTTATCCCAAGCTTTTTTGTCATCTAAATAATCAGATATTTTATATAAGCTTTATTACATAGATTACGTTTAACAACATTTTTGAATTTATTTAAAGATAGATTAATCACATCATTTGGAATTTTATTAAAAAATCGTACAGACATCCCTTTAAAAGATTGACTAACTTTATGGAGCCTTACAATGGGAACAGCTAGTTTATCTTTATTTCTAGTGTTAACATTATGATAGTCGCTATTTTTCTTGAACATGTTAATATGTTTTCGGACATACATTAAGTTTTCATATATATATTGGCACGGCACTGTCATAACATTTATTTCTTTAAACTTAGTTCTAAGCCGGGACCAATATCTTAACGTGCCTTCCGAAGCACGCAAGCGCTCAGATCTAAATGCCACTAAACGATCACCCATCCAAGTAGTGACCGGGCGGAGTATTGCATAACTTAGATGATCGACTACGAACACCGAGGTAACACACACCACGAGCGCTTAGCTATAGGCCACCTTCACGTCAACCCCCCTAAATGAGCGTCATTGCACCCTATCCTTAACTCTATTATTGTCAAACATAAAATAACAGTAAAAGAACATAATGATTTTGAGTGTCTTTAGGCAAATGGTAGTATACTCAGCACTAATCTGTTCAAACCACGGTATATATATACGGCTGGTTTTGTATATACCCCAGAACTTGATCTTGAAGCGAATATTCTGTAATAAGGACTTTGTGCTCTGAAAACTAGCAGTCATTTTAAATTGAGGACGTTTTGCTCTCAGAGCATTTTGCATTTTATATTACAGTCGATTGCACCCTAAAACATTTAGCTTCAAAAATCTTCTGATCGGAAATGGATCTTTTTTGGTAGTCTATCTATTCGGTCACCCATCTTAGGTCTGAGCGGGCTGAATGATTCCATGGTGATACCGTCTAGACCAGACAATAACGCCATGGCCGCTTTACATAAACTGGGGGTCAATAACCCGACGATTTTATGCAACCTTTTTTTATTGCGTGATTTCTATCAGTTGTGTTAAAATCTATTAAAACTTCACCCACACGAGGCATGACCAAATAATTTTATAAGGTGTTTGTTACACACGGTTCGGTGCTGGGGCCTTAGGCCAATCGTTTTATAAGCTTTTATTTAAATTTCATGAATTAGTTCAGTTGCAATATTATAGCGTTTGTCTAGGGTTGTATTGGTTGGATGGCTTGTAGAGGCAGTGGATTTATTAATAGAACAATCCACCACTGGAAATGACAAATGAATTGAAATCTGCATTTATCATCATCATAGGATGTTGTTGATGATGATGATGATTAATTCAGGGGCTTCTAGTAGATAATACACAATTCTTACTCTCTCTTAGCTTTATCTTGTTTAACTATTTTAATGTAGCCATAGCTAGCACGAGTAATCGTGTAAATTAAAAAACTAATTTTATTTTCGACAGCTAATGACAGATTGTGACACCTTCAAATTAAAAGTTCAAGATTGTAATGTGCGATTGGCCCAGCACTTGGTACTGAATCGTGATTAACAAATTCATATTAAAAAATCAAGTTTTTAGTGGGTACCGCACTCAGCACCGAGCCGTATAGACTCTCTCATTTCGCGCTTTTAATCGATTCTCTATGAGACTGTGTTGCATAATTGTTATCTTAAAATGAATATATCTTACAAAAGTATTTTTAGTAAGATTTTACCATACGAGGCTAAACCTGCGATGGACTAGTGGAATGTTCTCCACTACACAGATGTTTGTCCTGGGTGAGAATTGAAGACAAGAAGACTTAGAAGACAGAGCTACCACCAACTGAGCTATGAAGACAGTAAAACCAGAAAAACTAACCAATATATGTTGCTGATTGTTCTTGTTATTCAGTCCAAACAAATGTTGAGATGAGAATCGAGCTCGCGACCTGCATTTCAGAAGAAAGAGCTACCATTAACTGAGGTCTGAAGCCAGTCAAACTAGAAAAACTTGGTGAACCAACTGATGCTAAAAATGGTGCTGATCTAAACAAATTTCCTATACTGCGTGGGAATCGAACTCGCGACCAGCAGCTCAGAAGGAATACCTACCACCAACTGAGCCATGAAACCAGTCAAACTAGAGAAACTTGGTGAACCAATATTTGCTAAAAATGGTTCTGAATGTTCTTGTTAATCCATCTAAACAAATGTTGAGATGAGAATCGAACAGGTCGAGTACAGAAGGAAGAGCTACCACCAACTGAGCTATGAGGCCAGTCAAACTAGAAAAACTTATCAATAAAAAATTGGTGCTGAATGCCCCGTTAATCCATGCACCACGGTGCTTCAATTAGTCCGGAGCTCACTTGAAGCAGCCCATGCGATCGTTGGCACATGGTAATGGTAATCTTGGCGCGACTAATGGTCCTGAGCTACTGACCGGCACGTCTCGCGCCGATCCGTAGGTACAGTTGCGTCTGATGGCTCAGGGGCTTGGTCCAAGATAAAGCTGTTGGGGCTTTAGTTGACTGTACCCAATCATATCTTGTGTTATCGTCCAACGTCGTATTTTTATTAAAACAAAATAGTGTACAATGATCTGGTAGACACCCTGACTCCTGAACTAGCGTTAGCTGTGTCAGAAGTCAGCTCCTTCAACGTAACGTAAATGGCATGTAAATGATGTATGAGTATTTGTGTGAGTGTGTGTGTGAAAGTGAGAATGGGTCACCCTGTTCCCCACAGTCTCATAAGAGTCTGCTTATCACAGGATGACCCACGGTGTGTATTGTGTGTGAATGTATGTGTATTTGTTACTGGCAAATACCAGGAGCAGTATGCAATAGGTCTTGCTGCAGAGATGGTACTCAGCTTGAGTTATACGTACGCTGAAGGCGCACTACCATTTGTCCATGAATGGTTGAGCTTTTAAGTCGCTCACTACCCGATAACCATTGAAGGATAGCTAACTTATAACACAGCTGATGGGACACATGCTTTAAGCTTTTGTTGACTGATGAAATTTGACATAAATTAAGCTTGTAATTGATATAGATCGAGCTGTGAACAGGCCGCAATGGCGCTCATTAGCGGATCATCTCCAATAGTGAACTGCTACAGGCCGATGATGACTAAGGGGTAAGGGGTTCCATTTCCATCTTCTGAAATTACCGATACCGCGGTGCACCCTGCTAGATATTAAACGGGGCTCTGGCTGATTGCGACATAGCGCGCCTACCCGCGGCTCAGCTAAATCCCATGGCCGCCGAAGGGCAGCAGTGTTGGCAAATCGAGAAGCTGTGCCCTGCGATTCCATTCCTATTAGGAGAATCCTTTGTCCAGAGGACTGATAATTACAGGCTGGCGTTCTATTATGTTTTGTGACAGGTTGCAAGTCAATCGCACTATTTCGAATTCCACGAAACAGGTTGCAACTTTGCAACATACTATCACAAACCCATAGCACTATTTCGTATTACACGTGACAGGCTGCAAGCCCATCGCACTTTATCGCACTATTTTGAACCCCACGAAACAGTTTGCAACTTATCAATCGTTAAAAAGCCATCGCACTATTTCGCATTACACGCGACAGACCATGGCACCTAATCACACCATTTCGCATTCTGCGTGATAGGTTGCAACATTGCGTATCCTTTGCACTGGCACATTTCACATGACATTTTACAAGCCCATCGCACCTAATCGCACATTTTCGCATTTCTACGTGTCAGGTTGCAACATTGCATACCCATCGCACTATTTTGCATACACGACGCAAGCCAATTGTACCTCGCTTGAGTTCGTAACTTGGTGCGTTCAATTTGTGTATCCATGTCCCAGTGTTCGAATTGCCCCATCGATTGTTCTCGCTCGTGCTGCGAATACAGGGCTATTGGGACAGGTGGCGGCCATTCGGGGCTGGTGTCTTATTTGTCATGGCATCAACAGCTCAACCGATAAAATAGGAAATTTATCAGTTCCTATAGAAATGTTAAAAACATTCGTCATGTTATGGCAGGGATTCTAAGAGTACCATTTATCGCTAAAACTATTGACACCACCTATTCTCAATAGTTCTTTTCTAAACAGCAGATGTCTGATTGCAGCATAATGCAGCCTAACACCGTCACAGTTTGCTAACAATTTTGCTAACAAAAAGCACCGTCGGCGGTGCGAGTAGCTGTGCTTTGCGATCCCCAATCTGCATGGCCATCGTGGGGATTACGGGCATATCCCCCTTCTTATTAAGGGTGGCCTACGTCCAGCGGTACTTACTGGTGGATCTCTGCTACTTTTATTATGCGAACTGCCAAAGACGTAAAACTCGCTACCGGCCTCTGTCTTTCCTGATAACGTTAACTTTTCCTGGATTATTTTAAGTCTGGAGTGAATAAGTGTCTTCTGGACCTTAATTCTCTCCATCCTAGACCACAACGTTACTTAAAATAAGTTGGGATCGTAGTCAAACGTCCAAACATGGAAACCATCCAAAAAAAATAAGGTTATAATTAACTAAAAGAAATATCGGAAAGGAGAAAAGAACAACTTCTTTAAGTATTACGATAAGTTTCGTAAAATTCTTTCGGAATTTCTATTATAATCTACATTCATAAGTACCTTATAGTTAAGTATTATAAGAATTAAAAGCAATTGTACAGAAGTCAAAAAAATATAAGCCAAGCAGAGTTTCTTGTCAATTCTTCTCTCTTTGGTCACGTTACGTTGGTGAACTTAAATTAAAAAAGTAGTCAATTCAAAGTTTTCCTTAAGGTTCTAATTGAAGTTTGAAGTTTGATTACTAACATAACTCTGTTGTTTCAGGATTCTCATCAGTGATACCAGGGTACCCTCGGTACACCATGTTCGGAGACCGGCGACATGGCATCTACAATCTGAGGATTGTCAACGTGACGTTGGAAGACGACGCCGAGTACCAGTGCCAGGTACCATACTTTATAACCTTTAAAACGATCATGGTTGCGAACATAATTATCAACGGGATATTAAAGTATCGGGAAACAACAGAACATTAAATCACGGTAATTATCCCGTTGATGTGAATAATTACTGTACTTTACGTTTATAACCCGCGTGACTTAACTGTGCACCTCATGTTATGACGTCATTCTGACCGACAGTTTTGTCGTCCCTTTCGCAACGGTAACAAAGATGAGAGACGATAAGCGCACGAAGCGAATGCGGGGTGTGCGGGTAGATAGAGAGGGCTCGCATTCCAGCTAAGTGCGAAGTTCAGTACGGACTATAGAATGACAATGATGACAGAATCTATAGGCCACCGAACTTGATCACGAAGATTTGCAAAATAGCAGATTGTATTACAAGGTACTAAACCATCCCATTATATACGAGGTTGTTATACTCCCGAGCGTAGCGAGGGAGGACGACAAAATTAGACAATTTTCAGAAATTTTATTAAAACTTAATCAACCTTCATAAAACATCACCAAGACGGTTCTATTTTTTAAAAAAAAAGATTGACGGAGCACCAAGAAGTCGAGTTTTTATGTAAGAGAACGAATGCTTTGTACGGGCCGATGATTTTAGACAAAAATTAAAAAGAAAAAATACTTTTTAGCCCGAGGTATTAAACTCGAGTTTTAGGCCCGCTAAGCTACACTATTATGATACACTTTTTGAGCAAGAGAAGTGAAAAAGTATTTTTATTGTCGACGTAATTTAAAATGTAATTGAATAACATTAATTATTTTTCTTTAGGTTGGACCAGCGCAGATGCACAAAGTGATCAGGGCGAACGCATCTCTCACCGTTATATGTAAGTACCTACAATAAGTTTTTTGAGAGATGATGTGCTAAACTGAATCTAAATTTTCATTTTTCGAGGACTAAGAAAAATACTGAACATATTAAGAAGTATAAAAAATACAGACTCATATTGCAAAATGCTATTCCAATGGAAAGTTTTGCCTAAAAAAAATCATAATTTTCTTTTAATAGAGAACTAATTGAATTATTTTTCAATTGCTTTCAGTATAATTTTTCTAAAGACTATCTTGAGTAATTTGCAGTAAGATTTTTCATTTTCAACTAAAAATTGGAGTTATGAAAATCATAATTATATGCCGTGCAAAAAAGTGTTGTATTTTTATTAAAACTGAAAATCATACATACGAAATGTGTGGGATATTATCGTATCAGAAGCAATTTATAAATGAAATTTTAATATACATTCCTACCATACAAGGCAAATGAAATAAAGAAGAATGCCGTTTGATGTATGGCGCTCGGTACCAAGACTAAAGTTATTGCGTCAAAAAAAATCCAATAAGTTTTTAGTCGATTCTACTGTCAAACTAATTAAAAATGAGGGTAATTTCCATTGTAACACTTTACGTCAATGTTTATTGCCATAGCAACGTATATATATCATTGGTTGTTTTAGTCTAATGGCGGCGTGAAACGGAAACCAAATCAACAATATATTTTTTTACTTAATTATTAATCGAGTCGGTATGTAAAGCTAAAGAAAATGTTAATGTCATTTATAAAATATAATAAATTTAATGGGATACGTTCGGTTTTGACGCAATTGGTACGGGTTCTCGTCATTCTCCTTTACTAGAAACACTGGTTTTATGAAGAATTTTATGAGTATAACACAAAGGTAAAAATATCCCTAACTTATTCAAAAAGAGTCCACCAAAAATATATTATTCAGTTAAGACATACTTAACCCTGCCTTAAGGAGACGCATTAAAAATTTAAGTACCCGCGTGCCTGTAATCTTAAGGATGAAATCGTTACTCACCCTGATTCGGGATTTTATGTCTTGTTGCTGTGTAGTTAAAGACGCGATTTGATTGCAGATTAATGTGGGGCATAATGTCTTTTGGGTTTAATAGGTCTTTGATCCTGTGAGGGTAGTCGTAAAAATTCGCTAATTATGTAGCTAGTAAAAGATTATCCGTACATTTTCATATTTGTTTGATAGAGTACTAAAAAATGTTTAGGGCCGAATCAATAGTTACTTTACATAGTAATAAATGTACCAATTGATTATATTGGAATAATTTGTAGGTACGTTTTAAAAACTTCACCGAAATCGGACTTCAAAGTTCGACAAACTGTATTAAATCACGTTTTTCTTCAAATAACTAAACTATTTTGATTGGTGCCTTTAAGAATTACGTTGCAAATTTATACATATCTTTGCCCGCGGCTGCGCTCGCATTGAAAGTTATTTTTCTATCCTCATAAACGGTAATTTCTTTCTGATTTCCGATTTTCAGTTGGATTTTCTAAAAACGTCCTTTCATACTTCGCTTGTCCTGACCTTATACAGGAAACAGCCGAGCCGTTCTCAGTTAAGGGGGTGTACGGGGTTCCAACCTCCATCTTTGGAACCCAAGCCAACCTCACCTGCTCGTGGTGCACCATGCTAAACAACGAACGGGGCTCTGGCGGCCGGCTGATTGCGGCATAGCACAGGCTTAATCGGCACAGCTAAATCCCCTGGCCACCAACGGGCAGCAGCGTCGGTGGTACGAGAAGCTGTGCCCTGCGATCCCCAACCCGCATGCCCAGCGTGGGGATTATGGGCATATGCCCCTTTATTAGGGGAGGCCTATGTCTAGCAGTGGACTGATATAGGCTGGTGTGGTGGTGTGGTTCTCAGTTTCTTATCAAAAGATAATAAAAACGATAATAATTCAATCTCTCTCATAATAAACGCGAGACTGTAAAATTAATAAAATCAACAGACTCATAGCCTAGACTGCTTTAAGATACTTCACAATGTCGTGTATCAACTATGTACACCATAGTACTACAACACATAGAACCGGGTAACAACATATCTACAAATCATCAACGGGAATCGAACCCGCACCGTGCATCTCAGCCGACTTTTTACCCGTTAAGCCAACGTTGCCGTCAATATTAGTTACAATCTTGTAGACAATGCAATCTTATAGAATTATATTAAGGCGTCGGAAAAAAACAATCACTTTTTTCTCTGTATTTCGCGTAATCTAACCCAACCACAGTGAATAGAGTTTGCCGCTAGTTCAACTGACTCGTCGAATAATTATCGAACGCGTTCGTAGGCTGCTGACGGACACGCTTTGTTTTCATCTGGTAATGCAAACTAATAATATGACGTAAAACATTGACATGTCAATATTTATTTATCAATAAATTGTTTATTCTCGATGATCTAAGGTCCCAGGCACGACCTTGAACTGTTTAGATAATTAATTGACTCAGGCGTGACTTTGCGGAAATCCATTACAAGATATTCTATAAGACAAAATATTTAGTACAAATTCCGCTAACTTTCTCTGACAAGTTCCACAAAATGCATACGCATGCACCGCCCTCCCGCCCGCAGATTCACATGCAAATCAGAGAAAGAACAAGCAAACATGCAATCATTAATAAATGCAACCGTCTACTTACTCTTCCACCAATAAAAACAACACGTTAACCTGTAATTAGCTTGGAGAAACGACACACACATAAATACACAAGAAACTCAACAGAAATTCGACAATGTTTCGCCTTCCCCATAAGGCATCCTCAGGAATGATCGACTCGCTGTCCACCAACGTCGACGTCGCTAAAAAACAACAACGACGCAGAACTCCGCAGACGTGTTGCTCCGCCGAGCGCTAAACAGAAAGTGAGTCAACCGCGTGACATCCCCACTTATATAGTATCGGGTCGAACTCCCCGCCCTCCTAGTGTTTAGATGTAGACTGTTTAGATGTATAATACAAATCAAGGATTATTTGTACCAACCGTCGACATCCGCGGACAGTGTGTACTCCTCAGCTGCAGCTTACAGACGCGTCCTATATTTTTTTCCCAGCTGTAACAACGAATCATCTATACATTGTGTCCAGCTGCAGGTATCGGAGGCCATATAGGATTAAACAATACGATCAACATTTATCTACAATTTACCTCCACTCATTAAAAATTGTAGCCTTTTAATTGGTCTTTTAGCAACCCATAGGTTCAACGAATATAAAAGGTTTCATTAATAGCCAAAAATGTATCATCTAGCGCCAAGGTAGCAAACTTTTGAGTTAACGTAGCTTATTATTCCCGTAGCGTTAATTTCTGAGCTAGATTTACAGATGTGCAAAATTTCAGCTCAATCCGTTCAGTATTATCGGCGTGAAGGAAGAACAGACATTCCACATTCACATCTAACATCCCACATATTTTTGCAAACTATAGCCATTAGCCAACTATTGACTATAAAATATTTGTACGATTGATAGATAGATAACTCTTTAATGTACACCAAAAAGGATAATACATTTTCTATAATCATCAACAACGTCATCATCACAATTTCAGTTACCTAGCTGTTTCCCCTCAACTGTACCCTTACCCTATGCGTACAAAATGCTCTCGACGCATAAAAATCGAGCGTTGCCAAGTGCGAGGCGAGCCAATCTCTGTACACGCCAAATGGCCGAAACAATACGGGATGAAATTTGTACCAGTTGTTAAGTCTTTTGTTCCGGGTGTATGATATAGGGGTAGAGGGAAGGGGTAGAGGGGTGTTTTTTTAAGTTTCTTACTGTAAGTTTGGCATAAAATCGGGTTATTATACATATAAATGTTACTCAAAGTTAACCATTACTTAGAGCTAGGCATAAAAATATTATTAGGAACACAAACAAGGTATACCAGATAAAACAGTGGAACCGCCAATACTAAAAAAGTTGAAAAACTGCGTAGCAGTGTCAACACCCTCCTCCAAAAACAAACAGGATCTATGTAGGTATGTTCCTATGCCAGGCCACGGCTAAAAACTTAAAACTAATTCAAAAATAGTAGTAAAAAAATTTGTTTTTTCATAATTATACCTTTATCGTCCTACTGTTGGGGAAAGGTCTCCCCATACATTTCCAAACATCTTTGTCCCGAGGTACCTCCCACCACTCTCTTTTGAAGGTATCGAGCTCGTCCCGCCAACGCATCCTCGGCCGACCCCGACGCCGCTGTCCCTCAGGTTTCCAGGCTGTGGTGATGGTCGCCCACATATTAGAAGCCATCCATCTGACGTGTCCCGCCCAATCACATTAGAGCAATATTTAAATATAATTCTTTTGGCGAGATGAGCTTGACGCGTATTTGAGATCTTGGCCTGTGGTAGCGACGAAACGCGAGGAGTGGAAGGAGGGGAGGGAGGCCTTTGCCCTGCAGTGGGATCAAAATGGCTGAATAATAATAATAATAAATAATAATAGAAAAAAAGGAAAATTTTAACGAATCAAATGTATATACTTATGCACAGACTTTTGATACTGTGTAGGAGTGTCTGTCTCTATTTGTCATCACTATCCAACGGTAAGAGGTGGTGACAATAGTCTAAGCATTTTTTTTTGTTAGATTTTATAAGCAAGTCCAATAATGTTAGACTCTACCCCCCTATAAGCATCCCTATGAATCTACGTGAATTAACTCATTTATTTATACTTTCATCAACTTTAGTTCAGATATACTCGTTACGGATTTTATCCTTCGGAGAAACTCCGAGCATAGCTCGTTCCATAGCTCGCTGGGCGACTTTAAACTGGTGGACTAGCCGTACTGTGAGTGTCCACGTTTCGGCTCCGTATGTCATGACGGGTAGGACTGATTGGAAACTTGAAAAAGAATTGTGGTATAGGTGACGAGAAAACTTGACGTAGTTTTCCAAATGCTGCCCAACCCAGCTGAATCCTCCTCTTGTCCTCATTCTTTAAGTTCTTCTAACTGCAATATCTGCTCGAAATAGCTCAGAGAATTAGCAAGCTGAAGTGGCAGTGGGCTGGCCATATCTGCCCAAGAACCGATAACCGTTGGGGTAAATTAGTTCTTGAGTGGAGACCGCGGCTCGGCAAACGTAGTGTAGGACGCCCTCCGGCCATGCGGAGTGACGATCTGCGAAAGGCTGCTGGTAGAAGCTGGATGCGTCCAGCTGAAGACAGGGCGCAATGGCGCTCATTAGGTAAGGTCTATGTCCAGCAGTGGACTGCTATAGGCTGTTGTTGATGATGATGGGCTGTGGGAACTTGGCACCCGACTTTGGAAAATCGATTGTTTTTTATTTGATTCTTATAGATATTGGTTTGTAGTTGATTGTAGTAACAATTTTTTCGTTTGTAGTTACTCGAAAAAAAAATTGGAGCACTTTGAAAAATACTTGGCACCCGACTTTGGAAAATCCAAATTTTTTTTTTCGATTCTTATAGGCTTTCGTATGTAGTTGATTGTAGTAAAAAGTATTTCGTTTGTAGTAGCTCTGAAAAAAAGTTAGGAGACTTTGAAAAAAAACTTGGCACCAATATTTGAAAAATCTATGTTTTTTATTTATACTTAAAGATTTTGGTTTATAGTTGATTGTAGTAACCATTTTTTGTTTGTAACTGCTCTAAAAATGAATCCGAAGATTTAAAAAAATCTCACACAGGTTTAGTCGACACGCGGCAACGAATTGTTTGTATGAAATGAACGCTACTATAAACAATATAAAGCTAACATAAACGAAATCAACGCTACAACAAACGAAATGAAGTTACTACAAACGAGATCAACGCTACTACAAACGAAATAAAGTTACTACAAACGAAATAAAGTTACTACCATCGAAATGAACGGTACTACAAACGAAATAAAGTTACTACAAACGAAATGAACGCTACTACAAACGAAACAAGGTTACTACAAACGAAATGAACGCTACTACAAACGAAATAAAGTTACTACAAACGAAATGAACGCTACTACAAACGAAATAAAGTTACTACAAACGAAATTAGGTTACTACAAACGAAATAAAGTTACTACAAACAAAACGAACGCTACTACAAACGAAACGAGGTTACTACAAACGAAATTAGGTTACTACAAACGAAATAAAGTTACTACAAACGAAATGAACGCTATTACAAACGAAATCAAGTTACTACAAACGACATAACGTTACTACAAACGAAATGAACGCTACTACAAACGAAATAAAGTTACTACAAACGAAATGAACGCTACTACAAACGAAATAAAGTTACTACAAACGAAATGAACGCTACTACAAACGAAATAAAGTTACTACAAACGAAATGAACGCTACTACAAACGAAATAAAGTTACTACAAACGAAATGAACGCTACTACAAACGAAACAAGATTACTACAAACGAAATGAACGCTACTACAAACGAAATAAAGTTACTACAAACGAAATGAACACTACTACAAACGAAATAAAGTTACTACAAACGAAATGAACGCTACTACAAACGAAATAAAGTTACTACAAACGAAATGAATGCTACTACAAACGAAATAAGGTTACTACAAACGAAACGAACGCTACTACAAACGAAATAATGTTACTACAAACGAAATGAATACTACTACAAACGAAACAAGATTACTACAAACGAAATGAACGCTACTACAAACGAAATAAAGTTACTACAAACGAAATGAACACTACTACAAACGAAATAAAGTTACTACAAACGAAATGAACGCTACTACAAACGAAACAAGATTACTACAAACGAAATGAACGCTACTACAAACGAAATAAAGTTACTACAAACGAAATGAACACTACTAAAAACGAAATAAAGTTACTACAAACGAAATGAACGCTACTACAAACGAAACAAGATTACTACAAACGAAATTAGGTTACTACAAACGAAATGAACGCTACTACAAACGAAATAAAGTTACTACAAACGAAATGAACGCTACTACAAACGAAATAAAGATACTACAAACGAAATAAAGTTACTACAAACGAAATGAACACTACTACAAACGAAATAAAGTTACTACAAACGAAATGAACGCTACTACAAACGAAACAAGATTACTACAAACAAAATGAACGCTACTACAAACGAAATAAAGTTACTACAAACGAAATGAACACTACTACAAACGAAATAAAGTTACTACAAACGAAATGAACGCTACTACAAACGAAACAAGATTACTACAAACGAAATGAACGCTACTACAAACGAAATAAAGTTACTACAAACGAAATGAACACTACTACAAACGAAATAAAGTTACTACAAACGAAATGAACGCTACTACAAACGAAACAAGATTACTACAAACGAAATGAACGCTACTACAAACGAAATAAAGTTACTACAAACGAAATGAATGCTACTACAAACGAAATAAGGTTACTACAAACGAAATGAACGCTACTACAAACGAAATAAAGTTACTACAAACGAAATGAACGCTACTACAAACGATACAAGGTTACTACAAACGAAATGAACGCTACTACAAACGAAATAAGGTTACTACAAACGAAATAAAGTTACTACAAACGAAATGAACACTACTACAAACGAAATGATCGCTACTACAAACGAAATAAAGTTACTACAAACGAAACAAAGTTACTACAAACGAAACAAGATTACTACAAACGAAATGAACGCTACTACAAACGAAATAAAGTTACTACAAACGAAATCAACGCTACTACAAACGAAATAAGGTTACTACAAACGAAAACTTTATTTCGTTTGTAGTAGCGTTCATTTCGTTTGTAGTAACTTTATTTCGTTTGTAGTAGCGTTCATTTCGTTTGTAGTAACTTTATTTCGTTTGTAGTAGCGTTCATTTCGTTTGTAGTATCTTTATTTCGTTTGTAGTAACTTTGTTTCGTTTGTAGTAACTTTATTTCGTTTGTAGTAGCGTTCATTTCGTTTGTAGTAGTGTTCATTTCGTTTGTAGTAACTTTATTTCGTTTGTAGTAGCGTTCATTTCGTTTGTGGTATCTTTATTTCGTTTGTAGTAACTTTGTTTCGTTTGTAGTAACTTTATTTCGTCTGTAGTAGCGTTCATTTCGTTTGTAGTAGCGTTCGTTTTGTTTGTAGTAACTTTATTTCGTTTGTAGTAACCTAATTTCGTTTGTAGTAATAAGATAAAGATAAAGCTAAAGATAATGATAAAGATAAAGATATTTTTATTTCAATTTAAATTTAACAAATTCTTTGTAACAACTAAGCATTATTACATACTAAGTAGACAAACCTGAGACAAAATAGAGGACAGCTCAGAAAAAAAATAAAAAAAATTATAATATAAAGGTTAGTTTACTTATTAGAATGTTACAAAACCGTACCCTCCGTGGTAGATTTAACTGTGTTACGGCAGGGTACAAGCTTCAACCTCCCATGTAGTAAGTACCTATTTAATATGTGGTCAGTGGACCAATTAGAGCAGCAGTTATACATAAAAACCAGGAAAATTAGATAATTTAAATTACAATACACACAACCCCTAAAATAAAAAATATTGAAAAGAAGAAATAGTATAAGTAGAAGTAGAAGTATAAGTAGTTTAACCTAAGTATAAACAATTAGATTAGATTAGTATTTTAAGCCAAAAATAAATTTGCCAATAATACAACATTTTACATATAGTTAAGAATCAACCCGTGAGAAATCAAACAGTGCAGCTATTTTATAATGTATAATAAATTTTCTGTTTCCTGATAGTTTTTTTGGCGTAAAACGGTATCAATAGATTTTGTGCGATCTTGTTTCGTTTGTAGTAGCGTTCATTTCGTTTGTAGTAGTGTTCATTTCGTTTGTAGTAACTTTATTTCATTTGTAGTAGCGTTCATTTCGTTTGTAGTAATCTTGTTTCGTTTGTAGTAGCGTTCATTTCGTTTGTAGTAACCTTGTTTCGTTTGTAGTAGTGTTCATTTCGTTTGTAGTAACTTTATTTCGTTTGTAGTAGCGTTCATTTCGTTTGTAGTAACCTTATTTCGTTTGTAGTAGCGTTCATTTCGTTTGTAGTAACCTAATTTCGTTTGTAGTAACCTCGTTTCGTTTGTAGTAACCTAATTTCGTTTGTAGTAACTTTATTTCGTTTGTAGTAACCTAATTTCGTTTGTAGTAATCTTGTTTCGTTTGTAGTAGCGTTCATTTCGTTTGTAGTAGTGTTCATTTCGTTTGTAGTAACTTTATTTCATTTGTAGTAGCGTTCATTTCGTTTGTAGTAATCTTGTTTCGTTTGTAGTAGCGTTCATTTCGTTTGTAGTAACCTTGTTTCGTTTGTAGTAGTGTTCATTTCGTTTGTAGTAACTTTATTTCGTTTGTAGTAGCGTTCATTTCGTTTGTAGTAACCTTATTTCGTTTGTAGTAGCGTTCATTTCGTTTGTAGTAACCTAATTTCGTTTGTAGTAACCTCGTTTCGTTTGTAGTAGCGTTCGTTTTGCTTGTAGTAACTTTATTTCGTTTGTAGTAACCTAATTTCGTTTGTAGTAATCTTGTTTCGTTTGTAGTAGCGTTCATTTCGTTTGTAGTAGTGTTCATTTCGTTTGTAGTAACTTTATTTCGTTTGTAGTAGCGTTCATTTCGTTTGTAGTAATCTTGTTTCGTTTGTAGTAGCGTTCATTTCGTTTGTAGTAACTTTATTTCGTTTGTAGTAGCGTTCATTTCGTTTGTAGTAACCTTGTTTCGTTTGTAGTAGCGTTCGTTTTGTTTGTAGTAACTTTATTTCGTTTGTAGTAACCTAATTTTGTTTGTAGTAATCTTGTTTCGTTTGTAGTAGCGTTCATTTCGTTTGTTGTAACCTTATTTCGTTTGTAGTAGCGTTCATTTCGTTTGTAGTAATCTTGTTTCGTTTGTAGTAGCGTTCATTTCGTTTGTAGTAACCTTATTTCGTTTGTAGTAGCGTTCATTTCGTTTGTAGTAATCTTGTTTCGTTTGTAGTAACTTTGTTTCGTTTGTAGTAACTTTATTTCGTTTGTAGTAGCGTTCATTTCGTTTGTAGTAACCTTATTTCGTTTGTAGTAACTTTATTTCGTTTGTAGTAGCGTTCATTTCGTTTGTAGTAATCTTGTTTCGTTTGTAGTAGCGTTCATTTCGTTTGTAGTAACCTTGTTTCGTTTGTAGTAGTGTTCATTTCGTTTGTAGTAACTTTATTTCGTTTGTAGTAGCGTTCATTTCGTTTGTAGTAACCTTATTTCGTTTGTAGTAGCGTTCATTTCGTTTGTAGTAACCTAATTTCGTTTGTAGTAACCTCGTTTCGTTTGTAGTAGCGTTCGTTTTGCTTGTAGTAACTTTATTTCGTTTGTAGTAACCTAATTTCGTTTGTAGTAATCTTGTTTCGTTTGTAGTAGCGTTCATTTCGTTTGTAGTAGTGTTCATTTCGTTTGTAGTAACTTTATTTCGTTTGTAGTAGCGTTCATTTCGTTTGTAGTAACTTTATTTCGTTTGTAGTAGCGTTCATTTCGTTTGTAGTAACCTTATTTCGTTTGTAGTAGCATTCATTTCGTTTGTAGTAACTTTATTTCGTTTGTAGTAGCGTTCATTTCGTTTGTAGTAATCTTGTTTCGTTTGTAGTAGCGTTCATTTCGTTTGTAGTAACTTTATTTCGTTTTTAGTAGTGTTCATTTCGTTTGTAGTAACTTTATTTCGTTTGTAGTAGCGTTCATTTCGTTTGTAGTAATCTTGTTTCGTTTGTAGTAGCGTTCATTTCGTTTGTAGTAACTTTATTTCGTTTGTAGTAGTGTTCATTTCGTTTGTAGTAACTTTATTTCGTTTGTAGTAGCGTTCATTTCGTTTGTAGTAACTTTATTTCGTTTGTAGTAGCGTTCATTTCGTTTGTAGTAACTTTATTTCGTTTGTAGTAGCGTTCATTTCGTTTGTAGTAACGTTATGTCGTTTGTAGTAACTTGATTTCGTTTGTAATAGCGTTCATTTCGTTTGTAGTAACTTTATTTCGTTTGTAGTAGCGTTCATTTCGTTTGTAGTAACTTTATTTCGTTTGTAGTAGCGTTCATTTCGTTTGTAGTAACCTTGTTTCGTTTGTAGTAGCGTTCATTTCGTTTGTAGTAACTTTATTTCGTTTGTAGTACCGTTCATTTCGATAGTAGTAACTTTATTTCGTTTGTAGTAACTTTATTTCGTTTGTAGTAGCGTTGATCTCGTTTGTAGTAACTTCATTTCGTTTGTAGTAGCGTTGATTTCGTTTATGTTAGCTTTATATTGTTTATAGTAGGGTTCATTTCATACAAACAATTCGTTGCCGCGTGTCGACTAAGCCTGTGTGAGATTTTTTTAAATCTTCGGATTCATTTTTAGAGCAGTTACAAACGAAAAAATGGTTACTACAATCAACTATAAATCAAAATCTTTAAGTATAAATAAAAAACATAGATTTTTCAAATATTGGTGCCAAGTTTTTTTTCAAAGTCTCCTAACTTTTTTTCAGAGCTACTACAAACGAAATACTTTTTACTACAATCAACTACATACGAAAGCCTATAAGAATCGAAAAAAAAAAATTTCATTTTCCAAAGTCGGGTGCCAAGTATTTTTCAAAGTGCTCCAATTTTTTTTTGGAGTAACTACAAACGAAAAAATTGTTACTACAATCAACTACAAACCAATATCTATAACAATCAAATAAAAAACAATCGATTTTCCAAAGTCGGGTGCCAAGTTCACACAGCTATGATGATGATGATTTATACTTTATTGTACAATAAATGTAACAAAAAGGTGGGCTTAATGCTACTAGCATTTTCTACCAGCCAAACCTGTGGTTTGTTATTAGATGGTGGCAGGCGTGTTTTATAATTTAATCTTAAAATTACTTAAACCTGCAAGTTTTTAACATACTATTTTAAATGATTTTTTGTATTTTAAGTGTTTACCCACACTTC
Organism: Horisme vitalbata; assembly: GCA_951804965.1. Lineage (NCBI taxonomy): Eukaryota > Metazoa > Arthropoda > Insecta > Lepidoptera > Geometridae > Horisme > Horisme vitalbata. The sequence goes on from OX638093.1 coordinate 1,701,967, forward strand.
AGGGAAAAATCCATCCCCATCCATTCCCATCAATACCGGGAAGGTCGCGGGTTCAAATCCCGCCTGAGTCGAAATTTTTGGGATATATAAAAAATCTTACTATTTTAAAGATAATAAACAACATATAAAATTACATACACCTAGGTAAAATCATATTGAAAAACGGCGCTTCGACTCATTGTAAGAGCCTTCATCAGGCAAACAATCTTCATCGATTCGTAGAGCACGTTCCAAACATGAGTGATCTACAATAAAATACTTTATTTTATGTAATGGTTACCACTTAACATCAGATAGAACATATCCTATTTCTATCTTTAGGTATCATTAAAAAATTACAACTTGCAAAAAATATCATAATTCTAATACAATCATAACTAAACTATCGATAAATTTTATTGAATCGAGTTTGGCCTGACCTAGACCTAGCTTAGGCCCGTAATCATTCGGTCTGATATATCGATACACGAGTATTGCTTATTTGATACGGCACTAGCGTATTTGAATAAAAAGGATCTCGTAAAAGTCGCTGCCCTATCATTGTCGCTAGCTAGTGATGGGATGAGCTATCGATTATTCACACCGAAATAAAACTCAAACCATTTGCATCGTTTTATTTTTGCACTATTTTACATAGTGTCACACAGACTAGCTTCCGCGTGTGACTTCGCTCTCGTGATAGAAGTCATAATAATTATAACAGTCATATACTCACAATATTCATTATACGACAATCGTGTATTCACTTATTTGAAGAAATATATATCAAAACATATAATAATAATCAAATTAATTCAATGGAAAAATATCAAAATACTGTAGTAATGTAATAATGTATATATTTAGGTGATTATGGTCTATGAATTCTTCATAGCTTTATAGCTAGATAGACTATAGGTCTGTTCAACAAGCCACCGTTGATACACGGAAAACAAGTGGTCTATGAATATCTCATTCCTAGAACTACTTATTGGGCCAAATTTTATCCATCTTTAAATCCTTACAATCTTCACCTATATAAATATATAGGATGATAGCAGATGTTTGTTTGTTACAAAATCAGAACTGCTATACCTACCCATTTTTGTCATGCTAATTAAATTCAGATTGATATTATGCTAATAACTGGAGTAGAACAACTTGAAATTGTTTGTTTGTTTGTTCAATTTGGTGTTCATCGCTTTTATAAGATAAAATAAATAATAATACTGTATAATCCTCAGTAAAGGTTTTTTTTTTAAATATATGTTTTACGGAGATAAGCCTTAAGGTAAAACATTTTTACAGAAAATATTAAGTTCTTGATTATTAAGATTCCCAATAAAAATATAAAATGCTAGGATATTTTGTTTTTTTATCGTTTAAATACGTTCATAAAATTAATTTATAATTTTCAAATAAAACTGAACAATTCCATAATTCAATGAAATTTAAATTAAACATGAATCTGTAAGATTAAAATCACAAAGATTAGTTTATCGGTCTCATTTTAAACAATTCAAAACCTGTTATTCTATATTGAAATATCATCCGAAATTTCAACATCAAAGGGCTTTTTCCATACCTTTACAAACATAATACAACACAGAAACTTTGGTATAATTAAAACGATGTGAATTTGACAGCTGCTCATTTCTCAAGGGAGATATAAACTGAAAATATCCCTTTAGCGTTGTGGAAATTCATCATAATAATTATGTCGTTTTTCACAAACTCAGTGTTTTTCCCTCATTGGCGAAGTTAGGGATAAATGAGTTTGGAAGTGATTTTTTATTGTTCTTAATTATGTAACATCACTTTTTAAAACTTTAGTAGTAGTAACCCACTTACGAATTTTAATGATATCCACTTGACACTTCTTGACACTTCTTCTCTCCCACCCTGGAATAACATGTAAATGGACATTAAAAATGGCTGTTATTTGTAAACTTATCTCAACTCTTGTAAAAATCAATTTTGAGGGTCCTATCACACTAAAAGGGATCACGAATTTGAGCTTTCCGCGTTTGCAATCTGTCTTCAACACAACAACAGCAACATAACCTATATCTTCTACTGCTGGACATAGGCCTCTCCTAATGAGAAGAGGGCTATGCCCATGTTCGGGATCGCAGGGTACAGCATCTCGTATCGCTGAAGACCGCCGACGATCGGCGTCCAGGGGATGGAGCTGCGCTGGTGTCTACGCTATGCCCCAATCAGCAACCCGGCAGCTGAGGTTGGCTTGGCTTCCGAAGACTGAGTTTGGAAACCCTTAAACTCCACCGCACTGCGCTCGATGTTTTGTATTACGTTACATAGCTATGCAGAAAGCAGGCATTCAGCACCAGGAAAATTTGGACTTGAATTCCATGGCATAGAACGTCAACGCAAACGCGGAACGAGACGTTAACGTGACCGCTGTCTGTCTGATAGGACCCTCAAGTTCGCAGTCAGTGCTGAGATCAGTCCATAAATAACAGCCTAACTTAGTTTAAACTGGTCTTAAACTTGAGTTAGCATTGGATTTATTTGAGCTAGGAAATTAAATAGATAGCAAGACGGGTAAAGTACGGGTTTATTTCCTCAAAGTTTTTTTTTCTGTCTGTATTTCTACATAGTCTGATAAAGTTCGATACTGTAGCCCATAATAGATAGATAGAAAATTCTTTATTGTACTCACACCAACATAGATAGGCATACAGAACAAAACCTACATTAACAATAATGAAAGTACGATGCATAATAACTGCTATAAGTGGTGGATAATTGTCTTGTATCATTGGATACAAATATTCTAAATAATAAGTAAAATTCTATTAAAAATACCATCATTGAATGTTTCAATATTTTGGAAAAAATAAGCCTTACAAACTCTAAAAAATTATTGCTTTTATTTATTAGCTTTCGTCCGCGACTTCGCTCGCGTGGCACCCGGATAAAAGTAGCATATAATAATATGTTATTCCAGCTTTAGAACTATTTATTGACAAAATTCAATCTGCGTTTTAGCGTGAAGAACGAATAAACATACATATTCAAACATATCTTTTTCATAAACATCTTTTCTGTATAATATTAGCTTCTAAAAAGTAGCCTGTTTATTAATCTAGGCCACAATCTATGTTTATTTCAAGTTTCATCCAAATTCGATCAGGCGTGATTGAGTAACAAACATCCATGCATCAAAACATTCGCATTTATAATGTTAGTATGATACGTAGGATATCGTAAAAATATAGTAATAACGCATGTAATATTATTATTATATTATATTATCAAACTAGTCATCTGTATCCCACAGTTTGTGACGTAGAGATTTAAATGAAATTTTTATTGTAACCAATTTTTTAGTGTATGGTAACTTATTTCCGCATACAATTATTATTGTTTAATTGAATGGAATAAATTACTATTATGACAAGTAGAGCAAAGGCATCACCCCATTCCCTCCAAACAACACCATACTGAGCTATTTCCACTAAAATATCTGTAAATATAAGAATTATCTAGGTTTTATCTGTAAAGAATCCAATTACAGGCGGACACAGCTGAATACATTAGCTTATCGATAAAAATCTATCGATAAACCCCACCCTAATCCATTTAAGTGAAAATACTTACGCAATATTTTTTAACAACTACCGTAATGCTCGATTTAAATCTATCGATACCCCTACAAATCCCATCCCTAAACTATCATCGCAACCCGTAGGTTGCAATAACCCGCACCGACATTCTGACCTTACCCCACTACCCCTATTGCAGGGTTAAAATGTAAGATTCCTTTTTCCACTAAACTTTCATACGGTTGCTACGTGGTCCTGGGCAATTTGTTCTGTGTGTTTTCGTTGGTCCATTAAATAAATAAATAATTATTGCTGGATACTAAGTCACAGACACATTTAAAAAAGCCCCAAAGTAAGCAGAGCTTGTATTATGGAAACATGAACTACCTTTTTCAAATACATGCAAATACAAATACAAATACAAAAACAAAAACAAACACAAATTATTTATTTCCAAGAGCATAATGTGAGTACAATCAGGTCTTAAATATATATTATACCATATTATGTCCTTCCTTATTCTAGGCATGAAAATATTCAATCTTAATAACTAGATTTAAAGTCAAACTAATATTGGTAAGATTATTTCCGCTGTCATAAATACGAAAATAGTAATATTGATAATTAGGGTCTATTAGCTCATAAATTAATTCAATTCATAGAAACAATTGTCAGCAAGCCATTTAGTTAGTTTTCTTTTAAATAATAAGAAATGGTAATTCTTTAAATGAGTTAGGTAGTTTATTGTATACCCTAATAGCATTTCTGAAAGCATTTCTTTTATACACGTCTAGCCTTATGTGTGGTACATGCAGTTTTAATGGATTCCTACATGTGGTATTCCTTAAGACTACCTCAGAGCTCTTTGCGAATTGCCTAGAGTTTTGTTTGACAAATATACACAGCTCTCTGATATACATACAAGGCAAGGGAAGGATTTGAAGTTCTTTAAACAAAGTTTTTTAGTTTACATAACATAACAAACACAATAGTTTACATGTTATGGAAAACACCCAGACCCGATACAAATATTTGCAAATCATACAAATAAAGGTAACCAGCTTTCGCTTTTATAAAAGAATAATATATTTTATTTATTAATAGTCATATGTCATGTATAACATAACATGTTTTAACTAGATAATATTAACTCCTGCTGCGAAAACTTATACAAATTGTACAAATATTTTATTAATACTGAAATGTTTGATTTGTCTGTTTACTCCTAGATAATAAAACTGGTACTCTCAGGTAAACAAATTAAAGTGTGAGCTCAGGTGTTAATATGTCAATATTACATTTACATTACACTACACTAATAGCGATAAGACCGCCCATTGTACATTTTTATTTTTAAGGTTCTATCTGCTGTTTTTTAAAATTATGGTGTACAATAAAGAGTTTTCATTCATTCATTCATTTCATTCATTCATTCATTCATTCATTCATTCACTAAATTTAAAACAAATAAGTGATTGCCAAAAATTTTTACCACGTTTTAGGAGTTTAAGGAGTTCCAATCGCCACCTTTGGAAACAAGCCAACCTCACCTGAACCCCCATATAGAAATATTAACATCTATGGTACTTATTACTAGAGAGCTAAGCTAGTGCTGCCAGGACTCTGGCGGCCAGTCGATGTCGGCATATTGCAGCCTCAGTCAGCTAAATTGACCGCTGATAGGCAGCATCGTCGGCGCGGCGGCGGTGCGAGAAGCTGTTTTCTGCGATCTCCAACCCACATGCCGAGCTTGGGGATTATAGGAATATACATTTATATATTTTTTTTAGGGGAGGCCTATGCGGTCCAGCTGTGGACTGGTTAGACTGGTGTTGTTGTTTTTGCTACTTCCTTCGTACGTATTTGTGTTTTAAATTAAATAAAAATGCAAACGCATTTATAATATTAAAAGAAGTGTGTTGTATAATATTTGTCATTATAAATGTTAGATATATTACCTACTTTTATTACACAAAATGGCAACGAAGTTCTTTGATTAGTTTTACAATACTAGAAGCACACCTCGTGATCTGTCTTTATAAATTTAATTGTAAATGTACCTACCCAACATTTTGTAAATAATTCTAATTGGTGCAAGACCACGGGTCAGGGTCGTCCGGCTGTTTCTTTACAAGACTTTGTGCTTATAGTTACGTAATATTGGAGTTTTCCGGGATAGCTTGTTGCACTCGGAGAGAAAGGGAATAAGTCAAAGTTTTCGTATTCTTTGAAAAAAGTTAAAAACTCAATACATCCAAGTATGAGTATGGCCATTAAGTTCAGGACAGGGCAAAGGCTCATTACGGGAGGCCTATGTCCAGCAGTGGACTGCTATAGGCTGATGATGATGATGTATGTCCAACACTTGTGTCGGTTGTTTTAGGGCCTCTGTCTTAACAACTGAAAAATCAACATCTTATCGTGTATTCCGAAGCAAAGAAGCGCTCAGTTCTAAATGCCACTGAACCTTAACCAATTGGTCGACCAAAGGCTTGCGACATGCCTTAAGGCGACGATACGTCAAACCTCCCGATTAAACCCAGTGATTTTATATCTCCAAAAATGTTGAATAGTGCGAGCGAGAGGGTTGGCATGTATGTATAGTCGCCTTAACGACTGAAAAACCCGAGAACAACGACTTGACATGCATTCCGAAGCAAGGAAATGCTATGAAACGGCCAGATATCCAAGTATTGACCGGGTGGAGTTGCTTAATAAGATGATGTTCTATAAACACCGAAGTAAGCTACGATAAAATATTTCCAAACTAGCTTCGGCTTCGCGTGGTACCCGGATAAAAGTAACCTATGTGTTAATCCAGGTCATAAACTACGTATGTTCCTAATTTCATCCAAATTCATACAGTAGTTTTTGGGTAAAAGAGTAACAAACATCCACCCATACATACTCTCAAAGTATTAGTAAGAAGTAGGATGAAGAAATATTATTTGGATTTCAAACAATTCAAATCATTCATAGGATTGTATATAGAAAAGAATGTTTGACTGTGATATTAACTTTGAATTTACTTTCAATTAAGAAATAAGCCAAACAAATCCTATCATACTAATATTATAAATGCGAAAGTTTGTGAGTATGGATGTATGTTACTCATTCACGCAAATACTGCTGAACGTATTTGGATAAAACTTGGAATATACATAGTTTACTTTTATCCGGGTACCACGTGAGTGAAGCCGCGGGCGGAAGCTAGTATACAAATAATTTTAAGCTTCTTTGTTTTTCCAATAATAAATTCGATTCATTCCATCGCATCATGGCTTAACCACTTTAACATTAAAAAACATTGATCGCAAACCAAAACGGCGGCCATTATCATTATATAATGCAAATTAAACTTAATGTCCAATAACATCATTTTCTGAATCGTTACGTCTGTTCAATTATAATATTAAAATATAAGCGTTTCTTTTTATTTGTCACGTAAATTCAAATATTGAATATCGTGATATTAAAAGTATATATGCCAATTAATTGCTAATAATTTATTACGATTAAATATGCGACTTTTTTGGAACATTGTTTGTTTTTGTTTAGTAAGTAGTTTTTATTAATATGAGACTTCGAATATCTCACTGCTAGGCAAATGCCTCCCCTACTCTGTCCTTTCATTCCTCTAATGTATTTTTTTAGATTATTAATATTTAATAATTTCCATTTATTAAAATAAATTAAAAATAATCAAGTATGCCAAATTTTAAAATTTATACCAAAGTGAAATTTTAAACAAACCTAAGTAGGTTATGTACACGCTCCTCAAACTTACCTACTTGGAATAAAAATAATGGTTATCCCAAGAAAATTAGTTTTGTGAGTTATAACCCTTTTTCTCAGCGGAGCCATTTTCCTATTTTGCCTACGTAGCCTTTGTACGTCGCCAAATGTGGATGTTTCGTTCAAAGTAGATTTTTTTCGTAGATAGCTGAAAAAGGAAAACAAAGTTTTTCCGCACGATATTTTTTATGCTGACTGTTCGTTGTACCGAGGGTGAAGAGACTAGTTTACAACTGAGAGTTTTTTCACACTAATATTATTAATACGAAAGTTTGTGTGTATGATTGTTAGTAGGTACCTATGGTTGTTCCCACTCCACCTCATACACACACACACACACACACACACACACACACACACACACGCGCGCGATGGCGCACCAGTCAATATAATTCAATGGCTGAACATAGGCCTTCGCAGGGCACAGCTTTCGTAGACAACGCTATCTCTCAGCCACCAGAGCCACGTTTGTCATACAGCAGGGACAGGTGAGGTTTGCTCGGGTTCCAAACATGGAAGTTAGAACCTTTACAACCCAAATCGAAGGTTCTTTCCGCAAACTACGCGAGTGTAGCCGCGCACAAAAGCTAGTGCCCAATAAATTAACCAACCAGCCATTAAACATACAAGATTTCGGCAATTCGAAATCCATTTCCAAACCGTCCTAAATTTTCATCGAATTTCGTTTTGCTCTATCTCGTTCTAACCCACTTATTCATCGCTTAGTGCCATCTCTCTCACGTTTCACAATCTCCTTCGAACATAAAATTTGCAAGCATAGAGCGAAGTTATGTTTTTCTAACCCCTCCTGATATACAGGGTGCAGATTCTTGAAAACTTTTAAAAGGCGTTCAGGCCATTATTACTAAAAGTTTTTGAACTTTGTTGTTATTAAACCTCGGCAAGTCATTCTAAAAAATGTTTTGTATTATTATAAAAAATGTTGTTATAATGCTGTTGTTAAAAATTTTATACGATTAAGTCTGAAAATAGGATGCAATCAATTTATTTTAATCTAGTTCTGAATTTAAAATCTATTAGGAAAAAAAATATTTATACGACACTTACCACTTAAATAAAAAAAAGTATTCTTAAATTTATTAAATGGATTAAATATGCTCACCGGACCATTGAAAAACTCACCCGACCATTGAAAAGCCCGTACTCCTTTTTTGTTTCCATATTTTAATCTAGAGTTTACACCCTATATACGTGGTCGGTGCGAACGCTAGCTATAAAAAAAGATATACAGGTATTGGAGATGTTATTGATAACCTCGCCGATACGATAAATGGCGGGTTTAAGTACTTTTGCATTTATTTAGCTCTCGTAGAAGTAATGAATTGCTTTTGGTGAGTTTTATTTGAAGACAGTTTTTTTACACCCTGCATATTTTTTAGGGTTGCCAAAAATTTGTTGCGGAAATACTTATGCATTTTATTTTATTTTTAAAGTTTTGGGTAAACTTACAGCTAAGTGGGAGCACAATAGTATAATAATAATATACATGCAGCCACACATACATTGCTACATGTACCCTGATGGCCAATTACAAGTTTCCACAAATAATTAACATAAATAGGTATGAAAAACAGCACGTAGACGACAAAATACAATAATACAGATTATATAAACTTCCAATGCTATACTATTTTGGTTTAAAGAAATTGTCATTTAGTAAGCGCTTAAGATTACTCGTTGTGGTGTTAAATAAATCTAAATCAATATTTGCTTTAGCCAAGGAGTTGAACGAGCAACTTGCTCTGATAAAAAATGCATTTTGCCTGTAATTCGTTCTGACAATAGGGACATATAGGACGTTTGGTTTTCATTAAATGTCATTTAATGAGTCAGTCACCTAGTCACTCAGTCACTCTGTATCACTTATTCTGTTCCTTTTTATTTCAATATTACATCATTTTACTTATATGATTTTTATTTTATTTTAAAATATAGGCATTAAGTCACTCAATCACTTTTGATCACTTACTCTGTTACTCTTTATTCAAATATTTAAGCATTAAGTCACTCAGTCAATTACTTAGTTAGTCTCTGAGTTATTTCAATACTTACTGACGATTGATCGATTAAGTATAAAACATAACCCTCCTTACCAGTAAATAAGCTTTATCAACAGTTTTCAACCAAAACTAAGTACTAAGACTATTTAACTATTATAATATAACTTTGTACAGCTAACTTTTGAACTAACAGAGCCTCAACATCAAAAACTAAACAAACAAACAAACAATGTGACGAACTTCGCAACAGTTTCGAAACATCAAAACTTGGAAAATCTGCAGTTAATAGTATTACATTTAAGCTTAAAACGTACGAAACAAAAGATAGACTTGTTTACAAAAACACACTCGATTTTTGTATTGAACCTCTTCACAGACAACCTCTGTGGCGTATTGGGCGACCGCCTGAGACGCAGAAGGTTGCTAATTCGATTCCCCGCCACGAGACAAATGTTCCTATGATGTGAAACTAATTAGCTCGGTTCTAATGTTATATTATTATGTTCATATAATAATGAGCGTATTTAAAAGAAAATATATTGAAAAATACCGTGTGAAAATGTCAAGCATTATTTAGATTTTATTTTAATTTATATAGATAATTTTTTTTGTCTCAAAACTTTATACAATATTCTTTCTGCGTGGTAAATAATTAACGAGCTTTTTACCCAGACTTTGTGTTATAATTTTCAGGCATACTATGCTAAAAAATAACGTTTTATTTATTTCTGAACCAGGTTTTGTTTGGTTCGACTATGATAAAGAAATAAAGATTTTTCTCTTAAAAAATATTAATACTATGACTAAGTCTGTATAATATTACTCAAATATACTAAGCCCATATGAACCTCTGCAACCTCTGAACTACTTTAAAAGTCATATAAAATCTTGAGACCTTTCTCAAACAAGGAGAGAAAAGTTTTAACGCGTATGCGGGTAGACGAATATAAAAAATAATATATAGAAATGAAAAATTGAAGCAAAAATGAGCGATAAACTTAATCTAAAAAAGTATATGAACAAACGAAAAACGTAGGGCGCCCTCCGGCCAGGTGGAGTGATGCGTCGAGCTGAGGACAGGGTGCAATGACTCTCATTAGGGGAACCTATGTCCAACAGTGGACTGCTATAGGCTGATAAAATCATAAATCAATAAATAAATACATATATATATAAATAAATAATTATTTTGTATACTTAATTATTTTATTATATGACTAGCGATCCGCCCCGGCTTCACATGGGTGCAAATTATAAGATAGATAAATTCTTTACTATACACTATAAAAAAACCTTCATAATATAAATAAACCTTCCTCTTGAATCACTCCATCTATTAAAAACAAGAGCAATTAATTGCGAGTTGACTCGCCCACTCCGGGAGACTTCAATGGCGTGCGATACTAATTAGTAAGGTTACTGGACAAATTGTCGAATTGTTGAGTTGGTCGTGGTATTTTTTTTGACAGCTTTGATCATAAAATGAAAATTATGCATCCAATAAAAAAAAACTGCTTTAAACCGGGCTAATTGACCCCTTTCATATGATATGCCACTCGACCTATTGGCACCGGTTTGAAATTTTATTTTCAAAGTCCGTTGCGTTGTTTTAAAGATCTAAGAATACATAGAGACAGACAGACGGCGGAAAGCGACTTCACTACATAGTATAAAACAAAGTTGCTTACGGCTGTCTGTCTGTTCCTATGTATGCATCTCTTTAAAACTACGCAACGGATTTTGTTGCGGTTTTTCAATAGATAGAGTGATTCAAGAGGAAAGTTTACGTGTATAATTTGCTCCCGTACGAAGCCGGGGCGGGTCGCTAGTTGTTATATACTATATAGTAATAGTGATACGTGATTATGTCAACCTAAACATTCAATTTGAATTAATGTGAAGATTAGCCACAAAATTTTAAGTAAACGGAAACGCTGTGTCAGTTGAGACTCTTTTCCAGATATGAAAGAGTACTAAACTCTAGATATAAATCCAAGATTGGTAGTGAGTACTCAAAATATTATTGTCCGCCTTGTTCCCTTCTCCCCGTTCCTGCCTCCTCTTTCAGGAACTAATGGTAAACCCTGACTTCGTTCTCCGTGTCAAATATATGATGAAGAAACATTAATATTTTTGGTACTTAAGAACCACTGGTACTGATTAACTTTTTACGAGGTAAAGTGTATTCAGAGGCAAGTCCAAACATTATATATAACATTATGTCCATAAAACATAAATAAATAATAAATACGTTAGCCCCAAACTAAGCACAGCTTGTGTTATGGAAACCACATGACTGATAAACTACATAAATACGTTTTTTTAAACATACATGATCAGAATATATGTCCCGCGCTGAGAATCAACCCGCAACCTTCAGCGTCTCAGGCGGGCGTTTGCCCACTTCGCCGGTTCAGAGGTTGTCAAATAAGAAAATAATATTCAAAGTTATGTATGTATGTCAGTCTGTAAATATTCGCGGTAAAAATACTATCATGAAAATACAAAATGGCGGACTGAATTGACGCCCTTGTAAGTAGGCAGTTATTAAGATATTTACTACAGAAGGGAAACTCTATTGTGAACATAATATTCTTCGGAGAACTCGTAAAATATTATATGTCGACAATAAACTTATTTTCAATAACATTTCGATTGTTACGCTTATGTTAAGTGGAATTTTACCAACTTATAATTTTATATAGGTTCTGAGACGGTTTTGGACAGACATGGAGTTTTAAAGGGATATATAGATAGTTAGAAAGGGTTATTTGCTACATCAATTACACACATACAATTTAAAGACATTATAAGATGAATTTGACATTAGACCTACATAAAATGGATGGATAGATAGATGGAAAGGCTTATTTTCAACTTTAATCTCACACACACACTCACAGGACTAACAATTTTAAGTTATTTTTCTAAGTTTTTTTCTTCCACTCACTTCTATCAGCCGTCAAATCTGTGTCCACTCCATTCATTCTCATAGCCTCTTTCACACACTCCATCCATCTCTTTTTCGGTTTATTCGTATATACATACAGTATAACTTACATTATAACTAGGAGAAAAAATACAATTGGAATTGGATAAACAGAACATTGTGAATTGTGAGTAGGTGTTCCATCATTGCATGACAAAAAACTCCGCGCATAATTTTGCTCAATGACTCAATGACACTGATTTTTGAGCTGCTACCTAAGCAGATCTTGTATAATGGGAACCACATGACTGATATATTTTTTTGTAAAATACATACATATTATGCATAGAAAACACACAAACATGACCTTTAGTGACAAAGCATGCAAACATAATACACAGAGTAAATTGTAAAAGTAAAGTTGAAGCACGTAGCTAACAGGTTAATTTTAAAAGTTCCCGAATAAAACTCCACGAAACTTTCCGTGTACCATTGAGACATAAAGGCTGAGATTCCGTAAAAAACTTTAACAAAACGCACTCAGTTGTTGTGAAACTTTAAAAGAGTGGGCTCAAAGAGGCTTCCTTGCGAGACACCGCTTGTAGGGTGTACTTGAATTAGTTTATTTTCTGAGAGAGCTTGTAAAAGGATAGACTAACATGAATGACGATTTAAAGTGCTTCTGGGGTCTTCCTTGGCTGAAGCTTGTGAAATGTATATGAAATGTTTCCCCCTTCATATCAAAACTATTGAACGGACGGGAGTTGAAATTATTCACATATATAGTTCTAGACGTGAGCGCTGCAAGCAAGTATTTAATAAAATAAGACTGACTCTGATTTCGATAATAATTAGAATGATTTGAAAGTATTTTTTACGTTTTAAAATTTTCAGAAGGTTAATTACAAATAAGTTATTAAAAAAAAATGTCTCAAAATAGTTTTAGTGTCTGTCATAAATATTTATTATAATAATATCAAATATTTAAAAATAACATTGATTATTTAAATCAATTATTCAATACAAATAGCGCCATTTTTAGATATGTTCTTAAATTGTACTTAGCTTTTATAATAATTTAAAATTGATCTTCCTTTCTGATTTTATAACGTCAAAGATTTTTCTGTTCACTGTTTACAATAAAGAAAATAAAATACTAATCCCGAATCACCTTGCACATTTCTAGTTATAAAGCGGCAGCACCGTAAGTCAGTTTAAATTGTTGTGGATCCATTGCTTTGTTGAAACAAAGACTTCGTTTAGCTTCCTTAGCTTGTCTTGTAGTATTAGTTTTAGCTTGAGAAGCTTCCCTTGTAGGTATGGCTTTAGATTCTTTAGCTCGTAGTTAAGTAATGATGCACCATGTCGATTCTTTTCATATTTTCTCTTCAGTTTTTAAAAATAAGGACTTCCTGCTTTATATTTAATGCGAAAAATTGTTAAATGCTCGCGTAAATGTGGACCTACCCCCTAACTTATAAACACTACTTTATTTTGACCATTGCTTAAAGTTAGCGTTGTCACTGTTTGTCAATATCCAACTGTAAGAGATGGCCATAGTTTTAGCATCTTTTATCATTTGACAGATTTTTATAAGGCATCTAAACTAATTACAATATTTTTAGATCCTAATACATAATTTTAAGATTCGAAACTGACGGACTTTTAAACAAACTTTCATCCCCTATTTTGATTTTTAGACTAAAGGGGGGTAACCCTTTAGTCTAAAAATCCTCCCTTAGTGGTTGCCTACACTTATAAGGTTTGAAAATGATATATGAAAAACTTTAATTTTGAGGTTTAGGTTTGAACTGTGCGTTATATATCACCCAGTCAGTTAGTTTACCATTTTATATATTAAGATTTGTTTCTCCTTCACGCCAAAACTACTGAACGGATTGAGTGGAAATTTTTCACCATACATAGTTCTAGATTAGGGAAAACACACTGGCTACATTTCCTGGTAAAATATATAATGTATATTCTATGTTTCATCCAAACCCGTTCAGTAGTTTTTGCGTGAAAGAGTATCAAACATTCATCCATTCATCCATTCATCCATACATACTTACAAACTTTCGCAGTTATAATATTAGTAGGATTAAAAAACTAAAACGAATAACTAAAGCTAATGTTAGTTTTTACAAAGCTACTTTGCTAAGTAAGCATACACTAAATGGTAGGTGTATGTGGCTAGCACGGAGTGTACCACAGTTATAAAATAAACGGTATATTTTTTCACGTACAGACTTCACTAGACCATCGACATAATATATAAACTATTAGTTTATATATCTATAAATAATAATAATTAGTTTTATAACGACACTCTTATAATATTTGGCATGCCTGCATGCAGGCCGAATACATGTAATACAAAGCTATATGACCTGATTGGTGAAAATAATTACGTATAGCAAATAAACATTTTAATCTTTGAAATTTGACGGCTTTTCTGTATGCGTAGCGTAGAACGCGCCCTGGCTAGATTAAGTGATGATATGAGTAATGTAACATGTTGTAACATGTAGCTGGCAGACCGTGGATGAGAAGGGCCGAGGATCGGGCTCAGTGGTGTACCTTGGGGCTCTTGGGAGATACAAAGTCCAGCAGTGGACTGTTATGGGCTAATTATGATGAAGTCGAATTCTATTTCTGAAAATCAGGTCTAGAATAATAATGAGTTCGCGCATTATTGTCCAGTACCCAGTGAAAAAAAAATAGTAACTTTTTGCGGCAATTACCTGGACTGTTTAATTATTCAATTACTACTGCGTCAAGCTCACAGGGCGCAATGGCGCTCATTAGGGGAGGCCTATGTCCAGCAGTGGACTGATATAGGTTGATTATGATGATGATGATGACCTAACTGTTTTGGATGAAAGACATTGTAACCTGCTTAGACATTACCTTATATTTGAATTCAATTCAGAAATTGAATTGAATTGAGCTCGAAAACGAGTTGAACGTTTTAATACTTTTTTCTATAATAAAAATAAACCATATCTAAATCTTATTTCGACCAATTTACGGAAAGCCATTTCCGATGATTCACTACCATTCGTTCCTAACAATAGTATATAGACATCCCTTATTTACAATATTGTTAGGGGTAACAATGGACATACGGCCTGACGATAACAACAGTAACTTACATATTTGTTTGATCTTGTTGTTGCTCACTATTTTCCGCGCGCGGCTTCGCTCGCATGGTACCCTACGGAAAGCCTAAGAGCCTACTTCAAAAGTGCGGGATTCCTCACGATGTTTTCCTTCAACGTAATGAGCACGTATTACATACATACATTTTTCGAATTGAAAAATCCATTGGCCTAGGCAGAGATTTGAATCTCCTGGTTGGAAGTCGGGGTACATCTCCAACTACGTCATTTTTGTAAATTAAATACTTCAATCTATAATTAATTAATTTTCATTTACACAATAAGGTTATCTTACAATAAAGGTTAATTTATTTATTTAATTTAGTTAAATAAATTCAGAATAATGTATGACGATACAATGTTTACAGTCCGTAGATAGACGATTGAAAATATTGAGTGCCTACCTATAAACTTAAAATATTTCCTTTTCTTTTTGTTATCAGTATATCTGATAACCATATCTATATACTTCAAGAAATTAACAATCGAGTTGAGTTAGATCTATATTTAATTTACATAGGTACCTACCAACCTAAAAATATTACTTTTTAACGGGCTGACCCTTACGCTATGGAGATACTCTTTACTCAATTTTAGGGCACAGCAATAGTAAGCCATTGCTGTGCCCAAAATTAGGCTCATAGTGTTATACTAATCATCCATGTTTTTGTACCTAACATTATGACAGCAATAAATAAATGAATATGAATCTGTCCACAATCAGTAAATACCGAAAGAATAATATTCAGCAAACAAAACCTGAATGAGACAGTCTCCGTCACATAATAAAAAGGAGAAGGGACGACACATCAACAGAGCCTCATAATGATAACAGCACACTAAATTTTGTTAAGCGCTGTGCCGACAAAATGGCGGCGTTTTGCGTCTTGGCGAAACAAGGAGACGGTGTATGGCTAAAGTTACGTTATTATGACTACCAGCGTCTGTGTATTAGAAAAGTAAGACCATTATATAGATTTATAAAACAGTAATGCTGAGCGTGACTAACAATAAACCAACACCAGCCTATATCAGTCCACTGCTGGACATACCAAGGAGTTTGCATAGAAACTGTTTGTGTATGGGACATACATCTTTGTCAGTGATGTTGATTGACTGATTTGATTAGTTAGGAGTTATATGACCTTATTCCGCCTCATCGTTCTTCTATAGGAACTTCAGACGCACTGCTAACTACTCCGCATCAAGTTGATATTCCATTTACCAGAACTAAGCGCTTCCAAAAATCATTTATAATGCTCACTGCTAAAATATGGAATCACCTGCCAGCGTCTGTTTTTCCATTGACTTCTTTGATTGACGACCCAAAGAGAGTTAATTGGCATCTTCTGGGAAAGCTCGCCCCGTCGTCTATCTCATCCTTGCCCACGCAAGCCTCGAGTTCAAGAGCTGACCCATAATAAAAAAAAAACTTCTCCGAGCTCTCATTTCTACAGTAATCCACACATACAGTGTTTCTTTTAATTTAGAAACAATAATAATGTTTAATTTATCACAAACTATTATTTATTATGTGGCAAAACCTATTAGTTAATGAATCAAATTAAATTTGAATAAATACAGGGTTAGAATTTGTGAAAATCATTGAATAACCGAAAATGTATCTCATTAATGATTATTAACTAAAATACAGTTCCAGTTTGAATCTAATTTAACTAAATTCAACTGAACAGTAATTTAGTAGGAATATTATGACCTGGTTTGTTTTTATGACATAACTTCGTTCATCATCATCGGCCTATGCGTCTATTGCAGACGATCTAAGCAGTGTCCGTGGTTTCGGCGAAACATTTTTTTTGATGGCTATATAGCCCTATATCCTAATTGTAACGGTGTACTTTCTTTATTTATTTGTGTTTTAACATTTTTAACATTGAAAATGTTTATGTGTTTTCTGATCGAGTATAGTGGCCCGATTCATGACATTTTGACAAGTTTCGCAGATAACAGAGATACGCAGAGGGCTATAGTCAGTAACTTTTTAAACTTTAGAAAATTTGGCAAAATTTTAAAATTTTGTAAATTTTTCTATGATTTGGATCGATAATTTCCCAATAACTTTTTTTTTGTCTCGCCATTTAAGAAACTGAAATAATGGTATCCCGGGATTGAATTAAGCTACAGTTTGAGCTGCTTTACGAGGCGGGCGGACAAAAACTGTAGGAGGTAGAAGAAGGGCCTTTACGTGCGAGGCTAGTCTGCGCTCTCTTTACTTTATCGTCACTACGATTAAGTCAAATTTTATCGTGTGTTTTATTTCTATATTACATTTTTAATGCCTTTCAAAGTTGCGCGTAGTGTGAGATCTGTAGATTTTTTCGAATATCTCCATAAGTGATTCCTGTTCTTTACAATATATTATAGCGAAAAAAATACGCTTACTGAGTGAGGCCTGTCCAGCAGTGGACTGGTACAGGCTGAAGATGATGATGGATAGAAAGTGGAAATAAGTAAATATGTAGTGGGGAGCGCGGCCCGTACGAGTGTTCTAGGAGCTATAACCTAGACAGCAGATTTTTAAGTGTGCTTCTAGTAGGTTGAAAATTCACTAACAGCGGATATTCATAGCTCTATCTGCTTAGGAAAGATTATAAAGATTGGATTTGAAGATAATTCAATCTTTATAATAATTTATTTTATCTCTCTACAAAATAGTCAATGAAAAAAATGAGCTTCAACGATTTTGTGTACCGTAATTTATGTAAGTTGATGTATGAAAGTTTATTTTTATCTTTAGTACACCTATTTATTGTTTTATGATTTGTCTTGTGCAATAAATAATGTTCTATGTATCTACTAAGAAGCTTAGGTACCTAAATTAATATCTCAGTATTTTTAAATATACTAAAAATTTAATTAAATTAAATTTGAAACCGTTATCTCAACCAACCTAGTGTAGGAAGTCGTTCCATACCACTTGCTAACTTAAGGCATTAGCTTCTTCTAATGGAACCAAGAAGGAACCAGTAGCTAAAACCAAGTCCTGCACTTAAGATTAAGGGCAATCCTTCAAAACGGAAGGCTTCGAGATAAACATAATGTACCCAAGAGTTTTAAACCCTCAGGGAAGTGGCGAGAGAGGAATTGAACAATCAAAGTACATAGAGTGGTGTTTAGGAGACAATAGTTAGTGTAGAGGATGAACCGTAAGCAGTATACAAGGCCCATTACGTTCATAGAAACAAAATTGTGTAGAACACTGATAGAACGCGACAAAATATTACGTGAGATAGTCGTGGTTGTAGACTTATTTTTGCGAATTTTAATATGATATATTTTTTAACGAGAAGCTAACGTGGTAGACCGAAACGCAGATGGCAGGATGAATTGGATATTTTTTTAATAAATTGGGTGGAAATAAGGATCGTGATGTCTGAAGGGAATGGGATGGCTAGTATAATAATTATAACACTTCTCACCACTTTCGTGCATCGCAAAAATGCGACAACAGTGCGTCGTAGAAATTCCATCGTCGTTTTTGCGTCGTCTCATTGCAACGCAGTGTAATGGTCTCGACGCTTAAAAAACTCAAATCAAGTCCATATCTTATACTGCGTTCAGACGCCACGCACCCGCCTCGCGCCCGCCTCATGTAGTCCAGTCAAAAGTAGTATTAGCAGGTGCGAGGCGTGCTCCAGGCGTGCGTGATGGGGCATACGGTACATACGGTAGGGGGCGGGTGCGAGGCAGGCGTGTGTCGTCTGAGCATGCTCTTAAAAAATATCAGAAAACCAAACTGCGATTTTAAACGCTCCATATTATTTTACCACTCGGCTTTCGTGGTAGCTTTTACCGTTTTTATTCCTTCCTGTCAGCCACCGGGATTAGCTTGCCACTGATTTTAGCGTCCTTTGTACGAAATTGCGGTTAAAATTTGTATTTAAACGGAATTTAGTCAGGATGACATACCGCAATTTGCTGACATAATTTTTCTTACGAGCTGGCCAACTCTGGTTTCGAAGTTTTAAGGCCACCCAAAGGCCTCCATGACTTACACTATGAATACTGATTTGGGCTTATAAGTGCCATGAGAATCAGCGTAGATGAGAGATAGAGGCGTCTCAATGGTTGAGACAGACTGACCGAGTGGTGGCGAAAGGCGATTACAGGAAAATGGAATGTCTTCCAGCGAGACTAGTCACAGTGGAAAGACCGTGAACGGCACCTGGCTTACCCTAGCACAGGATCGAGACGAGTGGCATAATCAGAGGAAGGCCTCTAGCAGTGGGTCGAAAATGGCTGATGATAATAATGATGATGATGATAAAAAGATTTGTCTCGCTGTACTCTAAAAATCCACTACAATTTGCCACACTCAAAACAAATAAGACGAAAATTGGCACCAACACAATCTTTATTTCAGCGCCGACATTCTCGCAATAATTTTTCAACCCTTACTTTACGATTCTGACCTTCGACCCCCAAAAACCCACAAACCATTGGCGATAAAATAAAAGAAACAAGCTCGATCAAGTCCCACCCCATAAAGTAGGGGTTGAAAATTCAATTCCTCCATTACTCCCCTGGTAATAAGGGAATGTTGCCAATAATTCATTCCTTTTAAGCCTTTTTAATATTACGGGATAGAAAGATTTAGAGGTCAAATAATTTGTCATAGAAACTAAGGTTTTTCGTGTTCAAAATGTTTATCTACAATTAGATTACATTTAGAATTAGAACAATAAGATACATAGGAAACAGTACGGCTATTCCACAAGTTTAAAGTCGCTCTGTGAGCTATAGCGACAGCTCAAAGAATGAGCAAGCTGAATTGGCAGTGAGCTGGCCATATCTGCCGAAGAACCGATAACCGTTGGGGTAAACGAGTTCTTGAGTGGAGACAGCGGCTCGGCAGACGTATTGTAGCGTCCTACACTTACCCTCCGGCCAGGTGGAGTGACGATCTGCAAATGGCTGTTGGTACAGCTGAGAACAGGGCGCAATGGTGCTCACTAGGGGAGGCCTATGTCCAGCTTTGAACAGCTATAGGATATAGGCGGGTGCTGATGATGATGAGATACGTAAGAGTTTACGTTGGTAAATTTAACTAGTAACTGGTAAATTCAACCGCTGACCTTAAAAGCACTAAAACCAGTCGAAAGCTTTTGATGAAAATAATCTAAAAAAGGTTTTTTTTTACAGTTTATAGGCTTAGGCTTACGTTTGACCTTGAATGTATCTATTTACTCTTCGCTTGAAGACCCCTAAGTCGTAAGTACGCATTCCATTCCTTAGCTGTTGAAACTTGCAGCGAAACGCTTCGTGCGGGCAGGAGGAATGTCTACCGTGTATGGGTGACGAAATTCCGTGCGTCTGGTCGTACGATAATCTAAGTCTAGATTACGTCTAATACTTCTCTCTTCTCAGTCGTTACAATCTTGACAGAGAGGGCGTTATATCGAGACAGTAGCCTTCCTTAAAATCCTACGCCATTCTTCTCGCACTGCTGTTTTCTGACGCACTCGTTCCTCTAAGACTTCAGACCCAAAAACCATAAAAATTCCCCTTATTTCGTCTTTTTTGTACATAAATTGATAAAAACAATCTCACAATCTACGCTGCAATTCCACGCAACAGAATTGCACACAAATATGAAAATTCTTATAACACGCTGGCCAGAAAACAATAAACCTTAATTTATTGCACAATAACATAACAGATACAATAAGAATGTAGAAATGTGGGTAGTTTTAAATTTTTAGACTTCCGATGGGAGAAATTTATGGTAGCTTCGGTATTTTTTCGGGAAGCCATATTTTTCGGTTATTTTTGCCCCAATATTGCAATATTTGTCTAGAAGCAGAATGCTATTGGAAAACCGAATCTATTTCAAGCGTCTTTACAGTTGTCATTTCTTTCCTGTGGGAAGGCCGACTAGGTTGAGAGGATGATATGGGTGCTGGGCTAGCTGATCATGACCCTAGTCATTCAGTAAAGAATTATCTAGTCTAATTGATTGAAAAATCATTTTAAAATCATACTGACTGGCCTAATAGCTCAGTTGGTAGTAGCTCTGTCTTCTGAGCTGCAGGCCTCGTGTTCGATTCCCGACTATGACAATATTTTTCTAAGTCAACATGGATCTTTATTCTTTGTATGGGTTTCTTATGAGTACCTATCTATGTATGTTTATCAGTCCAGTACAAAATACAGGATCCTGTAAAGGCAGAGGTGGTTGTGGCGTGGCTAGTTCGGTGTTCTTAAAACATTACCTTGGTTAAGCAACACTCCGCCCGGTCACTACTTGGATAAGTAGCCTTTGCTGCTGGTAGAAGCTGGTTGCGTCGAGCTCAGAACAGGGCACAATGGCGCTCATTAGGGGAGGCCTATGCCCAGCATTGGACTGCTATAGGCTGATGATGATGATGATGATGGGGATTATAGTAAACGCAGAAGGAAGGAGGGCTTTGTGGAGTATGGGATCATATGAATTCATCCCGGTAATTATTTTACTATGGGTAATTATTTTTATCTTAATTGCGACCAAGCATTTCAACCATATCTAACATATCACCCAAGACGACAGATCGCCACTTCAAATACATTAGTCTCAAAATCATCTGAGCAACCCATTCAAAGACAGTTATGCTTGTAACGGGTGTATGGGAACATAAGACAATATACTATTCATAGTGTGTGAATGGATATAGATCATTTCATGGTTTTAGATGTTTGTAAGTGTGTAGATTAACAGGGTCGTTGACTTGCCAGTTCTTTAGTACTAGAGAACTAAAATAATTTTTTGGCTGTATGAAATCTTAACTAATTGGTATTTGTCCACTGCTGGACATAGGCCTCTCCCAGTAAGCGCCACTGAGCCCGATTTTCGGCTCTACTCATCCATCTTCTGCCAGCCACCTTCCGCAAGTCATCACTTCACCTGGGCGGGGGGCGCCCTACGTTTGCCAAGACGCGGTCTCCACTCTAGAACCTGTCTACCTCAACTGTTATCGGCTCTTCGGCATATATGGCCAGCCCACTGCCACTTGTGCTTGCTAATTCTGTGGGCTATGTCGATTGCTTTGGTCCTCTGTCGGATAATCTCGTTTTTATCCTTCAGAGTGATTCCGAGCATAGCCCTCTCCATAGCCCTCTGAGCGACCTCGTGAGTGTCCACGTTTCGGCACCGTATGTCATGACAGGCAGGACGCACTGGTTGAAAACTTTTGTTTTCAAGCATTGTGGTATAGGCTTATAAAATCTTACCTGTCTTTTAATCTCGTTGCTACTAATGTATATTTTTTTATGATACCTGAAGATGGAACTAATATATGGGCTACCTTATGTTACAACAACAACAACAACACCAACAGTCTATTCAATCCACTGCTTGACTTAGGCCTTTCCTATAGGAAGGGGGATAAGCCGTTAATCCCCACGCTGGGCATGCAGGTTGGAGATCGAGGGGACAGCTTCTTGCCCCCATTAACTTGAAGCATGAAGGTATGGGAAGGTCGTGGGTTCAAATCCCGCCTGAGTCAAAATTTTTAGGATATATAAAAATCATATGAAGGTATTAATCCTCATGTGCCTGTAATTTCACCGGCACCCACACTTTTTATTTAAAAAAGATTCACAGTCTGACAGCGTTAAATTATACGCTAGTTAGCATCGAGATATAAAATCTAGTCTAGAGTGATAGTTCTATATAATTATCTCGATGCTAGTTAAGTACATATTTTGTACACAAACCAATTTAAATCAACATTTTTTAAACAGCTAATAATATGCGTTAAGACGATGAGTTAGTTGAGTAAGTAATCACATAAAAAAAAAAGTTATTAAGTTTTTAAAAAAGGAAAAAGTGAGGGTTAAATAGTAATGACAAAATGAAGTTGAAAAGAAAAAGAAACAAAAAGCAAATAACCTCTGAATACAAATCCTATTCCAATCTTAGAAGCAAATACCCCAGAGTTTCTTTGGATATAGGTACTTGGCTGAAACAGTACTATTTCTGCTATTTTTACTATTTCTTGTACAATGTATGCATTAGTACGTCTAGAGATTTCCCCTGAGTCACCCTGACACGTTGCAGTGCTCTTTTTGCGTCGGAGCTTTAAGAATACTAGATGAGTAGGTAGTTTATGTCCTGACTTTCTAACCGTTAAGCCATGTCGGAGGCCTTCTGATAGCCTAAAAAGTCCGACACCAGAGTTAGCCAATAACCTACCTTAACTTATACCGCATACTAAGTAAAAGTAAATGCGAAAAAAATCCAGCCAGGTGCGAGCCGCACTCGCGCACGAAAGGTTCCGTACTGTTGTATGGGAGCCCCACTTAAATATTTATTTTATTCTGTTTTTAGTATTTGGTGTTATATCGGCAACAGAAATACATTAACTGTCTAAACTTAAACTGTCTAGCTATCACGGTTCATGAGATACAGCCTGGTGACAGACAGGGTTCCGTTTTTAAATGATATAGAACGAAGTTCCGTTCACACTGCCGACTATCTATCGTCACGACACAACTCACGTCATTTTCATACATTTGCTCCGACATTCATATTGTCCGTCTTGTTTACACTACCAACGATATATCGTCATGGCACACGTAATTTTCGTACTGCTTAGACAGACGTTAATATCGTCCATAAGTGAACATTTGTCCTTATGTGAACACGCTCTAAAGTCCATGCAGATTAGGATAACACAGCGGAAGTAAATGATCGGGTGACTTAGTAGAATTATGTGGGCAACTGGCGCGACCAGGCTGACCAAGAATGAATGAATGAATATATTAATGAATGAACACATTATTAAGAGCCGTGGTGGCTTATTGGGATGTACCCAGACTTAAGATCTGGAGGTCGTGGGTTCGAATCCCAGCCGTGCACCAATGGATTTTTCGTTTCGAAAAATGTATGTATACTTTATCACAAGCTCGAAACGGTGAAGGAAAACATCGTGAGTAAACCGGCATGCCCTCGAACTAAAAAGTTCGAAAGGTATGTGCTAGGTTAGTGTTCCAATAAAAAGCAGAGATGGGCTTGCAACCTGTCACGTGGAAAGCTATCTGCTTGCAAAAATTAGGCATGTATCGAACGTAATGTTTGGACTTGCCTCTGACTACCCCCGTTAAGGTATCCTCAAAAGATTTGCGAGCAATATCTGAAGATAACCATAATGGGGAAAAAGTCGTGAAGATGTTTTGTTTTTTGAACAGATTATTGCGTGAAACATCTATCAAAACACTTACATTTACTACTGAAAACCAGCGCTGCCCGCATTAGTGTGGTGTAGCTAAAAAGCTGAGATAGAACCTTTTTTTGGCCTGCACACTGCACATCACGATATATATTAAGATTTTGTTCTTTTGTTTAACTCATTTTATTTTGTTTTCCATTCTCATTTATGAAGTTTATGTATTTTACGTGTGTGTGTATGTCAAAAATAAATGCATATCTTATCTTATTTTACTACTTCTAATACTATCGGTACAACAGACGAAAGTGTCGTCCATATGTGAACACGCTCTAAAGTCCATTCAGATTAGGGTACAGCGGAAGTAAATGATGGGGCGACTTAGCAGAATTATGTCACTTGAGGGGCACTTGGCGCGACCAGACTGACCACTGACCACAAGACGTCTTGAATAGGGATTTACTATTACCCTGACCACGTAAGATGGAGGATTACTTACCCTAGAACGTTTCTAGTTAGCGTAGGGTTACAGATTAGGTTAGTTCATGATGTGAGGAATTTATGTAAGTAGTTATCTGTTATATGGTTCCCATAATACAAGCTCTGCTTAGTTTGGGCTACATGATGCCTGTGTGATAGCGTCCATTATTTATTTATTTCATTGGATAAAGCTTGCAGATTTGATTATTTTGTATGGATTTGTTTGAGACACAATAGGTGGTGGGTTCGAGTCACAGGATAAGTGTTAGCATGATCTGCTTCAATTGTATGAATCCTAACTTGGCGTGATGAGTGAGCCGGCTGAGACACAAAATGTTATGGGTTCGATTCCCGCTGCAGGACCTAAGTGTTAGCATGATCTACATCAAATACTGTGTGTTGGTAACGTTATAGTTCCTAATACTATGTATGTTGGAGTCGGAGGGCTGTGTATTTTTTCGTTTAATTTATTTAAACTAAGTCATCATCATCATCATCATCATCAGGCAGCTATTTTGAATTATGTTAATGTAACAGAACACAGAGATTTATTTATTTATTAAAACAAGAATTCACAGGTACCAGTGTTACTTTATAGGCTATGTAAACATATTTTGTATATAAACAAAGAAGCCACATTTTGACTTTATGTAAAAGTCACATTGTATTTTGTTACTTATGTTAATGTAACAGAACCCAGAGCGTTTCGATGTCTGTTAATGTTATGTAAAAGTAACATTTCTTAGCTATGTTAATGTAACAGAACAAAGCGGCTCAATGTCCGTTAATGTTGTGTAAAAGTCACATTTGTTAGCTATGTTAGTGTTACAGAACACAGAGCAGTTCGATGTTTGTTAATGTTATGTAAAAGTAACATTTGTTAGCTACGTTAATGTAACAGAACACAGAGCGGCTCGATGTCCGTTACAAGTAAATGTTTTGTGTGTAATCCCCTTTCGAAGGTAATTTTTTTGGCATCACATAACGCACTCGTGGGTGAAAATGTATATTTGTCATCGCGCTCAACTGAGCATATTTTCCAAATCTCATGAAAAACGTGTTTTATAAAGGAACGAATTTTCGGGAACGCCACATAAGTAATAATACCATTTATCAACTCCATACGTCCGAATGCGCGGTAAAATTACACAGAAAATTCAAATATGTCACAAATTTTCAATAGAGGTTATCTTTTATGGCGGGAAATAAAGAAAATGGCGGGATTTGTATAATATTTCATCAGTTTATTGTCGTTGAAAGCGTTTTAGGCATTAGATTTTTGTCAAATTTTAATTATTTTATTCAAGTAAACGGATTTGTACTTAAAACTAACTTTTATTGTGGTTGAATTATTGTAAATAAAAAAATATTGTAAAAGTAAAAAGTAGAAGTGCATTTTGGCAACCTTAATGTTTAAAACCGTGTTTTCTAGTTAAAATAATGGAATAATTTGGGATAAGTAGGAATCAATTCAGGAGTGAAATTCTTACTATTATTAACCATAAAAAAGTTGTTTTATTTAAATACAAGTATACTGCGTCTTTGATCATTTTATAAATCATCATCATTATCAGCCATTTTTTCGCTAGGCCAGTTCCACTGCTCAGCCGTTGTCATAAACGCCTCAAAACACACCCAAAATAAAGCTTGTGTTATTGGATTGACTGATATACTACCTAATATAAATTTTAAAATAAATAGAATGTAAATACCTACAACAATTAAAAACCCAAACCCAAGACAAAATTATTTGTAGATATAAGTATTTAGTAGGTACTTTTAACCTTAGTCTTAAATCTTAAAATTTCTCGTCTTTTAATCTTAAAATTTCTCGTTAAACTTGAATAATTTTAGAATTTCGAAGTAATTTTATTCTGAGTTAGGTTCGACTAAACATATTAATATTATTTGTCACGACATTTCACTCGTCTAGAAACGAAAAACTCACAAGCCTTTTTAAAGGTTAGAATTTCTAAGTGTCAAACCGCCACTCAGAATTATTGAGTTGCTCTTAGCTTAAATATTTTGACTTACTCACTGGACCAAATACTTTTTTAATGTTTTACTTACATCTTAAAACCTTTTATAGAAGTAGGTATTCAGAAAAAACGCAAACCGCTTGGCTTATAGTGTTCATATTAGCCTGCTTTTACCATTGAACCAAATGAGAACCAAATCGAAAACCGCATTAAAATTCTGTCATTTGGTAACCATTGAAACCAAAATTAAGTCGGCCTCGCACTCCTAGCCTAGGCCTCCCTAATAAAACGGGGAATATGCCCTTAATCATGTTGGGCATGTTAGAGGATAGCAGGGCGCAGCTTCTCGCAGCCAACGCTGCTTCCTGTCGGCGGTCAGAGATTGGGTATCGGTTCTGGGTAGCGCTATGCCACAAATAGACGCTAGAAGCCCGTCTGTTGACGGGCCGGTGAGGTTGGCTTGGGTTACAGGTGGAGGTTAGAACCCCTCACACCCACCTCATGCATATCATCATCATCATCATCAGCATATAGCAGTCCAATGCTGGACATAGGCCTCTCCCAATGAGCGCCATAGAGCCCTGTCCTGAGCTCGACGCATCCAGCAGCCTTTCTTATGTGTATAAAGATACGAAATTCAAGCCTTATGTTTTTGTTTACGGCCCCAGGTAAACAGTAGAGTACTTACTTATCAAATTAATTTTATTTGTACAGTGTAAGAGGATTGGGCATAATACTCTACATTTGTCAGAAACGCAGGTTGGTAGCTAGTTGGAAACAGCTTGGTAAGTACGATTATCGACCCAGGCTTTTTTGAGAGTGAATAGAAATACGTAGCGCGAAGATAATATTATTGCGATGCACACGCTCGTAGAGGTGGCGCCTAAATGGTAACCATACTATTTATTACAAGGTTTTCAGCAATAAAGGCTTTAATAATAATAATAACTGCTTCGTAGATCAACGTGCCGAATTTGGAACTTACCCTACGATGCAACGCCCCGCATCTAACATGAGAAACCAAAATACAGCCGACCCCACAACCCGATGATGAACGTAAAAAAATTAGAGGCACATTTTTGCAAATTATGCAAATTTTGTGACAACAACATAGAGGAGGTAGTCGCAGGAAAGTTCAAACATGCATTCGGTGTTTGGATACCTACTTACAATTGAACCTTGAAATTGAACCAACTTCACCATAATTTTGGCTGTGGCAGGGCGTTGCCTGAAATTGTTATCGTCAGGGAAACCGCGGTAGGGAAGGGGTAAGTCCCGATCCCAGGATTAACCCCGGGATTTTGTTTTTGGATGTTCGTTAACTTGAATTTAAGGAAAATTATTAACGTCATCAAAATGATGTTGATCAAAGCCAATAGATATTTTTTTTATCAATTAAAAAGAAAACTATTTATTTACCCCGTAATGGAAACTGCAAGTTTATTTCTTTTTATATCATGACTACACTAGATGTTTCATTACACCTTTAAAATCTACAAGAAATACGAATTAAATATTCATTCAGCTCCATCTGCCAGATGATTAGAAAATGAAATCACGCGAATACAACACCGTGCTCCAGTTGCGTTCAGAATTTTATAACAATTCAATAGTCAAACTTATGTTTTTCCACTGACTAACGACCCTATAGATTTCAAAAAAAATGTTATTAGGAATCTCTTGGGAAAGTTTGCCCCATCGTTGACCTCCTTGCCCAAGCAAGCCTCGATGTCAAGAGCTTACCCAATAAAAAAAAACGTTCAATGAACAAACGAAATCCCGTGAAAATTCCCGTATTTTCCCATCCCTACACACATATGTTCCTTTACAAATTTGCTGGGCCTTATAGTAGAATATCTCAGGTAGGCGCATTGAGCGAGCAGATTTTGAACCATCATACAAATGTTCCAGATAAAGGTAGAATGTAGTGATTTTTAACATACCCCGTGAGAACATAAAAGTTCTACCTTAGTAAACTCAAACACAAAACTCAAAATCTCTTTACTTAGTAATAAGAAACAGGAATACTTTTGAACTGTTTTTTTTAAATTAACACTAGTTTGTAACGCGGTTATACAGGGGAGAATTGGCAAGAAACTCAACAAGTATACGCCAAGCAGGCTTATATTTTGAAACGTCTTTGTTACAATTTCTATTATTCTTAACAGTTTTTGAGGTAGTGAGTAGGTAGTAGAAACTTGTACTATATAACACATGGCCCCATAGTAAATGAAAAATACAATTTCATAATAAAAAAAAATATATAATATATAGTATCTGAATAAAATAGAAAAGAAACAAATATATTTTTACACAACGAACAAAATTGGTAGCCAAATAGGATTTTTATATTATAAGTAGCTTTTGCCCACGGTTTCGCCAACTACAAAAAAAAAACGAAACCTAACTTTTAAGAGTTAGGTTTCTGTTCATGGAAAAAACAAAGTTAGTAACAAGCAAAAATACGTAACAAGTAAGTGTATATAATTATTAATATCAACGGGAAATATCCCGTTAATTATTATCCCGTAATTATATCGGGAAACATCAGAATTCATGGTAAATATACCATGAATTCTGATGTTTCCCGATTTATCGACGCAGTTGCATGCGCCATGGTAAATATATCCCTTTGATATTAATAATTATATTCACAACCATGATAGTTTCAAAAGTTATATATATGTAAGTGTATGTTAACATCCCTACCTTTTCATTATTCAGAGGCGAAACCCAAACCACTGATTTGCAAAATTGACAGTGACATAATACCTATTGTTTGCGTAGGACTAGGCGTTCACGAATTTACCGAGTTCTGATTATACATCAATCACTTTTCCTTTTGTTTAGTGAATGTGAAAAATAGCGATAGACTAGAAATATATTTAAATTATCAATGGTTTATTTTAGCAATTTCTATAGATAATTTAATTTATTCTCTAGCCGACTTATGACCATGGGATGTAATATATAATTACATCTTGAGCTATACATTACACGTGATCATTTGACACTTCTGCACACGAGCGTCACCATTCAAACTGAGGGCGAGGCAGGGGGAGGCGGGGTACGGGGACGTGTCTCGTACAAAACGTATGACGAGCAATAAAATAATAGATCTCGAGATGTAATATGTATCCCAAAGTCAAAAGCCGGTTTTTTTCTTCATGGTGAAGGGGTCACCGCCAACTCTGCGTCCTGCCGGTGGCCGTAGTCAGGGGATGTAGCTGTGCCGGTGTTAGGCTGCGCTATGCCGCAATCAGTCACCAGAGCCCCGTTTGTTATACAGCAG
The DNA here is from genome assembly GCA_951804965.1 of Horisme vitalbata. Taxonomy (NCBI): domain Eukaryota; kingdom Metazoa; phylum Arthropoda; class Insecta; order Lepidoptera; family Geometridae; genus Horisme; species Horisme vitalbata. The sequence continues at coordinate 1,732,336 of OX638093.1, forward strand.
GGTGGACCCCGGGCAGGTGAGGTTAGCTTGGGATTAAAGTATGGAGGATGGAACCCCTTACACCCCCAAAAAAACAAACTAAACACAATTCTCGAAAAATGCTTCGATTTAAAAAAATAGATAGACAATAATTAATTTAATTTAACAAAATAGTTACACATTTTATATTGTTCGCACTAAATTAATTAACTTAGTTTTAATATAAAGTAAAGCCAATAAGCTTAAATTAATTAAATATTTGATTAGGTGTTCAACTACTCAACGTTAGATAAAATTAATTAAGTATTTTGTTAGTCAAATAGCTTTACATATTCATGAAAGCTTGGTAAAGCTCTAGGCATGTTGGGTTACTAGCTGTTATCAAGAAGAAAGCGAGTTCTGCCGGCTAATCGGCTAGCTCTGTTGCGAGCAAAAATGATTGACCCGATCCTGTTTTTACAAACTTTGACATTTCATCCGTCGAAATTCAATGAACGTCAATTGACAAACTGTCACAGTTTGTTAAAATAGCATCAGTGTCAATCATTTCTGATTGCACTAAAGGCAGTCGATTACCCCGCTGATAGTAAATAGTAATAGTTATAGTAAATGGCAAATATTTTATTTGCACCTTAATAATTACAAAAAACAGATCTTAATAGTAGATTGTTTTACAAGGGACTAAACCATCCCATTATATACGAGGTTGTTATACTCCTGAGTGTAGCGAGGGAGGATGACAAGACCGAGTTATAATGGGTGGTTTTGGCCCGAGTAAAACACTCTAATTTTCACTTCGATTGCGAGAAAATAAAACAATTCAAAATTAGACAAGTTTTCGGAAATTTTATTAAAAATTAATCAACCTTCATAAAACATCACCAAGACGGATCTATTTAAAAAAAAAAAAGATTGACAGAGCACCAAGAAGTCGAGTTTTTATGTAAGAGAACGAATGCTTTGTACGGGCTGATGATTTTAGACAAAAATAAAAAATAAAACATACTTTTTAGCCCGAGGTATTAAACTCGAGTTTTAAGCCCGCTAAGCTACACTATTATGATACACTTTTTGAGCAAGAGAAGTGAAAAGTAAATTATAGAGGCATAAGGTAGTTTTATAGTTCCTAAATTAATGACACAATTGCTTGAAGTGATAGAGCGATAGAGGTTGCTGGTAGAAAGATAGAAAAAGAGATAAAAAATATATATATTTATTCCAAAAAACTCTGATCGCTCATGAGGTGGCATACTTCGGTGTTCTTAGCAGATCATCTTGGTTAGGCCTCCTAGGGCTTGGGTTGGAGACCCCGTTTGGGCAAACGTAGTGTAGGACGTCCACTGGCTCGATGGAGTGACAATTTGCGTAATGTAGCTGGCAAGACAGTGGATGAGAAGAGCCGAGGATCGGGCTCAGTGGCGAACCTTGGGAGAGACCTACGTCCAGCAGTGGACTGCGATAGGTTGTTGATGATGATGATGATGAAGCCCTCCTAGTTCAGCCGGCCGCCAGAGCCCCGTTTGTTATAACAAAACACGATGAGCAGGTAATTTTGGCTTGAATTCCGAAGATGGATGTTGGATCCCCATACCCCCAGCCCCCTCATAACCTGAACTGCTATGTGATTTGGTACGTTCTTGAAGATGGATTGGTGATCGCAGGTGATTAGTAAAAATGGATATTGACATGTCTTGGTGAAATGCCTTTTGATATATATGGGTATTGGAAAGGCCTTAATACTTTGCCGCTATTCTGGTCACCCAACTAAATTGTAGGGTCAACGTCCAGATTGGGAAATGATTGGGTTACCAACCGCCTATCAGGATCGATCGGCCCTTTTCATATCGAATAATGATGTGTAAAACATCGATAAGATTTAAATAAATTAATTGACTAAACTATCGATTCATTTCAGAAGTAGTATGAATACCATAAAATATGTTTGTATTGAGTGTATGGCCACTCACTTGAGTGCATGAAAATAATATGAGTGTAAAGATCATAGACAATCCTAACATTTTTTTTTTCTGCAGCTTTAAGAAAACTATACGATTTGTTTTGTGTAATAGCGCCCTGCACACGTAAAGTTTAGACCGCGGGAAATAGCACGTGAAATTCCAACCCGCACTCCGAAACGTACGTGTAGATGCGCGGGGCTGACAGTCCGAAGACAAATCTCACAGTTTTAACCGCGCATCATGTCAGTGATCAGTCCCAGATGCGCGGTCCGATCTGTACGCGCCATTAGCACGATAGTGTGAGCCGCAGTTCGAACCGTACAGATAGGATTGCGGTTTGGAACGTAGTTCCGATGCGTGGTCTGATCTTTACGTGTGTAGGGCGCTACCAAGTTTAGGTCTAGAATAGCTCATTTTAGTTTTTCTTAAAGCTGCGATAAAAGTTTTGTTTTTATTTTCATAAAATAAACACCCGTCTAAGTCACCTCTTGCGTCTCAGTTGAATATTCTCATTACGCCAACGAGTTCCGCAAATTAAAGCCAAGGAAAAATATATTTTCTTTAATAAAGATAATGTTCTTAGTAAGATACGTTTAATCAACCAAAACAAAGCTTGCGGTAGATAAATACAGAAACAAACACGATTAGACTTGCCCATTTACTTGTAATTGAGGTAAGACCAGCGTTGTTCGTCACGCGAGATACCCCCAGGTCCCAGGATACACGGAGTAAAAACTTATAGAAAGGAAGGAGGTATGAACTTAGGAGAGAAGCAGGGATATCTCTTTAACCTTTACTCTAACCCTTATGTTAGATACTTGAAGCGCCCGTGGCGTGGCTTTGTTTGGTGTTCTAATCAGGTCCCTAGTGCGAGTTTTTTACTAGCTCGTTTTTTACTAGACATTTTCACATAGCATCCTGTTATGTGAATATTTGCAGATCATGTAAACATTTTTAAACCTGCTTAGGTATTGAACCCGCAACCTTCTGCGTCGCCACAGATGTCATCAAACTTTTAAGTTGTCATCAACATTTTTTGAATTACTAAAGTAATCTCTTGTTTAAAATTGTCTACCTCTAGCTCCTCTTACTCCAACGAAGCCTCAAGGGAGAGCGAATTAGCTTGGTATCTGCCACGAATTTAATTAGAATCAGAAATTACGAGTCCGAATCGATAATGCGTGTCGTCGGCACAGACTCATCAGGGAGTGTTTTGGGGAATTAAATTTACATTTGGCCCCTGTTTTAATTATTTAATTCACCAAATTAAGGCTTTTTGTTTTCGGTCTGTTTTTTAGTAATTTTTATTCTAGGGAAATGGTCTGCCGTTTTATCTCATTGTACTAAAATACAAGCAAAAAATATTTATTTTGTGCTACATTACAACACATTTATTATAATATACTTAAGCATATTATAAGATAATTCCAATAAAATAAAGTTTTTGCTTAGGGAAAACTTAAAGCAAGAATTTTTTTATGGTCTAAAATAAGGAGTAATCGAAATATTTTATTAATTTCTTTGAGGAGTATCGATAGTTACCTAATACCATCTCTATTTATTGAAACTACTGTATTCATATTTATCGGAATAATAAATCAGTTGATAACCTTAGTTAATATTAACAAGAGTTAGAGCTGAGCTAGGCCCAATTTTTTTTAATATTTATAATAAGCTCAGATAAAAAAGTATTAAGTATAAGTATTATTTCATTTCATCGACAATATCAACGGATCAGTCAACGTTAAAATATTTAACTGGCATTGCAAGTTTTGTCTCGTATTATCATAAAAGAACATGATGATTCATATCTTTAAAGGATGTGTGTCCGGTTTAAGCTAGATAATATCCAAAAACCAAAGCGAAATCGATAAGTTTTTATCGAGAATTTGACCTTTATTACCGCATCCCTAATCTTGTTCTGCGATTTCTCGTCAAGTGACTTCCTTCCAAGTAACAGTAGGTATGTCTATATGTCGTTAGAAATAATAGCGTTCGTCACAATATTTATTTTATCGATAGAACGATAATATTCTACGAAGAAAGAATAAAGAAGGTTCATGAAATATTTTATCGGTCAGTATCTCTGAATAATGACAAACTCTGACTCTCTTTGGCGCAAAGGGCGAATAGTTGGCTTAATCAAATTGCGGGTTCGATTCCTGCTGTAGTATTGCGGGTTCGAGTGCTGCTGACAAAATGTTTGCATGAGCTGAGCTTTCAGATTTTTTGCTTCCTCTTGAATCACTCTATCTATTAAATAAAACCGCATCAAAATCCGTTGCGTAGTTTTAAAGATCTAAGCATACATAGGGACAGACAGACGGGAAGCGACCTTGTTTTATACTCATTACAGAGTATAAAATACTCATTACAGAGTATAAAATACTCATTATAGAGTATAAAACAAGGTCGCTTCCCGTCTGTCTGTCCCTATGTATGCTTAGATCTTTAAAACTACGCAACGGATTTTGATGCGGTTTTATTTAATAGATAGAGTGATTCAAGAGGAAGGTTTATATATATATAACTTGCACCCGAGAGAAGCCGGGGCGGGTCGCTAGTAGTAATGAATAAATAAACAAATAATGCTATTCCCTATCACATATGATGCTTTGTGATAGGTAATGGTTACCACTCAACATCAGGTGAACCATGTGTTTGTTCCATCTTCAAGTAACATAAAAAATAAATTTAAAAAAAAATTTAGAATCAGTTCCAGACTAGTATGCTTGTATTGTGGGTAGTTACTCATAGTTCGTGACACCCATGATAAAGAATCAAATATCAGCTAGGAGGTGTCGTTCCGGCCTCCACCACTACCACCACCAGCCTATATCAATCCACTGCTGAACATAGGCCTGCCCTAATATGAAGGGAGATATGCCCATAATACCTACGCTGGGCATCACAGGCCCAGCTTCTAACACAGCCGGCTTTGCTTCCCTTCGGTGGTCAGGAATTATAATGCTCCTGCTATTTTATGCTTAAAATACTGACTATTTTTCTTTTTTTCCTGCAAAATAGTCCCATATTTCACTCGGAATAAAAAATAGAGCGAAATTCTTCGCTATTCTAAAGGGAATCGCACACTTCGTGGAATTCAGGTGGCCACAAGAACTTGTATCTCGATTTTTGAGGGTGCTGTATTTGGGTCGGGCGTGACGTATAGTGGAGTCGAAAAGTGTTATTTTTCATCTCGTCTCCTCTCCATAAATTATGGCAATTTCACTAAGATACCACCTTGCCTTAAAGATGGTGTGTTTGGTTGGTAGAAAATGCTGCAAGCAATAAGATTGATACAATATTACGACGCCGTCCGTAGAGAGACTGCTTGATGACCGATGATGATATAATATTATTAACAACAAACAACAACAACAACGCCAGCCTATTACAATTCACTGCTGCACATAGGCCTCCCCTAATAAAAGGGGGATATGCCCTTAATATTATAAAAACCATGATAAAATAATCTCTTTAGAAATCTTAGAGTTAACATGTAGCTATCTCATGTCATGACAATTTATTTAAACTATGCTTATCAGTTTACTCTCAAATCTTTTAAAAAGATTGCATTAAGAACTTCAAAATCATTTTCACCAATTGTTTTTTCAACTCTACGTAGAGTACATACTCAAAAACATTAAACCGAAAACTATTTAAAATTCTCTCGATTTACCGATCCATTTCCGGTTATAAATTCAGATACCCATAAAGTTTACCGGCAAATCGTTTACCAAAATGAATGTTAATAGTAAACAAAACACTATAAACAACAGCCAATGGTCCGAAAAAAATAACCTGTGGCAGAAAAACAGAATAAAAACAAAAAACAAAGCGAATAACATCACATTACTTCAAACGGTCGACGAGCCGTGTCTAAATGCACTCGCGATGGACCGAATTCGTTTTTGAGGAAAATAAAATCGAGCTTTCAGCGAGAGGGTAAAGGGTTTTGTGATACAAATAATTAATAGACTTTATAAGTAGTTTTCTTGAACTTTTATTTAAACTGTAATCATTTAAATTAGTTTAATATTATCTTTAATATTGTTGAACAGGTCTTCCGCGCGTATGTTTTTATTTTCCTTACGTACCGATTGTGTAGAAACGATCGTGGTCACGGGATGAATACAGAACCTACTTATTCATATGTTTAGTACCTGTGAAAGTTTAAAAAATACTAGTTTATTACTATTTCTATGATTGATATTTTGTTTTGTTTTTTTCTCTGCAATGCACTGAATAAGTTTAAGATAAAAAACTTTTGGTTAAATTTAATTTTGGCTGTAAAATTGAGTTGAAACATCGAAATATTTTCTTTTTTTTATTTGATGCTTGTATTTGTGTTAGCTGGCATTCGATTTTCAAGACAAGAAAATAGTTGGAGATATTTTCCTTGATGGAAGCAAAATAACCAACTTATCTAACAAAGAAACACATGTAGGTAACAAATCCTAACACACACCACAACACCAGCCAGCCCATTTAGTCCACTACTGGACATATACCTCCTCTATAACAAGGAATGTGCCTTTATTACCTATGTTGGGCATGTGGATTGGGGACCAAAGGTACCAAATCAGTAGTACCTACCACTATTCGCCAAAAAGTGTAAGAAAATGGAAACACCTTCTCTCGACAACAGTACTCGAATTTCGCTACCAACCCAGCCGTTACTTTTAATCTGGAATATTGCAATGGCGACAATTTGAAATCTACCCTCTATCCATCTCTTTCCCTCTCGTTATATCCCGTATCCTTCTATCTCACTCGCCGTAGTTTTTTGCGGTAAAGGTGGTCGACTTTAGTGTTAATTAATTGATGGACATTTTGTAAGGGTAAAATTTCTGGACCGGAATTCGGTTTTCGAAAATACTGCGAATACTTTTGCCTGTTGTGGTTTTTAAACAAATAGCTCTATGACTTTTTGCCCCGTGGTCTACCTTAGGTACCATGTTCAGGTAGATCTGCACGGACAAAAAAATACATACAGTCCATGTGCGTGGAAGTTAGTATCCCCAGAGTATAGTATAATAATAAGTAAAGTATTACCGGAGGATGTGGAATAATCCAACTACGGACTTCTAGTTTATATATTTCTATAATAGGAACCGTATGGTACACTTCAAACTTCAATTTTTAATTTCCACCAATTCGAAACGCGTCCAAGCAGAGAAGAATTGGCAAGAAACTCTGATTGAATATTTTTTTTACAGTTATTCTATTACAGTTTGTTTGTTTTTGGGGGGTGTTGGAAACAGTTTCATCCCAAGCTTTTTTGTCATCTACATAATCAGAAATTGAAACTATTACAGAGATTATAACTATATTTTTGAAACTATTTACCGACAAATACTGTTGAGCTCATCAAAATTCGTCAAAATTTGTTCTAAACAGAAATAAACCTGCACTTTGACGTATCAAGATCAACTCGCCCGCTGAGCCAACAAAAGTCCCCACTCTTTATAACATTATTCTAATAAGCATAGTTCACACCTTTCCGCTTTGTAGCTTCGTGTGTTATGGTCCTTAGTCACGTAACTAAGCGGAAAATAGCCGATTATGATCGCACGTTGTAATTGACGTCAAACGTAATACTAAGCTTATGAAGTGATTATTTTATGTATCTAACTTGATTGCTTCAACTAAAAACTAATTTGTGAAATGGTGAAGCGTGGGTTAGATTCTTGGTGCAGGATAATTTCTGAATTGTTCTTAATAATTTGAAAGTGGAGTAGGGCTGGTCGTATTTCTAGGCTTGATAGAGGTCGATAGATGACACGAGACCTAATGAAATCAGAACAGAAGACATCAGCGCTGCTTAGCCTCCGTTGCAAAGCAGCTTCAAGCATTTTAGCCCAGGCCTTTGCAGGGCAGACGACACCCGCACCTACCATTTTAGTTCTGCGCTTAGTTTGCAGTAGTTACTAGATTAAAGTTTTAGTTATTTAAACCTACTCAGTTTTTGTGTTTGTCTTATAATTATTATTTCTACTGTCACATTTGTATTCTGTCTAAATAATTATATTGCCTAAATTTTACGAGTTTTGTTACTAAATAGCTTCCATATTATTATTTGTTTTCTGTGCTGTAATTGTATGTGCTTAATTAAGAGTTATCTTATCTTAAGACCGGGTCGTCCACCTAAACGAAGGATGGACGACATAAAAGAATACGTGGGCTACCATTGGATGGCAAAGGAATGGTAGAAAATGGGAGAGGCCTAAGTTCATAGATGGTTGTCCAACGACCGGGATGTAGAATGATGACAACTACATAGTCTAGACTATGTTAGTTGTTACTAATAAGTAAAATGTTGAGCCGTTGGTCTATTTATAACGCAGGACAACTTGTATTTAAGTACTGGCTTTGATCATGTACATCATCATTATCATCATCAATCTATAGTAGTCTACTGCTGGACATTGGCCTCCCATAATGTTTAGTTGATGTTTTATAATACAGCATGGGGTCCTTCAAAAGGCCGTTATTTCAGTACCTGAAGGCCTGCAGCGCATTATCGCCTCTGGTGACGCCGTTCTCTTAGCCTGAGTGACTGATAACACACATTTTAGTAGTAGTAGAGTTATTTATCTTTTTGCCGTGAAGCAGTACCTAATACGGTTATTGTTTGAAGAGTTTGCCTTACAGGCACATGAGTCTTAACACTTTCATGCCTCAATTTCAAGGCACGTTCCTCCACATGCGTGATCTACGAATCAAATCATTGTTAAGTAATGATTACCACTTAATATCAGGTGGGCCATGTGCTAGAACCATCTTTAGGTATCATAAAAAACATTCAAAATACTAGGAATTCAGCATATACCATTCTCTAAGTAAAACGGTGAATTTTCTTGGAAAAGCTTTCGGCAAATATTTGAGACAAAAGCGTGTTTGCACAAACTGTTTATAATCTTGATTTTGTTGTTGTAACGCGAAAGCTAAGACGATAGAATAATATAAGAATATCGAACGTCCAATCAATCTATATAAATAAACATATGAATTGTCGCATGTATGAAAGAGTATCGCTTGAGAACGACTCAACCGATTTGGGAGTTTTTGTTTTGTTGCGTTGACTAGGCTGAAAAGATCTGAAAAGAAATGAAAAGAGCTGAAGCCTACTCCATGTAATCATGACAAAGGCATGCGGGTTGGAGATCCCAGGGCACAGCTTTTCGCACCACGGACACTTCTGCCTTTCGGCGGTCAGGAGAGAAAGCTGTGCGGTTGCTAGGTTACGCCATGTCGCAATCAGCTGGCCAACAGAGCTCCGTTTGGCAGTAAGCAGGGTGTACTACGGGCAGGTGAGGTTGTTTTGAGTTCCAAAGATGGAGGATGGAACCCCTTATACCCCAAGTAACCTAAGTAGTAACAAAAGAACAAACATTCTTGTAGCTTATTTTACTGATTCCTTCACAAAAATAGATTATAAAAATTCAGTCTTAATTTCCACTATGTGACGCCATTTTTCGTCACGTACATGACGTCCCGTTATCTCGGGATACGTGTCACGCGGCCATTCGTCGCTTTTGCCACGTTTTTTCGTAATGGCAAAAACGTCAAGGGTTATTTTTCTTTCGCAAAGTGAATGTTGAATCTAGATTAATATTTCTGTAATACGTGGCGTGTTACGTTTAGGAAATAAAATCACCGTGTATTTTTTGAGGGAGAAAATATTTTTTGTTCCATTTCTTGGTTAAGAACTAACATAGTTTGTGTATGTTAGTTTTGTCTGAGCTCGTGGGATAACCCTATCTTTTATTTTTGTTCTGTTCTTTTTATTATCATCATGATCATCATCATCATCAGTATGTAGCAATCCACTGCTTGATATAGGTAGGCCTTTTCCTCAATGAGCGCCATAGCGCCCAGTCTTCAACTCGACGCATCCAGGTTCTACCTTAGTAAACTTAAATGTTTAAAACTTATTAAATTTTGAATCATCTTCATCGAAAACCTATAGGAGTGCACTGCTTTCTTAAATCTTGACGAATTTAAAATTATAATATTTTTTGATAATAAAAACTATTGTTTCATAGATGTTCAATAATGTCATTTTGAATAATCTAATTTTTGTTTCATTTTGTATCGTATCAACTAAAGTTTATTACATTTAAAATTTATTTTATAACTCTACAATCATCCATCCGCGGCTCTGCTCGCGTACAATTTCCATTCCATACTACCTCATTATTTTAAAAGAAATTACAAAAATGCCACCTCAAATAAAAGCTACCATCATCTAAATAATCATACACGTCACCCCTAGTTTACTCAAAATAGGGAATCCCTCACAGTTTTACAAGAAGGGTTTTCAAATATATTTTTCCTCGTATAAAACGCCATTTCCCTAAACATTCCTCTGCAGGTAAAAAGGTTGCAATAACGAGAAACTAAAATGTGAACATAATCCGAAACGACACGAAAACTTTACGTATTTGAACCCCAAATAAAAACAATAAAAAACTTAACCTACCGCTTAAACTTACAATTATAACCAACCCCGTGGGCCTTTTTGACCCTTGCGGCCGGGGACGGATTAGGAAGCTAAAAGTAGGGGCTCATTTTGTCACATTGTTTACCGTACCTATTGTTTGGCTCATACGAAAAAGAAAGAGACTACAGTTTGTGACTTAAATCTAAAACATATAAGATAAAAAAACATTTATTTGAGTTACAAAATATACAAAAATATAAAATATAAGTGGTTAGATCTAATAAGATAAAAAAGTAGTGACATAAAAGGTCGCCACTCAGCGTATGCTGTAGAAGCATGGAAATAACTGCAGCGCTGGTTTTTAGTGGCACCACTGTGCAGAGCGCAGCAGTATCTGTGATACGCATTATACAACTACTAATATAATTAAAAATAATTAATTATGACAGTGAAACATAAAATATAAAGTTAAGAACAACCAGTGCAAGGAACCTTGTTATGTAAAAATAAGTTAAATGTGTACAGCATAAATTATACCTATACAAAGACCATTTTATTTAACCATTTTAATAAAAACAGAAAAAAGGGCATCATAATAAGTATAATTTCTCATGTCCAATACACAGTTATAAGAAAATCCTAATACGGAGTCAAAGATATGCTGATAACGAGTTGTAGTATTCATTTTAGTTTCACTCACTCTAAATCAAAGTCTGCAAGTTGCCCCTGCGCCCCAGCCCTCAATCTATCCCTGAGCTGACCCCATCTAGGGGTCATAAAAGACTTTGTTTTAACTCGTTGTACGTTTTAACCCGCGGTTGGGTAGTTTTGTCCCCTGTTTAATTTGTCGACTAAGATTTATGTACGCGTTTCAACGTACGTTACTGTTTTTATTGTGTAACTCATAAAATGTTTGCGTGTACCAACGGTATTTGTCTGTCTGTTCTATCTAATTAAATGATGTAGCTAATATTTTTTTATTCTTTACGGTGATCAATAATTAAATTTATATTTTAAAATTATAGAATGGCAAATGGCGCTTCATCGAAATTGTATGGAAAACTTTTTTTTTGTTTTCGCGAAATCTTACGATTTGATTTGGTTACTTGGGAAAAGTGTAACACTTGACAAATGTGTTTTACATTAAAAAAATCCAGAAATGCAATTGTTATTCATTATTATTTTTCTATCATTTTTTTTTTGAAAGTAGCTGCCCACAATGAGGTAAAATTTTGCCCCACCCTGTGTAACGCGAGCCTACTCGATCTAACCATGTTCCATGGCACCCAGAATAGGAACAAACATCTGCAGGTCATGCAAAGTAGGTATACAAACTTTGTCTCGCGGCGGAAATCGAACCCGCATCCTTCTGCTTCTCAGGCGGGCTTTCGCAACTACGCTACAGAGGTCCATGTCCATGTAGACTAGCGTTGAAATGAGAAATAGGTGACAAGGGTATTTTGGGTTAATAAATTAACCATCTGAGGCGTAAGCTGAGAGGTACTAATAGGACTTTTGAAACTATCATGGTTGAGAACATAATTATTAATATCAACGGGATATTTACCATGATTTGTGTTTGTGTTTTACCATGGTTTCTTACATCGGTCAAACGAAGCGTACGATAGCCTGTCGTGTGAAAGAACATATTAGGGCGGTCAAGAACCTTGATGTTCAGAAGTCTGCCATAGCTGAACATCTGCTGGAATCGGGTTCAAATCACTGGATCGAACTACATAATCCGCAAGTAATCTCAACAGAACGCCACTATATACCAAGACTGGTTCAAGAGGCGATTGAGATTACCAAACACAAGAATTTCAATAGAGAAGATGGTTTTCAATTATCTGGAGTCTGGAATCCTGTTGTTAGAATGTGTAGGAACCGTAAAAGTGATGTTTCAGAAGTGTGTCCTGATACAGTAAGTGTTGTGTGCCGTGATCGTGTTAAAAGTGATATTGAGACCAGTGGTAGGGGTGTCGTTCGTAATAAAAGACTGAGAAAGAGGGTAGATCGTTTCGTCTGCCAGTAACTACCCACTCGCACAGACTTCAGTTCTCCCGTGATCATGGCGCATGCAACTGCGTCGAAATATCGGGAAATAACAGAACTCACAAATCATGGTAAATATCCCGTTGATATTAATAATTAGGTACTAATAGGGTTTATTATTATTTGAATTTTATTATTATTAAATTAAAAGATGGCGCAATGGTGCTCATTAGGGGAAACCTAAGTCTAGCAGTCGACTGCTACAGGCTGATGATGATTATTGCAAAAAAATATAATAATGTTCAAATTAGCATTTGAATGATATGAGGTAAAGTGTATTTTCGGATTTCATTCTGAAATATTTTTTTTGTCTCCAATAAAAAAAGATTTTTTTTTTAATTTTGAACTAATTAAAAGATTTAATTTTTAATCACATTAATGGTATCTTTTTTAAGTCTATTAAATAAGCATAAATTATTATTAATATTCTTATAATATACTAATCATGTTTTTTTTATTTTCAGGTAAGTACCAAACAAGACTACTTAAATTAAATATGGTAAGATTATGTACTAAGAAGAAATAAAATAACACTAAATTAGAAGATTTTTTTACATAAAAAAGTAAATTTTAATTACATAATTATCAAATAACTTGCACATTCTAATTATAAATGTATCCATAACGCTTTGAGTGCTAAACATACAACTGCGCTGCACTCGCTGCTCCTCTCAGGCATGGGCTCTGCGGCCTGCAGTCAAAGTGTTAAAGTAATTATTAACTGAATGATATGAAGTTCTGCAACTTTTATGAATACCAAATACGATAGCCGGAGTTGCTCTAGTCATAAATACGGTAAAAACATTACAATGGACGTAAAACTTATGGGGCGGGTCAGTTCTTATGTTGAGGAAAAGCAAGTCATGAAGCATTGTGTTTTTCCTCACCGATTTTCTTTTCTTACTTTTGTTATATGTCATGATTGTTAAGAATACAGGATTTGACTTTTTCTTAAAAATATAGTTACAAAAGGACTTTATTATGACGCGAAAAGCTTATAACGTAATTTTCATAAGCATAAACCAAAGTAGGTATGTTAAATATAAGAAAGGTTCTCAAGGTGAGCAAAAGAATCTATTTATTTTCTTTATGTGCCTAAACTCATACATAACTTGATTGGTTATTTTGATATTTTCCCGGGGATATTCATACAGAAATGCAGCACTTTTAATTATTTGAGATAATATAAAATCATACATACTTTAAAACTTATATTGACTTCACTATTTAAGATTTTAATTAAAGCCTACCGCTCATATTTTGCACCAAACATAATTGTATAATTGTTACAGAAACTGACTCTAGTTTATCTATCTACCCGTTAATTACAATAAGATCTATGGGCAGGGCAAAACCTAGGTTATTAATTTGGAGAATAGCTTTGAAAATGCTATTCAAAGTTTTCGGACCACGTGGGACTTGAACCCGCATCCTGCCCACATTGTTCTCTCTATACATAGGTTTTAACTGCTTGTATAATAATCATGATGTAATAAACGTAAGGGACATCTTACACATGGTCAAATTGTTCAACTGACCCAAACTAGGCAGAGCCAGTACTATGGGTACAGTTGTCCTGGGCGGGAATTGAACCCGCGACCTGCAGCTCAGAAGGCAGAGTTACTTCCAACTGAGATATGAGTCCAGTCAATGTATTCACATACTTTGGAATGTGGTCTAGTTCAAAAATAGGTATTAATGATATATAATTATAGTATTTTTGTTTGTATTGTGTTGTGTTTGTGAAAAATATTTAAAAAAAAATGTGCCACTTGTCCAAGTGACGTCATACTCGAACATCTTGGATACCCTGTAGACAGTGACTACCCACACTTCTGTACATATTCACTACCTACATTTGTTTTTAGATTTTATTCGACTTAAGTTTTGCTGATAACCTTAGACATAATTTCCCTGTCATAAACCCACTCTAGGCGGGGTCGGCACAACATGTTTTCTTTGTCCATTCACTTCTATCTGCCATCAACTCTGTATTTACTTCTTTCACTCTAATATCCTCTATCACACAATCCATCCATCTCTTCTTCAGCCTTCCTCGACTCGTACATCCAGTCACATTCATACTCATCACTCTTTTAGTCACATGATTTTCATCCCTCCTCATCACATGACCATACCATGCCAGTCTTCCCCTCCCTTATCTGCCACAGGTGCCACTTCAAAGCTTCTGATATACTCGTTCCTTATTTTATCCATCCTTGTCACACCACACAGGAGACGTTGGTTAAAAATTTAGAACCAAATCTATTATGAAACTTATTTCGAATTGTTTTTGATATTGTAAGTTTTTATTTAAGAAATCGAATAAAAACCTTAGTGAAACTGCTACGGCCGTAACTAAAACAACTGATCCGTAGAAATGCGTGTCAACAAAAAAATACGGACGAAATCCGTATAATCCGATTCATCGGACGGAATTAACCCCGCCTTAAATCCAATAATACACGAAAATCAAATCACATGTACTCGAACAAACATTTGTTGGGATTCTGGATTCGATAAACAATTGGAATGTTGCGAGCCTGGTAATGAATTTAGTGATATATATAACTATTTATTTATGGGTTCAGTGGCGTACCTTGTGAGAGACCCATGTCCAGCAGTGGACTGCTATAGGTTAATGATGATTATGATGATAATGATTATAATAATATTTGTATGAGCTAGTGGCCAACTTTTTGTCGGAGTTTTAAACCACAGGGTATGACGACTAAGGAACCGAGACATCATAACATCATCTTTATCAGCCTATAGGAGTCCACTGCCGACATAGGCCTTCCCTAATGAGCGCCATTGCGCTTTGTCATCAGCTCGACGAATCGGCTGCTGGTAGAAACTGGATTAGCTGAGCTGAGGACAGTGCGCAATGGCACTCATTATATAGATAACTAGTGGCCTGTCCTGGCTTCGCACGGGTTTTGGTAAGGATCCCTAATCTTTTCTACTCTGGGTGAAATTGGTGAAGGTGAAGGTCCAATCACCATTGGAAAGCTACAATGTAGCTTTCCAATGGTGAAAGAATTTTGAAATCGGCACATTAGTTTTTGAGTTTATTCATTACAAACATACACACACAAAAATACAATTTTTTCCTCTTTATATTATTAGTGTAGAAAAACATTTCATTGTATCCACATAAACTAACTATTTGATTAAGTTTAAGTTAGCTGAATTATAAATCTTCAAATTTATCTTATCTCATAAATGTACTCATATATCTATCCTTCTCTTTGTAACTTTTCTATCAGGTTTGCTGTAAGAAAACTCTTTCAGGGCTAAGCTCGCCTTTGCACATAGCATTCAAGTATTTTGGTTTCTGCGTACAGTAAAGAATTAATAAATTAAACTAAAAGAACAAAACTGACAATAACAAAAGATGAAAGTTTTCTGCTTCACAATTTATCAATAGGGGAACTGATGTCTAGCAGTCGTCTCTGGCTGATGATGATGATGATGATGAGGCAGCACTTTAGTTAACTCCATGCGAGTTTTGCTGGCGTGGGGCGTGATACGCTGGGGACTCCCCCAGCTAGCAGCCTCCCCGCGCTATACCCCGCGCATTTCGCCCCGCACCCCGCACATACCCCAGTGGTAGACTGATCTCTGACTATACTCTGTCAGCCACTCACAGGAGAGACATGGTCAAAACCTTGTGGAGTTGACTAAGCCGCGGGTATCCTCGCGATGTTTTCCTTCACCGTTTTGAGCACATGACTAAGTAAAGATAAATTCAAGCTTGGTAAAACGAAAAGGGGAAAACTATTTTATATTTTCCGCGTCTCTCAGTGTTATTATTAATAGTTTTTGCTCGCAGCTTCACTCGCGTTAATGTAGAATCAACAACCTATAGAAGTCCACTGCTGGACATAGGTCTCCCCCAAGGAATTCCACGAAGAACCGTCTTGAGCCTTCTCAATCCACAGATTACCTGCAATCTTGACAATCCGTCTAAAATTTTTTTTATCATTCGGAAGCACTACTTATTTCTGGATAAAAGATAAATGGACCTATATGGTCCATTTATAACATGGAATAGAAATCCAGAAAAAGTTCCCGAAAGATAGAAAAATAACTTTAAGGCGAGGGAAGCCGTGAGTTAGAGCAAGTATTGATATGCGAAAGTTTGTGTGTTTGTTTGTTTCAACTCAACTCGGTAACGGCGCGACAGTGACCTGGATTATACATGCTACATTATATACCACGCGAGCGGAGCCGCATGCAGAAGCTAATTTTAGTTTTAATAAACAAAGTCACTCATCATCTCCCCATTTTCTAAAACATGACATGCGACATAATTTAAAACAAGCCACAATGACTTCACCCTCGAGATAAAATCTCGAACAGTTAATTATGCGAGATAATTAACAAGACATTAGACGTCACGTGACACGTATAGGGTATCACGTAGCGTGACACGTACCGTGTATACTGTGACACGTTCACGTAATCCGCACTCTGAGCATCTTGTCTGAAAAGCTTTATGAATATTGATTAGATTATAAGAAGATTTTTCTTAGCTTAGCGAGGTTTAAATTGGAAAGGCATGTGCTAGGTTAGTGTTTTGAAAATGCTTGCATCATCTACAGCCTAAAGCAGTCTACTGCTGTACAAAGGCCTTCACTAAGAGCATCATCATTCATCATCATCATTATCAGCCTATAGCAGTCCACTGCTGGACATAGGCCTCCCCTAATGAGCGCCATTGCGCCCTGTCCTGAGCTCGACGCGTCCAGCTTCTACCAGCAGCCTTTCGCAGATCGTCACCCCACCTGGCCGGAGGGCGTCCTACACTACGTTTGCCGAGCCGCGGTCTCCACTCAAGAACTCGTTTACCCCAACGGTTATCGGTTCTTCGGCAGATATGGCCAGCCCACTGCCACTTCAGTTTGCTAATTCTCTGAGCTATGTCGACAACTTTAGTTCTATGTCGGATAAACTCGTTACGGATTTTATCCTTCAGAGAAACCCCGAGCATAGCTCGTTCCATAGCTCGCTGAGCGACTTTAAACTGGTGGACCAGCCGTACTGTGAGTGTCCACGTTTCGGCTCCGTATGTCATGACGGGTAGGACGCACTGATTGAAAACTTTTGTTTTCAAACATTGCGGTATGGGTGACGAGAATACTCGACGCAGTTTTCCAAATGCTGCCCAACCCAGCTGAATCCTCCTCTTGGCCTCCTTCTCGAAGTTGTTTCTACCCAACTGCAATATCTGCCCGAGGTATGTATACTCCGAAACAACTTCAAGAAGGTGTCCATTAACGACGATAGGACTCGGATCAATTCGGTCATTGACCATAACTTTGGTCTTGTCCAAATTCATGCCGAGACCAATCTTTCGCGAGGCTGATGCTAGGCCGTCCAGCATCTGTTGCAGCTCCTCCAGCGACTCCGCCATTAGGACTATGTCATCAGCGAATCGCAAGTGTGAGATGTGCTCGCCATTTATGTTTATGCCCATACCTTTCCAGTCCAGCGTCTTAAACATGTCCTCCAACGCGCTTGTGAACAGTTTCGGAGATATGACATCTCCCTGTCTCACTCCGCGGCGCAGTTGGATGGGTTTAGACTGCTGGTCCTGTACTCGGACACTCATAGTGGCGGCTTCGTACAGACATCTCAGCACTTCGATATAACGATAGTCCACTTGGCATCGCTGCAAGGATTCCAGGACAGCCCAGGTTTCTACAGAGTCAAAGGCTTTCTCATAGTCCACAAACGCCAGACACAGGGGCTGATTATACTCTTCGGACTTCTGTATAATCTGCCTCACTGTGTGAATGTGGTCTATGGTGCCATATCCTCCGCGAAACCCGGCCTGCTCCGGTGGCTGGAACTCATCGAGTCTTCTGGCGAGACGATTTGTAATAACCCTTGAGAACAGCTTATAGACGTGGCTCAGGAGCGAGATAGGTCTGTAGTTTTTAAGAAGGGTTTTATCTCCCTTCTTAAAAAACAGAACCACCAAGCTCTCGTTCCACGCCTTAGGAGTTCTTCCACAGTGAAGGACGGCGTTGAAGAGGTTCCGCAGCTCCTGCACAACAGGAGCTCCTCCAGCCTTCAGAAGTTCCGAAGTAACACCGTCTTCACCGGGGGCTTTTCCATTTTTAAGCTGTCTCAGGGCCAGTACGACCTCGTCTTGGCTGATCTCTGGCAGGTCGTCGGTATAGTGGCGGGTGAGGGTGGCTCGAGAATCGTGGCTGCTACGCTGGGGGCAAGGAGCATGTGCCGCATACAGTTGGCCGTAGAAGTCCTCGATCTCTGATAATATCTCCGGCTTTGACAAGACGGTTCGGCCATCGCGTGTTGTTAACTTCGTCAGGTGGCTCCTGCCAAGCTGCTGAGTGAATACTTTGGACCCTCGGTTTCGCTCTATTGCCTCTTCAATGAGGCGTGTGTTGGAGCTCCGAAGGTCACGCCGTATCATCTTCGCAATTCGCTTGTTCAGGTCTGACCTCTCTGACGAAGTGGCCTGAGTGGTTTCCCGTCTTTTTGTCATCAGCCGAAGAGTCTCATCAGTGAACTTGGACTTCCTGCCTTTAGGCTGCATTTGGCAGAATTTGATGCCCTCTTCCCTCAACGTCCCAACCACGTTTTGTAGAGCCTCATCAACGTCATCGGTAGATTCCACAGCTACGAATCTGTCACCGAGAAGCTTCTGAAACTTCTCGGTGCCCGCCATGATCTGGAGTAGATTGGGTCGGAGCGTGGACTTCATCAGACGGTTTCTTTCCAGCTGTAGATTGATATTCAGAGAGCCTCGGACAAGTCTGTGATCAGATCCGGTGTTGAACCTGTTGATCACGGAGACGTCTCTGAATATGTGCTTTTTATCCGTCATGATGAAGTCGATCTCGTTTTTGGTCACAGTGTCGGGGCTACGCCATGTCCACTTCCTGTGGGGCTTCTTCTCGAAGAACGAGTTCATCAAGAAGAGCCCCTCCTTCTCTAGGAAGTTGACCAGCATTTGCCCCCTGTGATTTCTACACCCAAAACCATGCGGGCCCACTCTGGATTCGTCGCCAATTCGGACTCCCACTTTGCCGTTAAAGTCCCCCATAACAACGTTGAAGTGAGCCTTCGAGGTGTTGTGCAAGGCTTTGGATATGTCCTCGTACATATCCTCCACTTCATCATCCAAGTGTGCCGAGGTTGGTGCGTAAACCTGAATTATCTTCATGCTATACCTCTTTGATAGCCGAAGGATCAGGTACGCTACCCTGGTCGACACACTGGAGATTTCTTCAACGTTGTTAGAGAGGGCCTTATTGACGAGAAACCCTACGCCACCCTGGGATGTTTGGTCACCCTCGCGGAAGTACAGAAGGTGGCCCGAGTCTAGGGTTATGGTGTCCTCTCCCTCTCTACGGACTTCACACAACCCCAGAACATGCCACCTAATATTCTCCAGCTCCACTTCCAACTGCGCTAGATGTTCGTCGAGCCTCAGAGTCCGTCCGTTAAACGTAGCTAGGGTCAGATTTTGCAGGTAGCCAGAGGTAGCCCGGGTCACTAAGAGCGCCAGCTGCTATTGCGTCAACAGCTTGAAGTAAATGTAGTATAATGCTGGATATTATCATAGCCTCATCAAGCCCCACGCTAAGCAGAGCTTGTATTATGGGAACCACATGACTGATATATCTACTATTTATACATTGTATATTTTTTTTAGTAAATTTTACATAAAACACCCAGGCAAGAGACAAATATTTAGAAACAATGTCTCGCGGCGGAATTCGAACCAGCAACCTTCTGCGTCGCCTACTGCATCAATACAACACTAAACACTATCTGATATGATATCCTAATAGACAGTATAATTACTTAGCCAAAACTTTTGTGACTAAGAAAAAACCTAATGCTACACTTGTACCGCGCGAACAAAGCCAGCGGATCGTTAGTTAGCCAAAAATCCTAAAAAAATCTTTGTTAATATTCTTCACAGAAACAGATTTTGATTCTGCCTCGGGGTGATTTCCACGAATATAATTGCTACTTTACTCCGAAATCAAAATCTAAAGCTCCTGAAAGATTCCCAAAGGCTTTAATAACGTGAGGGAAAAATGAAAATGAAAAATACAATTTCGTATGTACTTAGAACAGGAGCTAGCAAACGTTTGTTTAGATTTTAGGACTGCAAGTTTTTTTTTTTTTTAATTTAGTATGGGCCAGCTCTTGACCTCGAGGCTTGCGTGGGCAAGGATGAGGTCGAAGATGGGATGAGGTTTCCCAGAAGATGCCTATTAACTCTCTTTTTGAAGCCGTTAGAAACAAAAAACGCAATACACTTATTTCCCGTTCGTTCCCTAAAAAAAAAAGGATAGTTTTAAGTAGCACTTCACCATCATCATCATCATCAGCAGTCCACTGCTGGGCATAGGCCTCCCCAAATTAGCGAGATTGTGCCCGGTGTCAGCTTGAACTCGCTGAGTGAAAAATTATTTAGATTGTTTTTTTAATTAAATCTGTTTTTTAAATAATAAATTAACTCTTACTTATATAAAATAAAAATAAAAACCGACTTCAAAAACATTAATTGAAAATACTGTAAAACTAAAAAGTTAAAAATAACTGCTTACTTTTTGGTTCATCCATCTTTTTTCTATAAATTTATCCCTTACGATCTATGCGCTTACCACATAGGTAGATCTAGATACATACCTGTTAGTTTTGGAGTACGACATTATAGCAACTATACCCCTCCCACCTCAGGCATGCCCTCCTGCACCGCCCACGCAATAGTTACCTACCTTGGCGTACCTTGGCTGACACCGAATCCAAAAATAAAAAACATTAACATAAAACATAAATAAAATTAGAGCCCATATTAGTCCCTGTTTTTTCACCTTTAAAGTTGGTATTTTTTCTTCAGATTTTTATGAGACCAATCAAAAAGTATACCCTATACAAAAAACGAAAAGTTTTTTAAATCGGTTTATAAATGACGGAGTTATGAGGTAACAAACATAACAAACGAATAAAATTTGAGCCCATAAATTTTCATTCTCAGTTTTCAACCTTTTAAGGGTTGGTATTTTTACTTAAAATTTATATGGTAAAAATTAAAAAGTATACCCTACACAACGACAAAAGAACTTTCTAAATCGGTTCATAAATAACGGAGATATGAGGTAAGAAACATAAAAAAAAGAGCCCAAAAAAGGTTCATTCCCAATTTTCTCACCTTTAGGGTTGGTATATTTTCTTCAAATTTATATGCGACAAATTGGGAAGTATACCCTCTCCAACTAAAAAAGAATTTTCCAAATCGGTTCATAAATGTCAGAATTATGAGCTAACAAACATAAAAAAAATACAACCCAATTGAGAACCTCCTCCTTTTTTTGAAGTCGGTTAATTAAAGCTACTTCATTTTAAACATTGCTTAAAGTTAAGAGATGGCAATAGTAGTAATAGTATTAATGGCCAATAATGGAAGTGATAAATCTATAGGTACGGCAACATGGCCGTTTGAAGTTTGACAGCCGTCATAAAAAACGGAGATCCTATGAATGGCTATCATTTGAATAAGGAACTGTCTAGGAAGAATAGTTTCCGAGCCAATCAAAACGGCTATATTATGGTCTAGCCGATAGGCGATTGCTTAGGCCGCTCAGAATCTGCTAAGGGACAGTCAGTTACAAAATACGCGCGTTATTATCTAGTTTTCTAATAATGTAATAAATGTATCCTGTGCTCTCGGACTATAAAATATGTAGTACAAGATTGGAAAGGAAAACCAAGCCTAATTAAAATGTTAGAATATTATGTTTCGGGGTTCTCTTAAATTGTTCTATGGTAATTTCGAACCGTTAGTGGCATTTATAACTGCGGGGCAAAGAAATTGATGGTACGAAATCAATGACGATAGTTAGAATAGTTGAAATCTCAGTTACCGAGGTTTGGTTCCTGTTAGAGGAAAAAATATATACTTACTGTTTTGTTCCGGTTATGGATGTAGGTAATATATAGACCAGATCGCGGGTCACGTGTGTTTGGAACGTGCTTTACTATATGGTATTGATATCTGCAGCATTCCCCCACAACAAAATGCCGTACGACATAATGCTGTGGAAGTACTTCGTGAATAAGTATTTCGTGATCTCACTTGTAATGGGCCCTCACTGAAAACCAGCACAGCATCTGAGCTTTGTATCTAAAGCTGCCTAGACTGAGTAAGGGTCCTGTTTTACCCATTGTTCAAGTGCATTACCTATTAAACTAGGAACCTAATTTTGAGATTTTTGTAATTGAAGCTAAGCACACCTAACCTTAGTATAGTTATTTATTTATTTATTATTTTATCTTTATGTATCTGAAATAAACTATTCTAGCCATGTCTACGTCAAAACGTTAACGGATTATTTGGACTGCGTATGCTGCGATCTTTAATTAATCTCGCTTTTTGTCAAGAAAAATGATTTAAACTGCAAAATTTAGCAAATGGATCACATTTGCACGTCAGTATTCCACTGACGAAGTTATAGATGACCGCTGGTGAACTTTAATTCATCTCGCTTTTTGACAAGAAAAATCATCTAAACTAGATGCAAATGCCTGAGTTTTAATAGCAGTGTTTCTCCATCTCGTGTGCGTCATCCACGAGGGCATCAGCAGTGAACTTGTGCATTCAATGGGCGACCTC
Organism: Horisme vitalbata; assembly: GCA_951804965.1. Taxonomy (NCBI): domain Eukaryota; kingdom Metazoa; phylum Arthropoda; class Insecta; order Lepidoptera; family Geometridae; genus Horisme; species Horisme vitalbata. Next base: position 1,755,440 of record OX638093.1, read on the forward strand.
CATTCCCACCGCAATGTTCCACTTTTAATGAGGACAACAGACTCGGAGAAAAAACTTATGCTGCCTACCTACTTTTATCTAGAGTCTAGATTAACTAGCTTCCGCCCGCGACTTTGCTTGCGTGCGGAAGGTACCCTGATATAAAAATACAGGCCATTATGTATGTATGTATATCCGGCCAGGTGGAGTGACGATTTTTTACAAAAGGCTGCTGGTAGAAGTTGGATGCGTCGAGCTCAGGACAGGGCGCAATGGCGACCATTAGGGGAAGCCGCCGTCCAGCAGTGGACTGCTATAGGCTGATGATGATGATGATGATGATGATTATCTATGGATATTCTAAGTTTCATCCAAATCCGTTCAGCCGTTCTGGCGTGAAAGAGTAACAAACATAAATCCATACTCACGAATAGGATGAGTCAGGGAACCGGTGATGGAGACTCTTCTTAATTTCTTCAGAAGCAAAAAAATACTACTCGCATGCCCCCACGCTGGGGCATGCGGGTTGGCGATCGCAGAGCTTCTCGCACCGCCGTGCGCCGACGCCACTGCCCATGGTGGTCAGGGCATGTAGCTGTGCTGGTTTTAGGCTGCGCTAGGCCACAATCAGCCGCCGCCAGTCCCGTTTGTTAGTTAGCAGGGTGCACCACGGGTAGGTTAGGTTGACACTTTCCCTTTTGAGTTTGTACTCAAAAGACTCATTTGGCAGAAATTAAGGCTAATAATTGATATGACAAATGGCAAAACCAAATCAAAATATTTTTTTTATATCTATTTACTCCAAGAAAAGTCTGTAAAATTTCAAAAAAAACAAAAGAAAATTGCTTATTTGAATTGGCCGGATCAACTGATAATAATAATAAAAAAATCATAGTCGCGGAATCAAACCAGCATTTTAAATATAATCTTAAGATCTCATTGCGGGCTGTAGCTTCCATTGTGACTTCAGTGCGTTGACGTCACACGCATGCGCGGTACGCCGTCATCAATATGCTAATGCTCCTCCAAATTACATGAAGATTACGTCTTTTAAGAATATACAAAAACATGGGATGAAATACAAAAAAATCAACAGAAATCTATTAGTTTTTCATATTGTAGGGTAATCAGAGGCAAGTTTAAATATTGCAAGTTGGACTATGTTATGTTTGATCACTGACGGGGCCGTGGTAGAATCCTACCCGGACCCCCCCCCCCCCCCCCATGACCCCGTCAAGTGCTGGTGCAGCGTCGAGCCCTTCATCAGGCAATGAACGGTTCGATGATGCACTAGCACTACGGTGAGTGAAGGAACACGGTGTGTTTTTAGTCGGTAGGTCGCCGAGCTAGCTAGTCCCCGGCAGAGAGCCCAACAGACCCTTCCAACTCTCCCCGAGTTTGAGGAGATGCGTAATGCAATTTCACATTGACAAAAAAGGCTGTGTTTTATCCCCGCCCAGGAGATACATTTGTGTGGTAAACATAGATGTTTGTTATGTATCTGGGTGTACTTTTATGATGTGGGCATGTATTAAGGCGATTTCTGTGGCATAGGCATCATAGGATCGCCTGAGACGCAGTTGCTTGCGTGTTCAATTCCTACCGCGGGACAAATGTTTGTATTCTGTTAATATTTATCTCGGGTCTGGATGTTTTCTGTGTACAATGTGTATTTAAAAAATATATGTCTACGTAGTATATCATTTATGTGGTTTCCACAATACAAGCTCTGTTTAGTTTATGGCTACATGATGCTGTGTGGTAGTGTATAGGATGTTGTGTTTCTTCCACTCACTTCTATCAGCCGTCACATCTGTGTTCACTCCTTTCAGTCTCTCTTCGGTCTCCCTCTATTCGTGCATCCAGTCACCTCCTCCCTCCTCCTCCTCTATATATCCATATCATATTTTCTAGCATTATTTATTTATATAACAGTCTTGCGGAGGGAATCGAACCCATCCTGCGTCTCGGCTTTAGCCCACTGCGCCACTAAAGTCAAACTTACAAACATCTCATATTAACTTCATAGCTATCGTTCACTCGATCGTAAAGCTGTCCCACGTTACTCCCGCGTTCCTGCTCATTTTGATTGGAAACCCTCATCCGAATAACTTCGATTCCAGTTTGATCTTTTGTGTATCACTTGTACTTTCTTGGTATCTCTGAAGGAAGTCAAACGAAGAAACTGGCATGTGGGGCAAGTGCTTTTCAAACTAGGTTTGTAGTTTACACGTGGAATTATACTATATTATGTGTATAACCACAAATACTAAAAACAGAATAAAATAAATATTTAAGTGGGGTTCCCATACAACAGTACGGAACCCTCCGTGCGCGAGTCCGACTCGCACTTGGCCAAATTTTTTTTGAGATCTAGCTTCCGGCCGCGGCTTCACTCGCGTACCCGGATAAAAATCCATCTCGCAACGCGTCTCAGCAATCGATAAAGTTAAGCTTAGTAGATACCCAGCTGTATCAATATTACCTAGTTCGATCTCCGGATCCATAAGTTTGCAACTTGACTTTCGAACCGACTAATCTGGACAAACCTTCCAAATCTGGATATTGATGATCCAACTTTGAAGTTATAACGTTTCCATGTCAACTAAGATTGGGAAATTTTTGGGTCCGTGCCGAACGAGGAGTTTTTATATGGGAGCGCGCGCTTTGAATAAAAGCTTTATCTGTTTATCACTGCAGACGTCACACTAATTATAAAAGTGAAATTTGTGTGTGTGTGTGTATGTTTCATCATCATCATCATCGGCCTATATCAGTCCACTGCTGGAAATAGGCCTCCCCTAATGAGCGCCATTGCGCCCTTTCCTGAGCGCGACGCATCCAGCTTCTACCAGCAGCCTTTCGCAAATCGTCGCACAACCTGGCCGAAGGGCGACCTTCCTACACTACGTTTGCCGAGCCTCGCTCTCCACTCGTTTACCTCATTTATCGGTTCTTCGGCAGATATGGCCAGCCCACTGCCACTTCAGCTGCTTATTCTCTGAGCTATGTCGACAACTTTAGTTCTATGTCGGATTGTCTCGTTGTGGATTCGTGTGTGAGTATGTTTGTTTCCACTCAACTCCGAAACGGATGTACGGATTTAGATGAAACTTGGAATATAGTTTATGACCTGAATTACACATAGGCTACTTTTCACCCACGTACCACGCGAAGCTGTGGGCAGAAAATTGTATAATAGAGCCCTGCACACGTTAAGATCAGACCGCGCATCGGGGCTGCGTTCCAAACCGCAGTCCGATCTGTACGGTTTGGACTGCGGATCAAACTGTCGTGCTAATGGCGCGTAAACATCGGACCGCGCATCTGGGACTGATCACTGACGTGATGCGCGGTTAAAACTGTGAGATTTGCCTTTGCATCGACAGGATTGGACTGTCAGCCCCGCGCATCTACACGTACGTTTCGGAGTGCGTGTTGGAATGGCGCGTGCTGTTTCCCGTGGTCCGAACTTTACGTGTGCGGTGCGCTAAAGTCGAAAGGTTTACTATGCTTAGACTATCGCCATCTGTACAGTAATGATAAACAGTGACAGGGCTAAATATTTTGAGTTGCGTTTATAGGTATGACGGATATAGTTAAATAGATAAGAAAGGTAAACAGCTGTATTCCCCGCACTGTGTCACTTTTGCTTTATTTGTATGATTGATCGCAATAAGCGTTTAAAGAATTAAAGAAGTTAGAATAAAATCTATAGTAGGCAGTTCTATTTACATTCATACAACATACAGACAAAATGGTTGAAACTTTGTATGTATAGTAAGAAATTGAAAAATGCGAACCCTTTGTATACCGGCAAACGTAGTGTAGGACGCCCTCCGGCCAGGTGGAGTGACTGCGAAAGGCTGCTTGTAGATGTTGGATGCGCCGAGGTGAGGACAGGGCGCAATGGCGCTTTTTTGGGGAGGGCTAAGCAGTCAAAAAAGCAAAATTTTGTACATTGTTTTTAAGGTAGTTGGAGACAGTTTCATCCCAAGCTTTTTTGTCATCTAAACAATCAGCTTTTATCACAGAGATTTTTAAATTTATTTACAGATAAATTAGTGGACTGCTATAGGCTGATGATGATGATGATGATTCTAGATAAGGATTATCACTACTTTATCTGTGTCTGTGTCTTTATTTACTTTTTATCCGTGTACCATAAGGAAAGCCGCGGGCGGAAGTCAGTATAAAATAATAGGTTTTCTAAATCCCGTGTGTACGGCGCTAAGGCGGAGGCATCCATCTTTCTTTTGCTGTTTGTTTGTTTTCGAAACTTTGCTTTTTTACGATTTCAGGGGTGGAAAGTATTAGGAAAATTTTTATTTGTTTTAAAGTTACGTGTGAGGTTAGTAATCATCATTCGATTTATAGAACTTTATAACTCACGAAGAACCTTACAGTTCACTTATAAACGAGCAAACATAGTTTAAAATATTTAAGTATTAAGCAATTGTGGTTAAAAGCACGCGATATTTAGATAAATTATACATTCATTTTGCTTCGTCCTTCGAGATTAGAACATTTGTAGTTTACGTCTAGGTATCGCCTTTGACCACTTAGTTGAAAGCAGGAATTCTGCTTCGTAGGCATCTTTTTTCTCCGGCCTACCGCCCGTCGGATACTCATTCGCGTTTTAGTGCCTCGCCAAACACCACGTTAATTCTATTTTTTTAGCCAAAAAATTGTTAAAAATGCCGAAACGAAGTCACAAAAACGAGGATAGTGACAGTGAGGACTATTTGTTACGAAAATTACGAAAGATAGAGAGGAAAATCGCAAAAAGGAACAGACGATTGAGAAGTCGTTCTGAATCAAGTAGTTCGTTTCCTGTAATTACCCCGGTACCATCGGAGCATGAAGGTAAACAAAGTGTTCTTTTTTTGCTATTCTTTCCTTTTAACCATGATAATGTGAATAGTTTTCTAGGACTATATCCGTATCAAACTTTGGCATTACGTCAATTTCTATTTGTGTTGTGTACATCTCCTGGGGATGTTACCTTCATAATAATAGGAATACCTACATACCTAACATTATGTACGGTAATATAGTGGGTGCAGGTACTTATCTATGCACCTTGTGATTGTGTACATTTAAACGGAATGTAACCATCACATTTTATTTTTTTACAGTTATTACTAAGTACATCCACGTCAATAGACAACCTACCTTGTGTTGTGGATAGTTTATATGGACTATCGCCGCACTTTATTTTTAGGTATTTATTTATACCTATTTAACAGGGTTTATTTTACACTACTTACCTACATGTTTCGTGCATATAAGTTGTGGTCATCTGACAGGGATGAACCCGACGCTTTTAGATGCATAGAAACCTACTTGTTTATTGCATATAAGCTGTGGACATCTGACAGGGATGATTCCTTCGTTTTTAGATGCATATAAACCTATATGGGTAAATACTTACCTTTGTACCTACTAGCTTATGGTCTTTCCAGATGAAATGGATGTACGATCCGAGGTTCATCCAATGCCAAATAACGTAGAAGGGACCCAAATGGGTACGTCTATCTCACCTACACAGGCTCCCGTCTTAGAAGCACAGCAGGCTGAGCTACCTATTGAGATACAACCTGACGAGCAGGAACTAGATGAAGAAATTATAAATTTACTGGGAGAAACACCTTCGAAGGATAAAAAATATGGACCGGATATTCGAAGTGAACTAGCAGTGCGCTGGGAACACATCGCTACCACAGGTTTATCCAAGGATTCTAAGAAGGAACTGCTTGAAAAGCATCTTATTCCAAAAAATTGCACAAAGATCGACGCACCGAAGTTAAACCCAGAGATAAAGGCCGCTTTATCAGAAATGCTCATTAAAAAGGATAAGGCGTTAGAAAATAAGCAGATACAGGTCGCGGCAAGCATATCTTGCATCAGTGAAGCTCTATCTAGATTGTTCGTCTTAGAACAAAGAGATCAGGATGTAATTAAACTACTGATTGAGGCTGGTCGATTAATGTGCGATTCACAGCATAACGAGTCTATGACAAGAAGGAACTTTATATGTTCTACAATCAAGAAGGATATTAAAGATCAGCTTTTCAATACGGAAATTGATAGTTTTCTATTTGGTGAGAAGCTAGCCGACACACTCAGGTCTGCCAAGGCAATATCCAAATCAGGCGCTGAGATGAAGTTCACACCCGCTAAGAAAATTACTCCAGCGCAGAAAACTAAGCAAAATTTCCAGAATTTAAACCAGAAGCCTCCGCTCCCAGCAACCAGGCAGGCGGGAGCAGCGAGGAGGTTCGAGCCGACGCCATCGACGTCGCGCCAACGGCAGCCACAGCAGCCACGACAGCCGCCGCGCTCGTATCATCAGCCGGGCCCACGTCGTCGTTAGATCCGGTACGTTCTGCAGGACGATTATCTCAATTTTACAATCAATGGCGATTGATTACTAAAGACCCCGTGATATTATCATGGATAAAAGGATATGAGATACCATTTTCCAAACCGGTTTCTCAATCATATGAACTGAGTCTGCCGGTACTATCAGAATCCGAATCCGTACAATACAAAGTGGCCATAACTGAACTTTTAAATAGCGGAGCTATCTCACCTTGTACACCATGCCAGGGACAGTTTCTTTCTAGTTATTTTCTAGTAAAAAAACCCGGTGGTAAAAACAGATTTATATTAAATTTAAAATCACTAAATAAATACATCATAACGGAACATTTTAAAATTGAAGACTTCAGAACCACTTTGAAACTAATATCAAAAAACTGTTTCATGGCCACACTGGATTTAAAGGATGCATATTTTCTTGTATCTATACACCCAGATTTTAAAAAGTACTTAAGATTTAAATACGGGGATACATTGTACCAATTTAATGTTTTAGCGTTTGGTCTAAATATAGCCCCTTTTGTTTTTACAAAATTGTTAAAACCAGTCATGTACCTACTCAGGTCATTAGGCTATATGTCATCTATATATTTAGATGATATATGCGTTATTTCTAGAGATTACCAAGAATGTCAGGATAATATCCTACTTACTAGAAACATTTTAGAAGCCTTAGGTTTCATAATTAATGTTGAAAAGAGTTGTATGATACCAAATACTGTTTGTAAATACCTTGGGTTTTTAATAGATACAAAACATTTTCACGTATGCTTGACTGACGAAAAACGACGCTCAATTAAACTAGAATTACAATCTTTTCAAGTGCAGCGACGCTGCAAAATTAGACATTTTGCACGCTTGGTAGGTCTTCTTACCTCATCTTGCCCGGCTATCCAATACGGATGGATGTATACCAAACAGATGGAAAGATGCAAATACCTTGCTTTGTGTAACACAGATAACTACGATACCTACATGTCATTACCACAGTATTTGCAGGTTGATTTCTCTTGGTGGATAAAATCTATTGATATTGCAGTCAATCCCATTAGGCAAGACAGCTACTGTTTAGAAGTTTTTTCTGACGCTAGCAAAAAAGGGTGGGGGGTAGCATGTGGGAAAGAGACCGCCAGTGGCCAGTGGAGTATTGCAGAATCAGTTAAACATATCAACTACCTAGAACTCCTGGCAGCGTTCATAGGTTTACAGATTTTCGCGAAAGAATTTAAAAATTGTCAGATCTTACTGCGTATTGACAACACAACTGCTATTTCGTACATCAATCGTATGGGAGGAGTTAGATTCCCCCATCTGACTGATATAACAAGATCTCTATGGCAGTGGTGTGAAGCTCGTGAAATTTTCGTGTTCGCTTCGTACATAAGTTCAAAGGATAACGAAATAGCAGATGCGGAGTCGCGAAGATCCCACCCAGACAACGAATGGGAGTTAAAAAATGCTGCTTTTGTAAAAATTACGCAGGCTCTGGGACAACCAAAAATTGATCTTTTTGCATCCAGAATCAATAATAAATGTAAAAGATTTGTCTCGTGGAATAGAGACCCAGGAGCATTTGCCGTAAATGCATTTACCTTAGATTGGAGAGATCTTTCTTTCTACGCTTTTCCCCCATTTGCGGTGATATTAAAGGTTTTAAGAAAGATAATAACAGACCGGGCTGAAGGTATAGTTGTGGTTCCTTATTGGCCGACACAGCCCTGGTTCCCTCTATTCCAAGATCTTCTTTGTTCTGATTTGATACATTTCAGGCCTTGCGATAATGTATTATTATCTATTTCCCACAGTCACCCCAAGCTGACGTTGATTGCAGGGAAGTTATCAGGACGGCACTACTGAAGAGAAGTGTACCACCGTCGTCATTAGATATTATGATAGCTTCCCTATCTGAAAATTCGATAAAACAATATGACGTTGCAATACGACGTTGGGTAAACTTTTGTAAAAAACACAACCTTGAAATATATGAGGCGTCAACTCCAATGGTAATATATTTTCTTACCGATTTATTTAAATCTGGCCTTCAATACGGATCACTCAACAGTCATCGCTCTGCTCTGTCTTTGATCCTAGGATCGAGAGTGGGGTCTGATGATCGTCTTACTAGACTTTTCAAAGGTTTTTATAGACTTCGCCCTCCAGTGCCCAAATATAATGTTACTTGGAACCCATCTGTAGTTTTAGATTTTTTATCTAAATGGTACCCTAACAACAGCTTGAGTCTAGAACGTTTGACTAAAAAGATTGTCACATTACTCATGCTTGTAACTGCACATAGAGTGCAGACCCTCAGTAAAATAAATTTAAAAAACATTGTTATTAATAATCAGCTTATATTAATAAAAATAGACGATTTGATAAAAACGTCACGCCCAGGTTCAGCTCAACCTTGCCTGAAGATTCCGTTTTATAAGGATCGGCCGGAAATTTGTCCGGCAGAAGCACTTGTTGGATACATTGATAGGACAAAGTCTATAAGAAACAATGAAAATAGTTTATTCGTTAGTTTTAAACAACCGCATAGATCAGTATCTAAGGATACTATTAGTCGATGGATTAAAAACACACTGTCAGCCAGCGGAGTTGACACCACCATATTCTCAGCTCACTCCACCAGACACGCAGCTACCTCAGCCGCTCATAGAGCGGGTGTCAATATTGACACAATTCGAAATTCGGCTGGATGGAGTGGCAATTCAACTGTATTTGCCAAATTTTATCATAGAGATGTTCTGTGTGATCAATCAGATCAATTTGCTTTATCAATCCTTAACACTTAAAAACGATTAAAATGTGCTTACTGTATTTAAATCGAATTGTATAATTATATTGATGAGTATAAAAATCGTATTCGGTTATACCTATTTACTACCTATAGAAGGAGGATCGTTATTTTTAGTTATCTTGCTAGATATCTTTATTATCATTTTGTTTTTTGTTTGATGATTTACTTACAAATACATACATGAGAATTCATAATATTTCACTGTCTTTCAAAATCTACAAATGTTCTAATCTCGAAGGACGAAGCAAAATGAATGTATAATTGGAGATTAAACGAACTTACCTTAAGTGAAGTTCTATCCAAATTATACGATTTTGCTTCGTCCGAGAGATTAGGTCCCTCCCTGCCCTACGACCCCCTTGTGTGAAATATTAAAGTTGCAGTTGCAGGCTTTTAACTAAATGAGTATCCGACGGGCGGTAGGCCGGAGAAAAAAGATGCCTACGAAGCAGAATTCCTGCTTTCAACTAAGTGGTCAAAGGCGATACCTAGACGTAAACTACAAATGTTCTAATCTCTCGGACGAAGCAAAATCGTATAATTTGGATAGAACTTCACTTAAGGTAAGTTCGTTTAATCTCCAATAAAATAAGTCAGTGACTTCAAGAAAGTGAAACAATAAAAAAATGAAGACGACCTCTGTGGCGCAGTGGGCGAAGGTCCGCCTGGGACGCAAAAGGTTGCGGGTTCGATTCCCGCCGCGGGACCAATGTTTGCATGTTCTGCAGATATTTGTCTCGGGTCTGGGTGTTTTCTATGTATAATATGTATGTATTTACAAAAAAAAGTATATATTTAATATATCAATCATTTGGTTCCCATAGCACAAGCTCTGCTTAGTTTGGGGCTACATGATGCTGTGTGATAGTCAAGCATTATTTATTATTATTATTAATGACATTAACATTTTCTTTAGTTTTACACACCGACGGGATTAATAACGCACTCACTTTAGTCTTGGTACCGAGCGCCATACATCAGACGGCATTCTCCTTTACCATCGTTTTTTTTAAATCACTACACAAGACAAGATCGATTGTCAATAAAACAAATCGAAGCTTGAAAGTAAGTGATCCGTCTCCGTACCCTCCAAACTACGAGTTTCGAAGGATATCCGAACGAAAAACGATTATTGGCCTATTTGTTCGAAACTTGAATTCAGGTGACAGTGAAAACGTTCGAAGCAAAATAACCTGTAACATGTAGAGTTAAGGATGAATATGGCTTGGAAATTGTTCAGAAGTTTGGTGATAGTATAATACTGCCAAATGAGATGGCTTTCGAAGCCGTTTGAAAAAGTTCTTGGATAGATGGCGCTATTGAAAAGTTAATGTTTACAATATGGCGGAAAACAATTTTTTGCATTAACAACATAACAGTTTCTAGAAATATTTTTTGCTAAGAATTTGTATTTAAAAATAATAATTATTATGATATAAAAAAAACAACTAAATGATGAAAAATACTTATATTTTGGAATACCTGAACTTTTATTTATTCATTTCGATTGCGAGGTATGCTAGTATAAGTAAGTATAATTATAGTATGCATGAGCAACGGTTATCATTTATTTATATTACAAACTGTAATATAAATAAATATATAATATAATAGGCCTTTGCTCTACAATGGGATGATTTAGGCTGACAGTAACAGTAACAGTAACACTAACAAACTGTAAAGGTTTACAGTTTTAATTCGGTTATTAAACTTATGTAAGAAGGAATTGAATTCCTACTACAGCGCTTCGGCAAATATTCACTTAGAAATACCAGATTCTGTTTATAAAAACATTTCACATATAAGTCAAAGCTATAAAAAAACCTTTATAATACTTTTATCTCGTAAAAACTAAGTAAAGCAAATGCAGTGACTAAAGCTTCTCTCTCAACTTAAATCGTTCTACAGATTAATGTGTAAAGTTGGCTCTTGTGGGTCAGACAGACTTTATTAGTTTATATTATGATGGGGTAAAAAAGCGGGACTTTTTTAGCTCTGCTGACTCGTCTGGCTGAAATAGCCCTGATGATGTTTTGGTGCTAAGATAGACCCGAAGAAGTAAAATAGCAGGGCTTTTTACCATTGGGTCTATATTCAAACCAAAATATTATAGTCCGGGCTATTTCAGACTTAATTTTTTTTTGTTTGTTTATAAGCTTCCACCCGTGGCTTACCTGGTACCTGAATAAAAAGCCTATGTGTTAATCCAGGTCACAAACGATGTATATTCCAAGTTTTATAAAAATCTCTTCAGTAGTTTTTGTGTGAAAGAGTAGTTAGGGCTCTGGCAGCCGGCTGATTGTGGCATAGCACAGCTAAATCTTCTGGCCATAGACGGGCAGCAGCGTCGGTGGTGCGAGAAGCTGTGCCCTGCGATCCTCAACCCACATGCCCAGCGTGGGGATTATGGGCATATCCCCCTTTCTCAGGGGAGGACTATATCAGTCCACTGCTGGACATAGGCCTCCCCTATAAGATCTGTGGATATGGCTATAATCCCCACGCAGGGCACATATTCTGACAACAAAAACGCACACAATAATATTAGTAGGATAAACAAATCTTTATTTACCACTTGGCACACAATACATAACACAACACAATTTAGGATAGTTAAGGAAATAGTTGAATCGTCATCATCATCAGTAGCTTAACGCAGTCCACTGCTGGACATAGGCCTCCCCTACAAGTTGATTATTAGAGCGAAAAGCATTTAGCAATGCGCTGTCCACTAATGAAAATCAAACATTAATATGCCTAAAAATTGTAATGCATTATTTAAAGCTTTCTTTAACTAAAATTTTCTTAAGTTTCGTAACGAGAATTCACTCATCATCATTTATTTAAGAGCTGTGCTCTTGTTGCGCAACTGATGCAGCTTTTTCCACCTGCCTCTCTCCAAAGCAGTCTCCTTTACTTCCCTATACGACATGACATCTACTTTCTCTTTAATGTGGCTCATATAATATATCCTTGCTCTTCCCCTTCGTCTCTTTCTTTCTACTTTTCCTTCTATGAGGTTGTGTCTCTGTGACGTATTAGGTATCCCAACACCTTTCCTCTTCTGTTTTCTATATATTTTAACATAGATCTTCGGCGACTCTAATTAAAACTTCTTTGTAAGTTACTTTGTCTACCCAGCTTATTCTTTCCATTCTTCTCCAGCACCACATTTCAAATGCTTCCAAAATTCCTTAGTCTCTCTGAGTCATTGTCCGCACCCGTACAAAGCTTTGCTCCAAAAATATGTTTTAGTAATTAATAATTGATAGTTCATTATCTCTCTCTCTCTCTCTCTTTCTCTGTTATCAAGAATTAACTATCAATTATTATTATATGAGTTCGATTAACGTAACCTCAATATATTTACTTATGTACGCTCTAGTATATAATATATAGTATGAATACTGGATTGTACTACTTAGAATAGTTTCACTGGTTTACTAAAGAACTTTTGAAATTGAATTCAATTGATGCCTAACCCAGCGTGGAAATATACATATTCCCCTTCTTATCAGAAGAGGCCTATGTCCAACAGTGGACTAATAAAAGCTGGTGTTGTCAAGGAAGATAACTTCCTAATTTCAACTGATAAAAGTACCAATGTGGTGAAAGGACTAGTCTTTATACTTACAGTACATTGACACAAATTACGTGTGAAATAGACTTTATTGAATTTCTTAACCAAAGGAAAGTAGACCTTATCTTTAAGAGATAATGAGTTGTTTTGTAAGGAGTGTAGAACAATCGATTGAATTGATATAGGAATTTGTGCCTTGTGTCGTTGGTGTTAGGAATTTGTTTTGTGTGGTACATATTAATGGACTTTCGAACAATAAAACATAGTATTCTCACATATTGTCATTTGTATGGTTGTTATTTACATATGTTGTATGTATGGTACATTTAACAATTCTGTTTGAAAGTTTGTAATCACGTAATCTTAATGAGGTTCTCAAAAATTACGGACAACTTTGATTCAAATTACCCCAAAAAATTAAATTACACCCTGTATAAAGTATTTCTAGAAAGTATGGTAATAAGGTGCGGATAAATCGAACCCGCATCTCTTATACGGCTATTCACCCACTACGCCAACGAAGTCAATATAAACATTGCGTGGTCAAAAGTAAAAAAAAAGTTTTTTATGTATTTCTTCGCCGTTTATAATCTTCCTTGTCAGCGAATAGTGTGATGTTAAAGGATAAGGTTTTAGATAATGAGTATGTTTTTCTTCACCGTCTTCATCTTCTCTATCGACTAGTATAGTGTGGTCAAGGATTAGTTAATTTAGGTTTTTCTTCACCGCTAATAACCATACTTGTCAACTAATATTGTGTGATCAAGGGATAAGGTTTTTGATGTTTTTCTTCACTGTTTATATTTACTTATTATCTCGTAACAGCAGAGAAAATGTAGAAAATCATTACAAATCCAACACGATATTATTAGATCAGGCGGTGGCGGTAAGAAACCCTACCTGATCTAGTACCACAAGATAAAGTTATTAATAACTAGCTGACCCGGCGAACTTCGTACCGCCTTAGCGTAGCAATTAAGTAACCACGTTTCCGAACAAACAATGCTCTTTCAATATAGTCTATGGCTGTGAATGACATTGACATTCGTTACGCGCGATTTTTTAAATATGCAAAATTAAATGTATATTTTTCAATATTTCTGAGAGATTTTCTTAATATTTTTTTAAGAACCTTCTCCTAATAAAAACAGATACAACAAAAAAAGAATTAGTGAAATCGGTCGAGCCATTCACGCGTGATGCCGTGACCAAGGAAAACGGGTTTCATTTTTATATATATAGATAAGTAATTTAATTAAGACGCACGAACTAGCAGAAAATTATGGGGTTTTAATACCAATTATAAGTTGTTACGTAAAAATAAGTGATTTCTATCTTTTATTCCTTTTTATTTGTAAGTTTGTCATCTATACAAAGATAGTTGTTATCATCATCATCATCATCAGCCTATAATCAGCCTATAGCAGTCCACTGCTAGACATATGCCTCCCCTAAAATTGTAACCTCAAAAAATAATAATTATTACGTAAAACATCAAATATAAACCTATGGAAGTATATGAGGGATTTTTCCTATCATCTCTCTCTTGTTCTATAGAAAACTCTATATTCTAATATAATATTCTTTTGCGTCGCCTAGCAACAGCCTTCAACGAAGCTATCATTTTACAAAGGCTTCGAAGGAAATAGGTGCAGGAAACGGAAGTATTTTTCTCGTTAGAGGTACAATAGAATAGAGCTTGTTGTACATTATATACGCTGTGGCGTAGCTTGGAAGACCAATAAACATAATACATTAACAAGTATTTGTTTAGAAAAATAAACAAAAACCTGACTGCATAGACAGGAATAATTTAGTACTTTTAGTTCATCGTAAATTAAAAATGGCATCTTACAGTCGCCATATTGGATTGTTTGACATTTCATATAACCTATGTCACCCTCGTGATTTAAACGAATCCAACGACGATTAGTCAAAATCCGTCCAGCCGTTTGTGCTACAGCGACCGACAAATATTATTACAAACATACATATACCCTAAAACTATGACCTGACGTTGGGGTAAACGAGTTCTTGAGTGGAGACCGCGGCTCGGCAAACGTAGTGTTGCACGCCCTCCGGCCAGGTGGAGTGACGCTCTGCGAAAGGCTGCTGGTGAAGCTGGATGCGTCGTGCTGAGGACAGGGCGCAATGGCGCTCATTAGGGGAGGAATATGTCCAGGAGTGGTCTGCTATAGGCTGATTATGATAATGATGATGATGACATACACCTTAAAAACATAACCCCACTGAAGAAGACTTTAGTCGGGTAAAAAAACACCCAGACACAGGACAAACATCTATGTTCACCGCACTTATCCGCCCGGTCAATACTTGGAAGGGTGATCGTTTAGTAGCATTTAGATCTGAGCGCTTCCGTGCTTCTGAAGACACTTTAAGATATTGGTCCCGGCTTTTTCAATCGTTATGTCATGTCGGAGGTCTTCGGGTGTCCTAAAAACTCCGACACCTGAGTTGTTCACATACGAAGACGAAGACCGCACATAAATATGTGTATATATTCCCGCCTAGGAAAAACATAAGTTTATATATTTTTTAGGAATTGAACCCACGGTCAGCTGAGCTAATGCTTCAATTCAATTAAAGACCAATGCTCCATTATCACGACTTTTTATCTGCCGCCGAAAGGCACCGACGCCGTTTCGATTCTTTCAGAGAGCCTTTATCAAGTTGAGTGAACGCTTTCCCTAAACGTCTCGTCTAGCACGTGTAGGCACAGAATACAGAGAGGAAGGTATGCATTATGTAGGTATGAGTCATACTTAAGTCTGTTTATTATATTTGTATTGACATTAATTGTTTAATTATTGAAATTGTTTCTTGACAAACCTATCATGATGTTATTGCATGTTTCGTACTTTTAATATTGTATTGTTATGTTTAATTATTGTAATTGGGTACTGCCCGTTTTAATTAAAGTAAAATAATAAAAACAAAAATAAATAAAAATGAGATCAATAGTACTTGCTACAACAAACACTTTACTGGTATCTTAGACTATGTACCAGAGCCTAATAAACATACATAGGGTATTCATATAGACAAACTAGAAAAAACATTCATATTCGCCACATAAATGTTTGGGGAATCGAACCCACGGTCTGCAGCTCAGAAGAGAGAGCAACTGAGCTATAAGCCCAATGCTATTTCACCTTGCACTGAAACCATCTGAGGTACCGACGCCGTTTCGACACTTTCAAAGAGTATTGATCAATGAGTGAATCTCTTTCCGTGTACCGTCTAGCACTATGCATCTATACATTTTGTAGGTGTGAGATAGTCAATAGTACAACACTTCACTAGTTTCGTCAATAAATACTGGGTTGCCATAAACAGCCACTTTTCCCCGAAACTGGCCAATAAAAGCCTCAAGTGGAGAACAATTACCACTAAACTCTTCATTAAGCATTCTTCCCACGTTAGTACAATTGCGAAAAAACTCTTGCCTAGCCGCCGCTGAGCCTATCCAAACGGCTGTTAGTTACTGCCATCGGCCAATCATGATATATTCCACATAATTTTTTCGGCTCTGGATCAGCGTTGGAACGATAGCATGGTATGAATTAACATGAATGGGCATGAAAAGTTTTGAATATCCTCATTTGCTTTGATCCTCAATCCTAATTCAAATAGGAACGCACTCGTGGCTTGGCTTACTTCTGTGTCTTTGACAGAGTAACTGAATAGAACAATATCATTAAATTTATCGTAAACCTGGACGTCACAAAGGGGACTCTGACTCAGGATGGGTTGGCTGACTAGAAGGCTAGCAACCAACGCTGGTCTTCCATCCGATTTTGTTTGTTTTTGGGTTGTAATGGATAAACAAAAAATGTATTAACCAATTTTAATAATTCTTTCACCTATAGAAAGCTACATTATTAGCGTTTAAAATAAATGATAGGTCCCACTATTTATTATTCCGTACATACATATTTGCGGTTCCGCGTAAAAAAACATTTAATCAAGTCCGCAAGTACACGCAAACGAAGTTGCTACCGGGACAGCTCATATCGCGTATGCCTATAATGTAACCTAGCATAAATCCAATATCTGACTGTTTATCGTTTTTATTTGGTACCCAAGCCAACGTCACCTACACGTGGTGCACCTTGTTAAATAACGAACGTTGCACTGGCGCCCGGCTGATTAAAATCGCCGAAACTAACAACCCGCTTGCCCATCGTGGGGATTATGGGCATATCCCCCTTCTTATAGGGGAGGCCTTTGTCCAGAAGTTGACTGAACAGGCTGGTTGTTGTTGTTGTTGTTTTAAAATAATAAAATAAAAAACAAAAGTTGATTGGCTGTAGCAAGCAACCAGCCGTATAGAGGCTGCGTTAGTTCACTAAAGTTCCTGAAAGTTTTGCCCCAAAAAGTTAAGGGTTCGCGCTGAATAAGAAATGAATTCTTTAGACCCCTAAGTAAGACCTAAGTCGTTAAGTCAGTGCCTATAATTATGACTTGGTTTATTATTATACGTGATTTACGCAGAAGAATTTAAAATAAGTATACTTAAACAATTTATGGGCGTACTAGCTTCCGCCCGCGGCTTCGCTTGGGTGGTAAGACATCATCATCATCATCATCATCATCATCATCAGCCTATAGCAGTCCACTGCTGGACACAGGCCTCCCCTAATGAACGCCATTGTGTCCTGTCCTCAGCTTAACGCATCCAACACCCTTTCGCCAGCCGCGGCTACCACTATACACAAGATAAAAAGTAATCTGTGTTAATTCAGGTTATAAACTATGTATATTCCGAGTTTCATCCAAATCCGTTCAGTCGTTACGGAACTATCATATATATACACACACACACACACGCAAAATATCTGACGATATATCGCGAGATAGTCTCACAGATTTAACCGCCCTGTTTCTTAGTTTCTTAGTAACTCCTCACCCATGAAGTGGTTAAAGCAACTTCCAACCGTAAGAAAAGGTAATTATTGACTTTTCCAACTCCCCTCCCCCCTTCCCCCCAGGGGAAGCCTGTCGAAAGTAGATAAGACAACGGCCTAATTAAAAAGAGGTTCCTTAGGAAGCTTTGTGTGATTGATTTAAGAATTATTCTTTGAATTAAGGTAAGTCAGTGAAATTACATTTCTTGCATTTTGTGATGGTCTCTCTTGCACTCGTGACGTGGCTGACTCCGATCGTGTTAACATTCCGCCCGGTCTATTTGGACTGCTAAGACCTGTTGTTAACGACAACAACTGCCCGATTTTTATAACGGGTGACGGGCCGAAACGCAGTGTTCTATAGGTTTGTTTGGGTGTTTGTTTACGCGACACATATCCGTTGCAATTGCAAAGGTAACTGGTTCGCGTCGACCCGCTACGCGTTGACAAAACGGTCGCTAACAAAAGGCCTTAAGGATGTACTGAGAGCTGCCTTGCGGAACGGTCCTGGCTTTTTTTGTTAAAGGTCAAGTTTTGGGAGTGTAATCGGTTCTAAATTCGATCTTGCGCACCCAAGCCAATCTCATCGGCGTTATGCACCTATCTAATGAACGGGGCTCTGGTGGCCAGCTGATCGCGGCATAGTTTAGCCATTGACGAGTAGTCAGCGGTGCGAGAAGCTGTGTAATGTGATTCTAAACCCTCATGCCTTAGGGATTCTGGGCATATCCCCCTTATTAGGGAAGGCCTATGTCCAGCAGTGGAGTATACTTGCTGGTGGTATTGTTGTTATATTCATTATTTTGTCTAAAAGTGCCTGTATACATAAAATTTTCTAACATTTTACAAATAATAACTAAACAAAACTAGGCCACATATTAATACCACGAAACACTCTTTTTAAACAAAACGGCGAAATACAACATTGAGCGAATAAAAAAAAAACCAGTCACTCTTTAGCCCGGAACTGACCGAGCCGTGGAGCGCCAAAACGCAGTAACTCAAAAAATACAAAAAACACCCGAACGAAATCCAAGCCAAATCTGGAGTGGTAAAAAGTTTGAAAAGTATAAACGTCTGTCTGTTCGAAGCTGCTGTAATTTACGTACGGACTTTGAGGGTTACTTTGAACTATTTGTACGTAGTTTTGTTATTGGTTGGTTTTAATTATTAGAGCGATTTTGAGTCGGGGTGTAGTATGGAGTTCCAACCTCCATATTTGGAACCCAAGCCTACCTCACCTGTACGTGGTGCATCCTGCTACCTAAACAAACGGGGCTCTGATTGCGGCATAGCGCAACCTATCACCGGCACACGTACATTAATTAGCCGCCGATAGGCAGCAGCGTCGGCGATGG
Organism: Horisme vitalbata; assembly: GCA_951804965.1. Lineage (NCBI taxonomy): Eukaryota > Metazoa > Arthropoda > Insecta > Lepidoptera > Geometridae > Horisme > Horisme vitalbata. Next base: position 1,774,472 of record OX638093.1, read on the forward strand.
GACAAGCTGTGCCCTGCGAATCCTAACTACATACTACATAGTGACATTTTGTTGTACAAAGGTTTTTTTTAAGTAAAACTATGGTTTTAGAAATTTCCCTGCGAGTCTCCCGATTATTTTCAAAAAGTCACAATTTTAACAGAACCAGTATCACATGCCTGAGTCATATATTTAGTGCTTAAACTTCAATCTTAAATTAAAACATTTTCTGTTCCTTCAATAAGGAACATTCAATCGTTACTTTTTAATTTACACCAATTCGTAACGCGACCAAATAGAAAAGAAATGGCAAGAAACTCTGCTTGGCTTATATTTTTTAACTGGTTGTTACAATTACTATTTTTAACTATTACATTGTTAATTCAAGTTACTTTTTTCCACTTATTCAATTTTTTTGCACTATTTTGTCAATTCACATATTCCAGTACATCTCACACAATCTTGGACATACTACAAAATATCTCCAAAATGCTATTCTAAATCATAAATACAATTAAAAACGGGGCCGGGACGATCCAAAAATTAAACAATACTTGCAAACGCTTGCCAAAAGGTTGTACGCCATTTCGCTTGATGTATATCTACAGATTTTGGCACGGTTTTTGGTCCTTGTGATTTCTAGCAAGCTTGCTGAAGGCAGAGCTTAAAAAATCACCCTAGGAGTTACATTGTTCGATTAGACGGATTGCTAAATCGGAAGCAAGAAAAATTGTCCTACTATCCTAGCCTATCCTATCCTACTAATATTATAAATGTGAAAGTTTGTGAGTATGGATGTTTGTATGTATGGATGAATGTTTGTTACTGTTTCACACAAAACTTACTGAACGGATTTGGGTTAAACTTGGAATATACACAGTTTGTGACCTGGATTAACGCATAGGCTACTATTTATCCCGGTACCACGCGAGTGAAGTTATAAAGAAAAAAAAAGTTATAAATTTTAAAAAAATGCCAACCTCATAAAATGGTAAATGCACAAAAAGGGCGAAACTAAGAAATAAAGTCGAACTGTCTGAACTGGCATTTATTCATTATCATCATCATCCACAGCCCAACATCACCCACTGCTGGGAATAGGCCTCCCTTTGTATGTGCTACGGTTTAAAACTCGTCTCATCCAGTTTCGACCCAAAATGGGCCGTTACTTTTTATTTTTATTTTATTCCTTCTGATTTTTATGAAGCTTGCTTAAGTCAAAGCTAAAAATATTTAAGCAAAATTATTTTTCCTTTAAACGATATGACCTATTCAAGTTATAAATAAAATATTCAATGATTTTACTCTACATTTGTGTTTAACCATTCAAAAGTCAAGCCCCATCGAATAATATTTCCTATTGAATTGCAACTTTAGACGTAGAACAATAGAATTTAAAATTGCAATCAAGCAACAATACAAATTCTAAAAACACACATGTTTGATTCACTTTGTATCAACTTGCAGGGTAAAATAACCTCTATTTTTGTCATCTTAAGCTAGAAATTAAAACAAGGATTCTAAGCTTAATCTTAATTCTTAGCTCTAGCATTAATTCAATTCAAAATATATTTCAGTAAGTACGTTGTATCTAAATTGTTACGATAAATTTTCCGGCCGCAACTTCGTTCGCTCAAGATAAAAGTCTCGTATGTTATTCCAGGTCTACAACTACATTATCGCAACCCTAGAATAGAAGTGACTCATTTCAAAAAATTGAGAAAATGACTTAAATATGTAGAAAGACTCAGAAAAAAAACTACATCGGCTAGTTCATAAAAAAATTGTCGCTTTTAGGTTAGAAGGAGTCAAAACTAATAGGTGAGTCTCTTTCACTCGCACCGCATCCCTCTCCCGCGGAATAGTGACGATGTTCAATATTGCGTTAGACAAGATTGCCGTGAGACGTCACATATGCAACATTTCAGCTCAATCCGTTCCGTGGTTCTGCCATGAAGGAAGAACAAACATTTCACATTTAACATGTTTACATTTTACAAACTGTCGCTTTTATAATATTAGTAAGATGAGACAAATAAGACAAATCTAAAGGCTTCTCCGTATCTGGTATAATGATCGGAAATTCAAAAGATTAGACTAATTATTTTCTAAAGTTTATATTTCTCATATAGCGACTTCTGTACTCAGCAGTGTTACTTTTGTGACACAATAGCGAGTCGACAAAATCCCGCGCAAACACGCCGACCAATGAAATTAGGCGATGGAGGCAGGTAAAACCGACCAAGTCACGTTTTCGATATTTTTGTGTACAGATTTTTGTTTGCAGAACGGGATAGTGACTTGATAAATTGGGAGGTCGGGGAAAAACTGTTTTGTTTGATTTTGGCGAATAAAATTTGGTGTGATTTATTTTTTGTATGGCAACTGCAAAGCCTGTTATTTACGCTATTTACAGAATATCATTAATATCTTCTGAATGAACGGTCAGATAGATGATAGATACATTTTTAATCAAATAACAAGGCTTTGTGTTCTAAGATGAATGATGAAGAATCGGAGAATTAGTAAACTGATATGGCAGTGGGCTGGTCATATCTGCCGAAGAACCGACAGTCGTTGGGGTAAACGAGTTCATGAACGGAGACCGCGACTTAGCAAACATAGTGTAGACTCCAGATGGAGTGACGATCAGCAAAATGCATTTTGACGTGTATGTTATATTTTTTAAGTGAAAACTTTACTCAGTGAGGAATTATTTTCATTTAATTTAGTTTATATCTTACATTGTCCAGTTGGATTCCCAAATAAAATAAAATAAAAATAAGGCAACAGCTGGGTGCATCGAGCGAAGAACATGGTGTAATTAATGGTGCTCATTGGAAGAGGCCTATGTGCAGCTGTGGACTGTTATAATCTGAAGATGATGATGATGATGATGATTCTATAAAAAAATATCTGCTTATAAAAAAGATAAGACACAAGAGGCTTATCATCTTTATGCCTCGGGTTAATGGATGCAAGGCGTTGCGTCGCTCGCAGAGCACGTTCGAACATGATCTACGATGCAATGCTTTGTGATAGGTAATGGTTACCACTTAAAATCAGGTGGGCCATGAGCTTGTTCCATCTTCAAGTACAATCAAAAAATTGATAAAAAAAGTTTGGCTTTGATAATCATTCAAAATCGTAAAAATTACTCGTCAAAACATTTTTTTTTAATGTAGTTGCGATTGCTTCGGTGAGTAATAATTTATGAAACAAACAAACATCAAACAATTGTATATTAATTTAGAATTCCCAAAATATCAGTAAAGGTACTAAATTAAATTTCACAAATCAAACTTAATAAAGAAATACAATGCACAATACGCCGAAACAACACTTACACGCTTTCGCCGACAGCAGCCAACAAGAATATTGACAAATGTCAAAGGTACTTCAAATGCTTCGCTATAAACGAGCGCTAAACACACAAAAGCGCTTTTTTCGCTTTTTTTATAAAACTTTTGTAAAACGCGAGATTAAAAATGTTTTGTTTTAGCTGAGTTAAAGTTTTAAGGTTTCTCCATTGTAATGGTTTTTCGGTACAATTGTTTTTATAACCGAATTGTTAGTGAATTACTGTTTATATTTCAAGTATAAAATGAAACTATAAAAGTTATTTCATAAAATGAAAAGAGATAAATTTTGCGAATGATATTTTAAAAGAAAGGATTCACTGAGGCTAGCATAACATGCCTCGAAGCCAATGCTTTAAACTTGAACTTTAATGATGTAGAAATAGAGCTGGAAATTCTTTTACTAGAATATTTTTTATGATACTACATACAGCATTCAAACTAAAAACGAAGCAGATTTCACATTTGTCTCGCAACGGGAATCGAAACCCCACTTGTCCTACACTTATGCCCATTGCATCTCAGAGGTAGTTCACTAATACTTCCAAATAAAAAGTCCTTTAATATTAATACAGGGTGAGTTATTCTAGGGCTGCCTCAAAAGTTTTCGAGTAAAACTATGATTTAATATCTTACGTTTTCTTACCTGCTTATTTTTTTTGAGGTCAGCATATACCAAAAAAAAAATAGAACCCAAAATACTTGATCTTAACGACGTACGCGTATTATACTTAGTTGAGGTCAATAACAGTGGTCATTGATAAACGGGAAAGATGATTTCGCAACAACGACAACAACAGCACCAGCCTAGAAGCACTGTTGGACATAGTTCTCCCCTAATGAGAATGTGGCATACGGATGTGGTTCGCAGGGCACAGGTTCTCGCAGCCGACGCTGCTGCACATCGGCTCTCAGGGAATTTAGTGTGTGTTAGGCTGCGCTTTGCCGCAATCAGCAGACCGCCAGAGCCCCGTTAGTTAGCAGGGTGCACCATGGGCAGGTGAGATTGGCTTGAGGTTTGTATGTGGCTGTTGGAACCCCTTACACTCCTCGGAAACCAAAGCTTCCATCAAAAAGTGACGCAGAAATAGTACACAATGAAATTCACAATATTTATTTATTTAACATGGCACAATATATTTGTACATTTCCTGTAACACAGGAAGTTTGATAAGAATCTGTTTTATGCAACTCTAGGGGTGTTCCCTTTTTGTGCCAAGTTTAGATTGCTTTCATACATTTAGCGTTCAATTTTTATAAAATTATTTTGCTATTCAAATTAAATTGAATAGGTACGGGAAACTAGTTTGATACTTAGTCAATATAGAAAAATATGCTTTTCAAATAAATGCATTAACGCTTCTACACTGGGACCCCTAGATTTTAAGGTCAATTATTTATTTATTAATTTTAACATGCAAAATAACAGATATAAATAAAGGACGTTACCACACAGCATCATGTAGCCCCAAACTAAGCAGAGCTTGTGGTATGGGAACAACATGACATTCTACACATAAACAGTTTTTTTTTAAATACATACTTATCATACAAATAGAAAACACCCAGAAAATGTATAACCAAAACAAAAAAAAATTGTGATTCAGATTAAACTTCTTTTAACTAAAATGGGTGTTCTTAGGAGATCATCTGAGTTAAGCAACTCAAGCAACATGCCCGGTGACTACTTGGATGTGTGACTGTTTAGTGGCATGTAGATCTGAGCCCTTCCGTGCTTCAGAAGGAACGTTAATATTTTGCATGTTAGAGCCTTCCTTGAGAGTTTCCTGCTAACACATACGAAGAATAAGGAAAGTAAAATAGATACATGAAAGTAGTTTGATACTTGGTCAATACAAAAATACTTTCAAAAACTAGTCAGTTGGTCGCGTTTGTCACTAAACACTTTTCTCCTGATCAATCTAACCAACTGGTTGAGTTGGTTAGTGACAAAGTCATGATAACGTGATAAAAATTTGAAATCCGTCAATTTCATTTGATAGCCCAATTATATATCGTTGCCTGCCGCAGACGTAAAGACTATGTTGTATATCACTTGCGAGTGGTACAAGAAAGAAAAGAAAACTACTCGAAAATACGGATCTTTTAGAGAAACGTATGCTCGTGGCGTAGTCTCAAACTCAAGCTCAAAATTTCTTTATTAATCACTTATTATCACTATAAAACAAAGTCGCTGTCCGCTATCAGTCTGTCCCAATGTATGCTTAGATCTTTAAAACTACGCAACGGATTTCTATGCGGTATTTTTAGGCTTCCCGCACATGATCGATTTTTCAATCGATTTTTAGTAGGACAGTTAGCCCCAAACTAAGCAGAGCTTGTAGTATGGGAACCACATGATTGATGATCGTTTTAATTGAAAAATTATTACTTATACACATTTTTTTGTAAATACATACATAATTATCATATATAGAAAACACCCATTTCATCCCAAGCTCTTTTGTCATCTAAATAATCATAAATTTTACTTGAGTGTTCTCAGCAGATTATCTTGGTAAAGCGAAGCCACACTCCGCCCAGTCACTACTTCGATGAGTGCCCGCTTAGTGAAATTTATAACGTTTCCGCGCTTCGGAAAGCACGTTTAGATTTTGGTCTCAGCTTTTTCAGCTGTTAAATAAACGGCAAATAAAGGACGCCATCCGGCCAATTGGAGTGACGATCTACTGACGGCTGCTGGTAGAAGCAGGATGCGTCGAGCTCAAGACAGGGCGCAATGACGCTCATTAGTGGAGGCCGCCGTCCAGTTGTCGACTGCTATACGGACCTACTGCTGATGATGATGATGACGCCATTCCAAAGCCCAAAAAAACTCCGATGTCAGAGTTCGCCACTAGCTCATACGATGAAAAAGAAGCTTGCTAAATCTAGCTTCAACGAGAATATAGCTTGCCTGTTGACCGCTGAAGCTGCTTGTGTCAGGGTATAGGTTAGGCCGCATACTCTTGTATCAGCGTATAACGTAAGCCGCTTATATCAGCGTATAGCTTAGACCAGCGTACAGCTTGCACCAGCTCCAAATGCAGTCACAATGCGTTCGTTACGAGGATTGGAGGGGAGCCAGACTACGTACATACATGATTTGTACGAGACGCGCTGCGAATGTCTCATTTTAATGGGGTTTTTGAAAACTATCATTTTTGAAGGATTAAAGTGTATTCAAGTCTGCGGGTGGTCTAAAAACTTAAACATAAGAGTTACAGACAAAAATAATAGGTATATGTATAAAATTTCGCGCACATAGTTCTATGCGTGGAATAACATATAGGCTACTTTTATATAACAGAGTACGCGCTTTGAACAAAAATCTGTGCCTAATGTATTCTCCCAAATAGGTAACGTGTCCTGTTTTCTCTTTGACACACAGAGACAACATCCTATTGGGCCTTTTTTTACTAAGAATAGGCAGATTTTTGTTAACACGTTGACTGCGGCCCATGCACATAAGGAGCAGCTCGCGCCCTAAAGCGAGTGTGTTTTTAGCACTCAATCTGTTATAAACGTGCTGTTATAGGAGAAAATTATTTGCTACAAACATCATTTAAAACTCCTTGCTACAAAAACGTCTTATATGAAAACTCCTTAAACTCCTTCCTAAAAATCGCTTTTAAACTCCTTGCTACAAACAAGCTTTAAAACTCCTTGCCACAAATACGCATGCAAGTTATTAGTCCGGAACTTCATGCCGAGTTTCCATCATGATAAAGCCTCACCACAATAAATAGACGAGATAGGCCAACGATACATCTTTGTGAAGGAATGAAAACAAGGGGATGTTATTAATGACACTAGAAATATATTGCCATAGTGCTGGCAACACAGCTGGGTGCAGTCGAAACCACCAACCTATTCATTTGATTAGCCTCACAGCCGAGTAAGTAACTCTACCTTCTGTAGGAGACTCAGAATAACGAAACGAACTAGAAGGAATCTTAAATTCCCCATACTCTGAACATCAACTCATACAGCTGATTCTACTTCTACTTTCTTACCTCCATATATCATTAGCTAAGAAAGGGATGCATACTTTATCTCAATGCGATTACTGCGACTTCGTACCAGGGCTGTATAACGAAACTGCATAGCATTAGATTCGAGTGCCCTGATACGATTTGCAATTTGAAGTGGTATTGAAATATGTATGCATCCCTTTCTAGCTGATCATATTAGACATCAGTAAGTAGATATCAGTCGCATTAATTGATGTTTCAGAGAATGGGGAAATTGAACATTTCTTCTAGTTATTTTCCTTATTCTTAGGTAGGAGATTACAAGTATTTCAACTGTCAGTCGTGAACGTAATTAAAGATTTTGGCCAATGACAAAACCTTATTTTGAATCAATGCTTTTTCACTGGCCAAAATTTTTCGTCTACTAACGAACTATGTATTTAGATAAATAGCTGTATAATAATTTACATAAATAAATTTAAAATTATTTTAAAGAAATAGTTTTTTAAACCGATGTTCGCCCACTAGTCGCTATTCATAAATAGTGAATTAATTACTTAAATAATTCAATAAGCTTAGGTTAACTTAGCAGGCCGGCTAAACCACCGAACTAAACGCACGCACAACTCAATGAGTAATCGTTGTAGTAGACCAGCTATAGTTCTATTTCACTGGGTCATAGGGTTGCTCCCTGGAGACGAAACTGCTGCGTTGCTTACGTCCCTTTGTAGAGGATACTGGTGAAATTAATTGAAATTTTAAGTAACATCCTTATTGTAATGGATAGGTTTGACCTAAATTTGACGAACTTTGGTCAAAGACATCGCAAACCAAAGTATAAGGTAGGTATTACCTAAAATATTGGGTAACTTAGGGCTTCGCATCTATTCTAGATACACCGTCAAGTGGTAACTTACTCACAGACCGGGACGCGGTAGCGCCTGGGACATGGTTAGATGCAGTAGGCTTCAGGACCTATACCGTCCTCTCAGCCTAGTCGGCCCTACCCACAGGGCAGAAGATGGCGTTGAAGGACTATTAAAAGTAACAGATACGTTAGTGTTTCTCTATTGAAATCTATATTTAAAATGGAAGCTTTCGTTCACACCGAAACGCGCTGCCGCGCGACCCTGCCGCGTGGTGCGCTGCAACTGCGATAATGCAAAGGCATCTGCTGCAGCGCTGCCGCACGACTGTATCACCTAATATAAAACACGAAATCTGCGCCGCGCAGTGCGCTGCAATAGCAATAATGAGAATGCATTAAAGTGAAGGCCTGAGAGCCTAGTGTGAGTTTTTTACCAGCTCGGCCGCGCTTCCTTTTTCCAAATTTATATGAAATCGAGGCAGCGCCATCTAGTGAGAGACGCGTGGCACACACTCCTTTCCATATAAATTTGCGTAAACGGAAACGCGATCGAGCTGGTTAAAAAACTCGCACTAGGCACTCTGCAGCGCTGCTGCCTCGATTGAGTCGTCTAATATAAATGCGCTTTAAAGCCTTGCCACCCCATGCTAAAGCTCTTGTTATCTGTTTAATATACCAGATTAACTTAACACAAAGATCGCAGCCCAGATATACCTACAAAGCCTCCAGTTCCTTTACAAAGACGAATCTTGATGTTAAAGGGTTAAAGTAATGAGGTTTTAAAGGCTGATAATATTGTTTTTGGGATTTAAGTCTGAGAATTCAATTTATGGGTGGATTAAGGAATTCAGACGTTTCAGAAGAATTAAAGTAAGGGCAGCGTTTAAATCGGAATTTTCGAAAAATCTTTTGTAAGCTCGCAGTGTAGCTGACTGAGGCATTAACTTCTCCTTCACTCGTATGAGCCAACTCTAGTCAACTCTGGTGTTAGAGTTTAAAGGCCGACCGAAAACCTCATCAGGTCTAAAAATGTTGAATAGCACATTTGCGTCGACTAAGCAAATTTCATTCGCGTTTTTGTTAAAGCAAAGCTAAAATGAAGCTAAAATACCATCAGAAGAGCCATTTCCAGTTTATTTCAGAAACCTTTCACCGAAGAATTCCCTGTGGAGGAATTTTGTTTATTTTTCGATGTGAACTTCAGACGCCATCACGGGAACTCCTGTGAGCTTTCAACAAGAAACTTGTTCTACACCTGGATTTTGTAGATCATTATAATCATCAGCATGTAGCAGCCCACTGCTGAACTTAGGGTTCTCGTAATGAACGCCATTACACTCTGTCCTGAGCTCGATGCATCCACCTTTTACCAGCAGCGGTCAGATCGTCACTCTACCAGGCCGGAGGGCGTCCTTACATCGCGTCAATACTACGTTTGCCGAGCCGCAGTCTCCACTCAAGAACTCGTTTACAGAATCGATAACCGTTGGGGGTTATCGATTCTGCGGCAGATATGACCACTGCCAGTTCAGCTTGCAATTTTGTTTGTAGATAGATGGACAGACATCATTAATATCCAAATAGACCAAAAGTACCTACCTATATTTTCTTTTACTGACCTCGTCGTTAGTAGGGAAACGCAAAATGTTGCGTTCTGCAAATATTATTCCATGATGTACTCAGCATCCTACCCTTATAGTATGACATATTCTATATGATAGGATTGTTTAATACAAAATTCTAGATTTCCCCACCCTTCAGGATAATCCTATGGGGTCATAGTGCTGGGCCTATATTTTTAGCAACATAGGAAAATTCGTTACTTCCCCACCCTTTACTCCCATGGGGTCATAAATAAAGATTTATTGCAAATTATTCGTAACCTTATAAAAGGCTCGAGAAAAACAGGATAATTCAATACGTGAACACAATGCTAAGCTTGATTTAAATGTGATTCGAGGTGACGTCTCCATTAACCTATATGCGGGAGATATTCTTTACGGAGATAACAGGGTTTATGGTAATGCATTGAAACGGTGGTGGAAAACATTGAAAAGCTGTTGTAAATTAGTGAAGGTAATAGTTATTTCGTAAACTGGATTACCTAGTTTAGGCTCATGTGTTATTCTTACCTTTTTAAACATTTTCTTGTATTTCATTGATCTACTAAATATTCAACATTTTTGAATATTTTTTAGCAATACCTAGCTGTAAGTTACATAACAAAATATTACAATATACAATCTATCTTAACTTATGAGCTTGTCAAAACCCATTGCTGGACAATGGCCTTCCTTCCCTCTTTCCCCCTTTCCCTTTACCTATACAAATTTTAAGTAATATTTTAATCTATTTTCTATTCTACATCACAAATATAAAGACGGTTAAAGTATTTAACTTAAAAAGCAGTATCTTCAATCTAACTTGAACCTAACTTAAATGACGGTTTGATCTTGAAACTTAGTAATGTCTTTGCGGACTTGAGATTAATGTTAGCTCTTTGTAATTAACAGCTTTGTACATTTTAATAGATTTTAGGGAGCCGTGGTGACCTAGTGGTGTACCCTGACTTCTGATCGGGAGGTAGCACGTTCGAATCACACCATTGGGGTGTAAGGATTTCAAACCTTAACATGTTCAGTATTCTAATAAAAATGGTGACGGGCTCACAGCCTGTTAATTGGCATGTTAGAAAAAGTATTTAGGTCAGATTTAGATACATAGCTAGCTTCCGCGGCTTGCTCGCGTGGTACCCAGATAAAAAGTAGCCTATGTGTTATTCCAGGTCAGAAACTATGTATATTCTAAGTTTCATCCAAATCCGTCCAGTGATTTTTGCGTGAAAGAGTAACAAACATTCATCCAGATATCCATATATATATATCCATACTCGCAAACTTGGATAGGATTATCATCATAAAACCTAATATTTTCTAATCATAAAAAAGCCAACATGTTTTTTTTCCGCTATCACATCACTGAGGTCGGTTAAAAACAAATTCCCCGTCGCGTCTGTCTGTCTGTTCGCGATAAGCTCAAAACTACTGAACAAATTTTGAAGCGTTTTCGCTTATACACAGACTGATTCATGAGGAAGGTTTAGGTGTATAATTTGTTAAAGTTTTGTGTAAATTGGTTTGAACTAATGACGATTTTAATTGTAAAAAATGTTGGAAAAAGTCAAGCCACCTGGGAGCTTTCATCGGAAACGCCTTAATCCCTTTGAGATACAACAAAACAATATATGGTTATATGTTCTACAACCCGTGCGAAAGGTCGCTAGTTTAAATTAAATTAAAATAAAACCCTTCCACCCCCAGTAATGGAATCAAACAGCAAAGCATTAGTAATTAAAAGAATTAAAAAGAATACCACATACTGTGCAATTAGTGGAATGGTGCCAAATGTCGCCGGCACCCTAAGAGGCGGGACGGAACCCTAAAAATCAAATGAATTAGGGTTAATTGACGCCTTAATTAAAAATGCGTTGGCCATTTTTATAATGTGCCAGTGCCAACCTTAGGTCTGTAGTAAAGCACTTGTTTTTTTTTTTTGCTTTCTTTAATTTTATTCAGCTTCAAGTATTTTTATTCAATTATTTTGCTTACTTGTACATAATGATAAACGTCTCCCCCATTATTAGGGGAGGCCTATGTCTAGTAGTGGACTAATTAAGGCTGGTATGGTGGTGGTGGTCGTAAATAATATTAAAGATTTTGGTAACAGATAACATAATACTTAGTAATAAAAAGTATATAAGTAGTATATCAGTCTTATGGTTCCTATAATAAAAGCTCTTAGTTTATAGCTAGATGATGCTGTGTGAGAATATGCAGCATTATTTATTTTAATTTGTATTTATTAAAATAGGCTATTTATTACAAATGACTTGGCTAAACCTGGAGACTGATGACGATGCCACCTACTCATTACCAAAAATTAAACCGCAGACGAACCGTAAATAAGAATTACGACCGAAAAAAGCCAAGTCAAAAAACGATTCGTAATTTATAACCGAGATAACAGTTTTAAATTCTATCCAGCCTATCAATAAAGGTGAAATACCTGCTTTGCAACGCGCCACGAATATTTCATTGGGGGGCCACCCCCTGAGGCAATGGGTCTACCAAAGCGGAGCGGACCGTCCCTCATTAATTTAGTCTGTCCACGCTGAATTTTTATTGGCTCTTGAGGTATTCTCATTGATGTAGAGGCAGGCTCTTTCGATTTGAATAAAAAAATGCTATCTTCTTGCATTTTCATTTAAAAGTAAAATGTAGGTATTTATAATGGATAAAGATGATATGCGCAGATAAGTTCATGTGCGAGAGCAAAATTAAGTTATATTTTTCTTAGATATTCATTAAATAATAAAAATTTCATAGGTATTTTAAACAGCAGACCCTCAATAATTTTGCCTGTCCAAAATGATTTTTTTATTGGCCCTATTTGAAATAATGTCTACTGTAGAGTCCGTTTAGAACATCCTTGTTAATGAGGCTGTCGACATTACATTTTTATTAGCAGGCCTGTAGTTAGGCAGTCTGTCTATCGAAGTATAGCGTGTTTAGTACTCATTAATAGTGACACTAGACGGTAGTTAACAAAAATCCTTTTTACATAATGTTGATATCAGAAGCTTGATTTCAATAGTTCTGTGATTATCGTAACATAATTATGTACATTAACACATTTTAGTACCTACAAACAGAATTTATCTAAATATTTCGAACAGATTAATGTAATTTTATGTTGTAATGTATAAAACGGTTTTTTTGCTGAATGTCAACAATCTCTTCAAATAAATTTTCTAGCACACAGTAGTAACTTCATTCATTCAAATATAACGCTAACAAATTAGTGAGCTCAACCAATCCAGACCTATTCAAATCACTATCTTGCCCGCACTGCTTTAGTAAACAAGTCGCTTTAGGGGGGTAAAAAAGGTCACGATCCTTTTTATTGACATTTGACTAATATATCTACTGACGTGTTAGGTATTGGATGTTTAAATTGCCTTTCCTTGATGCCCCCTAATAGGGGGAAAGGGGAAGGGGGACTGAGGGGTAAATAGGGACGAAACCGCAGGTCAGCGATTTGCGGTTTTGTTCAGGTATTTTCATTTGAAAATTAAGTAGGTATAGAATACCCCTCTTCTACTTTACATTTGGAAATGTCAATTGTTTATGACAAAAACGTACAATAGTTACATGGTATCTACATATGTACCTCTGAAGATGCACGTAGTGACGAGGTCTTATATCTGTGTCGGATTGTACTGGTATTGGTGGAATCACGTGCTGAGTCTTCACTTGAAGCTAGGACTGATGTAGTGTAGGACGCCCTCCGGCCTGATGGAGCGACGATCTGACGATGCTGGTAGAGGCTGGATGCATTGAGCTGAGGACAGGGCGCAAGTGCACTCAGGAGAAGCCGTCCTCCAGGACTGCTATAGACTGGTGATGATGATGATGATGAAAGCCTGATTTGAGCCTGCAACAAGATATATTAGCACAATGGTCTGATCGGGCCTTGCCATAGCCATAGCAGTCTCCTGCTGGACTTCGAAAATGTATAAAATGGATGCCAAATGTTCGTTCTTCGTTCAAAACTACTGAACGGATTGATCTGAAATTTTGCACATATGTAGTTCTGGATCAGGAATAACATAGAAGCGTTTTATCCGGGTACTACGTGAGTTAAGCCGCGGGCGGAAGCTAGTCAGATAATAAAATATCTAGACTTCAAACTACCCTCGCTGAAACTTTCCACAAACAGAAAGTCTAAAGTCAATTGATTGCCTTCTAATTCTTCCTCCTTACTGGCAGGTTTATTACACTTGAATCCGGTTACAATCTCCATTCATTCATGAGCACGGAATGTCCATTCTTCTAATTAATATTCACAATTTGGACACATATAAATAAAATGATGTCTGGGTGGGTATGTTAAGATTTTTTCAATTAAATAGTAATCTTTTTTTTATCCTCATTTAGTGCAATCAAATTTAGTATTTGATTGTAAACTCATTCTTTTAAATTTCTAATATCAACATCGTGTAGAACACAAAACACAAAAAACCGAACTGACAGGAAATGAAAATAGCGGAGTTGGAAGCGAGTGACAATAGTAACAGCCCAGATCTAACTTGGATGTGTTCCCGGAAGTTCTTTACAAAATTTATCTCCAAAGTTGAAACGGAATTAAACAGAATGCCGCCAATATTAGAATTGGCTCTACGTGATTGGTTTCAACTCCATTATTTAGTAGAATTAACCATTCCAATTATAACATTTGACTTTCCAGGTTTTGTAATACTTTAACGGCTGGTTCCTATTATAATACCGTTATGAAGTGAAGATTCGTTTTCCAATACTCAATACTCAATAGATTTATTGCTGTCACAAGGTATTACACATAGTGAGAAGGCTCAAAAAGACTAAACCTTTTGTGTTAGTGTAGTGTCAAACAATAGCATAGTGTAGTGTATAGTTTGAGTGCTACTTTTAATGAACACAAGAACAAAGTGTCCTCCCCTTAATTAGAGACAGTAAGAAAAGTGCCAATGGACAAATAATACTTGTCTAAAACTAAGTTACATTAAAATTACTCATTAGCTTACTTGGCTAGATTGTAATACATTTAGGGTACCGTAATATTGGGGTATACTAATTAAAAAAAGAAAAAAAAAACAAGGCAGATGTAACATAAAAGGTAGGTATCACACATGAACCCTGTCTAAGCGCATTGCAACTGAGATAAGCAGACCGAGCATTTGTCACACATGCAATTTATTAAAATTATGTCAAACAAGAAAGTTAGTCAGGTCCTGAAGTATTATCAAGTTATATAATCTAAAAAAAACTAGTTATTTTTTCCCTTAAAAAACTAAATTTTGAATGTTTGACAGTTTTTCAAGAGAAAACGAAGCGTAATCGGTTACGGTATAATAGGACTCCATGGTAAGAGACTTCCCTGGTGGTGGTTTTATTTCCACGGACGAGCGCTTCATAGCTAGTATGGAGCGCACAATAAGCTCCATACTAGCAACCATTCCGAAAGAATAAAGGTCTCTCCATTTATAGATAACACCCATCATCAACATCATCATCAGCAAGATATTCAAAAGACAAAATATTTAGTACAAATTCCTCTAATCGTCTTTGACGAGTTTCATAAAAACCTAACAGAAATTCGACAATGTTTCGCCTTCGCCATAAGGCATCCTCAGGAAATTGTCGACTTGCTGTCCGCCTTCATCACTCCGTAGAACACCGCAGACTTCTTGCTTCGCGGAGCGCCAAACAGAAAGTGTTTCTTTCGCTTTGGTTTTATATGTTATAATCGAATTTCGCAAAGTTACGCTTGAGTCAATTAACTATCATCAATAGCCTATAGCAGTCCACTGCTAGATATAGGCCTCCCCATAATGAGCGTCATTGTGGCCTGTCCTCAGCTCGACGCATCTAGCTCCTAACAGCAGCTTTTCGCAGATCGTGACTCGTGGCCGGAGGCCAAACCAACCAGCATAGACTTGACCTTAGACAATAATTGTCTACTTTTTCGTAGGTGTCAGAAACATAATTTTGGGCGCAACAAGCTTATTACTTTGTGTTGAAGTATACTTATGTGCCGTTTTGTGGAAATAATTGTTGGCAACACATCACCCAAAGCGGAAAAAATATCTGAAGCGCAATAAAATCGGACCCGCAACTTCTTGTATCTCAATTGGCTAAGCGACCATACCTCTATGTCGCCAATAAAACTATATGTTTTTTTAACTAGCCTATTTCGTCCCACTGCTGGGCGAAGGCCAAACTCTTCCACACGTCCCTGTCTTTGGCTGTCTCCCACCATTCCTTCTCAAATGCATCAAGATCGTCCCGCCAACGTTTAAAAAAATATATTAGTTTTTCTAATTGAAGGTAGCAAGACAATTCTCAGAACTAACCACTAGGTACTACTATTTACCCAGACAACTCTATCACTCTCTCCATATTACCCTAGGCCAGTTATTTCCCTAGATACAAAAATACCTGCTCCGAAACCCATTTGAAAGCAACGGATATTGCCCCAAACATCGTAATGGGAATCGCCAGCCACAAAATAAGGCCCACGGAGGCCCAATGGCCTATATTTATTCGAAAGTAGGCAAAAGGCCTATAAGCCTAATAAAATCACGGCTCGCTATTATCATCGGGGTGCGTAAACTGGCTGAGTTATGGCAACCCCGCTCTGAATATATTGGGAGGAGAACGGTATGTTACTGTCTGGATGCCGCCTGTGGTCGTTTTATTCGGCATTTGGTAAAATTTTTCCATTAGAGTTAAATAAAAGAAAATTTTGAACAATTCATAATAATATTTCTTTTTTTTTTGTCATATAGGCGAACCTCAGGGCTTGCTTGGGCAAAGATGAGGTTGACGATGGGGCGAGCTTTCCCAGGATAATATGCCTATTAACTCTCTTTTTGGACCCGCCTCTCTTTTAGGGTTGTAAGTCGATAGAAAAATAGACGACGAAAAATTGGCAGCTGATTCCAAATTTTTTGCATTGATTTTGGTTTAGTTAAAGTGCTCCGGCCAGGTGGAGTGACGATCTGCGAAAGACTGCTGGTAGAACGCGTCGAGCTATATTGCTATAGACAGAGCAATGGCGCTCATTGGGGCGGGTTTATGTGCAGCTGTGTACTACTGCTGCTATAAACTGATGATGATGATGATGATGATGATGATGATAAAATTACGGAAGTAATGTAACCCAAGGAAAACAAAGTTTTACTGTAAATCGCCAAATTTTTAAAAATCTGATTACATTATTAAACCTAAAGAAAAATTTTACACCGTTTATTTTTTTATCTTTGATTTTGTATCTATGGAATTGATGAAATTATTGTTGTATGGCAACACTACGCTCAATACATTAGTTACAGGAAAACGGTCGCCAATCTAATCGGATTTGGAGATAAAAAGATTTTTAAATCACGATTTTTTGATAACTCGTTTTTAATATAAATTTTGACAGATATTTATTTTATAATTGTCCAAAAACCGAATAAAATTTAAAACCATGAATACAAGAATGTTTGTTTTTGCGTTTGCTAAAGGGGGATAGCCGTAGCCAACCAAGCCAACCACGGACCGTAGCTCGCAGCTCGTAACTTACCGAATGGAACTCGGAAGATCCGCTTCCCGTATTCAAACACCGTTTTTTAACTTAAATCGGGGTAATGCTATTTACAATGTTGTGGAGTTTGGCCCGTTGTGGTTAAAGGTTCTTAACAACTGCGGTTTACGGATAAGTATTGTTATGCTACCCTGGCGCTTCTTATGTAGGTTTCTTGTTTGTGAAAAGCTGGGTTCCATGAAGAAAATGCTGTTTATGATAGAATTCTTTATTTTTTTCCTGTGTATTAGGAACATTATATACAATGAGTATGGCAAAAATATGTACAGAGCGAATAACAGACAGTGATTAAAAAAATGGTTGTAGAGATGTTAACCATTTAATAATTTTCTTCCAGCAAACATTTAACTATGATAGATAGGAGAGAAGATTTTTTGGTACACATCATGTTGGAATAAGTTATTTTAAATAATTTATTTGTATACTTAGTTATTGTTTTTTTTCCTTATTTGTCATTCATGTATATTCTACATGTGTGTCTATGTCAGAAATAAACGTATATCTTATCTTAAGATGGCACAAAGAAATTAATCATTTAATATTTTTGTGGGTTCATTTCGGTAAATTCGGTATTCGGTGTTCAAATGTCAAAATTGTGTTCCCGATATTGGGTCGAAGAATGTTAATATATTTAGCATAGCAACATTTTTGAATTTATTGACTGATAGATTTAGAAATGGCGCTCATTAGGGGAGGTCTATGTCCAGCAGTGGACTGCTACAGGCTGATGATGATAATTAGATTTAGTACGTCACTTCACATTTCCTCTTAATGATTATGCACTTTTAACGGTGGGCCTGAGTAAAAAAGAAAATTTATTCATTTAGCACTTTGAATCGTTATTTTTTTAAATTTACTTATTAATAGTTCTCGATATTGACATTTATTTTATTATAAAGCACTCAAAGTATTATAAGATAAAAGATTTAAGATTAGCTTCTATTGAAGTGTTATAATAATCCTAAATAACCTAATATAAAAACAAAGAAAAAATTTGACAAATATTTCTACGTCAAAACTTAAAGACCTTTGCGCAAAAGTTTTTCTATAAAAACGGTACAAAAGGATAAGAATAGAGTTGGCAACACAAAGTTTCCTTGGAGATTTGGGAAACTCTAAAATCTTAACAAAGCCTACACAAACAATGCCTACTACAGAACAAAAGTAATTATATCTAAACAAGCGTTCTATAAAAACGTAAGGTAAGTTGAGTGAGCTCGTAAGCGGAGCGATTTTTAGTTTCCTTGTTCATTATTATCTTCAGATATAGCTTTATCTGATGAAGAAGTTTTTGGAAAACTTTTTTTTATTTTCGCGAAATCTTACGATTTGATTTGGTAAGTTACTTGAGAAAATTGTTCCTGTTAGGAAATAGAGTCGATTGAGACCAACTTTTTTTATTTTTGACAAATGTCATTTTCTAGGTAGACTGTAAAAAAATCTGAAATGCAATTGTTTTTTCCTTCAAAATAAACCTACAGTTTCTTCAGAATAAAACCTTCTATAAAAAGAAAAGGTAGCTATCAATAAGGTAAAATTTTGCCCCAACCTGTATACTTATTACTTACCCACGCAACGGAACTAAAATGGAGTTAAGCAGAACACCTGGCAAGGTGAGGTGATGACAGGTGGAGTAACTGAATGCCGTCCGAGAATCGGGTACCGAAACTTAATTTTTAATAACTTTTTTATGTTATTTTATAATTAGTAATACTATCCAAAATCAGAAAAAACTCGCCAATAAAGGAATTTACAAACATACCGGGTCAAAAAAGCCTAAGCATGTTAACTTCTAAACCAATAATGATTTAAAATCCAAACACTTGTATAGTACGCGTCACATAAAAAGAACGCTGGATGAAGTAGAGGGATGTTTGCGCACGGGTAAATACCGATAAATCGCCTAATGCGCAACCACCAGCGTTCTTTTTTCATGTCGCGACCTATATCTGTATTTCCTCTGGTTTGTAATTGATCACGCGCTAGAAATCACAAAAAAGCGAAATGATTGTTCTCTCTTATCAGTAAACACACGCTACACGCTTCGCTCATGAACCAAGTCCAACCGTCGAACTTTCCTACAGGGTAAAGTAAAATGATTTGTTAGGCCGCTGGGGTAGGGTGGAAATCCTGAGATAAAAGCATGATGTTTTACTCCAGCTAGGCAACGCTGATTTACCCAACTTTAAGAAAGACTAGAAAGAGGACTTATTTCTCTCCTTATCTTCCTTCTTTTAATATGTTAGTTTGTAATGGCAAACCCTGGTTTGAGTTTTTAGGCCATCACTGAGCGGCCAACCACCACCGACCAGATAAAACAAGTAGGACTTAAAATAAATAAACTGGCTTTAAATAAATCACCTTCTTACTTCTTGCTGTAAAGAATTTTGAAAATCGGTTCACAATTGACGGAGATATTGGTGATCATAGGGCGAAAATTACAAATGAGGATGAGGTATCTTGAGTTTTCCGGGAAAAGTGCCAATCCCTCAGGAATTAAATTTATATGGGACCACCTGTGAAGTCTACTCTTTTTTTCTTCTATCTTTTTCGGTCCACAATTGAGGGAGTTATCGGTGAACATACATAAAAAAAAGTCGAAAAAAAAGTAGACACTACGAATTGAGAACCTCCTCCTTTTTGAATAACAAGTAAAAGGAAACAGAGATAACATGGCCTTGCCCCAACACCAGGATTTCTTTAGCACTAGTATAGGTCGCGTCACGTAAAAAGAACGCTGGCGGTAAGCTCCCCCCCCCCCCCCCCACCCTTCTTCTTTTTACATAACGCGTACTGTAGAATTCTATAAGAAAAGCTCATCCAGGGACTTCCCCGATTTGTAGTTACTTACCTACTACCACCGTGCTTATCTCTACCGTGAAGCAGCATTGCTTTGTTTCGGCTTAATGGACCACATAACATCAGGTGGGCCATGTCCATCTTTAAATATTATTAAGCTTTATATTTTAAACTTTTCTATAAGTATAGACTGATGATTGGAAAATCGGGCCTAAATAAAATCAAGGTGAATTGAAATTATTGTTTATGAAATGTATTCGAAAACTTTCTTAAAACCCAAGCAAATAACTTTACAATAAGGCAGATTAATCCCTTGTAGGTATAATTATACAAATTTCTTTGTTCATTATGTACAGTACAAACATCCATTTCACTAATTAACCTACTCGAAAGCATTTCTGCAAAGTAAGTGGTGATCACTCTGGCACATTGCAACACACGCAACGCTATGTAAAAGGGCGAGATGATATGTAAATAAATAATGGTGGGCCTTTTTTACTCATTATAATAACTCCAAAGCTTTGACACTGAATGGACCGAAAAGGAATGGTACCTAGAAAATCACTTCCTTGTAGTCTGTTAATGACGATATTTTTTTTAATTATGTCTTTGTAAACGCATTTTAGGTTACGGTTCTTACTATCGTAGTAATTTAGTCAGGTAGCGAGTAATTTGGTACAAAAACTTTTGTGACTTCAGCTTCTCGACAATATTTTTGCAGTTCAGAAATAATTCGTTACTAAATTAATTATAAACGCTGCTAAGCTTTCTATAGATGAAATAATTTTTAAAATCGATTTTTAAGTAGTTTTTGAGTTTTTCTATTACAAACAAACATACAAAAAAAACAAATCTTTACTCTTTATATATGTAGATTTATTTGTTTAATGTAAAAAAATAAAAAAATTAAACATTTTAATTATTATTATGGAATCACCAACAAAGTTTCTACTATTAAGAAAAACATACACCTTGAGATATCTTTTCCTATACCTTTTCTGGAGTAAGCTTGTGCCACGGTAACATCCGAACTATGTTCCAGCAATTCAGTAGGTACAAAAGTACATAATGGGATTAAACAAGGAACATGGCTTTAATTAGGTTAATTTGTACCGCATTAAAATTGTATATCGGTTGCTAAATTCACTTTGTTCAGAAATTGGAGCAAAAAATACTCAAAACTTAGAAATTTTGTTGAATTTTGTACAAGAATATAACTAACTTAATTTTGAATGAATACATTATCCTCCCCCTAAAAATTGAAAGTGTTGCAAAAATATTCGCATTCAAAGTTTCACCTTTAACCATATTGAGGATAGAGATAGAAATAGACAAGTGCAGTGTGAAATGGAATAAAAGTGAATTGGGGCTGGAATTCTCTGATGAAGGAAAAAAATAGTTCTACGATCGCTCTTTGTTATACTCGTAGTCTTTGCTTTAGGAGAACCGGACCTGACTGAAGACTGGACGACTGGACTTATAAGCCATACTACGTTGCTTCATATTACTTGATATTGGCAAAATAGTAGAAAATTATCCCAGAAGAAGTACTGACGTACAGAGCTCCTTGGTTTACAATGGCCTGAAAGGAAAAAATATAATTATTTAAAATATTACCTCTCCGAGGCGTGAATAAGAGCTTTCCATCGTATAATGAACGAAAAGGGGCCGAATTACTGACCTACTGAAACGTCAAGTTGACATTTCACTTTACCTCCGCTG
Source organism: Horisme vitalbata (assembly GCA_951804965.1). NCBI lineage: Eukaryota > Metazoa > Arthropoda > Insecta > Lepidoptera > Geometridae > Horisme > Horisme vitalbata. The sequence continues at coordinate 1,796,359 of OX638093.1, forward strand.
TCAAAAGTGACGTTTTATTTTTGCTGACTATGATGAAATGCAAATTGACAAGTAAAATTATTGTAAAAAATTGTGTCAAAACTTTATTTGTATTTGAGTCAAACCGGAAAACTGTGTATTTAGAGGTACGATTGGCATCCAGTTAGAATAAATAATAATTCCGGACATTATCACACAATATCATCTAGTCTCTGAGTAATGTGCGATTCACACCTACAGGTGCGCGTCGGAGAGCATCGAAGCGCATTTTAAAACATGCTAGAGGACATCCACAAAGCAGTTAAGGTCCTTATTTGCGTGCAATATCTACTTACGGATATATTTATGTCAGTGTTTGACAAAGCTCAAAGCTGCGTAAATTGCATGCAAATAAGGAACTTAACTGCTTTGTGAATGTTTCAATTTCTTTTAGCATGTTATATAATGCTCTCCGATGCTCTCTGACGCGCGCCGGTAAGTGTGAATCATACATAAGCATAAGATTTGTGTTACAGAAACCACATGACTGATATACTAGTTATTAAAAAATAAATATGTAAACAATTACTAAAGATAAACTTACATAGAAATACTGAAATATCATAAATTACTTTTTTTTTCAATTTATTTATTTATAACATAAACGTGTAATGTTTCTTATAACTACATCTAAAATACCATATTTGGTTTGACTTAAAGTAAAAATATGAAGATAGCAATAATAACAAATGGTTTTTGTCCACAGCGCCACCAAACGCAGTCGAAATAACAAACTACCCTGCAAACTCGAAGCTGGAGGTGAAGGAAGGTGATGACGTGACATTGGAGTGCCTGGTGAAGAACGCCAAGCCAGCTGCGAAGACCGTGTGGTACAGAGGCAACGTGGTATTGAAGGGAGATAAAGGTACTTCAGCAAATTATCTTCTTCTTAGAAGGGTTCGTCATAATACGCACGGTTGATACCTCTTCGCATTGGTAGTAAACTGCAGGGAAGTATACTAAAGGGTAGTAAACAGAAAAGTAGCAAACTGAAGAGTAGTAAATTGATGAGAAGTTAACTCAAGTGTTGTAAAATGAAGGGTATTTTATAGAGCTTGTCACACGTAGAGTTTAGACTGCGCATCTGGAACACGATCCAACCAGACGCTGTCCGTCTGGTTGGATTCGCGCATTTCTGACTATGGATCAAGCCGTCATTTTGATCAACTGTCAATTTGGATCGCTGTCGTCTAACCTACCTACAATCCGAATTGTGCGTGTCGATTTTTAACAGTTTCGACTGTAGTTTGAACTGGCGCGAAAAGGTTAGATAGAACTGGGTACCTAATGCGAGTTTTTTTATCAGCTCGATCGCGTTTGCGTTTACGCAAATTTGTATGAAAAGGAGTCAGTGCCACGCGTTTCTCACTAGATGGCGCTACCTCGATTCCATATAAATTTGCGTAAACGCAAACGCGATCGAGCTGGTAAAAATCTCGCACTAGGCACCCAGATAGCGGCCACGCATTTACATGTTCGTTTCGGAGCAAGGCTTTGGAAGGATGCGTGGAGTTTTACGCGTTCCAAACCTGTACGTGTGGCGAGCGCTATTGTATTGCGAGCGCTGACTTACTTCAGTATTCTTTAGCGTTATCAAACTCAAACTAAAACTCAAAGTTACTCAAATTAACACTTAGAATCGGTTTCTAAGTTTTTTAATTTACATCACCTTGGTTAAGCAACACTCCGTCAGTTTACTACTAGGATGGGTGCCCGTTTAGTAGTATTTGGATCTAAATCCGTGCTTCGACAGGCACGTTAATTTAGTCCCAGCTTTTCCAATCGCTTAGCCTTGTCGAGAACTTCAGGCGGCTTGAAAACTCCGACACTTAAGTCACGTGGATTTACTTTAGAGAACACAATTAACTTGTAATTCACATACATCCGAATCCAGGAATCCACCCAGCCGTTAATTCATTTTCAATAATTGGCTGGTGCTAATTGGCCGGGTATTCAGTCTGTCTGTCTGCACTTATTAGCTTACAAGTTTTCGATTTCAATTAGCAAACAATTGGAGCGGCATTCGGTAGTGGTGTAGTGAATGTCACTTATAATTAATGAAGTAACTTATAAAATAAAATGACGGATTTTCGTTTCATGAAAAAATAGTAGTATATGGCGCTGATTGAATTTTCTGTTCATATTTGTCTCAGGCCTGGGTGTTTTGTACTTAATGTGGTTAATTATATTTTGTATCATTCAGTTAAAAATCATTGGATTCAAAACATATATTTTTTACGATTTTATAATCAAATTTTCAATCTAATTTTATCGTACATTTCTGTAAAATTACAGTTAAACACATCTATTGAAATATTTATGTCACAAATTTAAAAATATTTCTAAGAAAAACTACTTACATTCCCATCAATAACCTTTACTCGCGTGTGAAACGCAAAAATAATAATAGAAAAAAAACGTAACGTCAATACCGCCGGAATTCGCGGCATAAAATATTAGCTGTCAATATATGTTACTCGCATCACTAGTGACAAGAACTTTGCTCACTAGATGTGGCAACTTTAATACGTGAATGGTTGTAAAATCGAATGCAGGTATAACTATTTTGGCTTATTTTTGGCACATATTTTTGCTCGCACTATTCAACATTTTTGAAGTTTTGAAATCACTGAATGTAGTAATGCAAAATAGCAAACCTTCACGGCTTAGAAAATAACAATACAAATGTTCAGTGATTTTATAACTTCAAAAATGTTGACTAGTGCGAGCGAGAGGGAGATTTGACATGTAAAGTCGCCTTAACCATGTTTTTAAAAATGTGTGTAACACACACATTAATGAGTGTGTTAAATACAAACATTTGCAGAATTACAGCTCAATCGAAAATTATTTTGTAAATTCAAACTTAAGGAACGACAAATTATAGCAGTGCGTTAGCTAGTACACCATAAATGCATCTGAGTGCTGTCGCTCCTACTTCCTAAAACATTGTTAAATCAAAACCTTTATGTGCCTTAAGTAGCTTAATGTAGCGTCTGCATTAGTTGCTACATATTTTGACGTATTAAAGTTTCCTACATCTTGTTTGTGATATTATACAAAAAAAAATAGTAACTAACTTCGCTAGAAGTGGCAACATTGGTTTTATTTTTATCTGAGTAGCAAGTACTAGGTACCTACACTTTCGTGGTTCTTCCAAAGTACGCAATAGATTTGGTTTTATACGGTTCTATCGTTCGCTTGAACAATTTCTTCGAGAATTTTAGTGTAATTTTTATTTCACACAAATGAAAAAAAAACATGGTTAATGAAATTGATTCTTACTTTTTTTCAAGTCTAAATGCAACATATTTATTTTGTAACAACCAAAAAAATACATCCGAATTGAGAACCTCCTCCTGTTTAAAGTCGAATAATAAGTAAAATTAACTATTTTCTTATATCGCCACAGAAAACTGCAAAATAATGGTTTTTCCTTTTGTCTGACAAAATTTATAGTTAATTGTCTCAGACGTGAATTTGCGGAAACCCAAAAGATATTCAAAAGACAAAATATTGAATACAAATTCCGTTAACCTCCTCTGACGAGTTACACAAAAACCCAACAGAAATTCGACAATGTTTCGCCTTCCGCATAAGAAATCCTCAGGAAATGTTCGAGAGACTCTGACGAGTTACACAAAAACCCAACAGAAATTCAACAATGTTTCGCCTTCCCCATAAGACATCCTCAGGAAATAATTGAGAGAACGTGTTGCTTTTTCAAGCGCCAAACGGAAAGACCGAGTGACTTTCTGTTTGAGGAATTTGAACAAAACCTTTTGTTTTTAGAATATTTCTTTTGTCCTTTATATTAATAATCTCACTAACTTGAACACTGATTACTAATTCAACAACAATTCCTGAAACCACATCAAGCGGCAAGTTCTTGCCACATCTAGTTGATGTAGTTCTCGTGGTTTCGCCCGACTTCAATAGCAAGTGACATTGACGTAACCCTGGGCGATACTCCGAATTTCAGCGACTTTCGAAGCTTCGCTAGGCGTTGGCTTGGCTTATTTGGCCAATGATTGGTAGAATTTTTCAATATTATGCTATTTTAATTTTTGAATAATTACGAAAAGGGTCATTTTAGAGATCCGGTCCTTTTAAGGTCCACGAAAGAATTTTAGGGTTCCGTATCCAATGTTTACCCTTTGGTTTAACCTAAACCAAAGCTTAACCTAAACGGGACCCTAATAAGAATCCACTGTCCGTCTGTCTGTCACCAGGCTGTATCTCTTGAACCGTGATAGCTTGCAAGTTGAAATTGCAATTTTCACACATGATGTATTTATGTTGCTGCTATAACAACAAATACCAATAAGAGAATAATATAAATATTTAAGTGGGGATCCCATACATCGGTACGGAACATTATGATCTCGAGTCCGTCTGGCACTTGGCCGGTTTTTTTGTGACAACCTATTGTAGGGACGGATTAGTAGAAATTATATAAATGAAAAATATAATTTATCAACATCATGATCAGTCTAGACTCTAGCCCTAATCACACTCTAGTCCACTGCTGAACATAGGCCTCTCCAATAACTGCCATTGTTAATAATCACACCAATATTATTAATGCGAAAATTTGTGTGTGAATGTATTTTTACGACTCAACTCCGTAAAGGCTAAATGGATTTGGGGGAAATTTGGAATTTACATAGTTTGTGACCTGGATTAACACATTGGCTATTTTTAATCCGGCTACCAAGCGAGCGAAAGCGCGGGCGGAAGTTGTCTAACTATTTAATTGAAGATTTAAAAAACATGGCAATACTCAAAAAAAATGTCATCAGCAACGCAGAAGCTATAATTTTAAAAAATCAAATTTCTTCTAGAAATGCAAATTTTACCACGACCTCTGACGGCCACATCACAAACGGATGAAAAAAAAAACTTTAATAAATAAATCCAATTACACCGCCCAATAGAGGAGAATGGGAAATTCCGGAAAGCAATTAAACCGCGCCGTTTTAAATCTGTCAGGAAGGTTTTAATGAAAATTTTCCCCAGTTTCCCCGCGCCCGAGTCACAGTGTCCTATAAACTTAGCAGAAGTCAAACTCCATAATTTAACTTCACTTCAACTTTTTAAATAAAAGATAATTGATTGAGTACGTATAGTAGGTACGTTGGATAAAAGTACACAGTCGAAGTTGTCGAATAAAAGGGTCTTTTGTTCATTACTTTGATTTTATCTTAATAGTGACGGTTCTTGGTATAAAATATAAAATAAAAGTGACTTTTGTTCGACTTGTTCTTAAAATCATCGGGATTATGTTTTGACGACCTTCTGCATAATTAATCACTTAAATTATAATCTTTCATTTGTCATATTTCAATCGTAGCGTGAAGGGGTGTAAAGTGCTCAAAGCGCCACCTTCGAAAGTCAAGCCAACCTCATCTGCCCGTGGTGCACCCTACTAACTAACAAACAGGGCTCTGGCGTTCAGCTGTTTGCAGCATAGCGCAGTCTAACACCGGCACAGCTAAATTCCCTGACCACCGCGGGCAGCACCGCCGGTGTGAGAAGCGGTGTCCTGCGATCCCCATACCGAATGGCCAGCGTGGGGTTTATGGGCATTTCCCCCTTCTTATTAGGGGGAACTTATGTCCAGCAGTGGACTAATATAGGCTGTTATTGTGTTTATTAAATTCAATTAGCTTCTGTATTAATATACACTGTGGCGCAAAGTTGGAGGTATTCATACGTCGAAACCAGTAATAAGCGCGATCGGTTATCTAAGAAGTTCGTATTTTCCAAATTGAACGTCAATTTTTGACAGCGTCGATGTCAATGCCAAAAGATAAATTAAAGTTTGCCGAATAATTATGAACTCTGGAATCAGGGTGATAGGTTTGAAAGTTGGATGGGTTTGACATCTGGGTTTTAATAGCTGATTTAGCCTATTATAAATTCCAATGTGAAAATGTGAAAGGTCTATGTATGTCTCTGTCCTTCACTCCAAATCTATTCCTCCTTCGTATGAACTAGTGGCCTCCAGTGTCGGAGTTTTTAGGCCGCCCGAAGGCCTCCGACATGGCTTAATGACTGAAAAAGCCGGGACCAACATCTTAACGTGCCTTCCGATGCACGGAAGCGTTTAGACCTACCTTGGGTTCAAACATGGAGGTTAAAAAACCTTAGTGCCGCCGTACACAGACTGCTCGAGCAGTTACCCCGTTATCAACATTCACGGACCGCTCTTGCAGTCAGAGTTAACAGCTTGAAGCTGCCATTGATAGCTGGAGCAGTTAGCAATTTCAATTTTTCTCAATAAACAAACAAAGCGTGCAGGCAGGAACCGAGCGCGACGTGGAATGAAAAGGACGGGTTGAGGTAACTGCACGAGAGCAGTCGACAGCTCGAGCAGTCATGTATGCCTGGCGACTGCTTGACCGCACGATGAAATTTCACCGTACTGCCAACCGCCCGAAGCAGTAGCAACTGCTCGAGCGGTTCGTGTATGTACGTACGTATAAGTCTGAAGTTCACTATGCAGTCGCAGCTTGAAGCAGTCGATACTGGCTGCTTCAAGCTGCCCGTGTATGGCCAGACTTACACTCATAACCACTAACCTAACCCATGTCTTCGATTTTCTAGATTAGAAAATAACATTATAGCTAGCTATTTTTACGACCTTGACGGCCTCTGTGCGCAGTGGGCAAGGGTCCGCCTGAGACGCTGAAAGTGGCGGGTTTGATTCCCGCTACGAGACAAATGTTTTCATTATTTGCAGATATTTTTCTAATAATTATATTATTCCATGTTCTTCAAAAACATTTCGATAATCTATTTCTATTACCAGTTCTACTTCGAACGCAGATTAAAAAATATCCATCTAAATTCTCAATTATTAATGTAATCGCCCGCCTTTATTTCGAAGGGTCCTTAATGTCGAATCAGTAGAGCGCACCGTCCCTTAATAGCGTGCCCTATATTAAAGTGGGAATGGAATTATGAGGCGTATTTAGTGGATGTTCAAAATGAGGTTATGCTTCTCAGGTGGCTAGAGATTATGTCTATTTATTTAGCTCACACCTACTATGTAATAAAGTCATGTTTGTAAATAACTAGCGAATCGCCCCGGCTTCGCACGGGTGCAAGTTATACATCGAAACCATCCTCTTGAGGCACTCTTTCTATTAAACAAGACCGGTTAAGTGCGAGTTGACTCGCACACCGCGGGTGACGTCAATTGCGTGGGATACTAATGAGTTAGGTTTCATCGTAATTAAAATGTGTGTGTCCTATAGAAAAATAAAAACCGGCTTTAGAATGGGCATATTAGGGCCTTTCAGATAACACCATATTTGACCGTGAACTTGCTTTATAGCTTGACCACAGCTCATTACATTTATTGAGGTTTCTACAAAACTATATTAGCTGTAGACTTTGATATAACTTTCATGAAAAAATGTATATGTATAATTTTCAGGTTTTTCACTTCGCAAACTTCGGAATTAAGGGGGTATGGTAATTTTTTGAGTTTCTTTCATCCTAAATCAAAAACTATGCATGATATAAAAAAAATAAAAACGGATTTATATTGTTCAAATCAAGCCTTTTCATTTGATAGTCCACTCGACCTAGCAACCCCTCCTTTTATTTTTCATCCTCCTCATTTTGGAAGATACCTCAAAAACTGTTTAAAGTTGGGACTTCGCTATGATTTTCATATAAAATATAGTATTCTTCTTTAACATATATTAGTTTCAGATTTCTGGCTTTGCAAACTTCGGAGATTTGATTCGGAGGGTAGGTTATGGTAATTTTTTGGACAATTTTTATCATAAAATGAAAACCAAGCATCGGAAAAAAAATTAAAAACTGCTTTAAACTAGTCTAATTTACCCCTTTCATATGATATGCCACTCAACCTATTGGCAACAGTTTGAAATTTTGACGTTTCTTATTTTGGACCTTTTGGGGATGAAAATGAAAATATTTTTCTATTTTTTTACTGACAATCTAATTCAGTCAGTGCATATTAAATCTATACCAAATTTCAAGTCGGTAGCTTAAATAGTTCCTGAAATAATCAGCTGTGATAGACGGACGGACGGACGCACAGAGCGGCACCATAAGGGTTCGTTTGACCGGTTCGGTAACGTCACCCTAAAAACCGCATCAAAATCCGTTACGTAGTTTTAAAGATCTAAGCATATGTATGATATGTATGTATTTATAAAAAAAATGTATATATGTAATATATCAATCATGTGGTTCCCATAATACAAGCTCTGCTTAGTGTGGGGCTACATGATGCTGTGTGATAGTCCAGCATTATTTATTATTATTTATTATTTAAGCGCTCGTCTCTTGGCTTACTTCGGTTACTAGTATTAGTATTATGTCATCTGTGCTTCGGTGTTCTTAGCTGATCATCTGAGCTAAGCGACTGTATGTCCACTCACTACTTGGATTGGTGACCGTTTATATAGTGCGATTGCAATTTGTATCAGACCCGCTGTCGCCGGTTTGTTTCAAGCTCTCCTTCACCCATACATTACTGAAATATATGTTTTAGTTCCTCATGGATAGACATAATAATCACGACGTTACGTTCAAAATAGAAATACATTTTGTATATGACTGTTGAATTAATAAAAATATGTACAAAATAAAATAGAGTTAAAAAACTCCAATTTCATATGTAAGGACCTAGTAAGTACCTAGGTTAGTTAATTCTTCTGCGGTTGTCACACTTCTCCCCAAGGTATAATGTGCCTAGATAGCCGAAATTAAGCTGAACCGGAGAGAGTTCTCCAGAGAGTGCTGCCATCTATGATGACACGAGTAAAACGTTTTGCAGGAATAGTTATGCAAATAACTTAATTTTGATGAGTTTTTGGCTGGTTTGGTTTGAAACTTCGTCTGCATTTTGGCAGTTTTATCTGATTTTAGCGTCCAGCTCAGGACAGGGCACAATGGTGCTCATTAGGGGAGGCCTATGTCCAGCAGTGGACTGTTATAGACTGATGATGGTGATTCTGCTCTGGTTTTAGCGCAACTCCGTTTGGTTTCGTTTTCTTCGGAAGCTGCTCGTGGTGACACTTATTTCAGCGTTCTTGGTACATCACCATGGTTAAGCTACTCCGCCCGGTCACCTTGAATGGTTGACAGTTTAGTGGCATTTAGATCTGAGCGCTTCTGTGCTTCGGAAGAAATTAGCCCAGTCAGGTGCAGAGCCCTATTTGATTTGTTAGTTGACGAAGAAGAGATGAATGGATTGTGTGAAAGAGGATATGAGAGTGAAAGAAGTGAGTACAGAGTTGACAGCCGATAGGAGTGAATGGAGAAAGAAAACATGTGCCGACCCCACCTAGTGTGGGAAAAGGGCAGGGAAATGATGAGTTAGCCGGGTACGGGCCGGTGGGGCTGGATTGGAATCCAAGGTGTAAGTGGAACCTTGACCACAAGCTAGATGTAGGGTGTGTTGTGAACACCCTACGATCCTATAAGTTGGTAGTTGGCTGTAGTCAAATAGTTTGTTAAGTTTTCACCGTTTATTTGTTGAGTTTAATGTTAAGTTTGCGAGTCTACGCTACGACGTGTTTGTCGTCGGTAACGCGGTTGTTGCGACTGAATGCGATTGGTCCGAAAAACCACGTCATAGCGTAAAATGCTGACCCGCGGGAACACGCAGGAATTTGTGCGGTTTGCATAAATCGTACATGCTCCCGAGGGCGAAATGAGATAAGATAATAGTAGGTACATGTAATAAAAACAAAGTTCAAAATATAAACTTAATCTAACTTATAAATTTCATTCAGTTCTGACGCAAGTGTGTTCGTAGCCTTATCGAGAGCGTTGATGTGTTGTATATACATTTTATATAATTTCTTTATAGACTGTTCGACTCCTTTCAGTAGGTCGTTCTCCGCTTCCAGACCAGAAGTTTGGTTCTTCCATTTAAGAAGTAGAGATGTTTTTTGTTTGTCGATTTTTAGGCGAAGTGCACCCAAATAAGCTGTTAGCTAGATAGCCGATGCTATTGATGAAACATCTTCGTTTATTTCATTCGCGAGGGAGTTTGATCGAGCAGCATATCGCAATAGTGTAGCAATTTAACATTCGTGTGTTTCTCGATATTATTGTAAGTGCTTTGTAGTGTAGGTATAAATATAGTGGAATATCTTTTTTCACACTACAAACTACACTACACTACAAAAGTGTAGGTATAAATATAGTTGAATATCTTTATTCCATGCCGCTAAGAATTCATGTCGTAATAAACGATTAGCTTGCATTCTTTGCGAATAAGTAGAGTACCTGTGCATATCTGTTATCTTGTCGAAGTAGATGGTTTTATTAGTTGTTTATAATTAGCAAGGCTGCAGTCACACCGAGTGGATGCAATCAACATTATTATTGATTTTCGTCTTTGATTTTCGTTATATAGGCAGATACTTGTTCGTATTATCAGTTTTCTTCAGTACTTTTAGTGTTTTGAGTTACGGGAAGTTTTGACAGTTTAGTTATAGGACGTTTTATGATCCCATTTTTGGTTCGAACGCTTACTACTCGAACGCAGCCGTCTTTTCCTTCGTGTAGTTCGACCACTCTGCCTAACGCCCATTTGCCAGCAGGTAGATTAGAGTCTTGGATGATAACGAGGTCATCAATGTTCATGTTGGGTTTTCTCAGTTGCCACTTGCAGCGAGGCGAGAGTTGTGTTAAATACTCGGACTGCCATCTCTTCCAGATGTCTTTGAAGATGCTTTGGACAAGTTGCCATCGAGTACGTTCGTCCTTTTCAGTTTCGACTATAGTTAGCGTAGGACCACTGGATAGGAAATGAGATGGCGTTAAGTAGTCGATGTCTTCTGGGTCTTCAGTTAATGCTAGGAGCGGTCTGGAGTTCAGACAAGCTTCAAGTTCAGCCAGAAGTGTTGACAGCTCCTCATACGTTAGTTTCTGTTCTCCCATGACTCTTCGAAGGTGAAACTTTAGGCTCTTGACTGCCCCCTCCCACAGGCCACCAGCACTCGGCCACGATGGAGCGTTGAAGTGCCATTCAATATTCATGTCAGTTATGGTTGAAAAGAATTCAGGTTCCAGTGTCTTCTGCAGATCGATTAGTTCTTTTTGTGGGATACGATTTGATCCAGTGAAGTTGGTCGCGTTATCGCTGTAAATGTGGCGAGGAGCTCCTCGTCGAGCTGATAGTCTTCGCAGAGCCGATAAAAAAGCCGACGAGGTTAGGTCAGAGACCACTTCTAGGTGTACTGCCTTCGTCACCATGCAGACGAAGACAGCGATGTAGCCCTTTGTTGTTTTCACACCTCGGCCCTTATTTGTTTTTACATCGATATAACCAGTGTAATCGACACCTGTGTGATAGAACGGCCGGGTTGGATTACACCGCGCTGCCGGTAGGTCTCCCATTAGCTGCGTTTGTTGCATAGGGTTGTGCTTTCTGCACTTCACACAGTTAAAAATGCGTTTCTTGACAGCCCTGTTGCCACCGATTATCCAGTATTGTTTTCTTAGTCTAGCCGAGGTGACACGAGCTCCTCCATGAAATGCCATCTTGTGGGCGTGGTCAATTAACATCTCGGTAAAGTGCCCGTAATGTGGAACAATGACTGGATTTTTCTGTTCAGCGTCGATGTAAGCGTTGTTGATCCTCCCCCCTACTCTAAGTATTCCGTCTTCGTCGAGGTAAGGGTTCAAGGGTAGGAGTTTACTTTTTCGGTTCAGTTGTTTTTTGTGTTTCAGATGCGAAATTTCGTCATCGAATGAGTCAAGTTGTACATGTTTTATAATCTTGTTTCGTGCTTTTCTGATTTCAGTTATAGTTAAGTAGTTTGGTCGCTGCTCGTTACGTGACGCCGCGCGTAGCATCCACGCGATAACTCGAATCATTCGACTCATACAGCAGTTTCTTGTAAGTAGGTCTGCGATGACGTCATCGTTGTGTCGTACAGAGACGTTTGTGTGAAATTTCTTTATTTCTTCGTTAGTTTCGTAGATTGTTTGTCCTTCTGTGGGTTTAAACGTTGGGAGCCATTCAGGTCCATTCCACCAGAGACGATGCGTTTTCAATTGAGTGGGTAATATACCGCGACTGGCACAGTCCGCTGGGTTATCCGTGGATTTGACGTAGCGCCAGCAGGTTGCCGGGATAGTTGCCTTTATTTTCTGTACCCTGTTTGACACGAACGCGTTCCAGCGATTATGATCACCCTGGAGCCATCCCAGGACTGCAGTGGAGTCTGACCAGCCATTTAAGGTTAATTTGTGAGTCGATAGGCAGTCTTGAATCCTTTTCATGAGGGTTGCCAGGAGTACAGCCGCACATAGTTCAAGCCTGGGTAGAGAAGTAGTTTTCTTTGTTGGTACAAGTCGTGATTTTGCAGCCACTATGACCACAGAGCCCGTCTTTGTTCTGGTATAGATGATGCATGCGTATGCATTAGTACTTGCGTCACAGAATCCATGTAGTTCGATACTGTCCGCTTGTGTGATTTGTAACCATCTGGGTATTTGTAGGTCGTGGATTTCTGTAAGTTGTGTTTTGACCTTTTCCCATTCTTTGTTTACAGGGTCGGGTACACGTTCGTCCCATTGTAGGTCTTCTTGCCACACCTTTTGGAAAATTAGTTTTAGTTTAGTTGTTAGTGGGCTCAGCCACCCCAGCGGATCGAAAATTTTGGAAATTTCCGATAGTAGCGTTCGTTTTGTGACAGTTTTCGCTGAGGTTGTGTTGATAGTTAGTTGAAAAGTAAAGTTGTCTTCGTTAGGGTTCCATTTTAGGCCCAATGTCTTTGTAGACTCTAGGTGTCGAAAGTTGTATGCTTCCGATGTGTTACTGGAAGGTTCATCAGTTTGTAGTAGTTCTGCCATGTTTGACGTCCACTTTCTCAAGTTAAAACCCCCAGATTTTAGTAGGTTCGTTAGATCAGTTTTGATGCGGATGGCAGTTTGAACGTCATCTACGTTGTAAAGAAGGTCATCCATATAGAAGCAAGACTCCAGAATAGCAGCAGCTTCAGGGTAGTTTTGTCGCTCGTCATTCGCTAGTTGCTTCAGTGTCATCATGGCCAGGAACGGAGCCGCCTTGGCGCCGTATGTGACTGTAGTTAAGGCGTACTCTCGTAGCGGTTTTGTTGAAGAGTCTCTCCATAATATTTTTTGAAAGCGTTGGTCGTTTTCGTGACATAAAATTTGACGAAACATTTTTTCGACGTCGGCCGTAAAGGCAATTTTATATAGTTGCCATTTTAAAATGAGTGATAGGAGGTCTGTTTGTAAGTTTGGCCCACTGTACATCAAATCGTTTAAGCTTTGGCCGGAAGTTGTTTTCACCGATGCATTAAAAATAACGCGTAGCGGAGTAGTTGTTGAATCGGTACGTAACACACAATGGTGAGGTAGATAGTAGCTCGTATTAATGCTACTCTGGCATAACTGCATGTGCCGCAATTCTTTGTATTCAGTCATAAATGATTTGTAATTGTGGGCTAAGTTTTCAGAGGCTCTAAACCTTTTTTCCAATTGGTAAAATTGAGCCGCAGCTTTTGGTCTAGATTTACCCAGTTTCTCTTCTATATCTGGGTGTAGTGGTAGCCGCACGACATAACGGCCACATTCTTGACGTTTTGTTTCAATTTTGTATTGTTCAAGACAGTAGGCATCTTCTGAAGATATTTGTGATCGATCTGCGATGTCTTCGATCTCCCAGAAATGTTTGATGTCATCCAAGTTGTTCAGAACGATGTTGCATTGGTATGATTTTATGTTGCCACACAAAATCCACCCGAGCTGAGATTGTTGAGCCATCGGTTGAGTTTCATCTCCTTTAAGTATTCCGCCAAGTATAATGTTGGAATAAACATCAGCCCCAAATAGTATGTCGATGGGTCGACTGATGTTAAAGTCAGGATCTGCTAGTGGAATTCCTTCTAGGTGTGTCCAAGTGGAAGGCTTCGAGAAGGATCGGTTGGGCAAGTTGTTTATCAGTTTTTTCATTATGACGACTTGACTGTCAAAAGTGAAGTTCTTGTTTATGGAAGTACATGTTAAGTTAACAGCACCCTTGCAGTTGTTTTCGCGGGTTCCGATCCCAAAAATCACGCCGTGGCACCTTTGACGAGGCAATCCCAGTAGTTGCGCAGCGTTTTCAGTAATTATGGATATTTGTGATCCTTGATCGATAATAGCGCGTAGGATGACCTCTGACCCATCTTTGGCCTTGACCTTGACCTGAGCTGTTGCTAATAGTGTTTCAGATATGTTTTCCATAGATAAATTGCTACTTGGTCCTTCATTCTCATTAATAGCGGTGTTAGGTTTATCGGTGTTTTTCTTTGGTGTCACGTTGGCAGACATATCATGAAGCAATGTATGATGTTTAGAGTTACATTGTAGGCATCGTTTTTCTGATTTACATTGTTTATCCTTGTGGTCGAACAAACAGTTAATGCATAAATTGTGTTTCGCAACAAAATGCCGTCGGTCAGCTGTTTGTAGTTTGATGAACTCGTTGCAGTGGAATAATCCATGTTCATTTTTGCAGTAAGGGCATTTCACGTTTTTGGGAACGTGACTTATTTTATTCATAGTAGAGTTGAATGCATTGTTTGTATAGTTGATGGTCCTCGGTTTCGAGTTGAAATTTTGGTAGCTACCGGAAGACTTGTTCATGGGGTAGAATTTGTTTCCAGCTGAACCGCGTAGTAGTTGAGGCTCGTTTGTGGAACGTTCTTGTTTACGTCGCACAGACTCTAAGGCAGTAAATTTGGCTTCTAAGAAGTTCATAAATTCATTCAAAACAGGTAATTCTCTTGGTTCTTTTATAGATTCAACATAGTCGTTGTAGGAGTCAGTGTCCAATTTTTGTGACAGTAAGTGTACTAGTATTGGATCCCATGTAGAGATATCGACGCCAAGTTTCTTTATAGCGTTCAAGCACTCATTTGAAGTATCATGTACTCTCTTGATGGTAGCAGCTGTTTGGTATTGCATAGTAGGCAGGTTCAAAATAGTGTTGAGGTGAGAGGTAAATATCTGTTTTTTGTTGTTATATCTGTTGTTAAGTATATCCCAGCAAACTTGGTAGTTGTCGGAGCTGATAGTTAGGTGCTGAATTAGTTTTTCAGCTTCTCCTTTGACTTTCGATTTTAGGTATTGCATTTTTTGTGCACTGGATAGTGTTCGATTGTCGTGAATTACCTCGGTAAACAAGTCCTTGAAAGAAATCCAGTGTTGGTATGTTCCGGAAAAAGTAGGTAGTTCCATTTTTGGAGTAGAACTCTCCTTATGAGAAACAGACCACATTTTTGTATTCACAGATTTTTTCATGTCTTTATATTGTTGTTCATAGATTTCAAAGATTTGATCGTAATCTTTTTCGAGTGTTCCCTCACTATCGATCTCCCAATGTAGCGAGTCAATAGTTTTCCATCTAGACTCAAGGTTTTTCAGTGTGTCCTCGAACTCCCATTTTTCGTTAATTTGTTCTAGGTTGATAGAAGCGAGAGTTCGAGTAAAAGCTCTAAAGTTGCTTTTCTGTTTGCGTAGCAATTCTTCAGATTTACTAGAGTTACCTTGGGATTTAGTTTTGAGGAAAGCTGTTGTTTGACCATGGTCACTAGTGAGCTGTTGTTGAGATGTCGTTGCTTCCTCCGAGGGTTGCGTTCCAGATAGATGCGTAGTTGGTATCTTCGCAGGAGATTTTTCTCTCTTGTAAGAAGGAATCTCAGGTACCTGTTCCTTGTACTGCTGGATGAACGCGCGAGCTTTCGTGTAAAATTCTTTCGTTTGACTGTAATGATTTTCAGCAAAGTAGGCGTACTCACGATCTTCACATTGGTACAATGATGTATGGTTAGTTTGAAATTCTGCCCAGTAGGAATCGAGAATTTCCAGTCGTTTTTTAATTTGAAGTGGAGTCTTCCGTTCGGCTCCATCCTTCTTAAAGTTTCGGAGGAGTTTTTCTATCTCCTCTTGTAGTTGCCTCTGTGTTATTAGTATATCTTCGATGGTGCTCATGATGTAAGCGTTGAATTGAAGATATTCAGAAAAAATGTACGTATGTACGTATATGGCGTTGTATTATACTCTACAGTATGAGCGACTTCTCAATTCAACTGGTGAGACCCGCTTGTGGGAGGCCAGTCGAACCGATCCGCTACCGAAAAGTAAATACAAACCACAGTTTAGTTCAGTAAATGTGAGAAGTTGATTCACATGCACCTTGTTGGAGTTCTTGTAGAAGTTACCGCACTCACAGGTTATTCACACACTAGTAGCACGATAGGTCCACGTATAAAAAAAAAAAAAAACAAAGATGTAGGGTGTGTTGTGAACACCCTACGATCCTATAAGTTGGTAGTTGGCTGTAGTCAAATAGTTTGTTAAGTTTTCACCGTTTATTTGTTGAGTTTAATGTTAAGTTTGCGAGTCTACGCTACGACGTGTTTGTCGTCGGTAACGCGGTTGTTGCGACTGAATGCGATTGGTCCGAAAAACCACGTCATAGCGTAAAATGCTGACCCGCGGGAACACGCAGGAATTTGTGCGGTTTGCATAAATCGTACACTAATAATGCACACAGACCCACATCTTTCAATATATCTATCTAATTACTGTATGTTTATGTTTGGTACTAGTATTACAGTGGATGGACAATAACCTTACTGTACAGTAAGTACATGGTGCCAACAGCGCAAAACTGTTCTCCGCAATGGCTTCTGACGGAGGAGGCTTATGCCCAGCAGTGGTCATGATGAAGATTACAATATACAGTTTACTATCTTATCTATCCCTGTACTATAAAAAAAACTGCTACAAATATATCCCTTTCAATCTTTATATTTCGCAAAACCAGGTAAAAATAACAAAACTGTAACAATCGAAAAATACTTTAGAACAACAAAGGAACGAGTTACGAAACCTTTTTGTACAATAATAAAATATCTTTAGAGATAATAAGGAGATACAAAAATAATAGAAATAGTAAACTATTGTACGAGATTACTCGAATGGAAGGTATTTTGATAGCATCATTTGTTGACGAAAAGGATACCAATTTATAAAACTACTAGCTAACGCCCGTTGCCTCGCTCCTATGATACCCGGTTAGACCCGGATAAAAAACAGTCTTTCAATAAGTCAGTAAGAAGCGCTCGTGAACTTTGGTGCTCTTAGCAGATCATCTTAGTTAAGTAACACTCCGCCGGGTCACTACTTGGATGGGTGGCTGTTTAGTAGAATATAGATCATTTTGATCCGAGCACTAATGTACATAATGTTCTATTTATGTCAACATTGTTCAAGCAATATCCTGAGAGAGGGCCTTTTGACCCCGTGCCTGCCTGGCCGGATATTTATTTACATTCTTTAAGTATTTTTTAATTTAATTCCATTCTGTTTTCGTTATTTTGTATTTGGGTCTTATTCTTCTTCTTTTCTTTTTTAGTTTTTAAGTTTGCTTGGACCAATAAGTACACCTTCAGGACTAGGTCGATCGCTTTATTGTCTTCCCGCGTGCAAGCGGTCAAATATTGCTTTTTCTTCTTCTGCTTCGGAAGAATAGTTTACAAGTTGTTCCGATTTTTTTCAGTTGTTATGTCATATCGGAGGCCTTTGCGTGGCCTAAACTCCACCACCGGAGTCTGCACATGCGCAATGGAATCCTAAACAAGGGTCCAATTTACACGAAGTATATTAAAGGTTCAATCTAAGCCAGTTATTGTAGCCACAAAAACCTTTTGCTCAGTAATAGGTTGGACGAAACCGACAAACGTTTGTTTGGTTACTCCAGGGTTGGGATGAAGAAAAATTCTACGCTATTGATAAAAAAGCGGAGGTTTGTAAAAATATAAGAAATGTGAACATGTATTTGTCTCTCCTTCACGCCAATACTAAACCCACCACACCACACCAGCCTATTTCAGTCCACTGCTGGACATCATCATCATCGGCCAATAGCAGTCCACTGCTGGACATAGGCCTCCCCCAATAAGCGGCATTGCGCCCTGTCTTTAGCTCGACGCATGCAGCTTCTACCAGCAGCCTTTCGCAAATCGTCACTGCACCTAGCTGGAGGCATCCCCTAATAAAGAGAGATATGTCCATAATCCCCACGCTGGGCATGTAGATTAGGGATCGCAGGGCACAGCTTCTCACACTACTGACGCTGCTGCCTGTCGGCGGTTAGGGAATTTAGCTGTGCCGGTCTTAGACTGTGCTTTGCCGCATTCAGCCGGTCGCCAGAGCCCTGTTTGTTAGTAAACAGGGTGAACCACGGTTTAAGTAAGGTAGGCTTGGATTTCGAAGATGTAGATTGGAAACTCACTTTCGCATTTTCTTATTAAGTAGGTAAAAGATAATGAAAAATGCCTGTTCTTAAAATATTTTATATTGTTTCAGTAACGAAAGATGAAATCAAGAATGTGGAGAGTCAAAATGGAAACCCGAAGTCGATGAGATACACCACCGTATCAAGGTAAGGTTTCATTTCATTTATTTTTTGAGTTTGATACTTAAAAGAACAATTATTTAAGTCGATATAATATACATTCATGATTTCTTTTACATGGCATATACGTATAGTGGTCATAATAATATGATACTTACTAGTACTTTTTTATACTACTAAGAGGCATACGGTCCTCCTGATGGTAAGCGGTTCCCGTAGCCTATGGACGTCTGTAACATCAAGAGGTGTTAAATGCTCATTTCTGACCGCTAAAAATTTTAAAATGCTCATTTTGAAACGCTGCATGTCTCTGGGGGAAACCTCGGCAGGGAGACCATTCCACAGCTCGATTGTTCGAGGCAGGTAATTCCTCTGGAACCTCACAGTGCGAGAAGATATAGGTAAATGTATGTGGCCAGTCGTCCAGCCTTCAAGTACATTTTCGTCGATGATGAATGAAGCAGTTTTTAGTTAATGGTGTCTAATCCTTTAAGTCTACTGTTTACTTCGTACCTACCGAAAAATAAAAATAGAAATGTTGTTCTTACGTTGTATCATGCTGCTTATACTAATTTTAATTACTTATCCCTAAGTATTACTAAAGGTCTAATTCAATAAAAGGTCTAATTAATAAAAACAGCCGTCTAATTCAGTGAACTATGTCGAATTTAAATTATGAAACGGGTTTATTATTATTAATAATACATTATATTAATTTCACGAAACTACAGTACCTGTAAAACTACATTCGTGAAACTAACATTCATGCTATATAAATCATGGCTCCGTGAGCATCGGAGCTTTATTTTGCTGTACAAGATGTTGTCAGTACATTTGTTACTATTTAAAATTAAAAATAGGTTGTCTAAAAATCTCAATCAATATTGCTGTGCACTTGTGTATTTGTGTCAAATAAAGTATATTGTATTCTACAATAATGGATAGAATTTACATTGGGTCAAAAACCCAGAATCTACACAACGCACGCAATTTTTGTGAAATTATTTTCATCAAAATCAAAATCAAAATATTTATTTGCAAACACGGGTTACAGTGGTGCAAGGTTGTGGTCATGGCATTACTTTACAAAAAGGGGAATAAAAGTAAATCAATTTCATGAAATAAATGCATTAATTGTAAAACTAAGACAAAAACACGTGAAATTATATAATAACTAGCGGCCCGTCTCGGCTTCGCTCGGGTTTATGTACTAGGGTGAATGTAGCTTTCCAATGGTGAAAGGTTTTTTGAAATCGGCCCAGTAGTTTTTGAGTTTATTCATTACAAACAAACACACACAAACATAAAAAATTTTCCTCATTATAATATTATAAATATATAAATATAAATAGTGTCGATGTCGTGAAAGTAGTTTGGCACCACTACTTTCGCAATGTGAATTCTACTTTACCTACCAAAACGAAACATGATTTCAAATGTCCCTAAACTCAGAACTAATCAAAATTTGACATGCCTTGACAGCTTTGACGTCTGACGGAGGTTGTCTTTTGTTTGTCTAACTTCGCCCCATTTCGTATAGTTTGAATTATTTCCTGCAAGGGCGAGTACCTATTCACTAGAGAATTCTAATAATATTATTAGTAGGCTAAAGTTTGTAAAAACCGATCAAGATAGTCTGACTCGCACGAAGTGTTCTGACTCGCACGAAGTGTTCCGTTTCATCTTACAAAATATTATCATCAACCTATAGCAGTCCACTGCTGGACGTGTCTCTCTCAAGGTACGTCACGGCACCAAACGCATATCAAAGAATAGTGTAAGTGTGTAACTGGCAGACAAGACAAGATACGTGCATGTTGTCGAACAAACTCCCAATTGCGGTTTTCCTTCAGAGCTACGATAAGGGGTCCTTCAAAAGGCCGGTATTTCATCACCTTAAGGGCCGGCAGCGCATCAGTGTTGCCTCTGGTGATGCAGGTGTCCATGGGTGGCGGTGACCACTTTCCATCAGGTGGACTCTAATCATTATCAGGCCATAGCAGTCCACTGCTGAACATAGGCATCCCCCAATGAGCGCCATTGCACCCTGTCCTCAGCTCGACGCATCGAGCTTCTACCATCAGCAGCTCGCAAATCGTCACTCCACCTGTCCGGAGAGTGTCATACACAACATTCGCCGAGAAGAAGTCTCCATTCAAGAAATCGTTTACGGTTGTCGCTTCTTCGACAGATATTACCAACGCACTGCCACTTCAGCTTGCTTATATTATGAGCTATGTCAATAACTCTAGTTCTCTGTTGGATAGTCTCTTATAAAACTATAAAAAAACGAAGTCTGTTATATGTGGTGACATTATTATAGTGATGTTTCGTATTCAAGATATTCATAACTATAAAAATGCCAAACTCCATCAAAAAGTTTACAGTAACAACCATTATTATAGCAATATAAACTTAAAGTTACACTCGTAAACACAAACAATAAATCAAATAAACCAAGCAGTTAAATTTAAACAAAAGTTTAACTTGAACTTGGTTCCTTCAAACAACAGTAATTACTTTTGTCGGAACATACATAGAGAATGTGGCTTGGGAAATACGAATGTGTTAGTTCATTCAAATCCGATTAAACATTTAATTCTTCATTGTACACAGATACATAATACAGACACAAATTTACTTACATGCTATGTGCAATGGCGAGCTTAAACCTGAAACAGTTTTCTTACAGCAAACCTTTAGTTATTCAGAGAAGTTTCATTGAGAAGGATAGGTACATTGTATTTTTTAATCCCACCAAACTAACTCGCAATTGTACAATAGATTAAAAAAATTGAAATTGAATATAAACTAATTTTCAACACTAGCTTTACATTATAAAGAACTAGCGACCTGCCCGGCTTCGCACAGGTACTGGAGCAATGACCTATCCCATCAGAAATTGTTATTGTCAATGGGATTAGACAGCATTTTCGAAAGCACCTTGGTGGCTTGACTTTTTCTGACATTTTCCACCATTACCATCATACATATTTAAACCAGTTTAGGCTAACAGAAAGATGACAACAAGAGATGTTAATGCTAAAACAGCGATCTCCTCCAGGCAACCTTCCTGCAAGCTTAGAATTCTATAGGTAGATAATCGTTACCTAAACCACAAAACTTAAACCAACCCAAACGTAAGCAACACTTGTAGGGTTAGGCTATTTGAAGAGCAAAATGCCTGCGACGAACCCGTATGTTTACTTTGTCATCCACAATAGAAGCTTCTCGAAACCCCCTTCCATTAAAACTCCTTATCTATGTCAGCTACATGAATAAGGAATAGAGTTGGAAAAATACGTCAACAACGTCTGGAAGAAATCGCTTACAAGCAATAAGACCGCCCATCTTACCTTTAATTTTATTAAGATTCTGTCTTTTTTTTTTTCTCTTTTAATTACGTATTTTAATTAATTCATTCATTCATTCATTCTACTACTTAGGACTTTGCTTCTAGATATAAAAAAAAATACTACTGAATTGAGAACCTCCTCCTCTTTTGAAGTCGGTTAAAAAGATAAAATACTCAGTACAAATTCCGCTTATTAATCTGTCTTTTATTTTTATTTTAATGGATTTCCGCAAAGTCACGCATTATTCATTATCTTTGCTTCTAAGCTAAATTTCATTATATATCGTTAGTATGTATTAATTGCATTTAGATCTGAGCGCTTCTGTGCTTTGGAAGGCACGTTAATGTGATGTTTCCCGCTTTTTCAGTCTTTAAAATTCTGACACCAGAGTTGGCCACTCCTTAGTATAGATGTTGTATTTCTTGACATTTGGCGCTCAGACTCATCATCCAGCCCCATGCTAATCAGAGTTGTGCCATGTTTGTTGTGGTTATTGTTGTTGATGTCTTGTATTATGGGAACCACATGACAGATACTCCATACTTAAATAAAAAAAAACATAAAAATCATCTCGATGTTTTCAGTTCTGAAACTGTGATAAATATGCAGACTATACAAAAATGTGTCTCTCTTTGGGAATCGAACCCGTTACCATTGCGTGTCAGGCAAGCCTTCGCATGCATTCTTAAGTCCTTCCATCCACCACGGTCTTATGCTAGTCCCATCCACGAACGCTGATGTCTTCGACCCCAATCTCCTGGGGTCTGATTCTTGGGAATAGTTATATTAGGTATGTCGACTGGGTAAAAAGAAATTCTTATTAGTCCGTCAGATACATCAACAAAAAATATTGGAGACGTATTTTTTATTTATCTAATAAATAAAAAATGCGTGGGATAAAGAACGTCAAAGTTCGGGAGTGGGGGCTCGTGACGCCACGGCCCTCACGACTATGTATCAAAAGTGCCTTCCGGGACATGAACTAAGCCTTGACGTCACGCGGAACTTCTAGGCTCTATAACTTTGTAATTCTTTTTAATTGACATCATAAAAAAAGTGTCCAATATTTTTTTATAATCTAAATGACGGACTAATTAGAATTTTTTTGTCGTCATCCCCAAATATTGTCACACTAGACAAGATCTATATATCGCAAGAACTGTCAAATTTTGATAGAATTTTGACAGTCCTCACGATATAATATCTTATGTGATCATTATGTCTATTCTTGAGAATTAGACCCTGCCATATCTGCCCCTGGACATAAATTCAGTCCAGACTGACAAAGACGGAAACAACAAAGTTTGAATTCAACGTCAACAATGTTTTAGATTTATTTAGTTTTATGACATGAAACGTACTAAAAGTTTGTGATTATTTCCTGTGTAAAATTGAGGTTAGATTTGTAGCTTGTTGAGGACAAAAATATCCTGCATGCTCAGCGTGGTGATTGTTGGCATAACCCCCTTTTTATTAGTGGAGGCTTATGCAGCAGTGGACTGCCACAGGCTATTGATAACTTTGGACAACCTCTGTGGCGCAGTGGGCGAAAGTCCGTCAGAGGTGCAAAGGTTGCGGTTTCGATTCCTGACGCAACAAATGTGTCTCTAGTCTGGGTGTTTTAGACGTATATGTATAATATGTATATATTTACAAAAAAATGTAAAATGTTAGTTTATCAATCATGTGGTTCCTATAATACAAGCTATGCTTAGTTTGGGACTACATGATGCTGTGTGATTGTGTCCAGCATCATTTTATTATTTATAGATGATGATGACCTTGGGGATGACGATTTTTAAATTTTAATTGGTCCATTTACATTATCAAAAAATATTGAACACGAATTTTTTCTTTTGTCAATTAAACAAAAAATTACAAAGATATAGTGCGTTGAAATTTCGCGTGACGTCACGGCTTAGTACACTTTTTACCTAGCCGTGACGTCACGAGCCCCCACTCCCAAACTTTGACGCTCTATATCTCAGTCAATTATTATTTATTTGATAAATAAAAAAATACAAGTCCAATATTTTTTGTTAATCTATCTGACGAATTAATTAGATATTTTTTTCCCAGGCGTGATCCCTATTGACGTTAGGTCGTTATATTAACCTCATATTTAAAATCTGCAACATTTTTTACGATTGCTCTCAAAAACTCCGGAATATGAAATCCCAAAAGTATTCATCAGACTCTCATTAATTTGCGCGTTAATGAAAATTCGCGGATGTCAACTTTTTCAGTAGTGGTGCAACTCATGTGACATCGTGTCGCCTGTCGCAGCCACCCCCGTGCCACCTGTTCGAAGAAACTTCATTGTGGTCTCTATTATTTTCGGCAAGTTTTGTAAAGCCGTCAAGTTTAAAACATACTTCGGTGTTGAGCGTTTACCAACACAACGCCTGGTCAGTATTTCGATGGGTGTCCTTTTAGCACTATTATATCTGAGCGTTTTCGTGCTTCGGAATGATTTTATTAATATATTGGCCTCGGCTTTGTCGTCGGCCTTCGGAGAGCTTAAAATTCCAAAAACAACAGTGAAAGATAAAAAAAGCATTAAGTTTTTTGGCAAACTAAGTAACCCGGGTGAACTTCCCATACAAAGTAACCATTTTTTTTTGTTTTTTTTAATAGTGTCTCCTTTCATTCTTAATTTTATTTTTTCCTAAACAAACCAAAAATAAAAAATCGACCAAGCCATTTTCGAGTTGTTTCGAGACTCACGGCAATAGATTTTTATTTAAATAAATAAATTAATATTTTCTATGTCGTTCTTTGAAAAGGTTTTCGGTAATTTCCGAGCTAAAACTGAGTTTAATATGAAATTTTATGAAAAGTTTCCTGTATGGAATGTGACGTTTCCAAGCTAGCCTGTCTAACTACCCTACTAATATTATACATGTGAAAGTTTGTGAGGATGTATGGATGTTTGTTACGCCAGAACAGCTGAACGGATTTAGATAAAACTATATACTTTAAGAACTGATTTAACGTATAGGCATTATTGCTGTTGGTAGGATAAATAGTTTGATATCTTGCTTGATTTGTATATTACATATACATACACACATACATACAATACACTATACTTACACTAATAATACACCCAAACTACGGGTACACTACCATGGCTAGCACGGACTGCTTAGTTCTAATGTTATTTGTATACATATGTATAGGACATACATATTAGGATAATATCTATTAAGTTTTCTTATTTTTGTTTTGTTTACGTTTTGGTTTATAGTCTCTAATTTTGTAACCTATACTAGCAATTATCTATTTACATATTAGAATAATGGCAACAACTTGACTTAAAACCTGAGCAAAACGAGCCGAAGCAGAGATCCCTCGTGTCTCGCGTGTCTCGCGAGGAGTCGATGTACTAGACTCTATAAGGTTTACATTTATATCACAAAAATTTACAAGTAGGATAAATGTAACATTGTTTTCGTATACCTGTTATCTGTAAACCTTTCGGAAAATAAATACATTTTTTATTTATTTATATTAGTTCCTAAATGATTCGTAGATCTATTACAATGTTGTTGTCCGGATACTATCTCTCCTCAAACACACAATTCTAGTTGTAGTTCCTAACAACGCCACTGCCAATATAAAATATAAACATGGCACTGTACTGTACATCTTTTGTTTTCTTGGTATTGTGGGTAAGATAACCGTGACATCACCGAACGGCTCTAACGGAAGACCAGCGTTGGTTGCCAGTCAACCAACTTGACTCCGCATAGTCAGAGACCGTTTTAGGATGCATGCTACATAATATTTACTTCTTTTGGTTTGTAATACCTCTTTTTTATGTATGTATCGTTAATAAATATTTTTCTATTTTTCCTTTTTTTATCTCGGTACCAAGAGATATAAATAATGTAATTTCACCTACTTTGCTCATTCATCTTTTCCAAAATAATGAAACCAAAGTTTTGTAAGAAAAATAACTTCGTCAAAATCCGCCATTTTCAACAGTGATTAACTCCAACGTACAGTCGTCATCAAAAATTAATAATGCAGAAGTTTGTATAGAACATTTTTGATATTATTAACTTGCATGCCAAAATTGGTAGAAATAATATGGTACGGTAGAAATATTATTTAAGAACCGTGTACCCCTATTTTATATCAAATAAATAAATTGATTGATCAGTTGGTTGTTCAGATGTCTGTTACCCCTTGAACATGATTGAATAATTTGAGCTGAAACTTTATGTATTACGTAGTTTTACAGTAAAAATACCATACCTGTAGCCTACCTAGGCCTTTGGTAAATCCATGTCTAAAAGGGTTTAACTCTAATGTTTTAAAATAATAAATATTTGTTGTATAGGTTTGGCTTACGACTCAACTTTCGATCAACTAATCGGCCTAGTGAATTTGGCCGCGTCATTCAGTCAATCAATCAGTCAGTCAGTAAGTCAGTCAATGAACAACAACAACAACACCAGCCTATTCAGTCCACTGCTGGATATAGGTCCATAATCCCCACGCTGGGCATGCGGGTGGGGATCGTAGGGCAGCACAGCTTCTCGCACCGCCGACGCTGCTGCCCATCGGTGGCCAGGGTATTTAGCTGTGCCAGTGTTATGCCTCAATCAGCCGGCCGCCAGAGCCCCGATTGTTAGTTAGTAAGCAATGGGTTCCGGAGATGTGAATTTGTACCTATCCCTAACACCCCATTCAGTCATTATTTTAAATGAAATGCTGACTGTACTTTCAGTTTCGCTAAAACAAACAGAACTGGCTAAGTCCTTTTTAATTCCAACAAGTTGGCTGGAGACGCTTCACGTTCTTTGTCTTTTCGGAGTTTTCACGTGGAAATAATTATTTGTCTTTCAAAAAGTACGTTTGGCGATGATGCGGTTATCAAATTTTGGGGACTTCTTCTTTTACTGTATATTACTAGCTTCCGGCCTCGGCTTCGCTTGTGTCCGTTCGGATTTTGTGAAATATATTTATCCCCCCTTTCACCCCTTTTATTAACTGCTTATTACCTTACTTGTTATTCAATAATATTAGCCGACCATTTATATAGAGCAACCTTCGCCTGGTAACTCTTTAAATGCCTTTTAGACCTCTGCATTTTAGATGCCGACTGCAGAGACTCATCAACATATGTTGATAGATAGATAAACTCTTTATTGCACACAAAACCAATAAAAACTATAACAACGAAATAAAACAGTCACGTAAGGACAATCAGAGGTCTTATCACCTAAAGCGATTTCTTCCAGATACCACAAAATATACACGTACATTATAAAACACCCAGTCATAGAACCAACATCCATCTTCACCACACAAATGTTAGTCCTAGGCGGGAATCAAACCCGCAAATTGCAGCTCTGAAAAGCAACCAATTGAGCTATGAGCTATAAAACAAAACTTTACAACATGTCGCGGCGTAAATCGCAAAGTCAGCGTCAGAATAAATTCCGAATTATTGCAGATTTAACCTGATATAACCGGATTAAACCGGATTAAACTGAATACGGCGTCGGGAGTGACAGGGAGGGCATTACAGCGAGTTATATTCTCGCTCGTGAATTAAACGCGACGTGTGGTCGCGACAGATTTTCTTTTGCATTTTACTGGTTAAAGCAAAGCTACGCCATTCTTTTTTTTTAAATAATATGTATTTAATACACTATTACATACACTAAGAACAAAATATGTAAAAACGCCATGACATATTTTATGATGGTTAATGAGCACAAGATCTTAATAAGTACTTGGGGCTATAACAAAATATTGTGTGAAAATGTGTAGCAGGTAAGGTTCCAACCATCATCTTAGGAACCTAAGCCAACCTCACCTGCTCGTAGTGCCCCCTGCTGTAACATATGGGGCTCTGGCGGCCGGTTGACTGCGGCATAGCGTGCCGCAGGCGGGCAGCAGAACCACAGCAATGCTGCTTTATGGCAGAAATAGGCACAAAAACCCTGATGAACCTTTCACTTGTACCCATTTGAAAATAATTTCATTTAACATATGACAACCCTAGATGCATGGCTTGTATTGAACCATTTTCAGTAAATTAAACCTTATTTCTCCATCCCCAGGGTCCACTTCAAAGCATCAGCTGACGACGACTACGCAGACTTCACGTGTGAGGCGCGACACGAGGCGTTGCAACGAGACAACCCTATGAGAAGCACAGTACAACTCAGCGTGCTATGTAAGTACACTAATAGCTAGCGGCACCGTAAGTCCAGCGCTGAATGAAACTTCTACGCATGGTTCTCTCGCTCTCTCTCGCCTCTAGCTCCTATATGATACCTTACTTTTGACTTCTACGCAATAACGGTCAGCGCTAGAGTTTCGTTCCGCTACGTGTACAACGTATCTTTATCGTTCTGAAGTTCGCTGCAAGTAGCGACGTAGTTCCTATTTTTAGGTGGAAATTTACTGAGATTGGTCGAATAGTTTCATCTTCAGAGTGATAAAGGTCCGTTTTGACATCTCCATACATATAAAATTACCCCAAACAGTCACATTCCTAGCGTCGCGCCTCCTCCTCCCACAAATAAATAATCAATGATTCATTCATTATATAGATAGATAACACTTTATTGATCACCACATTAACCAAAGTAAGAGTAACTTAAATCTAAGCATCATGAAGGTAACATAATTGGCGGCCTTATCACTGAAAGAGATTTCTTCCAGGCAACCACAGTAAGGATAAGAAGAGCAAAGCTTCATAAGTTTTTTTAGAAGCTTTTTATGCTCATTAACTCAATAGAAGGGCAATGCGTAAGAAAATTGTGTTAGAACCGATATCACCGATTTGTGCTACCCTTACCCATACATTCCACAAACATATGTTTCAGTTTTTCTCGCACAAAACGTGGCGCATACCTTTCCAGGAAAAATAAGCAAACTTATACTACCCAAATTGGATGAATGCGTGAGTTGAGTAGGCATACCATTCCAGAGACCTATCTACTATAATTTGTATTACAAAATGTTAAATAGCTATTCTCATAAGGGACTATGTTCTTTTTGAGAATAAATTTCTTGAAACCTAAAAAAATACTATTTTGATGGACAGAAAAAAACTTAACGTGAGGGAAGCCGCGATCGGAAGCTAGTTACCTACTCAACTTGTGAGTATCCTAGTATATTTACACGAGGAAAATATGTCAAACAAAATGTTATTGAACCCCATCGTCCCCTGCATCGCCTATTTATGTGTGGATTGCATCGAATTAGGTCGAGCTCCCGCTGAGTCTGAATCGGTCCAATTTGTCTGTGGGAGCATTGATGTTATAATAATTCGATATTTTTGTACAAATTTGAGAATATGAGACATACATATGTAGCGAGACGCTTCACGTTCTTTGTCTTTGAGAAGTTATGAAGTGAAAATAATTATGCCTTTCAAAAAATACGATGGACGATGATGCGGTATTCAAATTTTGGGGACTTCTTTTACTGTATCATTACTAGCTTCCGCCCGTGGCTTCTTTCGCATTAGTGTCGATTTTGTCAAATATATTAATCTCGAAACCTTAATTCACTCGTATTATTTAATTTTCAATCGTCAGCCTAAATACAAAATTTTAAGGTCCTGACTTGGAAACTGACGGAATTTCATACAAACTTTCATCCCCTTTTTTACCACTATAGGGGTAGAAGTTATTCCCGGTTAAAACTTTAATTAATCATGATAATAATTTCAGCAAAGGTTTTTCTGAAGGATTTTCAAAAAGTCTTCGATACGATGCGACGCCTTACAAAGTTCAATACGATTTTTATGCAACACTTTTCACCCCGGTAAATGATGAATTTTCATAAATATATTTTTAGAGGGGTGGTTTTTATTTATTTAAATAAAATCTACAGCCCTAAAATATAACAAACAAATCTTATTTAGCCTATCTTAAAAGGAAGTTACATTCCACAGCTTTCTAACTTTAGTAGGCTTAAGCTGTGCATATTTTCAGAAATAAGACCTTCTATTTTATATATCTGTATTTATGGTGATCGGTTGAGTAGATGGCGTGAAAGCGTAACAAACAAACAAACAAATAAACTTACTTTTTGGGTTCCGTACCCAAAGGGTTAAAACGGGACTCCACTGTATGTCTGTCTATTTGTCACCAGGCTGTATCTCATAAACCGTGCTAGCTAGACAGTTTTCACAGATAATGTATTTCTGCCGATATAACAACATTATTATTTGTTACGGAAACAGAATAAAATAAATATTTAAGTGGGGCTCCCATTCAATGGTACGGAACCCTTCGTGCGTGAGTCCGACTTGCTCTTGGCTCGTTTTTACTATTAGTTAGGACTAGGAATATACATAAATAAAATTAAAACCTTTTTACAAGCTTTTAGACTAAGCTTTGTTAATTGGTTATTTGTCATGTGCTAAGCAAGTTCCTAAGACTGAAAATAATTGGCTTGTCTTGTCTCTAAAGCTTTAGGATGTTGTTAGCCAGTAACAAAACAAGTTGATGTTTATATGTTTCTTCATAATCATCATCAGCCTATAGCAGTCCACTGCTGGACATAGGCTTTCCCTAATGAGCGCTATTATGCCCTGTCCTGAGCTCGACGCATTCAGCTTCTACCTGCAGCTTTTCGCAGTAGAGTTCTTTTTAGAGGGCTCGTCCGGGGAAGTACTGCCACTATGCCTATTTCTACCATGAAGCAGCCGTGCTGTGTTTCGGTTTGAAGGGTGTGGGTGTCTATGAAATTACAGTTACAAGAGGCTTATAATCTTTGTGCCTCAAGTTGATGGACGCAGGTCGTTCATAGGGCACCGTCCAAAAAAATGTGGTCTATGATGCAATGCTTTGATAATGGTTACCACTTAACATCAGGTGGGCCATGTGCCTGTTCCATCTTCAAATAGGTATCATATAAAAAACCTGGCCGGAGGAAGGACTCTAAAAGAAACCCGTGGCTTAGTCAGCTCCACACGTATTAACCATGTCTCCTATGGTACCGACTAGGCTGAGAGGGTGGTATAGGGGCTGAAGCCTACATATCCCAGGTACTACAGCGCGCTACGTCCCGTATCATCGTCCCATCTAGTCACACTTCACTCTACTAATATAATAAATGAGAATGTTTGTGTATGACTTTATGAGAATGTTTGTTCCCGCTCCACTCCGTAACGGCTGAACGGATTTGGATGAAACTTACATAAATAAATTAAAAATGCTGGAGACTATCACACATCATTATGTAGCCACTAAGTAGAGCTTGTATTATGTGAACCACATGACTGATAAACAACATATATAATTATATTTAATACATACTTAAAATAATATTTGCAGAACATACAAGCATTTGTCTCGTCGCGAGAATCGAACCCGCACCCTTCTGCGTTTCAGGCGTACCTTTGCTCCCTGCCTCACAGAGGTCGAAGATTGCATTATTACAAGCTATTTTTAATCCCGGTAACACGCGAGAGGAGACGAGGGTGGAAGCAAGTCACTACCAGTACATAGTATTTAAAACAAAGTCGCCTTCCGCTATCTGTCCTTATGTATGCCTAGATCGTTGAAACTACGCAACGGATTTGATGTGGTTTTTTATAGGTAGAGTGATTCAAGAGGAAAGTTTATATGTATAACTGGCACCCGTGCGTAGCCGGAGCGGGTCGCTAGTTTGTAATAAAATAAGAAATGACGTTGGCAACTGCCATAGTAAATAGGTAGCCAGGAACCATCCCTCCACTCTCTACAGCCGCTATATAAACGTTGACACAAGACCGAGCCTCAATCGAATGACAATTAATAATTCATGTACTAGAGAGCCACTTTGCCCCCTACCTCCTCTTCAGGGGGGTGGGGAACCGATGGCAAACGCAGCGCAACTTCCAAAAAAAACTGCGCAACGGGTGCCACGTGTCTGAAACGCAATAATTTGCTTGCCGTTTTTTCTTCGTATTAGCTAGAGGCTAATTCTGTTTAAATCGTTTCAAATTCATTTTTTTATTCAATGGTAACTGGGATGATATAATTTCCTTGATTTCACCAGCAATGGCGACTATAC
Source organism: Horisme vitalbata (assembly GCA_951804965.1). Classification (NCBI taxonomy): domain Eukaryota; kingdom Metazoa; phylum Arthropoda; class Insecta; order Lepidoptera; family Geometridae; genus Horisme; species Horisme vitalbata. The sequence continues at coordinate 1,828,204 of OX638093.1, forward strand.
CAAAAAACGATCACCAAACAACTTTCTTTATCGGAGAGTTCCAAATACTTACTCATTTATTTAATTTCACTTCACTTGTGTTTTATTTCTAACGTCATCATCATCATTATTTTTTTATCTGTGCTCGTGTCGGCGCAACTGATGACGCTGCTCCTTCCATCTGCCTCTCTCCAAGTAGTTTTTCTGACGTAGATTGTTTTAAACGCCAAATATTTAAAATAATATAAAGCAGAAAAACACCAGAAAATTTAATAAACCAAAAATGACACAAACTTTTTTTAATCATAGTTTTTTTTGTGTGTAAAATAACAAATCAAAAAACTTATAATTTATTATTATTTTAATTAATTAAATAAAAGCTTCATTAATTATTAACTAGCTATCGCTGTCCCACAGCAGTGAATAGGCATTCCTTTTTCGGAGAGAGTGAGTAGAAAGAGTAGAAGTGAGTGAAGAGTAAATCTTCGTAGTACAGGTACTGACAAAAAAACAGAATCACGAAATATTGTGAGGGTTGCACCACTTTTGCGACATGGCAACCTTACAATTCCGAATTTGAAATGTGTTTATTTAACTGTTGACTTGGTGTCTGAGGTAGGTTCGAGTTCTCTGAGAGGAATGGTTGTTTGTAAGCTTAGGCTTTCAACACAACTGTCAGCCGCGACTGACAGTTCAACAGTCACATACGTACCCTTGCAATCCTAATCATAAAGCGGGCTTTGACTATAGGGTGGAAAGCGTAGGCCCCACTTGTATGGCGTGGCGCGGACATGGCACGGGCGCGTTTCCTATTCCATTCAAATTTCATACAAAATGCATGGAAATAAAGCACAATTTAGGACACACTGTATGTCGTTTCTCGGACGTATGACGCGCCATTTCGGCGACCGCGCCTGATCGCCGCCAGATGGCGGCCAGTTCGTAGTGTAAGCTTGCCTGATAATGATGTAAAAATGCGTGATGATATCGAATTTAATATTGAATTTTGTGAATTGATTGAAATATATCCAGCGCTTTATGATCATTGTCGTTCTGAACTCAAACTGAAACTCAAACTCAAAACTCGTTATACTAATTTTAAACGGTTATATCTCTAGCACAACTCATCTTAGATTTGCCGTTCATTGCTCAAATGATAGCTATTGACATTATCTTTATTTTCGATGACAGCTGTCAAACTTAAAACTTCCATTTCTCGAAAACTACTCATCCTATTCTTGCCGTTACGAACTCAAACGATAGCTACTGACAAATTCTTAATTTTCGTTTACAGTTGTCATACTAAATACTGTCATAAAAATGAAGATCTTGTCATTAACTATCATGTGAGCTAGTAACGGCAAGTCTAGGATGAGTAGTTCTCGAGATAGGGTCGATTTAAGTTTGACAGCTGTCATCGAAAATTAAGATCTTGTCAATAGTTATAATTTGAGCTAGCAGCGGTAAGTCTAGCATGAGCTAAACTTAAACTTATCATAACTAATGTGCATGATGTGGTCAACCATGATCAAGGGAGCACTAGCCTTCAAGATTAAGTACTATTATTTTGTTTAAGTATCTGTGTATCTCTTGTTGGCGACCCAATAAATAAATAAAAGTAATGTGTCCTTATGGCTGCAGGAAAAAACTTAATTGTGTTATGATTTTCTATTGTATTCAGGCTAGCCTGTATCGAAGAGAAACATCAACCTAATAAACCTAAGATAGCTAAAATAGCGTTAAAATATCATGTCACTTCTTTTTACGTTTATTCAAATGACAGGGACAAGCTTACTTTATCGAGCGTTTAAAATGACATTTGGTTATGGTTAAGGCGACGATACATGTCAAACCTCCCTCTCGCTCGCACTATTCAACATTTTTGAAGATATAAAATCACTGAATGTAGTTATTCAGAATAGCAAACCTTGCCTTTGCCCTGCAGTGGGATCAGACAGGCTAATAAGATAAGATAAGATTTACTAATAGTTCTTCTCGACTTTCATTTAAACAAAAAAATAAATCTATGAGGTTTTCTAAAACAAAACTAAAAATAACTTTAACTAAACAAATCTTTTGGCAAAATCACCTGCCGATATTCTTAGAAACATCCTTATATAATTACCGCAACTCCCAACTTCCAAAACCTCATTTCTAATTACCCAGCTTAAACCTAATCTAGCTGAAGCGCCGCGAATTCACATGAGCGCAATTACAGCAAGCCCCCATGGCGCGGCAGAGTCAATAGACGGGCCGGGCAAAGTCAACATTGCCCGGGGACAGTTAAAATAGGAAATTAATAATTCATGCTTAGCCGGTGAGTTTGCTTTTTCACCGAATTCACGCTTCGGCTGCGACTAGAGGTGAGATTTTGTCTTGCATCTTGAAAAATAATGGTTTCTTTCCTTGATTCCAACTCACTTCACTTCTTTATTCAATGGCTTCTGCGATAGCTTCCACAATTTCGCCAGTATCAAGTATGATTATTGTTCATATTATGAGGCAACGTAGTACGGTTTATAAGTCCAGTCGTCCAGTCAGGTCCTGTTCTGCAATAGCAATGGCATATAATAAAACAATACGGAACCCTAAAAAAACGATCCGTGAACCCTTTTCTTCCTTAGAGAATTCCGGTCCAAATTCACTTTTATTCCATTTCACTACACTTATATCTATTACGTAGATTGGTTAAATTGCCAATATTTTTAAACAATATAAATCTGAAAAAAACACTAGTAAATAAAATAAAACAAAAATTAGACAACCATTGGTCAAGATGCAAAAAATGGTTTCGATCCCAACTCATTAGATAGGATTAAGTTTAAAGACCTATACGCAACGAACGTCTACGATACGCATACTTTTTTTTATTGACTCTCTGCCCTCATAATTTAAGTACATAGTAACTCTGCCTTGTGCGCTGCAGATCGCGGGTTCTATCCCCGCTCAAGACCGACATTTAATACACATGGATGTTTGTTCTTTGTCTGAGTGGCTTACGAGTATCTACATGTTTATCAGTCTCTGGTACATAGTATAGGCTCTGCCTAATTTGGGATCAGTTGACCGCGTGTGGGATGTCCCGTATTTGTTTATTTTCTAGCTCTCGCCCGCGGCTTTGCTCGGATAAAAAGTGGCCTTAATCCAGGTCACAAACTATGACGTAAAACATACAAAAATCCCATACAAAATTACCAAATATGTACCTGATTTTCTTTTTTTCTAGCCACGCCTAAAACAAGGTGAACAAAACAAACAAAATCGAATTAGGTCATAACATTTACGACCTTTTGCAAGATATAGGCTTGGCAACTGATTTTTACATATATCATCATCATCATCAGCCTATTACAGTCCACTGGACATAGTCTTCGACTGAGCGCGATTGCTGTCCTGTCCTCAGTTGGATGCATTATATCCATATAGATTATATTCATTATTTTATATTCACTAAAATACTTAACAATTGTAGAATTTCCCAAGAACAACCAAACTACAATACGAACTCTTATGTATAAATTACAAATTTTGATGGAACATTATCAGCCAGCATCGTCTAGCCTCAAAATAAGCAGAGTTTGTATTATGGGAATATTATAAAATTGTTTTTGAATACATAAAAAACACCTGGGTGTTTGGGTACTGGGGTCGGGTCTGGACCCGAGACAAATATTTGCAGAACATACAAACATTGGATCGCATTGGTGCTCATTAAGGGAGGCCTATGGCCAGCAATGGACTGTCTGAATTGAAATTTCAAAGTGTTACTTTATTTGCATATTAAATAAACATATTTTGATTTTGTTTCTTTTTTATTTTTCTAATGATGATGATAATGATGAAAACATTTGTATCGCGGCAGGAATCGAACCCGTAATCTTCTGCGCTGCGTCTCAACCGGGCCACAGTTTTTTTGCCTTTGCCCACAGCGCCACAAAGGTCGTCTTTGTCAAAATAATATGCCTTGAAATTAGCTAGGGATGATGAATTTCCGAGAAAATTTCCGTGATGGTTTTTCTTAGAGCCAGATATTCGCAAAATTTCCCAGAAACCCTCATTAATTTATATGAAACTCAGTGTTACCAGCAGATTTAGTATGAGTTTTGTCATCTGCAGTATAAAAGAGTAAACTCGTTGCGTGGTTAACTTCGGTTTTCTGCACCCGGTCACTACTTGGATGGGTGACCGTTTGGTAGTATTTAGATCAAAGCTCTTTCGTGCTTCATAAGCATATTCATAAGGCACTTTAAGATGTTGGTCCTTCCATTTTTAGTCGTTAAATCATGTCGCAAGCCTTCGGGCGTCCTAAAAACTCCGACACTAGATTTGCTCAGCTCATACGAAGAAGAACAAGAATTATAGAAGTTTTAGTGTCAATCTTATTAAAACTTATAAATCTATTTATTTATTTATTTGCTTATTATAATACATTCCTTTACTTATTTATAAAAGTATGTATTTAGATTTAGTCTAATTAAATTTGGACTAGTCACACCGCTGTTACTGTTTGTTTTGAACGTTTCTCTCCATCCAAAGGTTGCCTGGAAGAGATCGCTTTAAGCTATAAGGTCGCCCATCATACCATTAATTTATGCCATTTTCATTAAGTTGAAATTCTTTGTATAGTGTGCAAGAAAGTTTATGTATCTAAGAATTATAATTTGAAGTGTTAAGCTACTTTTTTGCTAACTGTATCTACTTTGTTTAGTACAAAGGGTGTTTCTTTTCTTCCACCCGTGTCATAAAATCTTGGCGCTAACCATCTTCATAATAATTTATACATGATGTTTCATTATAGCCGGGGTCGGATTCCATCAGCATGTATAATTACATCGCGCACTTTGTTTTCGCTACCCCTATGCTCGACTTACGATGGGTTGGGACAAATAATACATCGATGTCGATAAAAATGTTTTTAATTCCACTGCAAGAAATCTTCTTCTCTTCCTACCTAGGTAAATGGACTCCCTTTCCCGCAATTAGACTCTATTCTGGTCCTATGAGCGAGTGGGAGAAATCTCTCCCTGATAAGAAATGCTTTCCATTGTTTTTATGGTGTTAAATCACTCTTATGTGAATACAGAAGATTTTATTTTAAAAATATGACTTAGGCGGGACGGAGACGGTCGCGGGTTAAATTGGCGCCTGAGTCGAAAGTTTTGACATATTAAAAGATCTTGAGTTTTCAATTGCCACTACCTACGCTTGGTGGGCTCTTGTGATCGCAGTATGAGTGCTATGTAAATAGGTAAATTTCTAAGCCCTGGTGAAATCCCTTAGATTAGTATCTTACGATATCTATCAACAGAAATAAAGAGGCTATTCTTTACAGCAGCCATCACGTCCAATGAAACATAAAAAAATATTTACTTACTAAATAATATTACTTACTTACTAAGAACTACGTACGTGCCCAAAATATAAAATGCGAAAATTTTAATCCAATTGGAATTTTTATCGACTAAGTATTTTTCATCAAGACGATATGTAATAAACATCGAGCATGTCCCATCCCTATCGCTGACTCACAAAGGCCGCTTGAAGGGGGCAAAACATGGCAATTTAAAAAATATAAGCACACTTTACTCACAAAGGTTTTTATTAAAACATAAACAGGTCTCAACACAATCATTTCTAAACCTTATTTTTTTTTATTCCCCTAATATAAAAGCAAAACTTTATTTGATTATTTGTTACTTCAACCTAAACTACACGCCTTCTTCTTCTTTTTATTGGCCAACAGTGGCCAACAGCTCTGGACCGGAGTTTTAGGCCACCCGAAGGCCTCCGACATGGCTTAACGATGGCTGGTGTACGGGGTTCCAACCCCTATCTTCGGAACCCAAGCCAACCCCACGTGCACGTGGTTGCACCCTGCTAAACAACGAACGGGGCTCTGTCGGCCGGCTGATTGCGGCATAGCACAGCCTACATCTGATCATGATAATGATGATGATGATGATGATTTTGATTCAATCAATGTTGATTAGAAATAAATATAGCTTAGCTTTTTTGTAACTACGTAGCTTCGCATGAGTACCTAATTAATAATTGTTATGTCATTTTTGGTTAAATAAACGTTATTATTATTTCGTCTCAAAAATCAAGCATTCCTTTACACAGAAACCTTAGTATTTTATAAGAATCCAACGCTAAATTAAGACAAAAAGATGCTAATCTTCGTAAATTACGTTTCTTCTTCATTATGGGCCATTTCATTAACTAAAAAGGTATCTCTCAAAGGTCGACCTCGAAATCAGTATTAATTTTGATGAAAAAATACGGGAGGTAAACTGAACATCAAATCAAGGGAGGCACGGCGACGAGGGCTTACTCCGCCATGTTTGTCACAATTTTTCGTACGAGCTACAGTTTGTTCATTAAAGGTTGAGGATACCCGGGACATTGTCACCAGTGATGACGACGACCAATGATGAACGAAAACCAAAACCAATTAGGTTTTTCAAACGAATAAGAAGCCATTATTCAATTTCCTCATTGTTCATTGATCATCGTCATCATTTACGTGAATTTCAATGATAATTTCCCATGTATCGGCCTCTGTAGCGCAGTGGGCGAAGGTCCGCCTGAGACGCAAAAGGTTGCGGGTTTGATTCCCGCCGCGAAACAAATGTTTGCATTATTTGCAGATATTTGTCTCAGGTCTGGGTGTTTTCTATGTTTAATAAACATTTTTTATTTATTTTCAAAAAAAAATTGTTGTACCTATATCAGTCATGTGGTTGGTAAAACGGATGTTTAGAATATCATAATACAAGTACAAATGCACTGTCATCAAAGCGGTAACATTAGGTCGTGTCTACACATCACATAACCAAATAACTCTGTTCCAACTAAAGCCCGGTGCACACTCTATAATTAAGCTAGCATTGTTTCCCTGCTCGCATATTTGTTACGGCTGCATGTCACACCGATGTGTAATCCAATACCATACCGGCATGGCGGCAGGAGAAGGGGAACAAACAAGGATAAAAAGAAAAAAATAAAATTAGAAATAGAAAATATTTATTTGCAACAACAGTTTACAAGATATAAAGTTCAGTTAGTTACATGTACTTATATAACATCGCTGTTGCAAACACTCCTTAACTCAGCATATTGCTAAATGTAGTGGAATAACAACAACAAGCTCAGGTCTTCCATTTGAGCCCTTTTGGTGACATCACGAACGGACGCACGTACTAGACTTAAACTATATCTTAAAATAAGTCTAGTATGTTACATACTACACTTAAACTATATCTTATACTCTACTCTTTACTTATCTAAAGCTAATTAATAAAAGATGAGAGCTTCTTAGCATTCGTACAACATGACGAAAAAGAAAGAAATGTTAGTACCAATAAAATTGACAAAATTCTAGAGTGAATTTAGTGTATTACAGTAATAATTATGCCACAAGTACAATAACAGTGAAAAAAATAATCTGTACAGTTTTTATTAACATTGTCGTGTTATTTGTCTGAATAAAATTACGTTCTTTCTTTCATTCTTCTTTCAAAATGGCCGACCAGTAGTCTTCTTCTTCTTTAGTAGTAACTATTACCTGTTTAACAAAAAAATGCATAAGAACGGGTCATGAAACGCAACGCTTTGTGTCCATCAACTAGGAGCGAAAAGGGCTTATGTGCCAATCACCGGCATCCAGACAAGAAGAAGATATACCGAGTCACAGCAATGTTGCTCCACGGCAGAAAGGCATGGTGGATGGTGGTAGTAAGCACTTCTTTAGTAAAGATAAAGATAATGACATTTATTGTTCATGGAAACGAGGTACAATTATTGATAACATAGAAAGAAGGCTCCATTCGTTCTAAGTGCTATAGTACTACAGTAAGTATAAATAAATAGTGCTGGACAATATCACACAACATCATGTAGCCCCAAACTAAGCAGAGCTTGTGCTTGTGTGTGTTGTGTGAGAACCACATGATTGATATATTACATATATACATTTTTTTTCGTTTTGTGGTAACATGTAGTAAATATATATTTTTAGTTAAAGTAACTATATTGACCGTTTAGTGGTATTTAGATCCGAGCGCTTCCTTGCTTCGGAAAGGACGTTAAGATGTTGGTCCCGGCTTTTCAGTCGTTAAGCCGTAAGGCCTCCGACGTGGCCTTCGGGTTGCCTAAAAACTCCGACACCTGAGTTGGCCACTAGCTCGTATGAAGAAGAAGAAGAAGAAGAATTTGACTATAGTAATACAGGAATTTCCTACTTAAATAAAAGCTAAAACATCAAAAGCTAAAAATTATTTACAAAACTACTGAAATTGCTCTCGTTAGAAAAAAATACTGTAGATTTCATGTAATTTATTTTTTGGCTTACGCCCGCGAGTTATTCCTTGTCCTTGTTTAGTGCGGTGTGAAAGCGGCCATGTTAATTGCTACAGCTCGGTGTGACAGGCGGTCCCATCTCGCCCAAGGAACAATCACTATGCGTAATAACTTTACGTATGTTTTATACCTACTTGGATAATAAACGTTTTATACATGATATTCTACAAGGCAATATATTTAGTACGAATTCTGCTAACTTTCTCTGACGAGTTTCACAAAATGCACAGGCGTGCACCGCCCTCCCGCCCGCAAATTCACATGCAAATCAGAGAAAGAACAAGCAAACAAGCAATTAATAAATGCAACCGTCTGCTTACTCACTTTCACCAAATAAAAACCAACACGTTAACCTGTATTTAGCTTGGAGAAACAACACACACAAATACACAAAAGAAAACCCAACGGGCATCCTCAGGTCTTGCCTATAATAATATAAAACTGGAAATTAATAATGTATTTCTTTGAAAATCACGCTAAAACTAAATACTATTCAACCACTGACAGCATTCTCATATAATACCTATCTTGAAAAAATAACATTTTGTTGCTATATAAGCCTAGTTACGTTAGTTACACATACATACAAAGCTTCGGTTTGGTTACCATATTGCTATACCCTAAGACAGGGTTCATGTGAGATACTTATAAGCTGTAACATGCAATTTAACCCCATGAGAAAGCAATAAATTTATTGTATTGCATTGTACTGTACAATTTTGATTACCCTAACGTATTAATATGTATTATAAATGCGAAACTGAGTTTGTTTGTTTGTTACGCTTTCACGTCTTAACTCAATCGATCATCATGAAAGGCATTCACGTTGTCAGGGGCACAGTAAAAGAAATACATTTCATCCAGAAAAAAGTACTTTTCTCGAAGGATAGGGATATAACTTTTAACGCGAGCGAAGCAGAATATTATATTTTTATCGACTTCAAAAATAGGAGGAGGTTTTCTTTTTTCCAACTCCAAATATAAATAGAGCTACGTGGCAAACGCATAGATCGTATGGGATAAATTGAGAAAAAAACTGACCAAATGCGAGTCGTACTCGCGCATAAGGGTTCCGTACGATTTATATGAGAGCTCCACTTATATAAATTAGGTGCTTACCTATGAAATTGGCGTTTTGTATGGAGAATTTCGAGAAAAAAGATTTCTCCATACATTTTTGTATTTTTTCTTCAACTACTAATCCTATTCTCCTAAAATTTTGTGTGTATTGGACAACATTGTGAAAGTATGCGTAGTCCTATTTAAAAAAGAAAACGAACACATAAAAAATAATAAGAATTTAAGCATTGAAAGTGACAACACGTGAAATGAACTGTTTTTAAGTTTAATTTTTTGACATGAACTTTCTCAAAAGTAGTTTCATGGAATTTTCAATGTTCAGAAAATAAATTAATTTTCAGTATGACTGTAAAATTAAATAAAATAAGTAAGGACCTAATATTATTCTGTTTTAGTTGTTATAGCGGCAACATAAAATACATCATCTGTGAAAATTTAACTTTTTAACTGTCACGGTTCTTGAGATACAGCCTGGTGACAGACAGACAGATGGACAGTAGAGTCTAAGTAATATATTCCCGTTTGTACCCTTTGGGAACGGAACCTTACGGAACCCTTAAAAGGTTTATAAAAAAGTAAGTTGTGAAAAATACGGCATTATTTTGGATTGAAGTTTTTTTTATTTCAATTTATCCCGAAAATAACAGTATAAATTTATCAAAATCATGCAAGTAAAACACGAGATAAAACTTGATTTCGAAGTACTCGCACCCATACTTAGCAGAGAATACTTAGCAGAGAACCAAGCCAATAGACTTTGACAGCTGGGAAAGAATTCTCACAAACGGAGTTTGCGCGCGGATCGGCCTGTATAAAATATATTTCATGTAATAACGCATTTGCTTTATCTCGCCATAATTGTTTTACAAAATAAAATTAACATAACACGAATTAAGTTCATAATTAAGGCTGTATGTAAATTAATAATTACGATATTGAAAATTGATAATGTTAAATTGGTAGTCAAGGATTTAAATAATTTATGGGAACAAGATAAAGTTGCCCTTTCTTTCTCCTCCGTATGAGCTAGGCCAACTCTGGTGTCGGAGTTTTTAGGCCCAAGGCCTCCGACATGGCGTAGCGACTGAAAAGCCGAGACCAACATGCTTCAGCAATGAAGCGGTCAGATTTATGTAAATGCCACTGAACGGTCACCCATCCAATCCATGACCGGACAGTGTGTTGCTTAACCAAGATGATCGAGGTACCATGAGCCACGCATGAGCGCTTTAAAACTTACTTTTAGGAACACACGGATTTTCCAAGTAACCTTCCGATCGATTTTTTTATCAAAATCTCATTCACCATTTATCTATTTTTAAAAAAATGTGTCTGTGTCTTGCAAGAGGTTAAAATGACACGACCGATTTGAATATTTTACATTAGGTTTTGCTGGCCGTAAGGGCTCTTATACACGAGCAGCATGCCACAAACGGCAGAGCAATTGCCGTCGACGCGGCTTTGCTCTGCCGTTGGCACTTTACCGCTCGTGTAAAAGAGTAATTAATTTAATTCAGGGGTGGTTTAGGAAGGACAGGCAGAAAAGTAAAAATAAATGGATATTGATTATTGTGTATGATAGTTGCTACTTCGGATTGCAAATCAATTTGGTGGTAAAAGTTCGCAGAATCATCTAGATTTTTATTTGATATCTTAATTTTAAGTGCAAAAATAATCAACCCTTCACCTCCCCTCCCCATCTTACAATGTAAAAACCTCTTTCCTTTGTAAAAAGGAGTTCCTTTGAACAAATTCGCTAAATTAAAAGAAATTAAAAGGAGGCTTTGCCTTCAGGCTGTTTTTTCAAAGGATTTAGTTACTTGGTTTGTGGGTCTGTGCTCCGACACTTTGTTATTCATAAAGAAACGCTTCGAAACTGATGGAGTAGATATTATTAACGAGCTAGCTTCCAACCGCGGCTTTGCTCGCGTAGTACCATTCTTCTTCTTCTTCGTATGAGCTAGTGGCTAACTCTGGTGTCAGAGTTTTTAGGCCGCCCGAAGGCCTCCGACATGGCTTAACGACTGAACAGGCGGGACTAACATCAGCTTACCATGATAAGTAGCTTATGTGTTAATCCAGGACAGAAACTATGTATATTCCAAGTTTCATCCAAATCCGTTCAGTCAATACTGAGTGGAGTGACAATACTCAAAATTCAAGTTATATTTTACTCGCTCCCGCCCGCAGTTTCGCCCGCGTGATACCCGGATAAAAAAATTACTATGTGTTGATCCAGGTCATAAACTATGTATATTCGAAGTTTCATCTAAATCCGTTCAGTAGTTTTTGCGTGACATCTATACATCCATCCATCCATCATCAGAAACTTTAACATTTATATTAGTAGGATAGGATTTGCATTAATGAATATAAGTTAGGACATTGGCAACAAACTACAGTAAGCAATATTCATATTAGCACACACAAAAACGCAAACATTCGTATTTATAATATTAGTGTCATGAACTGCAAAAACTTGTTATTTGGTATTTAATTTGCTTAAGGATCTTCCGCTATTCTTACGCAAAAGCAAAATAAATATTTAAAATATTTTCTAGGCCAGGGCCGGCCTGCAAATTAATGTTATGTCTCTCTCAATTACTCTCTTGTCCTTAGACAAGGGGCAGCCAACCCATAGAATAATTTTATTTTTATTTTTTATGGTATCTGAAGATGAAACAAACACATACCACCTGATGTTATGTGGTAACCATTACCTATCACAAAGCATTGCATCGTAGATCACGCTATTTTGGAGTGCCCTTTAATGCAACGCCCTGCGTCCATCAACTTGAGGCATAAATGTGATAATTCTCTTGTGCCTATAATTTCACCGGCGTCCAAACCCTTCATACCGAAACGCAGTACAGCTACTTCACGGCAAAAATAGGAATGGTGGCAGTACTTCTCCGGACGAGCCCTAATCTCTTATTTTATTACATTCTCTTGTCCCCAGACCCCCCAGGAGCGCCTTACATCGAGGGTTACGCTGAAGGAGAGACAGTCAGGCGCGGACAGAGCCTGGAGCTCGTCTGCCGGAGCCGTGGTGGAAACCCACCAGCTCAGCTTATCTGGTACAAGAATGGAGAGCAGATCCGAATGGCTTACCGGTAAGTTTTTTTACTTGAAGATGAAACGAGCACGCTACCTGATGTTAAGAAGTAACCATTACCTTTAACAAAGTATTGTATCGTAGGTCTTGTTCTCCTTTTTTTTGTGACTGAGGGGCTTTTTTTGTGCTACCGAAGATGGCACAAGCACATGGCCCACCTGATAAGTGGTAACCATTACCTATCATAAAGCGTTGCATCGTTGGTCACGCTTGTTTGGAATGTGTCTTTACATGGAGCGTCCATCAACTTGAGGTATGATGGTGATAAGCCTCGTGTACCTGTAATTTCACCCACACCCTTCAAACCGAAACACACCTGCTTCACGGCAGAAATAGGCATCGTGGCAGTACTTTTTCGGACGAGCTCTTCACAAAGTGCTCTACTACTGCGGTTTGGATGAAACTTGGAATATACATAGCTTATGACCAAAAATTATCATTATCATTTAACCTACTTTTTGACGGCCTCTGTGGCGAAGTGGGCGAAGGTCCGCCTGAGACGCAGAAGGACGCAGGATTCCCGCTGCGGGACGGTTTGCATGTTCTGTAGATATTTGTCTCGGGTCTAGGTGTTTTCTATGTATGATATGTATGTATTTACAAAAAAAAATATGTTTACCTAGTATATCCATCATGTGGCTCTACTTAGTTTGGGGCTACATGATGCTGTGTAATTACGTCCCGCATTATTTATTTATTTTATTTTGTCAGCAAACCAGGCGAGCAAAGCCGCTGGTGAAAACTAGTAAAAGTATTCTTACTTTTCTGTATTTTCTTATATTTTTAGCAGATTCCCGCCCCGGTGAAGTCATTAATAATGTATAGTCTGAAAGATTCAGTGGCAACTTTGGACGATACAATCCCGTGGTTCGGCAGTGACGGATTTTTTGTTAGCTTTTCGAGAAACGTTTTTGGTTCCTTTGTTTACCTTTATTTGGTAACTGGGTGTAGCAACTGTCAACTTTAAGTGTAAAAACCTTCCTGAGGCCTAATTTAGTGACTCAGTTGCACACCAAAATGATCGGCACCGGACCTATAATTGCAAACTTTGACATTTCATCTGTTGAAATCCAAACAACGCCAATTGACAATATGTCCAACGTAACAAGTATAAACTTTTTATAAAATAAATCACTTCTTACTTCTTGCCCTAAATAATTCTGAAAATCTGTTCACAATTGACGGAGATATTGGTGATCATGGGGCGAAAATTACAAGTGAGGATGAGGTTTTTTGAGTTTTTCGGGAAAGTACCAATCCCTCAGGAAAAAAAATAATATTGGACAACCTGTGAAGTATACTCTTGTAAACAAAAAAAGAATTTTGAATATCGGTTTACAATTGAAGGAGATATAGGTATCAAATGTATAGGTAAAAAATGGTTCCGGTGAGTTGAAAACCTCCTCCTTTATGTCTGTTAAAAACAGGACCGGTGCTTTATCAATTTGGTGTGCAATTGAGTTAGTAAATGATGCCTCAGGTCTATTCCATCGATATAAATATATTGCTTCATTCCTTCTTTGTATGAGCTAGTGGCCAACTCTGGTGCCGGAATTTTTTTACCGCCCAATGGCCTCCGACATGGTTTAACAAGTGAAAAAGCCGGGACCAACAGCTTAACGTGTCTTCTGAAGCTCGGAAGCGCTCATATTTAATTACCACTAAACAGTCACCCATCCAAGTAATGACCGGTAGTAGCGTATAGTCTGAAATTTCTGTGACCACATTGGACTCCGTGGTTTGGCAGTGACGGGTTTTGAGAAACGTTATTGCTTGCATGGTTTACCGTTGTACGACAACTAAGTGCTGCAACTGTCAAGCCCTTCCGCCTCCTTAGCATGCCTTCTTATGTCTTCTCTAAGATGGCCAGGATTCCAGACAATAGAAAACCTATGTCTTGCGTAAATCCATGTTCCGGCATATGAGAGGTTAAACATTAATTTATACTCTTACTTGCTTCCACCCGCGGCTTCGCTCGTGGGATATTTTTATCGCGGTACTCCATTAACCTAGTATAGACAGAAGCTCAATGCTGTATCCGGATAAAAGTATGTTTTAATCCAACTCATAAACCATATATTCAAGTAAAACATACGAATACAAATATATTTATTGCCAAGCATATATTAACAAAAATAGAACGCAATGAGTGTTTTTTTGAGTCTGCTTTCGGCAAATAGCGTTAGATTAATGCTACTCAGCACGGTCTACGCAGGGCTGGTTTTTAACATACCCCAGAGCTTAGATGGTAGTCGTTAGTTAACATTAAAAGAGGGCAAAAAAATAGTTAAGTATAAATTCAGTTATAAACAAAAATAGTATAATATATTTATAAATCAACTTTTATCCAAATCCGTTCAGCCGCAGTTACGAAGTTTACTAACACATACAAACTTTCGCATTTATAATATTAGTGTAATGATAATCAAACGAACATCATCACCATTTTTCCCCATAATAAATAAAAAATAAATAAAAATATTTTAAATCGGACAACAAATGAATCCATAACCACTGCGTACATTTGTACTTCTAAAAAAATTAATATTTAGATGTTGCTCAGTACGGAAATCAATTGAGCATAGCATTTCGATTGGGTTTGGATAATTACAAACTTTCAACAACTTATGTCGAGTGTGAGTACCCACACAAACCCTAGATGGATTATAGGGTACAATATAATATTAATAAGTGCTATTTTATGGATTTTTTTGGATTGCGTTCTACGATGCAACGCCCTGCGTCCATCAACTTAGGCATGATGATGATAAGCCTCTTGTTCCTGTAATTTCACCGGCACCCACACCAAACACAGCACAGTTGCAGCAGCTGTGCTGTATTTCGGCTGCACAAGATGTGAATAAGATTATAAATAAAATTATGGGGTAGTCAAGTTCAAACATTAAATTCAGTAAAATCTCACTTTTTGCAAACCATGACATTCCACTTGACAAGCTTATCACTTTTATATTTTTTATCCTCGCTTTTATACACTTACATGTATTTTCTTCAATATAATGTTTCCCATTATTCCGCAACATAAAAACACCTAAACCATAAACAACACTCATTATAAAATCTATAATAAAATACAGCGAAACATTTTAATAAATCACAACAATAAACTGAAAATATACAGCTTCTTACTCATGCGGAGATTGTGAAAAAAACCATCCCCCCTTTTACTACCCCCATCCCCTACCACCACTACCCCCACTCCCAGACGGTTCTCGGGATCGTATTAAGCCGGCAACAGATAGGGCGTGTGTCTCAATGATTTATGTAGGATAGCGCGTAGGGATGTGCAAGGGTCGATGAAATTTTATCGATAAATTTTAATGAGGGCATTGTGTCATGGTTTACCTTTACTAAAGGTATTAAGTTACTTTTTTGATCATTTATTTTTATGGTTTTTACTGGAAAATGCTATCCCTCGTCGGATAAAAGATATTTTATGTAGTAATTGATTTTCTTCCTAGCAAGTTAATACACTTTTGTGTTATATATAAATAAATATGGACATATTTAATGCTGGGCACTATAACTTAGAATCATTTAGCCCCAAAGTAAGTGAGCTTGTATTATGGAAACCACATGAATGATTTACTAATTATGTAAAATTTTGTTTACCTTTGCACTGCGCCACAGAGTTTGTCATATATTTTGAAATAATAAATAATAATAGTATGATGATGATAGTAAAGATAGTGTTGAGATACCTTAAAGGAGAAATAAATTGCCTATGCCCCGATTCTTAGTAATAGGTACACATAATTATCACATTAGATATAATATCATGAGAACTGTAAATTTTTGTTTTGCGACAAAATGTCTAATGTCATTATTATGTCTATTTCCGAGAATCAGGTCCCTGGATAAACATAAACATACGAAAATATTTATTTAAGCACACACATACATAACAATATTTAATTCAATAGTTATGGTTTGATACCTAAGTACATAACTACTAATAAGAAGATCAGAAAAGTTAACAGTAAATTATGTTTGTTAAAATAACTTAAGTATTGTTCTAATAATAATAAAAATGTAAAAGTTTGTCAGGATGGATGGATGGATGTTTGTAACTCCTTCACGCAAAAACTACAGAACTGATCTACAGAACTGATTTGAACTTAGAATATATATATAGATTGTGGCCTGGATTAACACAACGGCTACTTTTTTATCCAGGTAGCTCGCGACCGAAGCCGAAGTGTTGAATAAAAGACTATTAAAACAAACGATTTATCTAAAAACCTTCGCAAACTCAACCCGATCATTAGCCAACGGAAGTGTCTTCAAGACTGCACAAGTTTATATTTTTATCGACATTTATTTTGTTTGCATAACGTCACTTATAAAATTGTATTAAGACATGCCTACAGGCGACGGAAGCTGATTTATGAGGCTCGCTAACTGCACTATGACGTCATATCCGCGCTGCTTTTTTATTGGATCAATGGAGGACTGGTTTAGTGCGGAAATGGGTGGTTATGTTTTTACAGAAATACGGTTATAACAAACTTTAAGGATGCAACTGGACTTTTATTATGGCACCTGCCCGCAACTCCACTTTCGTTAATACTTTTTGATGTAAACACTTTGTCTATATCAACGTCATGTTTCAAGTGTCATCGTCATTCTTCATTTATAGACTAAGAAGCTAGTGAAAATATAAAGAGCGAAGCCGCGGGCGTAAGCTATATCAAAAATACAAACGAACTTTCTCATTAAATATCAGTGGGATTTCACTTAATTAATGCTTTATTCAGCCTCTTCATCGAAAATGTTAAATAAAGCGTATATATTTAATTTTAACAAGAATATGTTTATGCTGAAATACGAGTATTTTAACGTCAATCAGTAAGGAATAATTTCGTCTGTTAATAATTATTAAACATAGCTTTTAAACATTTTATTTCAAAAAATAAATCCTTTATTGGCAACAAAAACATATATACTAACAGTATACATGTTTTTGTTTTTTATGGAGGACTTAGGCCTCCTCTAGTGAGCGCCATTGCGCTTCATCCTCAGCTTAACGCATCCAGCTTCCACCAGCAGCCTCAGGGGAGCCATATGTCCAGTGGCTGATCATGATGATGATTATCTTATAAAGTATGTGGATTCTGTTTAATATGTTGGTTACATACATCGCCTTGACCTCATACTTAAGTGGGTATCCGGAACTATGAGCAGCTCATGCAAACATTTGAACATTCGTAAATCGAACCCGCAACTCCGTTTCAGCTGCCTATTTCTAAGAGCTCGTGGCGTGGCTTTCTTATGCTGCTCTTAGCAGATCATCTTGGTGAAGCAACACTCTGCCTGGTCACTACTTGGATGAGTAACCGTTCGTGTTGAATTCGAGGGATCGAGCGATTCTGTAATTCGGCAGGCACGTTAAAAATATATTCAAAACTT